>CAWUFW010004401.1:0-1200000 GCA_963921515.1 Calotriton arnoldi | reverse complement strand
CCATCTACGCCTAAGCTTTTCTGGGAGCCCTTTAATCATGCCCTTCAAGGTTTTGTTGAATCTCTCAACTAAACCATTGCATTGTGGGTGATAGGGTGTGGTGAACTTATAAGTCACTCCACACTCCTTCCACATTGCTTTTAAGTACCCAGACATGAAGTTAGCACCCCTGTCTGATACTACCTCCTTAGGAAAGCCCACTCTTGAGAAGATTCCCAGGAGGGCCCTTGCCACCACAGGTGCTGTAGTGGTCCTGAGGGGAATAGCTTCTGGGTACCTGGTGGCATGATCCACTACCACCAGGATAAACCTGTGCCCAGAGGCTGTTTGGGGATCCATGGGACCAACAATGTCAATCCCTACCCTTTCAAAGGGCACCCCCACCACAGGTAGTGGTATCAGGGGGCCTTTGTAGTGCCACCTGCCTTGCCACTGGCTTGGCAGGTTACACAGGAGCGACAAAACTCCTTACTGTCTTCAGACATGTGGGGCCAGTGAAAGTGAGGGACAATTCTGTCCCAAGTCTTGTTCTGGCCCAGGTGACCTGCTAAGGGAATATCATGGGCTAGGGTCAATAGGAAGCCCCTGAACTTCAGAGGTATAACCAACCTCCTGGTAGCACCAGGCTTGGGGTCTCTACTCTCTGAGTACAGGAGTCCATCATCCCAATACACTGTATGGGGACCACTAGCTTTCCCAGCAGCCTCAGCAGCAGCTTGCTGTCTGAGGGGTTCAAGGGAGGGGCAGCTCTGCTGCTCCTGGCTCAGATCTGCCCTAGAAGGTCCCCCTGTCCCCAAGAACTCAACCTGGTCAGGTTCAAGTTCCTCTGGGACAGTTCCTTCTTCAGGGCTGAGATCATCCCCCTCAAGGGACTGATCTTCCTCCTGAGCCAAGGGGAAGGCACTGCCTTAACCCTACTACTCCTCCTCTTGGAAGGCACTTGGTCCATTCTTCCAGAATCCAAGGCCTGTTCAGTGCTAGACATTTTGGCTTGTGACCTGGTCACAGCAAACACATCTGCAGGGATCCCCAGCATTTCTGCATGGGTCCTGAGCTCCACTTCTGCCCAAGCAGAAGTCTCTAAGTCATTGCCAAGCAAGCATTCGACTGGTAGGTTTGCACTTACCACAACCTTCTTAAGGCCAGTTACCCCTCCCCAGGAGAAGTTAACAACTGCCAGAGTATGGTCTGTTCTGACATTGCTAGCATTGGTCACTTGGTACATCTCACCAAGTATAACTTGCCCAGGATTCACAAGGTCTTGTGTCACCATTGTGACACTTGCCCCTGTGTCCCTAAATGCCAAAGCCTCACGTCCATTGATTAAAGGCTGTTGTCTGTACTTGCCCAGATTACTGGGACTCACAGTGGAGGTCACATCCATGCCTCCATCACAGACTAACACAGCCTGAGTCAGTTCTCTGACTAGGTCAGAGCCCAACTCAGTTCCCAGGGTGAACCCTACTAAACCCTTGGCTGGAGCACTCCCACCAACTGTACTAGGTGGAACAGGTGCCTTAGGGGCATTGGTGGGTGCTGGACTGGAGTCTTTGGACTTGGTGCAATCACTGGTCCAGTGGGTCTTTTGCTTACAGACCTTGCACCATGGTTTTCTTTGGCCTTTCCCTTTGGTAGACTGTGAATCCCCACCAGAAGAAGATTTTTGGGGGCCTGATGAAGACTTTTGATCTTTACCCTTCTCCCCACCCTTGTCAGAGTTCTTAGCATCTTGCTTCTTGGTTTCCCCACCTTGGTTCTGTACCTTCTGCTTCACCCTGGTTCTGACCCATTTGTCTGCCTTCTTTCCCAATTCTTGGGGAGAGGTCAGATCAGAGTCTACCAGGTATTGATGCAACAGCTGATTTTGACAGTTATTAAGAATCTGCTCCCTCATTATCAGATTGTACAATCCTGAGAAGTCACACACCTTACTGCCCATCAACCAGCCTTCCAGAGCCTTGGCAGAACAATCCACATAGTCTACCCAGTCTTGAGTCTGTGCTTTTTGGGTATCTCTGAACTTCAACCTGTACTGTTCAGTGGTTAGGCCAAACCCATCAATAAGAGCACTCTTCAAGACCTTGTAATTATCAGCATCCTCCTCTCTAACAGTGAGGAGCTTATCTCTACCTTTGTCAGCAAAGGAGAGCCACAAGATTGCTGCCCACTGCTCCTGAGGGACCTTCTGTACCTTACAGGCCCTCTCTAGAGCAGTTATCCACTTGTGGATGTCATCCCCATTCTGATAGGGAGGGACAATCTTGCTCAGGTTCCTATGGTCATAGGACCTTTCCCTATCTCTAGGGATCTGGCTGCCACCATGGGACTCTAGTCCCAACTTTCTTTTCTCTCTAAAGAGATCTAGGGACTCCCTGTCTAAGGCTACTTGCTTCCTTCTGAGTTCAAGCTGAGCTTCCTCATATTGAATCAGCCTCTTTCTTCTCTCATGAGAGGATTCCCTCCTATGAGATGAGACAGAGCTCCCTATTGAGGTGCCAGAGTGGTTAGACTCCTGAGAAGAAGATCTAGACCTTCTGGGCACACTCACAATCCTTCCTGGGGGGACAAAGGGTGCATCATTCTGATCCTCCTCTTCCTCCTCCTCAGGAGGGGTTGGATTATCCAGGTCAGGGTCATTGTCACCCTCCTGGCCAGTTTCAGAGGGGGGGCTGGGGGTACTGGTACCCCTGGTCCCTTCCTCATCTCCTGCCCCACCCTCAGCTCCTACCCCTTCAGTCCCCAAGGGCTTACTAAGGTCATAAGCCACCAACAACTCCTTGAGGTGTTGGGTGGTGGGGCTTTGGCCTGTCCTTATTTTTCTCAAGTTGCATAAAGCTCTCAATTCCAAGAATGGGAGTGTATCATACTTGGAGGGTGGA
This sequence comes from Calotriton arnoldi, assembly GCA_963921515.1. Classification (NCBI taxonomy): domain Eukaryota; kingdom Metazoa; phylum Chordata; class Amphibia; order Caudata; family Salamandridae; genus Calotriton; species Calotriton arnoldi. Next base: position 1,197,121 of record CAWUFW010004401.1, on the reverse strand, counting down.
AGCTCAATGGCTTCCTGCAAGGATTCTTTGGATCCTGCCCTTAAAGACATTACTAGTGTGGTGTGGTGTATGCACTACCTACTCTAGTGTGGCCTACTAAACTCTCTTGAGTTGTAGAAAGGGTTGTGCTATCCCTTAACACACAACTCTAAGTTCAGTAGAACTTACTGTATTCTAAGCTTAAATTATATGTACCTTAGGTACCTTTAGTGGTTTTCAGTTGATCAATTCAATTGAGATTATCTGGTAAAACAATAGCAAGCTGGAATCCCACACGCTGCACACCAATGTGAGAAGTTGGCCTGGTATATGCTGTCCACTAATTATAGTGGGCACCTTGCACCAGTCCAAACAACCCCTTATTGGAGATAGGTTAAAGACAACCTTATTGAAAGCTATCCTAGTGGTAGCTATGGAGAGCAGCCTTCAGGCTAAGTCTTGAAGGAATGTAAAGCAGCTTGTTTTACCAGTCTATAATCTCTTGAGTGACCAAATGAAAGAGCACCACACCAGGTATATATTCAAAATATATGTATTTATTGCTAAACACACCCCTCTAGTCTCTTTATGAGGCTAGAGTTCGAAATACATAAGTTAGAAGTTATTTAAACACAGTAATAGCACAAATACACGTTTGGGCCCTAGGGGCGTACCAAACCATATACCAATAAAGTGGTATAAGAACCACGACTGAACTAGACACTAGGCCTAGAGCCTCTAGAAGTGCTTGGACCACAAGGAACCACCCAAGGTAGTGACACAGGGGACCCACGGGAGACGCGTGCAGTGTAAATACACAACCGCGATACGCCGTTGACTTCTATGGAGAAAGTCGTGATCGGGAAATTAGAGAAAAGGGACACTTAAAAGAGGACTTGGACCAAACCCTTTGAGATCTAGGACTTTGAAGAGTCTCTACCCACGGGAGCACCGGAGTACTCGTGTTACCTCACCCAGGGAAGCCGGGTGCATAGGTGCCTTTCGGGGTCGGGTTTCGTCGTCGATTCGAATGGCGATCTGCTGCAAAGTGCTGCTGGCGACCAAGAGAAAAGTGTCCGGGTGGATCCAAGAGTGGATCGGAGTTCTGAAGAACCTGAAAGCAGAGGGGACAGAGTCTGTTTTTTTTTTAATCATGATACTAAGGGATCAATGCATATTGAATGAAAATGTTACCTTATTATGATTATTTTTTGTTCCCCTGTTAGCTTCACATATAAGCAATGCCTTACGCGTGACCTACCGGGTACTGTTGAAGCCTGGTTAGTCTACAGAAATGGGTGAGTCCAGATGGATACACCACTGTTGATGCACCAATGTGCCACAAGGGCTATAGTTCACACTAGCTCACTGTGGGCACTCACTACCTGCCACTGCTCAATTGTTTTAATTGTTTTTAATGGTTGCAAGAGTCCTCAATGCAATTGCATTTTTTGTTTCACCACTATAGATAAGAAGTCAGAGTCACAAGGGAATATAGATTGCACATTTAAGTGTACCACACTGAATTGAATGACGTAATGCTTTGTTTTTCCACACAGGTAGTTCCAGGTCAAACAGGTACACTATAAGATAGACAGTTGGTTGATTTGATTCCATGTCACTACTTTTTAAGTGTAGATAATTTCACTATTTTGGTCCTGAAGAATCGCAGGTAGAGTTTACTTCAAGCGAGAAACATGTTGACCTTCTATTATCAATAGGTACGCTCAACCCCAAGACATTTTACTTAGGAGAGCACCTCATTGGTTGTTTTTACCTAGGGTAGGAGACCCCGAGAATAAAGTTTGGCTGTTCTGGTACTCCCAGCCCTATTTTAAATCACTTTCCAAAAACTCTCACATCTACACACTTCTGGCCCCACACCCCCACTTCACCATACGGCTTTTGGATAAAAGATCTCCGATAAAGTGCCCCTATTATAGGGAGCCCGTTGAGTATTGCACCGCCGACTCGACGAGGAGCAGCCCAGATGATGAAGCATGACACCCGAAAGGGTGTGTGAGGGCATTAAAATCCAAGATATGGATTTCCAACTTTGAACCACTCCGGGTCAAGTTGGTTATTGTTCCCCCTGACTTTGACTTTTTATCACTAAGGAACAGCATAATCACCGTGTTTATCAGTGACACAGGGGACCCACGGGAGACGCGTGCAGTGTAAATACACAACCACGATACGCCGTTGACTTCTATGGAGAAAGTCGTGATCGGGAAATTAGAGAAAAGGGACACTTAAAAGAGGACTTGGACCAAACCCTTTGAGATCTAGGACTTTGAAGAGTCTCTACCCACGGGAGCACCGGAGTACTCGTGTTACCTCACGCAGGGAAGCCGGGTGCATAGGTGCCTTTCGGGGTCGGGTTTCGTCGTCGATTCGGATGGCGATCTGCTGCAAAGTGCTGCTGGCGACCAAGAGAAAAGTGTCCGGGTGGATCCAAGAGTGGATCAGAGTTCTGAAGAACCTGAAAGCAGAGGGGACAGAGTCTGGGTCACTAGCCAGTGACCAGGAAGGCGATGGACAGATGCCCACCGATGTCGAGTGCTTCAGGTGCGTTGACGGTCATCTTGACTCTTCAGCCACGAGGTCCAGGAGGCATTGTCGGCAACCAGGAGCAGGATTCGGGCTGGTACACAATGTCTGTCGAGTGCTGATGTGTCAGCGACCGGATTGGACCCAACAAGCCTTGGCAACGGCAAGTCTCGATGCAGAGGAAGATCGTCGATGGTGCAGACCAGCAAGGTCTGTGGAACTCACCCAGCGAGGGTAAGTGAGGGCAGGCCTGGAGCAACCAGGATGCCAAGTTAGAAAAGGATTGGCCTTCGTTAAGGGCTACTAGCCAACGGGCTAGCGACCGCAAAGGAGCCTCGTGACGCCGCACATGGATCTGGCTTACAGGACACTCGTGGAGTGGGGGCCAGTGATCTTCGGTGCAGGTGGTGCTGGAGGCTAGTGCTACTCGGAGCCCAAAGCACGACTTTTTGGGAGACCCAGAAGAGGATGCACTTGCAAATGTGCTCGGTGTCCAGGGGTCACGGTCTCAAGTCACCCATGATAGCCACGGGCCTCAGCTTTGCTGGGGACTCAGGGTAGCCCCGGAAAAGTCTGAGAATCCGCCTCTGGTGATGCGATGACTTCGGCGTCCGACGGGAGCTTCAGAAATGCGAACCGGACAGATGCTTCTTTGGTGCCTGCCAAGCAGGGGAGTCACTCCTTGACCCCAAGGGAGATTCTTCTGTCCTCTAATCGTGAGTAGAGCGTCGAAGGTCCAGGATTCAGTTTCAGAGTTTCGTCCAGGGATAATCTAAAGTCCTAAGGACTGGGTTCCTATCTTTATACTAAAGATAGGGGTTGGACTACTCTGTGGCCCCACCTATGGGTGGGTCAGGGCAGAGGGGTGGCTACACCCCTTTCCCTTTGTCCAGTTCACGCCAAAGCAGGGGCTGCAAGCCCCTGATCCGGTTTGAACTGGGGTATGCACAGGGACACCAAATGTGCCCCCAGTGCAGGACTTCAAAGCACCCGAAAGTGCTCCCGCCCAGCCCCAATACACATTATCCTGTCTGGGGAGGTGGTCACACCTCCCTGGGACAGGAAACCTATTGTCCAGGCCTCCCCTGCCGGAGTTTCGTCCAGCAGCAGGAGGCCAGACTCATGTCTGTGGCAGCAGCATCCATTTTGTGATGCCAGGGCTCTGGAAAGAAGTTACCGGACTAGTCAGAGTTAACATGTCTTTCCCTCTAGAAGGGTGGAATGCTACCCCCGCCGCCAGGATTGGTGGGGGGTAGTATTCCAAGATGTTTGACACCAAACACGACATGTTTAGGTGCAGCCATTCCAAAGTTAGCATTTTACCGCGAGGATATAATGCGCTTAAGAGTATATGGTCAGGCTGCACTACAAACAGCATCAGAGATGGTCTCCGAACGCTGCAGAGGGGCCCTGCTCATGCAGGGGCACCCTCTCACATAGGAACCATGCACTCTGCCTTTAGGATTGATAAGGCCTGCCTTAGGTGTGCCTTATAGGTTTATATGTGTGTATGTATTTATTGATATAGGTAACCTATATCACAGTAAGGGGTGCATGCACCACCTTACCCAGGCTGCAGTAGCAGACCTGTGGTGTCAGTTTGGATGGCCTTCCAGGGGTGGCATAATACATGCTGCAGCCCCTGTCAGGCCTCTGAGGTACCTATGCCCTTGGTACATAGTATACCATATACTAGGGACTTATAAGGGCACTCCAGATCCCAATCAGTGATGTGCCTAAGGCACATGGAAACCATTTTAGAGAGGAAGCAGCTAGGCTGGGGTTCTGATTAGCAGGGCCCCAGCCAGACTAATGTCGAAAAACAGTGAAGCATCAGCAAAAAGTGGGGGTACCCATGTGAAGCAGATCCTACTCTCCTACATCTCCTTCTATAGCTTTTCAACACTAGTTCTGTATATTGCTCTATTTCTCATTTCTTTTCTTTCTCTTATCTTCTATTTCTGATCTTTATTCTATTTGCAATTGTTTATATCATGCATTCATTGTTCCAAAGTTACTTCTTATCATATTCCTCTTATTGTTTTCATAAAGCACCAGTTACAGATATTGCTATACATTGTAATCTTTATAGGTTAATATTGCGTGATAAATGACTTTAAGAATCATTTCATGGAATGTTAAAGGTTTAGGCTCCCCATAAAGCGTCAAAGGATTTTATCTCAAATTTCTTCTTTGAAGGGGGATATCGTTTTATTGCAAGAAATACATATTGTAGATAAAGAAATTACTAAGCTTAAGCGTCAATGGGTTGGTCAGGTTTTTGCCTCTCCAGGTTCAGGAAAACGTAATGGGGTGGCAATTTTATGTCATAAACGTCTCAATATACAAATGCTTACCCAAGATGTGGACTGTGATGGCAGATGGGTTTCAGTCTCTTTACTTGTTGATAAAATACCAGTAACTATTGTTAATCTTTATGCACCTACTACTCCGGATAAATCTTTTTGGCCAGGAGTATTATCTAAGTTGATGACCTATACAGATGACTATTTGATTGTGGGTGGTGATTGTAACATGGTTTTTGATCCTATCCTAGACAGGCACTCCAAAACCAGATTCATACCTTCTCACATGCATTCTCAATTTAAATGAACTCTATCCCAAAGATCTCTTGTCGATGCATGGAGACTGTGTAATCCTACTCTTCAGGAGTACACTTTCTTTTCACCTGCCCATTTCTCTCAATCTCGGTTGGACTATATTTTTATTTCCAATAATCTTACCCAGAGAGTTATTAATTCTGATATAGGATCTATATTGATTTCTGACCATGCACCAGTAACTTTAGATCTGGAATTTTTGCCTCCTCTTCAGGGAACCCGACGGTGGAAGTTCAATAACTCTCTTCTGTCAGACTCACAATTTACACATGCCTTTGAACAATTTGCTCATACTTTCTTTATGGAAAATGAGTCTCCTGAGATAACACCTGAAGTTGTTTGGGATGCTTTTAAAGCCGCCTCTAGAGATTTCATTATTAATTTTGTGTCTCAAAAACAGAAATTAGCTGCTAATAAGTTAAAGACTCTCACTTCACAGATTAAGAAATTAGAATATTCTTACTACAACTCCCAGTCTACAAATACTTTGAATCATCTTTTGAAAGCTAAATTTGATTTTAATAAAATCTCTACAAACAATGCTAATTCTTATTTACTCAAAGCCAGTGCAAAGTATTATGGTGGTCAGAATAAATCAGGAAGCTTCTTGCGAACTACCTTAAAATCAAGAAAGAACGCACTATTATTGACTCTATCCTTACTCCCTCTAATCAAAATCTCTATAGGAGTGAAGATATTCTTTCAGAATTCACAAAATTTTATCAGAGGCTTTATTCCCCAGAGTCTCAGTCGGACATACATGACGCCTCTATTTATTTATCTACCATTCCCGCACCTACTTACCCCGACTTAGATTTTTCTTTATTAGAACAAGATATTCAGATACAAGACATTTCTACTGCTATCCGTTCCATTAAACAAGGCAAAGCACCTGGACCTGACGGATTCACTATCGAATTCTACTCATATTTCTCTTCTTTTCTTATACCTAAATTACACCAACTTTTTCTTTACTTTATTTCATCTAAGTCATCCAATGGTTCCTTTCAAGAAGCGTTGATATGCCTTCTCCCTAAAGAGGGAAAGGATCATAAATTATGCAAGAATTATCATCCAATTTCCGTAATCAATTTGGACTACAAGATTTTGGCAAAAAGTTTAGCTCTACGTCTCGAGAGTTTTCTACCACATTTAATTGGGAGAGAACAATGTGGATTTATTAAGGGTAGACTTCTTTCCGATAATATTCGCTTATTTTTTAATGTTATCAGCAAATCCAAAACTTACAAGTCTTCCCTAGCAGCGATTTCTTTAGACGCGGAAAAAGCGTTTGACAGAGTTAACTGGTCTTTTATTTTTGCTACTCTCTCCTGGTTCGGTTTTGGCCCCAAATTTATTCAATTTATTTCATTATTCTATTCTTCCTCCAGATCTTCTATTTTAGTTAATGGTCTGATGTCTCCTTATTTTCCTCTTCGTAGAGGCGTGCAACAGGGTTGCCCTCTTTCCCCTTTATTATTTATTCTCGCCTTAGAACCCCTTTTAATAAAGATTCGCTCTAATCCTCAAATTTCGGGCTTCTCATATGGAAACTCTCAACTTAAGCTTTCAGCCTATGCTGATGATATCCTGTTATTTATTTCTCACCCACAATCGTCTTTACCAGCGTTTTTATTAGAAGTAGATAACTTCGCATCGGTCTCGGGTTATAAATTAAATGCAGATAAATGTGAAATTCTTCCTTTAAATAACTTATGTTTCCACGCTGACTTTACTGCATCTTCGTTTCATTGGAGTCCAGATAAAATTAAATATCTTGGCCTATTGTTTTCGGACTCAGTTAAAAATTCTATCACTCTGAATTTGAATTCCCTATCTACAATTTTACTGGAACTTACATCTCGCTGGAATCCACTATTTCTATCCTGGTGGGGTCGCCTTGATACCATCAAGATGATGCTTGTTCCTATTATCTTATTTTGTATTTCTAATATTCCTGTTCATATTCCCCAAACTTACTACAAAAAAATCTATTCAATTTTGTCTAAATTTTTATGGAATGGTAAAAAATCTAGGATGTCTCTGTGTAAACTTAAAAAACCAAAGCATTTGGGAGGAGTTAATTTTCCGGATTTTGTTAAATATCATCAAGCATTTTGTCTTAAACATTGTCTTTCTATTACAAGATAAGGTTGTTGTAGCTATACCTTTATGGGCGGATTTGGAGAAGTCTTGCTTCAGTCCCTTTTCCCTGCTGGAATGTTTGTCTTTCACATCCAGGCCTTCATTCTTATCTCCTCCAATTTTCAAAAATGCATGCAAGATACTTTCCCCCATTTTTATTTCCTTCAAGTCACCTAGAGATACATTTTTAGCCTCTTCTATTTGGTATAATATTTCGATTAGAATTAACAACAGAGTTATTTTTTGGAAAGATTGGTACTCTAAAGGTTTGAAATGGGTTTCTCAATTATATCATGATGGTTCTTGACTTCCCTTTTCTGAAGCACGGTCACTTTTTTCGCTTCCAACTTCGTACGAAAATAAATATAGATCACTCATCTCAGCAATACAGACGGCTTCTCACAGTTATCTTCATTCTCTCTTTCTCCTATTTTCAAATTACTAGATACATTACCATCTGCATCTCAAATATATAAACACATAACTCAAATCCCAGTAGATAGAGATAAAACTGAAGTGGAACATTTTTGGGAAATAGATCTGCAAACCACCTTTCCTACTTCTCTTTGGAATAAGATTTGGTCCAAAATAAGGAAATCCTCTAGAGCGGCTAAAACTACCCAAATGTTATTTTTTATTTATAATAGACTATTAATTACACCTGCTAAACTCCATAAATTAGATTCCACAGTATCTTCTAATTGTTGGTCCTGTTCTCAACCGTTTGCGGATCTTAAACATATGTTATTTGAATGCCCTCTCATATATGACTTTTGGCTAAAAGTTTGGAAACAAATACATTTCATTTTTAAATCACATTCTCCTTTTAATTTTATTAATCTCTTTCTGGGCAGCACCTCTGATTATTGGCCATCTCAATCCAGGGATTTTTGTATAATTGATTTACTTCTTGCAGTAGCCTTTCAACAGATCACCAAATCTTGGAAAGACACTTCTCAAGTGTCCTTTTGGGCATGGTGGTACGGTGTATGTTTCCACCATACACTTGATAGGGCACACATATATCCTGTTTCATTAGCTATTAAAAGAGACCTTATATGGCTTCCAGTCACTTCGTTTTTGGATAAATCTGCTCATGACGCACAAAATCATAATCCTCGAATTGAAGAAGTACCTAAATACCCATGATTTATTCAGGTTAAGAAAATTTGTCCTGTTTATTCTGTTTTGCTTTCTGAATTCTATATTGTTTACCTAATAGTAAATATGTAGTTATTTCCATTTATTTTTCTTGCTGGTGCTATGTTCTGTTCCTTTTTCATGATTTATGATTATATGCTCAAAGTTTATGCTGTTATTTAAATGTTATTATTGCAAATTCTTTCAATAAACTTTCACTTTAAACTTAAAAAGAAGTGCCTCCTCCACTTGTACCCGGAAACAGATGTTTATTTATGGTAAAAAGGCTTCCTTGCCTTGGGCCGAGATTGTGATCAGGCTGCCATTGTTTGTATACTACAGATAGCTGGGTCGCCATATGGATGAAAATAACAAACACATTTGCACAGCGTTAGTTCAGGTCTTGTACAGAATGCCAAGGCAATATAATAGTGTTCCTTCGATGATGGCTCATGAAAGCAAGTTCGGTGCGTCCAGGAAACAAGCCCAAATTGTCACAAATGTATATGTATGTCAAAAGTCAATGTGGAAAGTGAAGGCAACTTTAGGAAACATCAGTGCACATGTAAAAATGGTAATGTTTTCTACTAGGCATGACTGGGACACATGACACCCTTTTCTAGGACATAAGTCGGCTAAGAAGCTATCTGAAGCTAAAAATCCTATTAGCAAAAAGGCACCAGCATATGTGAAGGAAAGTGCTAAAAATCAAACTTTAAAAATAATGATAAAAAGAGCTAAAAACAGGTGCTTATGCTATTTGGAGGCCCAAAAGCAAATGGAACAAATGATGGACGGAATGGTTAACAATGTAAACATTCACCCCTGGTCACAAGGATCTGGGTTTAATCCATTGTTCTTTGCTCACCACACCACCCCAGTTTGGACCCAGCCATATGCAAATCAGTCTTGACACTGTGCCTCATGGGAACAGTCTAGCCTGAACTGCCAAGCCAAATCCACCCTGGACCGGTTTGGGGGCATCCCCCCTCATCAGCCAGGCTAGCTTGAATCCAGTGGCGCAGTGTGCCAGGGACCCACGTCTGGGCATACTCTTCCCACTTAGGGCAACAAATGCAAAAGGAACAAATGATGGACGGAATGCTGAACAATGCAAACATTCACCCCCAGTCACAAGGATCTGGGTTAATCCATCGTTCTTTTGCTCACCACATCACCCCATTTTGGACTCAGCCATATGCAAATCAGTCTTGATACTGTGCCTCATGGGAACAGTCCAGCCCGAACTGCCAAGCCAGGTCCTCCCTGGATCGGAAACAGGCATCCTGGCACCGGTTTGAGGGCATCACCCCTCATCAGCCAGGCTAGCTTGAATCCAGTGGTGCAGTGTGCACTGGACCCACGTCTGGGCATACCCTTCCCACTTAGGGCGACAAACGCAAAAGGAACAAATGATGGACGGGATGCTGAACAATGCAAACATTCACCCCCAGTCACAAGGATCTGGGTTAATCCATTGTTCTTTTGCTCACCGGTTTCAGGGCATCACCCCTCATCAGCCAGGCTAGCTTGAATCCGGTGGCACAGTGTGCACTGGACCCATGTCTGGGCATACCCTTCCCACTTAGGGTGACAAACGCAAAAGGAACAAATGATGGACGGAATGATGAACAATGCAAACATTCACCCAGTATTGGTGTTTTGCCCCTACAGCAGGCTGTGCAGAACCATCAGTATGAATGATGTAGTCATAGTGATTTAGAGGCATCATTTCATTAGGCAGAGGATATTCTTGTTTGTACTAAAGAAATGCTTGTGTTTGTAGTGTAGAGTCAAATCCGTAATCTAGGTCTGTTGCAGTGCATGAGTTTGCCCATTGTATTCATCTTGGATGCAGAGCTTTAAGGTTGGTACCAGGGTCATGACATCAATGTGTTTCCCTTGAGCCAGGGCTCACTCTTTCACTACAGCAGTCTGTACTGCTGTCAGTATTTTTTCAGTAGATGCAAAACGGATTTCAGCATTGGTATAGAGATGCGATTTATATCCTATTGGTACTGTGTCACCTTCATTAAATGTGACATATGTATACCTTGATGCACACACGATTACACAGATCGCCAGGTTTCTAGTATTTAGACCTGTGCAGGTTTTTAGAAACTATCAGCTTGAATGGAACTTACATTTTCTGTATGTTCTTGCGTCCAGTGGGTACTTGAGAAGTCTCGACGTATTAAGTCATAGAATGGTTTGACCCATTCTGCGTAATCAGGAATGTATGTTCGGCCAAAATTTTGTAACCCTAATATGGATTGCAGTCTTTTTAGATTTGTTGGAGGTTGATGCAACACTCATTTTTCTAAAAAATGGGTTGCAAAGCTTTTGCCCTCACTTGACAACTCATATTCCAAAAATAGGACACCGAGGTGGGCGATTTTTGATTTGTTTTGAAATTAAATATATAGCCCATGTGAGCAAACCCCAGGATTATGCGGTTCACTCTGGTCAAGTGCTCCATAAGGTCATCGTCCATCAAATATATGTTATAAGCATAGGCCAATGCCTGATCGTCAACATTTTCAAGCAGTTCTTTAACCCTGGCTGAAAACAGCCCATAACTATTCTTATACCCTTGAGGTAAATGGCAGAATTGATTCTGAGAACCTAGCGTGGTGAAGGCTGTCAAATATCTGCTTCCAGACACTATATTTTGGCAGAAAAAGACAACTGAGATATCTAGTTTTGTTTTATATTTCTTCCACACGTTTTATATTTCTTCCACACAGTTATTCGTTAGTGTGGCACTGAGTGCATTTTCAACTGCAAATGTGCGAGTAGCTGTGTTTAAATGTCCGTAATCTAATATGTTTATGTTTGTGTTTATGGGATTTGTAACACGCACAACTACTCAAAAGAGTGTCCCGGCGTGAGCCCAGTGGGGAAGGGAGCAGAAGAGATGTTAGCAGACTAGATAAAAAGGAAGGTCTTCAACCTCTTCCTAAAGATCTTAAGATCCTGAATGCCACGTAAGTCCAGTGGGAGTTGGTTGGTTCCAGGCCACGGCTGCCCTATAAGCAAGGGAGCTGCTGCCCACCCTTTTACGGCGGAACCTTGGAGTGTGAGCCAAAAGCAACGTGGCAGAACGGAGCTGCCTGGAAGGGAAATAGAACCTAAACCGCTTTCTCAAGTATACAGAGCCTAGCTCATAGAGAGCTGCGTGTGCCGCAACGAGGGATTTAAACATCACCCTCTCTTTCACCGGCAGCCAGTGCAGATCACTTAAGTGTTGCCTGACGCTGATCCTCTTAGGTATGTTAAGAAGAGTTCTGGCCACAGCATTCTGCACTACCTGAAGCTTGTTTAGTAAATAGCAGGGCAGACCAACGTACAAGGCATTGGCGTAATCAAGGCGCGAGGTTATCAGAGCACGGGTAACAGATTCCTGGGATAGGGAAAAGTGGAAAAAACTTTTTTAATGATCTTAAAATGTCAAAGCACAGACCAGTTAGCTACCAGACTATATGAATGATCTAGTGTCATTACCAGAAACAAAAGATTATTCATTGAAGAGGTGCAACCTTCTATTCCACCTTGGTATTTAAGTTGTTCTATAATTTAATTTTCCTAACTTGTTGTTTGGCCTCATTTTTTATTGGGTATTTTCTTTGAGGTTGTGGGGTTGTCCTCAATGGAATGCCATGTTAAGGTGAACCGTCATCCCACCCCACATGGTTGAAGTATAACGCAGGAGCTAGTGCTAGACCCCACTCCTTGGCTTATGAATGTTTAACTGATTCGGGAACGAGGTCGAAAAGGCTGGTAAAATCATTGTTTCGCCAATTGGGCAATCCATCACGAAATCAAGTGGCCAATCCTTTTCAGCCAGGAGAATATCATATCCTTGAGTGAGTTCCTGCCAAAAGAAGACATTAATAAACCTGGGTGTGTCCCCTTCAACCGTAGTTGTACTTCGTATAAACGAGGTGAAACGCTTAGACTGGTGTCTCAAACTATCATGACTACTGTCGCGCTGTCCAGCATTGTCAATGCCCATTCCCTATTTAGAAGCAGAGTCCTCAATATCTGGGGCATGCCTGACCTTAAGTCCGGCTATCTTCTTTTTGAATTGTTGTTTAGATGTTTTAAGCTTTTCTTCCTACTCAATAAAGTTGCCAGGCAAGCTCTGGGAGTCCTTCCTTAGTTTCATGTGCTCTTCTGATCTGCGCTCCGACACTCCTCCTATCTCTGAACTTTTATCGGATGAATCCTGGACGGAATGAGAGTAATGTGTATCAGTATCCTGTATCAGGCGGTTAAACTATGTGACCCCCTTGCGTCAAACAGGCATACCTTTGGTGGTACATGGACATTCCCTGGCACCCACTAATGGATTTTGGAACAAATTCCAGTTTATTAACTTTAGCAGAAAGGGATTTACACCAAAGAATTATGCCTCCTTGAAGCAGGAGTAAAGTTGGAAAAAATATTTATTTTATCCAAACCTTTCCAGCTTTATATATGCGCTGTACAGTGCAGCATACTTGTAGGGTGGTAAAGTGTTAAACTGTGTCAAAGCAAAGAATGTGTGTTGGAATGGTGCCCTTCTAGTATAAAACCTATGTTTGACATCAAATACACAGCCTTGCACTGTGGTGTAAAGATATGTGCATTGGCACAAGGCAGCCTAAGGTACGCTAGCAGTAGAGGAGAGAGTAACGCACCATATCTTGGCAGATATGGTGCTTTGTGCTCTCTGCTTTTCATGCAAGACAGCACCTTTAGTTGCTGCACATCATAAAAAAATAGTAAATCTGATAGAGACTTCTAGCTGCAGATTCCTTACCTTTGAATTTCCCAGGCGTCAGTCTTGATTCGGAAACTTTTGTGTGAGCCATACCGCTGCACGCCGTTGGGTGGCTCTGCTTGGTTCAGCGTGGCATTGTTGGTGCCAGATGTAACATTGTGGTCACCTGTAGGCGCCACCCAGACACTCCGACATTAGTTCTTTTCTTTCCGTACCAGTTAAATGCTGATCCGAAGAAGACCTACCCCTCTGTCTCTTTTTGACAGACTTTTTCGACGTTTCGTCAATGATGTTTTTTTGTGTGTCAAGGGAATGACCTCTAGAAAGGGAGGGTTTAAGATGTGTGGCGCCTGTCACCGTGCCATATCTGTTACCGACCCGCACCATGTGTGCTTATGGTGTTTCGACATGACCATGCCTCCATCGTGCTCAGACTTCCAGGCCATGGTGCCAAAGGCTTTGAGGGGGCTGTCCCTAAAGCTGCTTGTGGCTTGGCAGTTGACACCATCTAGAGTGACTACTAGGAGGTCTCGGTCCAGATCAAGAAAGAGAAGGTCACAGTACCACTTCAGGATCCACAAGTCTTCTTCATTGCACTTGACATCATCGGGACACTTGGGGAAGAAACACAAAAAGAAGAAGTCTAGACTGACTTCGACTTTACCTCGTCCATCGAGGATTGATGAGATAAGTGGGGAAAATTGATGTTCCAGGCACAGTTCTGCAGAGCCGTTGCCAGGTCTGACCCTGCGCTTCCCCTGTTTTAGGGAGCTGGAGCAACCCCCACTCAAATAAACGTTTTACAAGGCCAAGCGCCGAATATTTGAGTGTGCTGAGTATTTGAGCATGCCGACACCTCTGGTGCGCCTTCAGATCCTCCGGGGTCAGAGGAGGCCTCATCAGGTTCCACACTGATGGCTCCAACCTTGGCTCTGGTGGGGTCTCATGGATCTGATCCCGGATCCCGAATGGCACTGGTCATGAAAACGTGACCTTCCCCCGCACCGGTCCCAATGTTGATGGTGCTGGTGACGCCGAAGTCCACTGGTGGCACCAGCCCCATTCCCATCCCTGACGAGTCGTAACAGCGTCAGTCGATGCTGATTCTGGTGCCGACAGGGCCCAGTGGTTCTAGGTCATTGCCTGAGCCTTTTGAGAAGCAGACAGGCATGGGGGAGGATTGGGAGGTATCACTGGACCCCTTAGAATGCCAGTTATATACCCCTGGTGAGAATATTTTGACTGGTATGAGGATCTAGCAGAGGCTAGTTGACTCGACACCTCTCCAGATACTAGTATGCTCTCTCCACCTACCGTGGCTATGGAGGAGGGAGCATCTTATGCAAAGGTGATGAAGAGGGCAACAAAGGTCCTTTACCTGGAACTGCCCTTGGTGGAGGTCAAGACTAACCTCCTGACTGAAGTGCTTCAGTCTGGAGCTTCCTCATCTAAACCAGACAACAGAAGCAAGCCTGTCGAAGGTTGGGAAGGAAATGGTGCATGCATCATGACCCTGACAACAAGATTGCTTATAAAAAAGCCATTGCGGAATATAAAACAAAAATTTTAACCACAAAATGAAGCACTTACTGATATCCTTCTAGGCACTTGGTCCAAGCCTAGCACGGGGGCACCTGTGAACAACACAATACCCCACCACCATTGCCCTTTCCTGGGTGATTCTAGTTTTCCTCAGCCAACACCCTACCCACAATAGCTTGGTAGTCCAAGCATCAACTTCCCATGGCGCATTCCCTGCCACTCACCCTGACAGGGAATCCAAGAGGCTGGACAATTGAGAAGAAGATGTTTCTTCTGCCAGCTTAGCATTGTGGTCGGTGAACACCACATTCCTTTTTTGCCATTACTCCCATATCCTATGGAAAACGGTTGCACAAGTACTGCCACAGGTCCCGGAGAAGGCTTGGGCCATCCACTCCCAAGCAGTGAAAGACAGGAGGGATGCAGTACAGTTCACCATTTGATGTGGTGTGGATATGACTGACTCGCTGGGCAGACTGGTTTGATCAGCGGTGGCCTTAAGGCACCACGCCTGGCTTAGAACATCTGGCTTTTTGGGGGATGTCCAGGCTAACCTCATGGACATGCCCTTTGATGGGACTCATCTGTTAAAAGAGAAGGCAGACTCTGCGCTGGAACACTTCAAGGATTTGCAGGCTACGTACAAGTCCTTGGGCCGTTCAGTGACACCTCACCTCCAGTATGCCTTTTGCCCCTTTTGTGGCTACGGAAGGGGCAATGCTACCGCGGCCAACCATATACTGGCCACAGTCTTGCACAGGCTTCCCAAGCTGTGCACAGACTTGGATGCTGTGTATTCTGACCTCATGGGAATGGTAGCCAGAAGTCTGTCACCAACCCCCTGGCAGCTGCAGGCTCTAAGTACTCCTAGTTTAGTTCTTCAAGACCGTGGGTGCCCATTTGGAGGGAGAATCCAACATCATCTCCTCCACTGGCAGTCCATAACATCAGACAAATGGGTCTTGCAGATCATTCGTAGGGAATTACTCCCTTCCTTTTCAATCTAATGCACCCCCCTTTATCACCATCTCAGGAACTGCTGGCTGAGTATCATCTTATCTTGCTCTGAAAGAAAGTTAAAGCTCTCCTGGCAAACGGGGCTATAGAAAGGGTTCTGATATCAGAAGTAGGCAGTGGTTGTTATTCCTGGTACTTTCTGATACCCAAAAAGAACAAAGGTCTTCGTACTATTCTAGACCTCCGAACTGTCAATCTTTTTTCAAAAAGACATTGCCTGCGGTTCAAGGTGGGCCATGCACACTTTCAGTTCACTGTGCTACTCTTTGGCCTTACCAGCGCCCCTTGGGTGTTCACCAAGGAGATGGTGGGGGTAGCAGCTCATCTGCACAGGTTAGGGGTTTCAGTCTTACCTTACCTCGACAACTGGCTGTTAAAGGCGGCCTCACCCCAGACTGCCGTCTCCCACCTCCACACTATGGCAGAACTCCTGGATTCACTAGGGTTCACTATAAACATGCAAAGTCACACCTGTCTCCTTCTCAAATGCTCCCTTTTATCGGAGATGTTCTGGACACAGTACAGTTTCGGACTTATCTTCCCAAGCAGCGAGTCCAGTGGGAGCTAAACTTCCAGTGGGCACAGCATCAGAGGAATCTCTTAGACATGGGCCAGATCTCAGAATTGCAAAGGACCTGCAGTGGTGGCTAACGAACCACAATTGGGTCAGAGGCAGACCCCTTTCCCTCCCCAACCAGATCTCACAGTAGTGACAGATGCATCACTCCTGTGATGGTGCAGCCATCTGGGAGAGGTGGAGATCAGAGGACTCTGGTCTCTGGCAGAATCTTGACTCTACATCAACCTGTTGGCGCTCAAAATGATCCGACTAGCATTAAAAGCATTTCTTCCCTCAGTCAAGGGAAAGTTGGTGCAAGTGTTCGCAGACAACACCACCGCCATGTGGTACTGCAACAAGCAGGGTGTGGTCGTGGACTCTTTGTCAAGAGGCCCTGCATCTTTGGACATGGTTGGAACAGCAGGGCATAGCCCTGGTGGTTCAACACCTGGTAGGTTCTCTGAACGCCAGGGCAGGCAAACTCAGCCGTCAATGTCTAGTGGATCATGAGTAGCCTCTCCACTCATAGGTGGTGTAAGTTCTCTTTCAGCAGTGGGGAGAGCCTTGGTTAGATCTGTTCACTTTCAAAGAGAACGCACAATGTCAGTAGTTCTGCACATTGGAGTTTCCAAGGCAGCTATCGCTTTGCGACTCATTTCGTCACGAGTGGAGCTCAGGCCTCCTGTATGCCTTTCTGCCTATACCACTTCTGCCCAGAGTTCTCAAGAAGATCAGGAATGACCAAGCCCATGTCATTCTTGCGGCTCCGGACTGGGCATGGAGAGTTTGGTAGCCCCAGCTTATGAAAATGAGCATAGATCCTCTGATCAGGCTGCCTCTTTGGGAGGATCTTCTGTCATAGCAGCAGGGGAGGGTCCTCCACCGGAACCTGTCAAACCTCTCCCTTCTTGCATGAAGATTGAGCAGTGACAGTTGATAGCTTTTGACCTTTCTCCCAAAGTTTGCAAAGTTATCTTGGTGGCCAATCAGCCTTCCACCAAAATGTTATACGCCTGCCGTTGGCAAAACGTTGTAAAATATTGTACAGAAAAGTCTATTGACCCTCTTTCTGCCTCACTCTCTGAAATTCTACTCTTTATTCTTAATCTTGCCCAGCAGGGCTCTGCTCTTGGCACTCTCAAGGGTTATCTTTCTGTTCTGTCCACTTTCCTGTGGCTGCCTGTCCAACTCACTTTATTTAAGTCCCATATTGTAAATAGGTTCCTGAAAGGACTAGCACATATGTTTCCCCCTTCACCCTTCATAATGCCTCAGTAGGATCTGAACCTGGTTCTCACTTATCTCATGTGTGCTCCCTTTGAGCCACTTCACAATTGTTTCCTCTGGCTGCTTACCATCAAGACAACCTTTCTAGTGGTGATAACATCTGCCAGGAGCTTCTTTCCTGCCTAAGGTGGTGTCCCCATTCCATTTGGGACAATTTGTCATCCTGCCCACCTTTTATGCCCCTCCACATCTCTCTAAAGAGGAGGGACGACTCCACCGTCTGGACCCAAAGAGTGTTGTTGTTCTGCCTTGATCACACAAAAGAGTTCCTGGTGGATGAGCGACTCTTTCTGGGCTATGTAGGAGTTAAAAAGGACAGGCAGTTCAGAAACAAACCATTTAGAGTTTGGTCGTGCTCTGTATTAAGATCTGCTACACCCTAGCTAAAAAGCAGCCTCTTGAGGGCTTACGGGCCCATTACACCAGGGGAAAAGCTGGGACCACGGTGTTGGCTAATGGTGTTCCAGTCCTGGATTTCTGCCAGGCAGCAACGTCAGCATCCCTGCACATATTTCCCAAGCACTACTGCCTAGACGGTTAGGTCCACAAGATGGGCATTTTGCCTGTTCGGTCCTGCAGGACTTCTTAGTTTAGTCAATTTGTCTGCAGCCCACCGCAAGGATGCTATGGCTTGGGTATCTATTCAAAGGTAAGGAATCTGCATCTAGAAGTCTATCAGATGAACAAGTTGCTTACCTTCGGTATTGCATTATCTGGTAGAAACAATATCTAGCTGCAGATTCCTTACAGACCCACCCATGCTTCCTCATTCTGCAGACATATTTATAGGGCTAGGGTTGCTCCCTTTTCAGGGCCCTAGTTTGGACACCCACTAGTCAGTACACTTTATGGCTCGGCACTTCTGGCGTGGAAAGCTGTGAAAAGTAACCAAAGCTGTGCCCCCGGGTGTGGCCTATATAGGTGACAGCGATGTCACATCTTGCGCCGACAATGCCGATGACGATTGCGTGCAGGGGTACTACTCACACAAAGGTTTCCGCATTTAGACTGATACCTGGGAAATTCAAAGGTAAGGAATCTGCAGCTAGATATAGTCTCTACCAGATAATGCGTTACCATAGATAAGTAACTTGTTCATCTGCCCCTTCGTTTCTCCAGACTAAGGACTCTTAACATCTAATGCCTAACAGTATGGATGATATATGACTCCTACACCATGTAGTCCTCAAAGTCTTAAATAATATTTCCTATACATTGATTTACACACTTGTATGACTCATTGTCTCTGCATAATATGTTTGTCATATAAAGCGCTCTGACAGTCTACTTTGAGATAAGGAGCGCTATAAAATAAATAAATGTGAGGGAGAGGCTATAGAGAAATTAAGGGTACCATTGGAGGGTGGTAGTGAGGAAATCCATGAGGAAGGAAGCCGTGGAAGGGGGGCGCCAACAAAGTATATCGCACTGGGCGCCACCAGTCCTAAAGCAGGCCCTGGATTGGAGTGAAATGTAGTGCAAAAACATTTGAGAGCGAAGGCTGCCCGGAAGTGAAAGCACTGTTGAATAAAAGTGAAAAAGCAGAGAATTAAGAATTGCTCAGAAGAAAAATTAGGGACTGCAAGTATTTTCTAAAAAATAGTAGGCAGAGAGAGAGACCAAGAAATGTGATATGGACTTTAATGATGAACAAGCAATGACAAAGCCAATGCTTCACCTTGACAAGATGTTGAAAAAGTTTAAATCATAATTTATTTTTGTTACACACATATTTTTCACAAATAAAAGGAAAGAGATCATGCTGCTACCTATATGTGATGGACATATGCTTACAATAAACATATTACACTTTTAAATTAGCCAGCACAAAAAACAGAACAATATAGGTGTTTCTTAGCAGGTAGGTATACATAGAACAAGTATAGAAACCATTCTATTTCTAAGGCACATCACATGAAAATATAATTCTTCTTCGTGCAAAGAAAAGGTACTGTTGGTTTTCA
The DNA here is from genome assembly GCA_963921515.1 of Calotriton arnoldi. Classification (NCBI taxonomy): domain Eukaryota; kingdom Metazoa; phylum Chordata; class Amphibia; order Caudata; family Salamandridae; genus Calotriton; species Calotriton arnoldi. The sequence continues at coordinate 1,177,552 of CAWUFW010004401.1, read as the reverse complement.
ATTACTCTAATTTTAAGACATAGTTTAAATACAGAAGGATGACAAAAAAATGTAAACATGGTAAAGAATGGGGAAAACGCATTATGAAATAAAAAAAAGGAAAAATAAAATATTGGTCCATCGGCAATGAAGTGCACTTCTTTTAAGGTGTATGTGCAAAGGGGATCAGGCCAAATGTCATCCCTATAAGGAAAAGAGAGCCAGTGGCTGCAAAGGACTACTCTTTTCCACTGTGCTGTAGTTGCAAAATGAGAATGTCTGTTGAATGGGTCAATAATGGAAGATGGTTGACCTAAAGCTCCTGTATAGATGTAGGATTTTTTTGTTTTTATTACATTGGGCTGGCAAAACAACAAAAGCGGTCTCTGTGCCAGACCATAAAAGGAGTAATGTGGGCCTACTGAATAGGGAGACCAGGTGAAGAGAGTTAAAGCCAGTGATTAATTTGTGCTGAGAGATATTTTCATCATTAGGATTTGAGCAAGAGTGATAAAGTCATAAAACGGTAAAAGAAGGGGAAGATAGATAAGAAAACAATGATAACAAGCATTTGAAATGCAATAGGTCTCACAGTTTTTTAGAGTTAGAGCTATTGGTGTTGTAATGGAATTTTTTTTGCTTATGTGAGAGAGAGCACGTGAGTGCAAAAATGATAGAAAGCGAGAGAGAGATGGTATATAGAGATAGAGTTATTTCCGTATATAAGTGAGAGGTAGAGTGAAGAGAGGAAGAATGAGAGAGATTGAAAGAGTGTTAGAGAAAGGTAGAGTTAGAGAGAGAGTGTTTAGCAGTAGGTTGTTAAAGTTGGAGAGATAATTGTGTGGTAGAGTGAAGAGAGGGAAATACATTGTGTTATTCTGGGCAAATCACTTAATCTCCCCGTGCCTACCAAAAAATGAATGTGACCTTGTGTAATGTGACTGGTGTTCAGTTAAAGCGCTCCAATACTTTGGGTCGAGTTCGCTCTTCATGAAACTGAAAATTAAAAATGTATTCTGATTTGTTTTACTTCCAGGTGGACAGAAGTCGGGAGTAACTAGGCTGGCTCTTGCCTGTGTCACTTTGTCCCTCTAATTACAAGCCGTAAATGCTCTCCAGCTTCAGCCACTTACTTTTTTCAGTGCAGATGCGTTCTTGACAGTGCCAACACCATACAGACAACCTGCGCTATCTAACTCAGTGTTAGCGTGGAGGCACAAGAGCGCACAAGAGCCCACATCGCCCTTGCCAGCCCTGTGACCTGAGCTGGATCCCACCCACAGCATTAAAAGGGTATATAAGAAAACATAGCAGCGACAACAATCATCGTCCAAGACCCTCAAAAACATTCTTTAGAATGGTAGTAATTTTTTTAGATAGGGGTTTGCGCGGCAGCCGATCGTCATTGTGGCACTGTAAACAACAGGTGCAGGCAACACTCCATATAGAAAGCTTCTCCCTTCTCCCCGTCCATCATGATTAGACCCTCTGACCTGAGGAACAGACCCAACAGATGTATTTGTTTTCTAGAAAGCCACATAATTATATCTATGGAACATGTACACATTACTGTACTGTGCTATTTCTCAACTTCCCAGTCGGAATGAGATATGCATTATGTGGCAAAAAAGCCACATTAATAAAAGCAGACTTTATGTTTCATTGTCAGATCAGTCTGTGCAGTTGTCTCCCAGGCATAGCCCTTGGTGAGCCGTAGCTGCCCTCTTAAGGGAGATATATGTCTCTGCTGGGCAAGAATGCCTTTTGTCACACGCAACCTGCTCACCCACGCGTGCAAAGTCCTTGGCACAGAAATTTGTTTCCATGCAGATCATACTAATCTGTGTGTTTCTGCAGACTTCTATGGTGCCAAGTGGTGCTGCAAGGACAGCGAAGTTAGAACAAATTGTAAAGCGAGGATTGTGAAAGAAAGTTTTTAACTGCAATTGGGAAACCGGCAGCCACCTACCTGCACTCCGAGAGGTCCTGGAAGGCGCAGATGAAAGCTTCAAGTGTTAGTGAAATGGGAAGCACACTGTCAACACATCTGCTTTTTTTTTATTTACATAAAAGGTAAGCCTGCATTGCATGTTTATCTTTTGCAGATAGAGCCCACTTTCAAAAACATCGCCTCTTGACACTTCCAACCATAGCTGGCTCCCTATTGCACAGGAGGGACGGTAGAATAAGGAAGAATTGCCACGATCATGCACTGTTTTTAAATATCAGAATGGAAACCGAAAACAATAGTCCTGAAGGAAATACTACAAGAAATAGGCACATCCCTGCCAGGGTCGGTGTGGACAGAACCAGAGGGAGTGTGAGAAGTTTCTGCACACATGTTGCTCTCATATTAACTAGAGCTCTTTGTGAGTGCCCGTAGTTACTCCTGGCACTAACCTCTGCTGAGCATGGGAGGCCCCATACTACCACTACTATCCATGCGTAGGCCATAGAATCCACAAAGAAAGGCGCGTCAGCGTGCTTAAATGTGTTGTTTGACCCTTCTAATGAAACACCCAGGAACCAGTACGCATCCTTTGCAGAGATTATGCGGTGCTGCTTTATCAACAAGAGAAAGGTGAGATAAACAACAGGTGTAAACCGTACAATACTTATTTGACTGCTAGTTTTGTGGCCAGGCTGCAGCACGCCTACACCAGAGACACCGGGGCCATGGTGTCGGTCTTCCGTTTTGATGCCTGTGGGCGGAACTAGCTGCTGAATGGCCATGTGCTTTGTGAAATAATGCATCCCCAACCCACTGGACAGCAGGGAAAACATGTAGTGTGCTCGCCCTCTTTTACTTACTTATTGCTGCATTTTAAATATTGATAAAGAATCAGCCTCGGGGGCAAATTAGTAACAGGTAAGTATCGACCTGGGAGGGGTGGTGGGGGTGGGTTTTGGAGATGGAGGAAGGTGCTGCTCTGGGATGCAGAGGAGTGGCAAGAGCATGATGGGAACTGCCAGCATTAACAAGACTGCACTCGCATTTCAGTTCCTTGGATGTCCATATGTAAGGACTGTGTGCACGTCGCTGCTCATTCCCACGACAATACTCCAGGGAGTTGGGACATCCACCAACCATTAGCCATTTGGAGGCTACAATTTTTAAATGACACAGAAAAAAGCCAATCCAAAGCGTGGGAGGAGTCAGACCCCACAAAGTACATACAACAGATCACCTGACTAGGCTCGACCTAAAAAGGGGAAAGCAAGGACGACAAGCATTTTCAATGCAATATGTCTCGCATGTGTGAGAGTTAGAGCTATTGGCTTTGTAAATGATAAAGTCTTTTACCCATGTGTTTTGGTTTGGAGTGTAGTGGATGTATGTGGAGTGGAATTATGTGGGTTGAAATGATATTGTTAGTTGTGGAATTCTGTGTGGTGGAATTGTGTGGTGTGGAGTGGATTTGTGTAGTGGATCTATGTGGCATGGTGTGCAGTGGATTTTTGTGGATTGTAATGACGTGGTATTGAGTGTACTGAAATTATGTGGAATGGGATTGTCCGTTATGGAGTGTAATTATGTGGAATGGTATTTTGTGTTGTGAAGTGGTATGTAGTGGAATTTAATTATGTGGTGTGCTTTTGAATTTTGTGGCATGATGTGGAATTCTGTGGTATGGATTGGATGTATGTGGTGTGTTGTTGAGTTGAAATATGTGTTTTGTTGTTAAAGTATGTGGTGTGGAATGGAAATGTGAAGAGTTGAATTGTGTGGTGTGGAAGTGTATGGCTTTGAGTGAAATTATGCTGATTGTACAGGGAAGAGAAGGGGGTGGAGCATGTAGAGGTGAGGGAATAAGCACTGGAGATGAGAGGGAAAAGGCAAGGTGATGGTGGAGTGGTGAGAAGTAGAAATTATGCTAATTGTGGAAGGTGGGGACAAAAAAAAGTAGAACAAAGGTGGAAACTGTAAGGAGACTGGTAGAGCTAGAGGGGTAGGGAGTCGGAGAGGTGAAGGTAAGAGATAAAAGTGGGAGATAGTGGAGAGACCCTGCAGGATGTGGACATGGGAGGATGACCGGAGGAGGACGAGGAGGAAGAGAGTACAATGTAACTGTGAGACAGAGGAACAGCTAAGAAATGTGGAGAAGTAGAAGGCAGAGACCTAGATGCGAGAATGAGAAATCTGGAAAATATGCAGGAAACACTGGAAGAGTGGAGGTGGAAGAGAACCAGGGAATAAAACACGCATGACACAAGCAGCAAAAATTCAGGAATACACCACGAAATAGTCCCTTTGCCTGTTTTAACTACTGTCAGCTTGTTCAGAGACCGTGCTTTCCTTTTTTATAAGGATTTTTGGCTTTTATGAGTTATAAATATAAAACATCTGGGTGTTGTGAGTAGATAATATGTACACATTATATTAACCAGCTCACGGATGCCCCTCATTATGGCTGATTATTACTAAAAATTGTCCCATTTCAGAATGAGGTTTGATAGTTTAGAAATGTAGGCTGTAGTAAACAAATAAGTTCTATTTTCTGTACAATATTGATATTAGTATGTGGCCAAAATATACTGAATAGCAAGGATGCAGCAATAATAAATAAAGTGATCGAGGTCCAAAATACAGAAGCTACACACAACATCTTTGGAAAATGTTAACATTCTATTGAACCTCCTGAAATGGCAGAAGGGATGTGCCCAAGCAGCACGACTTGTCAATACTCGTCCATGCTCCAAAGGCCACCCTGCACAGTGTACAGCTAAGACTACAGCAAACATTTCTCACTTTGTAACACTTACCGATTTGCGACCTGTGATCCTAAGAAAAAGAAATTGTGGGGCGGCTTCGAAATGCAGGGAGACATTCTCGGGGTCACCGAAGCACCATCACATCAGGGGTTGGCAGTGTGTGGAGAGGAACAGGCAGCTCAGCCACAAGGAGACAAACAGCGAAAGGGGGGCTTCAGAATGCAGGGAGACGTTCTTGGGGTCACCAAAGGGCCATCACATCAGCGGCTGGCAGTGTGTGGAGAGGAACAGGTGGCTCTGCAACAAGGAGACAAACAGCAAAAGGAATAATATGAAAGCGGGCACCTTGCTTAAACAAGCGTGGTGCCCATCCACATAAATGTTTGGTGCATGCCGTCCTGTGAAGCAGCTGCCATGATAATACAAAAGTAATGATGAAAGCTGGCGCCGTGTGTCTGCGTGAGAAGGAAGATGGTGGATTGAGTCCGCCGTAGGAGAGCTCGGCAACCCCGGTCGCTCCCGCTTCTGTCACTGATGCGCTGTTTATCTCCCCCGGCACGAAAGCGGATCTGGATGTGGATGCAGATACTATAAAGAAAGAGAATCAAGGAGAATTGAGATGGTCTGTCGAAACCTCCTCAATGTTACTGCTTCAAACACAAGCGGCACAGAGCTTCTATAGGCTGACCAGGTCTGCGAGGTGGATAGCGGATACACTCGACTGATCACTGCTATGCGAGCTTTGCGGGCTCCGCGGGCAGCTATGGCTCCACAACGAGGGCTCGCAACCAGCGCACGCCTGCGACAGCCCCTGCTCCTCCTTCGACAGAGAGAGATAAAGAAAAGGAGAATCAGGCAGTTTGCATGGAGACGGCGGGGCGCCGTACAGCGAAAGTATCAAAGAGGAAGAATTCTCAGCTTGAAAAGCCTATGCTGAAGCTTCTTCGATCAGGAAAAGCCGTGGGCATTATTCAGACGTGTGGAATAGGCGCCCCCGCTGGAGCAAACAATGGCAGCAGCTCTACTTGAGGCAGTGTGACCTGATCTAGATCAAAACAATGTTGCAGTTCCTTCCCCTGGTAAACGCCGAAGGAAAGATGAGGCAAGTGCTACATTGTTGCAATGTAATCAGTTAGATGTACAAAATGCTTCATTTCTGGAAGGCTCAGATGGGGTGACTGAAATTTAGGATACTTCTTTACGCACTGTTTCGGTCGGCCATGCACCAGCTGCGCCTCAACTGGGTCCTGCTAGATTTGTCAGTAGTGACTTAACTGACATCACTTGCACTGCGAATGAAGTGAACTTCCTGAGAGGGGGTCCTGACTTTGATCGAGTGATTCTAGGGGAGGATCCTTTGGGATATCTGAATGATGGAGTTAGCAGGTGAAAGGAGGCTGACTCTGAGAAATGCGACAGAGACAGAGATGGGGGGTGCAAGAGGGATGCAGTCAGGCTGCTGGGTATCTGATTTAAGCACTAACTCAGCAGGCAATAATTCTGCAGTAGAGGAGGCAATTCTAACTTTGCCTACTCCCTTGCTCATTTCCTCGCCTACCCCAGCTATGGGAGGCCTGACAGATACTACCAGTATTTCTACTATGGCAGGCGGCATACAAGTGGAGAGGCAAGCAGAGGTACTAAATACTCTTGGAAAAAAAGCAATCATAAAAAAGAAATATACTAAAGGTATGGGGAAAGCTAAGGAACACTCTACAGCTCTGCATAATGCCTCAAAGCCGCAGGCTGATGGTAAAAAGGCTGGTAAGGTGAGCCCTCTTCGAACATGGGTCACTGCTAAGGGGGAAGTGAGAGCCATAATATCAAGGCTTTCAGGCTCATCACTCAGCTGCGACATCCCAACCCCGGCAGCTGTAGGCCCGGTCAGTGAGGCTCAAGTGCAGGGGGGGTCTAACAGCCTCAATCTTGGGGGAAGAGAGGGTGGAACTGCTGTAGACCTTTGCTCTACTAATACAACTCTCCCCACAAAAGGGACCAGGCCTGTTTCTAACGACGAGCCCTCATTATCTACAATCCTGCAGGTGCCACATGATCAGAGAGTAGAGACACAAGGATACTTTAGCCAAGCCAGGACAGATAACAATCTGATACAGCAAGTGTTGTCCGAGGTCTCTGGCAAAGTAGCGGGTTTAACGCAGGAGATAACGGAGCTGCAACAGCGTGTGGCAGAAACAGAGGATACAACAGCAGCTACAGCTAAAGCAACTAAACTACATGATGAGCAGCTTATGATTCTTAAAGATAAGGTCGAAGATCTTGAGAATAGACAACGAAGGAACAATCTGAGACTATTTGGTATTCCTGAAGAGAAAGAGGGGGCTGACCCCGTGCATATATTGTGCAGCTGTTCCAGAAGACATTCGCTGATCTTTCCGACTGGGACTGGGACTCTCAGACACAACGAGCTCATAGACTTCCGTTGTTCTTAAGTCAAGAATCTCGAGTCAATCTGCAACATCCTCGTCCTATGATTATTTATTTTGGTAACTTCTTACTAAGGCAAGCTGGCTTTTTTCGGGCTCGCCCGGGAATGACCAACTCATTATAATTTTTTGTCAGATAAGACCTCTGCAAGGAAACAATGGAGAGGTGATGGAGATTGCATCAATTGATTGATCCCATGAAAGCACCGGGAGCACAAGTATTTCTTCAGGAGCCGGCGCGTTTAAAAGTTATACATGGGGGACACGCTTGGACTTTTCAAACAGCAAGTGAGGCACAACTGATTCGTAACTCTTGGGGGTCTCCGGGAAGGAAGGCACCCTGAGAACTCTATTGGACAAGGATCTTTACATTCTCTGTCTTATTAGTTTGGATTTATGGGTTTTCTTTTCTCTTTCTCTAGGAGCAAAGAGCTGAAGAAATAATTGTGCGTAAAATGAGAGCATAAAGCGAAGTGGTAGGGGTATGGGGGAGCGTGAGGGGGGAGCGGGTAGGGCGTGGAGGCAGGGGGAGGCCGAGAGGTAGGAATTTGAGGGGTCAGGGGAAAGAGGTTACATAGTTGGGGGTGTTTGTGCTCTTGTGTTCCTGGACCTCTTCCTTCCTCCTCCTCTTCCTTTTTTTCTCCTTTGCCCCTTCTATCTCTCCTTCTTTCTTCCTCCCCCTTCTTTAGTCTCTGACAGAGGGGTCTCTCTCTTCCTCCCCCCCATTTTTTTTCATTTTTTTCTTGTCTTTTTCTCCTTTTCTCTTTCTGGCTCTCCTCGCCTTGTTATGCTTTTCTACATCAATAAAGTTTTGTGGCAATAAAAAACTTAGCGCGTAGCACCCGGGGGGTGCATTGGCTCTCCACTAGCTGTCAGTGCTATCAACCGCCTGATTGGGGCGATTCCTTCTCTTAGGAACTGGGGTGGGAGGATGGGTCCTTCGGGGTTGGTGGCTTGGGTTGTGGGTGGGGAGGTAATTAAAAAGTATCAAACGCAAGAGTTACTATTGGAATGTATTATATGATTTTCAGGAGGGTATGCGGATCAAGATTTTGTATGCTTCTGATGTTGCTTTTCTGTCTGGGCGCTAATGAAGGTAGGGGAGTTGGACAGATGTCACAGGATCTTTGGTCTTTGGGTCTCTATCTACTACACAATGGAGATAATTAAATGCCTCTCTTGGAATGTTGCTGGGATAAACTCTGCTAACGAACGCCAGATGGTTCGAGAGGAGTTGCAAATTTATAAACCTCATATTGTTGCACTCATTGAAACTCACTTGACATATAAAGATAGAAAATTGCTTAGACAACTAGATTATAAGAAAATTGAGTGCACATCTCAGACGGTTTCTATCAGAGGCGTTGCTATTTTAATTGACAAGCTGTTTGATTGTATTGTGCTTAAAACTTCCCAGGACACTCGAGGCAGGTGGATAATCGTACAGATGCTGATTCATGATCATAAATATGTACTTTGCACTGTCTATGGACCAAACTCTGATGAGCCTCAAATGTTTGTTACGTTAGCAATAGAATTATTAGAATGGCAGGGGGAGTTAATTATCATGGGTGATTTTAATTGTATCATGAACTCGAATTTGGACTCCACTAATCGGGGTGCTTCAGCTAGGATGAGGAAGGTAAGAGCCGCAACTTTAGAAATGGCTGAACTGCATAGCCTTAGAGATGCCTGGCGATCTTTATTTCCATTGCAGCCTGGTTATACTTATTACAGTGCACCACATAAGCAGTACTCTAGGATCAACATGTTCTTTGTTAATAGCAGAATTCTGAGCATAGCTAAGTATGAAGTATGTTTTAAGATAGTATCTGATCACAATCCTATATTATTGTCATTTCTGCTGGACGTAGCTAATATGCAAGCACGCTTGTTTTCTTTTCCAAGATATTTGTTAGCAGATATTGAATATGGAGTATTAATCAAGAATAATGTTAAGGATTCTCTATTGGATAATGAAGGCTCTGCCTCTCCTCTCATAGTCTGGGACTTGCTTAAAGCCTATATAAGGGGAATTACTCAGCAATATGTGCTTCGGCAGAACAGAAGCAGGAATTTGGCCCTTAGATTTGCGGGACAGGCGATTCTGCAATTAGAAATAGCACATGCTGACGAAGTTAGGCAAGGGATTCTCTTGCAAGGAATAGGGCAAACACATTCACAAACATACTTGCTTCTGATTGAAAAACGGGCTAGGTTGGGGAGGGTTCTAAAAGATAGGATTGCGGTCAGATACAACAAAAATCGGGCTCTGCAGTATGAATATGGAGAGCAAGTAGGGAAGGTATTGACACACCAGCTCTCTGATAAAAGGCGAAGCGTGAGATAAAAGCTATTAAAGGGGATGGGGGCATATTGTACACGCAGCCAGAGGAGATAGTAGAACAATTTGCCCATTACAATCAAAAACTGTATGGTAGTACCAATACTTTTGATGGAAGTAAATTCACTGAATATGTAGAAAGGTGTAACTCACCAAGTCTTGAGGAAGAACAGATACAGTCGCTTAATCAGGACATTACATATGAGGAAATATCTTATGCCATAGCAGCTCTCCCCTCTGGTAAAGCAGCAGGGGATGACGCTATACCAGTTGAGTTTTACAAAATATTCAGGGACTGTTTGATTTCCTTTATGAGTAAGGTTATACATCATATAAGGGTGAGTGGGGATGTCCCTAGGTCGTGGGACACGACCAAATTGTTTTCTTTTTAAAGAAGAATAAACCATCATAAGAGTGTGGGTCATACCGCCCGATATCACTCATCAACGCTGATGCTAAGATATTTTCAAAAGTATTGGCAACACGCTTAGCGCCTTTTATGGCACAACTAGTTTCTAACCAACAACATGGTTTTATACCAGGCAGGGATATGACAGCACATGTGAATGCTGCTATAGTAGCCTTTGATGCTGCGAAAAAGCTAAAGCTAGAAATGGGAATGGTCATGCTTGACGCTAAAAAAGCATTTTACCGCGTAACATGGGAATGTCTTTGGGCCACGTTTGCGGAGTACAATATACATGGTCGCTTTTATGGATGGGTTAGAGCTTTGTATAAACAACCAAGGGCTAAACTAATTTATTTACAGTCGCAATCCACCTCTTTTTCGATACTCAGGGGTACTCGGCAGGGCTGTCCCCTCTCCCCTTTACTTTTTGCCTTATATATTGAACCCTTTATAAGATCACTTCTTGCTAACCAATCTATTCTTCCGGTCCATCTAGGATCTGACGAACTGAAAATAATGGCTGATGCGGACGATATAGCTGTTTTTTCCGCAGACCCAATTAAAGCTATAGATGCAATCCAAACAGAGGCCAGAACGTTTGGTTCTTTTTCTGGCTATAAGTTAAATGTAAACAAGACACAGGTCCTTCTTAATCATCAAACTAATAGAATAGTATTAGGGGCTTGCTCAGCAGCAACTTATTTAGGGGTACAGATTACTCCAAATATAGAACAGATCATAAGGTTGAATTATGATCTCTTACTAAAGTCTGTGATCTCAAAAATGAAGATCTGGCATAAACTGCCAATTAGTATTATAGGGCGTTGCGACATTATTAAAATGATTGTTTTACCCACATTTTTTTATTTGTTTCGGGCAATACCATTACGAGTTCCGGATTATTTTTTTTAAAAATTTGAGGGGTCAATTATTAGTTTTATTTGGGGTTATAAACAGCTGCGGTGTGCTATACAGCATCTAAAGCTCCCTTATAAAGAGGGAGGGCTCAAATTGCCTGATTTTAAATTATACTTTTGGGCCTCCTTCGCAGTCCGTCTTCGTGATCTTCTTTCTGCTAGCAGACAATATTGTTGCTATAGCCTTGCTGTTGGTAATGATAGTTGGATGTTTTTATATAAGACCAATGACCCCAACTACTTTAAAGAGTGCGCTTCAAGACTCTTAGAGACATAGTCTACATTTGGCGAGAGATGGTAGCTAAATATTCCTTGCCCTTAATGCATGCTAGTGTCTCTGGGGTAACCATATGCTCCCGGATATATTTCATGACAGTCAAGCTAAACTTTGGGCTGGATACGGGATTAGTCAACTTGGGCACCTATATAATGCCAATGGATTTTGAACTTTTGAAGATCTGCAGAGGGTATCTGGTCTTCCAAAACGCATGTTTTATAAATAGCAACAGGTTAGGGACTGTTTATGGGGGCGCAGAGATAAAGAAGCGACTGTAGAATCTGTTATACAGACCTACTTGCATTCAATCACAAAGCTAACTATCAGCAAGGTGCATCAGCTACTTTCTCAATTTTGGGACAATGACAGCCTGAAGTTAGCATCTAAATGGAGTGAGCTTCTGGGTGAGGATATCAGTCTTGTAGATATCGAAGATGCATTAGGGACTTTGGATGAGGCAGTGTACTCTACTAAAGCTGCAACAGTTTGAAACCATATATATGCTATACTACACTCCAGAACGAATAGCTAGGTGGGCTTCTGACAACGGAACAATCTTAGGTGACAAGGGCAAATGTGCTAAATGTGAATTGGTGGCTGCAGATAGTTTGCATATGTTTGTCACCTGTCCAGGCCTGATATTCTTCTGGAAAGATGTTGTACAAATTGTGGAAGAATGTTTAGTCATTGACATGCAATTAACTGAGGCAGAGAGTATGCTGGGATATAAGGCAGTACCGGACTCTGGTTTAAGATCCCTTCTTTCTGTCATTATAGTAACAGCCCGATTATGCATTGCTCGAGCATGGATCTCTAAGACGCCGCCTCGTGCGTTAGAATGGTGGGCAATGATAAGAGAAACGTATGAAAGAGAAATGGCTATAGCTAAGACTAGGGAAATTCGCTCTGGGAGGAAATTCAATCGAATCTGGAGGCCCATGGCAAACATAGAATAGTTAAAATGTCAGGCATTACTACAATACTTGTGTAGTGGTATATGTATTTGTTTTTATGGCTGGAGCCTCTCTTTTTGCTATGTCTTTTTTTTTTGCATTTGCATATGATCTGCAATATTTAAAAATTGATTTTTATTGATATATGTTTGTATACTCTATTGATATATGGTTATTGGTTTATTCCCGAAGATAAATAAAAATGTAAATAAAAAAAAAAAGAAAGCCGGCGCCTTGCTACTATATGAAGCGCTGCGGCCTTGCATATTAAACGTATGCGCATGGGGGCCCTTGAAGCGGGTGCCATGGCGATAAAAAATAAATAAAAGAAGTAGTCCCTAAACAAAACAGATACAGACCTACAGCATAACTAAACTGTAGTTGGCCGGTGCTCCTTGCCATAAAATGGAAGTGATGTATCAGGACCGCCAGCCACTAAGGAGCCATGAAAGCAGAGCAACGCTGGAGTGAACCAATGGAAAACAGCAGGTGGGATTATACTCCACATACGGATTACAGCAGGTCTTGCAGACATCGCATGCTCAATGCCTAGGCTCAACCTAAAAAAGCACCTGCAAGAAGGAAAGACAGAGATAAGTAGGGGAGGGTGGTAGGAGAAAAAGACATGCGGTGGAATCAATCTATACTAGGCAGCTTTGCTATTCAGAAACCACAGCACTGAAGGTGGGCTTCATAGAAAAACTTTTGGGTCCTGATCGTTTTTACTCAAATTAAGCACTGAAACCAGTAGAAACTGGTGAGAGATAATAAACACGTCACAAGGAGGGAACAAACTGCTGATGAGAGAGCCAGCCACCTCACATGTGTTCCTTGGGCAAACATATAAAATAGGCCCATTTGCTGCAGCACCCCCTTTTTCCAGGTAGCAAAACATAACTAGGGTGCAGAGGAGACTGGCGCCACTGCACCATTGATAGATATATCCCTGTGAGGAGCAGAAATGTTGGAACAGAAAGAAAAGAGCAGTGAATTGCTAATGCGAGAGACAAAGAAGGAACTCTCAAACTCTCAAAGCAAACTTTAAGGGAAAGACCAATAGCACAGTGTTCTCAGGCCACATGCTCTGGACGATACTACCGCAACATCACTGCTTTGCATGGGTGGCTGAAACAAATTCCTTAATTCCTTTCTCTCAGAGTCACCAGCACACCTTACAGCCTTCTGCCTCACCCCCGTGCTTTTGCTGAAGCAGCTCAGCCCCTCTGCTAATCACAGATCTGGGAAGAAGGTCCTTGCTGTGGTTGTCCAGCGTGCTCTTGGCCCCCACCTTCTGCAGGCCCACCAAGGTGATGAAGATGCAGTCAAAGGTCTCAGATAAGAGGAAGAGCCATGTCTGTGTACGTGTCTCCAACACCACCGTTCAGCCTGAGAGATATCCCAGCTCCAAACTGTTCCCAGCCCAGCTGTGATGAGTGTTTCCAACAACCTGCCTACTCTTCTCGTAGGGAGCAGAACCGTCATAATCCTCAAGCCTTGTCCATCCGTTATCATGAGTGCAACAGTTGCTGCGGTCCCTGGGCCTGGTGGTGCGGGGCTCCATCCCAAATAATACTGGCTGTATGTTGTTTCTCGACTACAGGGGGGGTATTTTTTCTTTGCTTGTATTATGGCCAATAGATACTTTGCTTTGCCACTGGAGGTTGCTGGCAACAACCATTCGAACTCAAATAAAACCGAGCCCCTCCACGTAGCTGCTGAGTGCCTCATATCAAGCATGACACCTTTAGCCAGTTAAGCCTTTTTAGCCAACAGTATATTGCACTACGGGGCATGAAATTTTCCTTTAACACTGCCAGTTCAGTGTAAACAATCCTAGCATGTAAAATGCTTCTGGTAATGGACAAGTGTTACAGGATGACTCCATCTCGATGTTTCATTTACAAATCACTGTTTTCATGAGTGTTGCACAAACTGGATGAAATCGGGTGCTTCAGGACTATTACTCCCAGAATGCACCTGGTTGTTTAACAAAAACCCTGGCTGGGTTACCTCATTCTTGGTTACATGGACTCATATCTTAACCTAAGACCAGACACAGCAGAAGAGCCAAGTGAAGGGTCACGTAGGAGGGTCACATAGGAACTCCAAGGACACATAAGTGTCACCATAGGAGTGGGGTAGGCGGGTTTGCAATTTGAATGACACATGTAGAAAAAAAGTACATTCAAAGAGTATCAGTTATGCTGACTGTTGGAAAGTGAATCATTGGTAGGGGGAAGTATGCACCTACCACTAGTAATAAGGCCACCACCATGGTATAGGTTCCAGTAAAGGTCTTGGTAAATTAGTCCCTTGCTCAACCCTTGGTAGCTGACAACGAGTAGTCAGGCCTAACTTAGGAGACAGGAGTGTAAAGCATTTAAAAACACCAATACATCAAATAAGTAATACACAACACACAATAAAAATCCCACACCAATTTATAAAAATTGGAAATATTCTTATCTTTAAAATTACACTAAAATGACAAAAATCCAATGTAGGGAACCGGCGATATGAATTTTTAAAGATTCACCACTTTATAGTGTACAAAACATATAGTACCACTCTGCGACATCTGGTCGCACTTGACCGGGACAAAGCCAAAGTTTGAGGCTGACTGCGATGGAACCCTGGTCAGATACAGTAAGCAGGAGGCCCCGGCCAAAATGTTACCTTCGCACTTATCAAACTTTTCTAGAGGATTTTCCTCCGACGTCGCTTGATCCTCCACAACAGGCTGGATTCAGTGAGGGTTTGCCAGTTTGACTTTCTGTGAGGCCCTGGTCAAATCCGGGAAGTCAGGAGCTCTGGAGCTTTAAGCGGGACAAACCTGAAATCCAGGCATGGTCGTGGTTGAAAGTAGTAGACTTGACTCTCAACCTAACTTTCTCTGGTTTCTCTTCAAAACGACTCTCGACGTCGGGTCGGTAACCTCATGGAGCATTTTCACAAAAGTTCTCCAAACTTCAGGAGGTGCTTCCTGAAGGTATCCTTGTAGGTTCCAAGTGACAAAAACACCAGTCCATAGGTCTGGAATCTCCCAGAGTGTCTCTGGGATATCTGGACTACAATTCCCACAACGCACTGGGCTAAATCCTTATAAGGCTACTGGTCGTACTCCAGGATGGGGACTCTTGGTGGAGATAATGCAGATGGGCTCTGTTATCCTGTAGCTTGCAAGGAGTCTAGTCCTTAATCCTTCTTGATGCAGGGTACAGTCCCCAGGGCTGTAGTATCAGATTGCACAGCAGGCACAGTCAGTCAGAGCGCAGGCCTTTGGGTGCAAATCCAGATTCCAGCAGGGCAGTCCTTCTCCTTGTAGCTCTCATATATCATATATCTATTCAGTGTTCTGGGGCGACAAGCAGGGGGGGCACCTCTGTCCAATGAGATGCTGGGTGCCACTCAAAAGCATGACAACTTCCTCCAAATTGTAGCATCCTTCTTGTCCCACAAAGCATTGCACTTCCAAAATCCACACATGGATGAATTCTCTCCAGAGGAGTAAGAGCTGGCTAAACCAACCTACTGGTGTGGCTCATTTACCTGAACCCTCCCCCCCAGGCCCCAGCAAATTCCCTTCTTGGCCCTGCCATCTGGAAGGAAGAGGGAGTGGGCCTGGCAGACATTCCTTACTGTTCTGTTCTCTGTAAAGCTCATGTTTTATTACCCAGCCTCCAGCCTGGCCTGGTCTTTGCAGCTGCAGAACCCCCACCCTCAGATAACCTCTGCTCCGGCCAGGCCACTTATCACCAAATCCAAGCAGCCTGGCTAAGCGTGTTAAGGCTGACGAATCAGAAGAGACCACTAGAAGGCTGGATTTTGGCTTACAGAAGAGAACATTCTAATACTTCTTTTCTGTACAAGTTATGATAACAGTGTCAAGTTGTTGAATTTATCAATAACAGTCTTTTAAGTCTTTAAATGATATTTACTCCTTTCCTAGCAATAGTTATACCTAAATAAAATATTGCAATGTTAGCCTATTCAGTTAAGTATCTACAATGTGGAAAACTTAAATGGGCAGTTTTTCCCTCACCAGGGAATATAAAACATATTTTATAAGGTCTCTGCTTATAGGTACATTCCCCCCTGCCCTTGGGACATCTAGGGGGGACCTTGGGGATGCCTAATATGTAAAATAAGATAGATTATCATTTTTAAAGTGCCCATACCACCAAAGTCAAATTTCCATACAATTAACTTTTCAAGACAGTCTGCAAAGCAAGGCTGCCTTTAACATGACAGCAGTCACTCAGCAGTGCACACATGCAAGTGCAGGAAATCTGCTGGCCTCTAAACTTCCATGCCCCATTATATACTAGGGACTTATAGGTTGTTTGAACCCCCTAGCCCTATTGTATACTAGGGACTTATAGGGTCTGTCAATACCAATTGTGAAAATTTACTCTTAAAGACAAGCTGCAAGGCGGGACTGTCTTTAAAAGGACAGCAGGCACACAGCAGGGCACTCATGCAAGTGCAAGAAATCCACTGGGCCTCTAAACCTCCATGCCCTATTATATACTAGGGATTTATAGGTAGATTGAATTCCCTGGCCCCATTATCTACTAGGGACTTATATGGTCAGTCGTGGCCAATTGTAAGTGTACCCAATTAAATGTACCGTTTTGATCAGAGCACTGTCCCTGGCCTTGTTAGCAGAGCCCAGGGCACAGTCAGAGTCAGTTACCACCAGTACCAGTCAGCAAAAAATGGGGATGAACAGGGCAAAAGGATGGCTTTCTAACAGTGACTGTGACTTCTGCCTGGTACACACACAGACAATTAGAGGCAGAAAGGAAGCAGAGTTCATTCTCCATCAGAGGGCGCAACCAAGACGTTTGAACACACTGACACAGTAATATTGTTTTCAAGGAAGAATGTGAGGCAAATCTAGTTAATCTAATTGTTTCTATTTACAGACTGATAAATGGAGTCCTTCAGTGCAAGTTTCCTCATGTAGCAACATGTTTCCACCAATCTACCAGCCAATATTATACGTAGTTATGTAATTGGTTAAACAATTAATTCAGGTTGCTTCTATAAAATAGTTTTCCATAAAACATTATGTTGGTAGTGAAAAATGCATACATTTTGGGGTTTTAATTATGAATGTGATGCAGAAAGGTGAACTGTCACCAGTTTATCGCTGTTCCTCAAGAGTATAGTTGTACAAAAATATATATTTATGATTAATGTGACACTTTCATTTTATTCTACTTTTCTGAAAATCAACGGGACATATAAATACTGCAGTGAACATAGTTGTTCCCATGCAATGTGCAGAGGGAGAGGGTCATCACTCTTTTTTGCTGTGAAAAAAGTGAAGGCTGAAAACTATATTGTGCCACTATTAAGAAGACTGAGGTGAGGAATGGTTTAAGGCCAAATCGGTTTGCTCCATTGCTTCTTCTGTAAGGAGCCGATATTGTGTAAAGTCCCTAATCCATGATTTCCCAAGTGGAAGGGTACAAAAACAAAAGCGGAAGTACAATAACAATGCAGGTTTAAATGTCATATGGTTCTAAAATCCTAGGACACCTATGGTTACAGTTATGCCTGATACATCTAGTGCTGGTAAAATGGACATGTTCTAAACCAAGAGTTTTAGATGTTGAAGAAAAATATGTGGTTTGACTGAAAGAATGGGACATGGGTCTGCAGTAAAAATCAACAGCTCCTGAATCAATATGTCCTTCAATTGTGGAAACCACTACCTCCTTAGTCAAAATAGACATATCAGAATTATCTCTGCCTCTTCCCTCTGAATCTTTGCTACCAAGCAAGGAAGTGATGGAATAAGACGAAAGGCGTAAAATATTGTTTTTGGTAACCGGCTTACCAAAGCATCTCCTGGCCACCTAGTCATGTAATCGGGAAAAAAGGTTTGAGAGGAGTGCATTGTCTCAACTCGCAAACAGGACCACTGTTGAATATTCGAACCTGCTGCAAATTAACCAAATTGTTTGCCTTCACATTTGGAGGCTTTGTGAGGATAGAAATATCCTGCTGTATGAAACTGGTATCACATTGACTTGCCCTAAATATGAACTGTTCTGATTGACAGCAAATAATTCTCTGTCCATAACAAAATCGTTCTCACCAAAGAATTTTCTGAATTTGACCTGGTATCAAATTAACTGTTCAAATATGACATTGTTACTCAGTTGTTTGTTGAGTTGTGACTAGTACTGCAATATTGAAAATGAGTTTCTTGAATATTTACAGTGATCTCCACGCTGCCATCAATCCCCTCCAGTTGAGTGTCCCTTCTCTCCCAGAGTCCAAAAGCCAAGGGCTGTCTCTGAATGTAACACTACCCTATTTTCCCAGTGTCTGTTATAAATGTTTTCATTACTCGACTCGTCAGAGTTCCCCCATCTCAAGATTCATTCAGTGAAGGCACAAGTCCATCTGTGGCTTTATTGCAGTAGTCACTGTGAGTGACTCAAAATTCAAAATATTGTGACCAAGATTATCAGTGGTGCAGATTGTGGTAAACAATCATACCCATGTGCAGGATTACCCACGTTACCACAAACGTTAGACATCCTGAAAAGAAAAAAAATATTCCTCAGTATATCAGACTTTCAACCAAGTGATTAATTTAGATTTATTTATTTTAAGAGTTTTATATAACGCTAGCAGGACCCGAGGGTATCAGAGCGCTTTACATCAGTACATGATTACAATGAGAGGACAAGGTATGGCAACTCAGTGAATGTTTAAACAAAAAATTAGGTCGATAAATCAGCTCAAGCAGGTCAGATCAAGTCAAGCCTGTGGTTAAGTATAGGATAGGGGAAGTTGCAGGGGGAGTTTCGAGAAGCGCTGAAGGTGGAGATGTTGTCTCGTTGGGCGGTTGGTGATTTGTTAGTTGAGATGCCGTTTAGGCTGTGACGAAGTCCCGGTTGGGTTGAAGGGTATTGCCATTAAATTTTGCTGAAACTGACATGCTGTTTACAGGCTGCTTATCTTGCAATTTTTACAAGGTTTAACTGTGACATATATATATGTACCAGCGATCCAATGGGACTCCTTTTCCAAGTATTTAAACAAGCCCCGCGAAAAAACTCAGTATTAGACTCACAAGCACATGACTGGCATTGAACACGTCTACCAGGTGCTGATGTTGATAAAACGCGTTATTTTTATGTGCTAAGTGGTGGCATTAAAACCTTTCTGCAAAGCGACTCAAGCTGTGTCAGACCAGTTCTTACGCAGGAAACGGGATTGGTGTTTCATATATGGCGGAGGTCGGCTCCGCATTTTGACAAGCCTCTCAATCAGGAGCACCGCGTACAGTCGGCAAAGTTGTGGAATTAGTGCATGCAGTGCACAACGCAGCGCCCCCCTGGCCAGGACTGTGTTGTGGCAATGGGGAGAGAGCAGCAGATTCACTGCTGAATGAGCCGGTTCGCAGTAAGGTAATCCGCCACTGATCCTGTTGATGAGAGGAGCTGACAGCACAATGGCTGACGTTGTCAGGGCATCATCGTGTGCACGGGCTGGTCACTGTACCAAGCTCGCGAATTTGGACTCTCTTGTTTCCTGTGCAGGATCGGCGCATGTGGCTGAATGGCAGGAGCCTTGGAGTAAATACAATTGAGGAGCGTACTTACTTGTGGAACATTCCCTGTCCTCTTTTTGTGTTTGTACCAGCGATCCAATGGGACTCCTTTTCCAAGTATTTAAACAAGCCCCGCGAAAAAACTCAGTATTAGACTCACAAGCACATGACTGGCATTGAAGAAGGCATCCGCCGAAACGCGTCTGCCAGGTGTTGTTGAGAAAAGTGGTGGCATTAAAACCTTTCTGCAAAGCGACTCAAGCTGTGTCAGACCCGTTCTTACGCAGAAAACGGGATTGGTGTTTTATATATATATATATATATATATATATATATATATATATATATATATATATATATATATATATATATATATATATATATATATTGTATCCAAAAAATGCCCCAAAGCAACGAGAGCGCACTCGACTTAAGAGGAAAACCTTCCGGTTTATTTTCACAAAGAACAGGCCTTAGCTTTCAAAATTAAATGTCCCAACGCGTTTCGAGGCTCCTGCCTCTTAATCATGGGTGATTAGCAAATGCAGCAGATTGACTCTGAAACTTTTCCTCGCAGCATGCCTTATTTAAATACCCCCAGTGGGCTTTGCGCAGTGCACTAGTATGTCATTGTCATGCTGGGACTTGTAGTCCATAAACAGAGTCACTAACTTGAAACCTTCAGTAGGCTCCGCTGTTAATTGCTTCATTTTAATCCATTGTTGCCCTCCAGTGGGCCTTGAAGCTAACGCCAATTCATATTAGTCTCCTCCGAAGTGCTGATGAATCTGGCACAGTTCCGACTCCAGCCTCCCACAGGTAAGGGGATGGTGCAGCTCTCCACGGCAGGGCTGCCGTGTAACTTAATTGTATCCAAAAAATGCCCCAAAGCAACGAGAGCGCACTCGACTTAAGAGGATAACCTTCCGGTTTATTTTCACAAAGAACAGGCATTAGCTTTCAAAAATAAATGTCCCAACGCATTTCGAGGCTCCTGCCTCTTAATCATGGGTGATTAGCAAATGCAGCAGATTGACTCTGAAACTTTTCCTCGCAGCATGCCTTATTTAAATACCCCCAGTGGGCTTTGCGCAGTGCACTAGTATGTCATTGTCATGCTGGGACTTGTAGTCCATAAACAGAGTCACTAACTTGAAACCTTCAGTAGGCTCCGCTGTTAATTGCTTCATTTTAATCCATTGTTGCCCTCCAGTGGGCCTTGAAGCTAACGCCAATTCATATTAGTCTCCTCCGAAGTGCTGATGAATCTGGCACAGTTCCGACTCCAGCCTCCCACAGGTAAGGGGATGGTGCAGCTCTCCACGGCAGGGCTGCCGTGTAACTTAATTGTATCCAAAAAATGCCCCAAAGCAACGAGAGCGCACTCGACTTAAGAGGAAAACCTTCCGGTTTATTTTCACAAAGAACAGGCATTAGCTTTCAAAATTAAATGTCCCAACGCGTTTCGAGGCTCCTGCCTCTTAATCATGGGTGATTAGCAAATGCAGCAGATTGACTCTGAAACTTTTCCTCGCAGCATGCCTTATTCAAATACCCCCAGTGGGCTTTGCGCAGTGCACTAGTATGTCATTGTCATGCTGGGACTTGTAGTCCATAAACAGAGTCACTAACTTGAAACCTTCAGTAGGCTCCGCTGTTAATTGCTTCATTTTAATCCATTGTTGCCCTCCAGTGGGCCTTGAAGCTAACGCCAATTCATATTAGTCTCCTCCGAAGTGCTGATGAATCTGGCACAGTTCCGACTCCAGCCTCCCACAGGTAAGGGGATGGTGCAGCTCTCCACGGCAGGGCTGCCGTGTAACTTAATTGTATCCAAAAAATGCCCCAAAGCAACGAGAGCGCACTCGACTTAAGAGGAAAACCTTCCGGTTTATTTTCACAAAGAACAGGCCTTAGCTTTCAAAATTAAATGTCCCAACGCGTTTCGAGGCTCCTGCCTCTTAATCATGGGTGATTAGCAAATGCAGCAGATTGACTCTGAAACTTTTCCTCGCAGCATGCCTTATTTAAATACCCCCAGTGGGCTTTGCGCAGTGCACTAGTATGTCATTGTCATGCTGGGACTTGTAGTCCATAAACAGAGTCACTAACTTGAAACCTTCAGTAGGCTCCGCTGTTAATTGCTTCATTTTAATCCATTGTTGCCCTCCAGTGGGCCTTGAAGCTAACGCCAATTCATATTAGTCTCCTCCGAAGTGCTGATGAATCTGGCACAGTTCCGACTCCAGCCTCCCACAGGTAAGGGGGTGGTGCAGCTCTCCACGGCAGGGCTGCCGTGTAACTTAATTGTATCCAAAAAATGCCCCAAAGCAACGAGAGCGCACTCGACTTAAGAGGAAAACCTTCCGGTTTATTTTCACAAAGAACAGGCATTAGCTTTCAAAAATTAAATGTCCCAACGCGTTTCGAGGCTCCTGCCTCTTAATCATGGGTGATTAGCAAATGCAGCAGATTGACTCTGAAACTTTTCCTCGCAGCATGCCTTATTTAAATACCCCCAGTGGGCTTTGCGCAGTGCACTAGTATGTCATTGTCATGCTGGGACTTGTAGTCCATAAACAGAGTCACTAACTTGAAACCTTCAGTAGGCTCCGCTGTTAATTGCTTCATTTTAATCCATTGTTGCCCTCCAGTGGGCCTTGAAGCTAATGCCAATTCATATTAGTCTCCTCCAAAGTGCTGATGAATCTGGCACAGTTCCGACTCCAGCCTCCCACAGGTAAGGGGATGGTGCAGCTCTCCACGGCAGGGCTGCCGTGTAACTTAATTGTATCCAAAAAATGCCCCAAAGCAACGAGAGCGCACTCGACTTAAGAGGAAAACCTTCCGGTTTATTTTCACAAAGAACAGGCATTAGCTTTCAAAATTAAATGTCCCAACGCGTTTCGAGGCTCCTGCCTCTTAATCATGGGTGATTAGCAAATGCAGCAGATTGACTCTGAAACTTTTCCTCGCAGCATGCCTTATTTAAATACCCCCAGTGGGCTTTGCGCAGTGCACTAGTATGTCATTGTCATGCTGGGACTTGTAGTCCATAAACAGAGTCACTAACTTGAAACCTTCAGTAGGCTCCGCTGTTAATTGCTTCATTTTAATCCATTGTTGCCCTCCAGTGGGCCTTGAAGCTAACGCCAATTCATATTAGTCTCCTCCGAAGTGCTGATGAATCTGGCACAGTTCCGACTCCAGCCTCCCACAGGTAAGGGGATGGTGCAGCTCTCCACGGCAGGGCTGCCGTGTAACTTAATTGTATCCAAAAAATGCCCCAAAGCAACGAGAGCGCACTCGACTTAAGAGGAAAACCTTCCGGTTTATTTTCACAAAGAACAGGCATTAGCTTTCAAAATTAAATGTCCCAACGCGTTTCGAGGCTCCTGCCTCTTAATCATGGGTGATTAGCAAATGCAGCAGATTGACTCTGAAACTTTTCCTCGCAGCATGCCTTATTCAAATACCCCCAGTGGGCTTTGCGCAGTGCACTAGTATGTCATTGTCATGCTGGGACTTGTAGTCCATAAACAGAGTCACTCAACTTGAAACCTTCAGTAGGCTCCGCTGTTAATTGCTTCATTTTAATCCATTGTTGCCCTCCAGTGGGCCTTGAAGCTAACGCCAATTCATATTAGTCTCCTCCGAAGTGCTGATGAATCTGGCACAGTTCCGACTCCAGCCTCCCACAGGTAAGGGGATGGTGCAGCTCTCCACGGCAGGGCTGCCGTGTAACTTAATTGTATCCAAAAAATGCCCCAAAGCAACAAGAGCGCACTCGACTTAAGAGGAAAACCTTCCGGTTTATTTTCACAAAGAACAGGCCTTAGCTTTCAAAATTAAATGTCCCAACGCGTTTCGAGGCTCCTGCCTCTTAATCATGGGTGATTAGCAAATGCAGCAGATTGACTCTGAAACTTTTCCTCGCAGCATGCCTTATTTAAATACCCCCAGTGGGCTTTGCGCAGTGCACTAGTATGTCATTGTCATGCTGGGACTTGTAGTCCATAAACAGAGTCACTCAACTTGAAACCTTCAGTAGGCTCCGCTGTTAATTGCTTCATTTTAATCCATTGTTGCCCTCCAGTGGGCCTTGAAGCTAACGCCAATTCATATTAGTCTCCTCCGAAGTGCTGATGAATCTGGCACAGTTCCGACTCCAGCCTCCCACAGGTAAGGGGATGGTGCAGCTCTCCACGGCAGGGCTGCCGTGTAACTTAATTGTATCCAAAAAATGCCCCAAAGCAACGAGAGCGCACTCGACTTAAGAGGAAAACCTTCCGGTTTATTTTCACAAAGAACAGGCATTAGCTTTCAAAATTAAATGTCCCAACGCGTTTCGAGGCTCCTGCCTCTTAATCATGGGTGATTAGCAAATGCAGCAGATTGACTCTGAAACTTTTCCTCGCATCATGCCTTATTTAAATACCCCCAGTGGGCTTTGCGCAGTGCACTAGTATGTCATTGTCATGCTGGGACTTGTAGTCCATAAACAGAGTCACTCAACTTGAAACCTTCAGTAGGCTCCGCTGTTAATTGCTTCATTTTAATCCATTGTTGCCCTCCAGTGGGCCTTGAAGCTAATGCCAATTCATATTAGTCTCCTCCAAAGTGCTGATGAATCTGGCACAGTTCCGACTCCAGCCTCCCACAGGTAAGGGGATGGTGCAGCTCTCCACGGCAGGGCTGCCGTGTAACTTAATTGTATCCAAAAAATGCCCCAAAGCAACGAGAGCGCACTCGACTTAAGAGGAAAACCTTCCGGTTTATTTTCACAAAGAACAGGCATTAGCTTTCAAAATTAAATGTCCCAACGCGTTTCGAGGCTCCTGCCTCTTAATCATGGGTGATTAGCAAATGCAGCAGATTGACTCTGAAACTTTTCCTCGCAGCATGCCTTATTTAAATACCCCCAGTGGGCTTTGCGCAGTGCACTAGTATGTCATTGTCATGCTGGGACTTGTAGTCCATAAACAGAGTCACTAACTTGAAACCTTCAGTAGGCTCCGCTGTTAATTGCTTCATTTTAATCCATTGTTGCCCTCCAGTGGGCCTTGAAGCTAACGCCAATTCATATTAGTCTCCTCCGAAGTGCTGATGAATCTGGCACAGTTCCGACTCCAGCCTCCCACAGGTAAGGGGATGGTGCAGCTCTCCACGGCAGGGCTGCCGTGTAACTTAATTGTATCCAAAAAATGCCCCAAAGCAACGAGAGCGCACTCGACTTAAGAGGAAAACCTTCCGGTTTATTTTCACAAAGAACAGGCATTAGCTTTCAAAATTAAATGTCCCAACGCGTTTCGAGGCTCCTGCCTCTTAATCATGGGTGATTAGCAAATGCAGCAGATTGACTCTGAAACTTTTCCTCGCAGCATGCCTTATTCAAATACCCCCAGTGGGCTTTGCGCAGTGCACTAGTATGTCATTGTCATGCTGGGACTTGTAGTCCATAAACAGAGTCACTAACTTGAAACCTTCAGTAGGCTCCGCTGTTAATTGCTTCATTTTAATCCATTGTTGCCCTCCAGTGGGCCTTGAAGCTAACGCCAATTCATATTAGTCTCCTCCGAAGTGCTGATGAATCTGGCACAGTTCCGACTCCAGCCTCCCATAGGTAAGGGGATGGTGCAGCTCTCCACGGCAGGGCTGCCGTGTAACTTAATTGTATCCAAAAAATGCCCCAAAGCAACAAGAGCGCACTCGACTTAAGAGGAAAACCTTCCGGTTTATTTTCACAAAGAACAGGCCTTAGCTTTCAAAATTAAATGTCCCAACGCGTTTCGAGGCTCCTGCCTCTTAATCATGGGTGATTAGCAAATGCAGCAGATTGACTCTGAAACTTTTCCTCGCAGCATGCCTTATTTAAATACCCCCAGTGGGCTTTGCGCAGTGCACTAGTATGTCATTGTCATGCTGGGACTTGTAGTCCATAAACAGAGTCACTAACTTGAAACCTTCAGTAGGCTCCGCTGTTAATTGCTTCATTTTAATCCATTGTTGCCCTCCAGTGGGCCTTGAAGCTAACGCCAATTCATATTAGTCTCCTCCGAAGTGCTGATGAATCTGGCACAGTTCCGACTCCAGCCTCCCACAGGTAAGGGGTGGTGCAGCTCTCCACGGCAGGGCTGCCGTGTAACTTAATTGTATCCAAAAAATGCCCCAAAGCAACGAGAGCGCACTCGACTTAAGAGGAAAACCTTCCGGTTTATTTTCACAAAGAACAGGCATTAGCTTTCAAAAATTAAATGTCCCAACGCGTTTCGAGGCTCCTGCCTCTTAATCATGGGTGATTAGCAAATGCAGCAGATTGACTCTGAAACTTTTCCTCGCAGCATGCCTTATTTAAATACCCCCAGTGGGCTTTGCGCAGTGCACTAGTATGTCATTGTCATGCTGGGACTTGTAGTCCATAAACAGAGTCACTAACTTGAAACCTTCAGTAGGCTCCGCTGTTAATTGCTTCATTTTAATCCATTGTTGCCCTCCAGTGGGCCTTGAAGCTAATGCCAATTCATATTAGTCTCCTCCAAAGTGCTGATGAATCTGGCACAGTTCCGACTCCAGCCTCCCACAGGTAAGGGGATGGTGCAGCTCTCCACGGCAGGGCTGCCGTGTAACTTAATTGTATCCAAAAAATGCCCCAAAGCAACGAGAGCGCACTCGACTTAAGAGGAAAACCTTCCGGTTTATTTTCACAAAGAACAGGCATTAGCTTTCAAAATTAAATGTCCCAACGCGTTTCGAGGCTCCTGCCTCTTAATCATGGGTGATTAGCAAATGCAGCAGATTGACTCTGAAACTTTTCCTCGCAGCATGCCTTATTTAAATACCCCCAGTGGGCTTTGCGCAGTGCACTAGTATGTCATTGTCAACCTTGCAAAGCCCACTGGGGGCGAAATTTAAATAAATAGAGTGCAGTAAATGACTCGAACAGAGCTTCCTGTGTGCCATTCTCTTGCTGCCTATGACTAAGAGGCTCACATGCCTCGAAACGCGTCAGGAATAAAAGCAATAAACACCGGAATGCTGATGGGTTCTTTTTTGAAAACTTAACCGGCTGGTTAAACATCTGAGGTCGAGTGCGCCTTCACAAGCTTTCGGGCATTTGGTTACAAATAAATCGCACGGCTGCCCTGCCGTGGAAGGCAGCACCATTCCAGGAATTACAAGGAAGGCTGTTGGTTGGAACTTTTCCTAATCTGTTTGCAGCACAGCAGATGTAATTAATATGAACCTGTTCGGCATCCTGGGGCCCACCGAGGGAAACAATGCTTTTAATATGAGTTTGAATACACAGAACCTACTAAAGGTAAAGACTTTTTTCTCTGTTTAAGGACCACAAGTCCCAATGTGCACTTGAAGAATGCAACCTTGCAAAGCCCACTGGGGGCGAAATTTAAATAAATAGAGTGCAGTAAATGACTCGAACAGAGCTTCCTGTGTGCCATTCTCTTGCTGCCTATGACTAAGAGGCTCACATGCCTCGAAACGCGTCAGGAATAAAAGCAATAAACACCGGAATGCTGATGGGTTCTTTTTGAAAACTTAACCGGCTGGTTAAACATCTGAGGTCGAGTGCGCCTTCACAAGCTTTCGGGCATTTGGTTACAAATAAATCGCACGGCTGCCCTGCCGTGGAAGGCAGCACCATTCCAGGAATTACAAGGAAGGCTGTTGGTTGGAACTTTTCCTAATCTGTTTGCAGCACAGCAGATGTAATTAATATGAACCTGTTCGGCATCCTGGGGCCCACCGAGGGAAACAATGCTTTTAATATGAGTTTGAATACACAGAACCTACTAAAGGTAAAGACTTTTTCTCTGTTTAAGGACCACAAGTCCCAATGTGCACTTGAAGAATGCAACCTTGCAAAGCCCACTGGGGGCGAAATTTAAATAAATAGAGTGCAGTAAATGACTCGAACAGAGCTTCCTGTGTGCCATTCTCTTGCTGCCTATGACTAAGAGGCTCACATGCCTCGAAACGCGTCAGGAATAAAAGCAATAAACACCGGAATGCTGTTGGGTTCTTTTTTGAAAACTTAACCGGCTGGTTAAACATTTGAGGTCGAGTGCGCCTACACAAGCTTTCGGGCATTTGGTTACAAATAAATCGCACGGCTGCCCTGCCGTGGAAGGCAGCACCATTCCAGGAATTACAAGGAAGGCTGTTGGTTGGAACTTTTCCTAATCTGTTTGCAGCACAGCAGATGTAATTAATATGAACCTGTTCGGCATCCTGGGGCCCACCGAGGGAAACAATGCTTTTAATATGAGTTTGAATACACAGAACCTACTAAAGGTAAAGACTTTTTTTTTTTTTTCTCTGTTTAAGGACCACAAGTCCCAATGTGCACTTGAAGAATGCAACCTTGCAAAGCCCACTGGGGGCGAAATTTAAATAAATAGAGTGCAGTAAATGACTCGAACAGAGCTTCCTGTGTGCCATTCTCTTGCTGCCTATGACTAAGAGGCTCACATGCCTCGAAACGCGTCAGGAATAAAAGCAATAAACACCGGAATGCTGATGGGTTCTTTTTTGAAAACTTAACCGGCTGGTTAAACATCTGAGGTCGAGTGCGCCTTCACAAGCTTTCGGGCATTTGGTTACAAATAAATCGCACGGCTGCCCTGCCGTGGAAGGCAGCACCATTCCAGGAATTACAAGGAAGGCTGTTGGTTGGAACTTTTCCTAATCTGTTTGCAGCACAGCAGATGTAATTAATATGAACCTGTTCGGCATCCTGGGGCCCACCGAGGGAAACAATGCTTTTAATATGAGTTTGAATACACAGAACCTACTAAAGGTAAAGACTTTTTCTCTGTTTAAGGACCACAAGTCCCAATGTGCACTTGAAGAATGCAACCTTGCAAAGCCCACTGGGGGCGAAATTTAAATAAATAGAGTGCAGTAAATGACTCGAACAGAGCTTCCTGTGTGCCATTCTCTTGCTGCCTATGACTAAGAGGCTCACATGCCTCGAAACGCGTCAGGAATAAAAGCAATAAACACCGGAATGCTGTTGGGTTCTTTTTTGAAAACTTAACCGGCTGGTTAAACATTTGAGGTCGAGTGCGCCTTCACAAGCTTTTGGGCATTTGGTTACAAATAAATCGCACGGCTGCCCTGCCGTGGAAGGCAGCACCATTCCAGGAATTACAAGGAAGGCTGTTGGTTGGAACTTTTCCTAATCTGTTTGCAGCACAGCAGATGTAATTAATATGAACCTGTTCGGCATCCTGGGGCCCACCGAGGGAAACAATGCTTTTAATATGAGTTTGAATACACAGAACCTACTAAAGGTAAAGACTTTTTCTCTGTTTAAGGACCACAAGTCCCAATGTGCACTTGAAGAATGCAACCTTGCAAAGCCCACTGGGGGCGAAATTTAAATAAATAGAGTGCAGTAAATGACTCGAACAGAGCTTCCTGTGTGCCATTCTCTTGCTGCCTATGACTAAGAGGCTCACATGCCTCGAAACGCGTCAGGAATAAAAGCAATAAACACCGGAATGCTGATGGGTTCTTTTTTGAAAACTTAACCGGCTGGTTAAACATCTGAGGTCGAGTGCGCCTTCACAAGCTTTCGGGCATTTGGTTACAAATAAATCGCACGGCTGCCCTGCCGTGGAAGGCAGCACCATTCCAGGAATTACAAGGAAGGCTGTTGGTTGGAACTTTTCCTAATCTGTTTGCAGCACAGCAGATGTAATTAATATGAACCTGTTCGGCATCCTGGGGCCCACCGAGGGAAACAATGCTTTTAATATGAGTTTGAATACACAGAACCTACTAAAGGTAAAGACTTTTTTTTTTTTTTCTCTGTTTAAGGACCACAAGTCCCAATGTGCACTTGAAGAATGCAACCTTGCAAAGCCCACTGGGGGCGACATTTAAATAAATAGAGTGCAGTAAATGACTCGAACAGAGCTTCCTGTGTGCCATTCTCTTGCTGCCTATGACTAAGAGGCTCACATGCCTCAAAACGCGTCAGGAATAAAAGCAATAAACACCGGAATGCTGATGGTTTCTTTTTTGAAAACTTAACCGGCTGGTTAAACATCTGAGGTCGAGTGCGCCTTCACAAGCTTTCGGGCATTTGGTTACAAATAAATCGCACGGCTGCCCTGCCGTGGAAGGCAGCACCATTCCAGGAATTACAAGGAAGGCTGTTGGTTGGAACTTTTCCTAATCTGTTTGCAGCACAGCAGATGTAATTAATATGAACCTGTTCGGCATCCTGGGGCCCACCGAGGGAAACAATGCTTTTAATATGAGTTTGAATACACAGAACCTACTAAAGGTAAATACTTTTTCTCTGTTTAAGGACCACAAGTCCCAATGTGCACTTGAAGAATGCAACCTTGCAAAGCCCACTGGGGGAGAAATTTAAATAAATAGAGTGCAGTAAATGACTCGAACAGAGCTTCCTGTGTGCCATTCTCTTGCTGCCTATGACTAAGAGGCTCACATGCCTCGAAACGCGTCAGGAATAAAAGCAATAAACACCGGAATGCTGATGGGTTCTTTTTTGAAAACTTAACCGGCTGGTTAAACATCTGAGGTCGAGTGCGCCTTCACAAGCTTTCGGGCATTTGGTTACAAATAAATCGCACGGCTGCCCTGCCGTGGAAGGCAGCACCATTCCAGGAATTACAAGGAAGGCTGTTGGTTGGAACTTTTCCTAATCTGTTTGCAGCACAGCAGATGTAATTAATATGAACCTGTTCGGCATCCTGGGGCCCACCGAGGGAAACAATGCTTTTAATATGAGTTTGAATACACAGAACCTACTAAAGGTAAAGACTTTTTCTCTGTTTAAGGACCACAAGTCCCAATGTGCACTTGAAGAATGCAACCTTGCAAAGCCCACTGGGGGCGAAATTTAAATAAATAGAGTGCAGTAAATGACTCGAACAGAGCTTCCTGTGTGCCATTCTCTTGCTGCCTATGACTAAGAGGCTCACATGCCTCGAAACGCGTCAGGAATAAAAGCAATAAACACCGGAATGCTGATGGGTTCTTTTTTGAAAACTTAACCGGCTGGTTAAACATCTGAGGTCGAGTGCGCCTTCACAAGCTTTCGGGCATTTGGTTACAAATAAATCGCACGGCTGCCCTGCCGTGGAAGGCAGCACCATTCCAGGAATTACAAGGAAGGCTGTTGGTTGGAACTTTTCCTAATCTGTTTGCAGCACAGCAGATGTAATTAATATGAACCTGTTCGGCATCCTGGGGCCCACCGAGGGAAACAATGCTTTTAATATGAGTTTGAATACACAGAACCTACTAAAGGTAAATACTTTTTTCTCTGTTTAAGGACCACAAGTCCCAATGTGCACTTGAAGAATGCAACCTTGCAAAGCCCACTGGGGGAGAAATTTAAATAAATAGAGTGCAGTAAATGACTCGAACAGAGCTTCCTGTGTGCCATTCTCTTGCTGCCTATGACTAAGAGGCTCACATGCCTCGAAACGCGTCAGGAATAAAAGGAATAAACACCGGAATGCTGATGGGTTCTTTTTGAAAACTTAACCGGCTGGTTAAACATCTGAGGTCGAGTGCGCCTTCACAAGCTTTCGGGCATTTGGTTACAAATAAATCGCACGGCTGCCCTGCCGTGGAAGGCAGCACCATTCCAGGAATTACAAGGAAGGCTGTTGGTTGGAACTTTTCCTAATCTGTTTGCAGCACAGCAGATGTAATTAATATGAACCTGTTCGGCATCCTGGGGCCCACCGAGGGAAACAATGCTTTTAATATGAGTTTGAATACACAGAACCTACTAAAGGTAAAGACTTTTTCTCTGTTTAAGGACCACAAGTCCCAATGTGCACTTGAAGAATGCAACCTTGCAAAGCCCACTGGGGGCGAAATTTAAATAAATAGAGTGCAGTAAATGACTCGAACAGAGCTTCCTGTGTGCAATTCTCTTGCTGCCTATGACTAAGAGGCTCACATGCCTCGAAACGCGTCAGGAATAAAAGCAATAAACACCGGAATGCTGATCGGTTCTTTTTTGAAAACTTAACCGGCTGGTTAAACATCTGAGGTTGAGTGCGCCTTCACAAGCTTTCGGGCATTTGGTTACATATATATATATATATATA
Organism: Calotriton arnoldi; assembly: GCA_963921515.1. Taxonomy (NCBI): domain Eukaryota; kingdom Metazoa; phylum Chordata; class Amphibia; order Caudata; family Salamandridae; genus Calotriton; species Calotriton arnoldi. The sequence goes on along the minus strand of CAWUFW010004401.1, from coordinate 1,145,821 downwards.
TATATATATATATATATATATATACACAATTCAACGCTGAATTGATGATCAAGGGACTTGGTCCCGAAACGCGTCGAGAGGTGTCTGGAATCTGCCAAATAAATAATTTTGCTGAAAGCTTTGGTGTCCGCGGCTGCTGTTTTGGCTAATTCAGCGTTGAATTGTGCATTTAGAGGCTCGCCCCCTCACCGCGGACCGCCGTTGCAAGAGGAAGGGGAAAGGCGTTTCGGTGTTCACACGCCGAGGTTGAAGTGATATATATATATATATATATATATATATATATATATATAGTGCTCCGATACCCTGCCCTCGTGTATTTGGACGCACCTGCCCTGAGTTTGGAGGTGGAAGGGGGGACTTTCAAGTGGAGACACACATATATCTATACATACATATATATATACACATATATATACAGATATATATATATATATATATTCACTGAAAAAACCATAGGTTTCAGGGACGTTATAGTTAGAAATTAGCATTTAAAAAACCATAGAAATACACTGAAAAAACTACAGGTTTCAGGGACAGTTATAGTTAGTTGGACATTTCACTTGTACAAAACCAGAGAAATTTGGCCGTTATAGTTAGTTGAGCTAAGTATAACTCACGCCCCCTCAATGCACTGCTGATGACATCACATATTACAACATCATGACATGGACAGTGACATCACTGATGACATCTCAAATGACATCACTGATGACATCACTGATTACATCATCCGTGTCTGTGTGTTTCTGTAAAGTTTAAATATGTTTTATATATATATAGGCCATGGTGTATTGAAGAATGAGTGGGTGTATGACTGTTTAAATGGATGATTTAGTAGGTTCGTGACTGACTGTATAAGTGAGTGATTAAACGTGTCTTACTGAATGCATGGGTTAGTGACTAAACTGTGTGAATGTCTGTATCAGTCTGTCTGTTGGTGTGTAAGCGGCTGCATGGGTTGGTGAGTAGCTACATGAATGTCTATATGGGTAATTGATTGGTTGTCTGAGTATCTGTATGGGTGCTTGAGTGTCTGTGTGGATGGGTGGGGTGTGTGTGACTCCCTGCATGGATGTGTGAGTAGGTGATTCACTAGGTGTATGAGTTCAAGAGTTCATCTGTGAGGGGCTGTATGGGTGGGTAAGTGTGTGTATGGCTGTGTTGATGAGTGAATGGATGTCTCAGTGGTACATGTGTGAGTAACTACATATGTGAAAGGCAGTATATGTGAGTGGTGGAGTATATAAATGACTATGTGAGAGTGAGTGATTGGGAGAGTGGCTGTGTGGATGAGTGTGTGCTTGTGTCAGTGATTGTATAAGAGAGTAAGTATGTGTTAGTATCTGTGTGACTAAGTGAGGTGGTGTGTGTATAACTGTATTAGTGAGTAAATGGGAGTGTGATTGATTCCTTGCATGACTGACTAGCTGTGTAAGTAACTCTATGGGTGAGTGGCAGTGTGTGAGTGTCTGTATAGGTGTATGAGTGCATATAATAGTGGCTGTATTGATGAGTGACTGCATGTATGAGTGACTGTATGGGTGAGCACATAGCTTGGCAAACACATAGATCAATTCAACCTACTCAACCAATACCAATCCGGCTTCCGTGCAGGTCACAGTACTGAATCAGCCATGACCCACATAATAGATGACGCATTAAAAATCCTTGACCAAAACGAAGCCTGTTTACTAATCTTGCTTGACCTATCCTCGGCCTTTGACACCGTTAAACACGACAACTTGATTGAGCTCCTGAAATACAGAATGGGATTATCTGGATCTGTTCTAAATTGGTTCACCTCCTTCCTACAAAATAGATCACAAAGATTCAAGGTTAATCAATCCTTATCCAAGCCCGTCCCAGTCACTTTAGGAATACCGCAGGGATCATCCCTTTCATCTACACTTTTCAACCTTTTCATGGAACCACTCACCGATCTTCTCAGCTCCTTGAATGTCCATTTTCACATGTACGCAGACGACACACAACTCTACATAAAGATCCACTCACTTGAAGACATCAAATCCCTCAATTCAACACTTCAAAAAACGCAGAGCTGGCTAGCCGAAAACCATTTGAAACTAAACACCCTCAAAACTGAATTCCTCTTAATCGCTCCCCCCAACCAATCAACCACCATCCTCGATTGGATGAACCACCTAACAGCACTCAAAGGTCAACCTCTCATTATCGACTCAGTGAAATCGTTGGGAGTGACTCTGGACAGAAATCTAAATATGCAGAAACACATCAGCGCCTCTACAAAAAGAGCAAATTTTCAGATGAAAACCTTGAGAAGACTGAAACCCTTCCTGCCCGCAAATGACTTCAAACAGGCAGTTCAAGCTCTAGTTATCCCTAGAGTGGAATATGGGAGTGTCACTCTATGCGGCCTTCCCAGATCAACGACGGCCCCTCTAAGAGCCTTAATCAACGTAGCTGCCAGACTCATCACAGGTTCCAAAAGAAACAGTCACATCTCCCCTGACCTGCGAGCCCTCAACTGGCTACCTTTCGAGGCAAGAATTCATCTGAAAATCGCTTGTATGACGCACAAGGCATTACATCACAAAACTCTGTGTTATCTAGCTCAGAAACTGGTGCTCTCATGTGATGACAGATCCACCAGGAGTTCCAATAATCTTCTACTGAAACCACAATGATTTGTCAAGAAGAAAACATACAACCGCACCTTCTCAGGAATGGCTCCCAGGATTTGGAATGCTTTGCCCCCAGAAATGAGACAGAATCCTTCTACTGCATTCTTCAAAAAAGAAGTTAAAGCTATTCTCATGGCTAAATTTACCTGAACTATCTATATACACCTATAACATATTTATATACTATTAGTTACTATTTGGTATTAGTCTCACCTATATTTTTCTATGCTTGTTTTTTGTTACTTACATCTGCACTGTAAAGCACTCTGATACCCGTAAGGGTCTTGTTCGCGCTATACAAAACCTTCAAAATAAATAAATAAAAACTCTCGCACGCAGTATAGTAATGTAACTGATGCCCTTAACTCAGTGATCCATTGTACTTAGATGCTATGTTGTCTATGTGGCTGTTTCTTGATTTGTTACCTATAAGAACTCAATAAAATCTGTTTAAAAAAATGGGTGAGTAACTGGGTATGTGAAACTTAGTATAGGTGAGTGATGGGGTATCTGAGTGACTGTATGGGTGAGTGAGTGAATGTGAGAGTGGCTGAATGGGTGAGTGTGTGCTTGTATCAGTGGCTGCATAGGTGAGAGTACATGTTAGTATCTGTATGAGTAAGTGAGTGTAACTGTGTCAGTGAGTAAGTGGTTGTGTGATTGACTATATGGGTGAGTGAGTAGGTGTGTGAGTAACTCTATGGGTGACTGACTCAATGTGTGAGTGGCTGTATGGGTGTATGAATGGATATGTTAGTGGCTGTATTAGTGAGTGAGCGTGGGAGTGGCTTTATGGGTGAGTGAGTGGATGTGTGTGTTGATCTATGAATCAGTGAGTAGCTGTGTAAGTACTGGTATGGGTGTGTGAATGGGTTTGAGAATGGTAGTGTGGAAGTTTGAGTGGGCGTATAAAAGGTTATATGGGGGTGTGAGTGGGTGCGTCAGAGATTTTGTGGATGATGTCATCAGTGATGTCACTGACCATGTCATGAGTGAAGTAATATGTGAGCATTGCGGGAGCGCGAGTTATAGTTAGCTCACTAACTATAATGGCTGAATTTCTCTGGTTTTGTATGAGTGAATTGTCAGGCTAACTATAACATCCCTGTAACTGTTTTTTCAGTGAATTTCTAAGGTTTTTAAAATGCTAATTCCTAGCTATAACGTCCCTTTAACCTTTGTTTTTTCCAGTGAATTTCTATGGTTTTTTAAGTAGTAGTCACGTTTACAGAGAGGTGGAGAAAGGGGGCGGGTCCTCCAACCAGGTCTCAGGAATCCTGCTGTGCAGGACTTACAGGAGGTACCAGAAGAGCTTTTTGGCCCCCAAAGTCCCTCGGGAGTAAAGTGGATTTCATCCCCCAACCAGCAGCACATCAGGAGGTGCGTTTGCAGAGTGGTGGAGAAAGGGGGTGTGGACTCCAAGTCCTCTCAGCAATTCCGCTGTCTGGGACTTACTGAAGGTAACAGAAGGGGTTCCTGGACCCCAAGGACACTCAGCATTCAAGGGGACTTCATTCTGCAACCACCACTGCACCAGGAGGCACGTTTGCAGAGTGGTGGTGAAGGGGGCATAGCCTCTGGCAACTTTTTTAAAGGAGGGAGGCTACCTGGCCCCCTTCCCTAGACCATTTTCCACCCTGGGGACCCCATCCCATTAAAAAACTATATAAATTCACCTAAAAAAAACAAAGGTTACAGGGCCATTTTAGTTAGAAATTAGAATTTTAAAAAACTTAGAAATTCACTGGAAAAAAAAAGGTTAAAGGGACATTATAGTTAGGAAATGGAATTTATAAAACCTTAGCAATTCACTGAAAAAAAACAAAGGTTACAGGGACGTTATAGTTAGGCTCAGGTTTCACTCGTACAAAACCAGTGAAATTCTGCAGTTATAGTTAGCTGAGCTAACTAGAACTCTCGCCCCTGCAATGCTCTAATTACTGACCTCATATATTACATCACTCATGACATGGTCAGTGACATCAGTCTTGACATCACTGATGACATCTCAAATGACATCACTGATGATATCATTCAGTGACTGTGAGTATTTTTAAAAAGTTTATATATATACCAAGGTGTACTGGTGAATCAGTGGTGTATGAGTGCTTGTATGGATGATTCAGTGGGTGCGGACTGACTGTATAAGTGGGTGATTAGATGTCTCAGTGAATGTATCTCCACTGAACAGACCACTGAACACACAGCAAGAAAGAAAAGACAAATGGAAGGAGTGAGTGATACAAAGTGCAGAGGGAAGCAGGGGATGCAAGACCTCTCTACACCATAGTAGGTCACTCACAAATGACTCTATATTTGACTGATGTCTGCACCAAAGAGAGACCATATTCCTGACTCTGCTGGGCTAACCCTAAAGTTTGTTTTATCTAGGAGTAGATGTCCTACCTTGCAGAGGTATGTCTCATTTGATTTGGTCAGTGTATCACTGAAGCACATTGCAGAAATAACTGCAGATGTCCATGCTCTTCTGTGATGCAGGAAATGCAGAAATTACCTAAACAATCTTTAAGATTGTGTGCGTTGCTCTTCTGTTTAGGACTAGAACATGTGAGACCAGTGTGACGTAAAGGATACCACCTACAGGATTTGTCTACTCTGTAGGATGGCACATCTGTCTAAAGCTTCAGCATATGCAATCAGTGTAACCAGAAAGATAGACTTGCTGTCTAAGGCTTCATAGTGCAAGACCTGTATAATTGAAGTAACAGCACTGAGGCCCAAGCTGGAAGACCTGTTTAACATTAGGGACTGCTCAATAGGTCTGGCTTTGACAAAGCCTGTAAGTAGTATGCATGTAAAAGGTCAGTTTTGCTGAGGTCTTCCAGCTTAGGCCTCAGTGCTATGCTACCTATACTTGTTACTGATGAGTCTGTGACTTCTGTATAATTTTATGGAAACATGCAGTCTGTGTGGTGAGCCTATATCCTGAATGAAAACCTAAACCTTTCAGAAAGTCCTGGAGCATTTCAATTTAGGCATGGTCATAAAGAAACAATTACTGCAGAGAAACCATCCTCTATAATGTGGTTGAAGTAGTACCTTGCAGCAGTGACATATTAAAGGTTTTACATTGGATTTCGTTACCTTCTGCATTTGTTTACACCCTGCTTCAATGTTCAGCATACTCAGGTTGCTGGAGATCACCATCCAAATGCATCCAGGTAATGCCAATGGAAGGGTGCCTGCCTCTCCCCTTCTTCTCTTGCTGTTTCCCATTTCTCACTGCCCTTTCTTCTCCTTCCCTATTTGTCCTTCAAGTTGCCACCCCTCCTCAAACTGGCACATAACTGTTGCTGTCCCAAATATTCATAGACTGTGGTATCACCTCTCGCTATGCTTGACTCTAGGACAGACAGCGGAAATCTAGTGAAAAGCATTTAGTCAAAAACACTCTAGAACTTCCACACTGATCAAAATATCAAGACAATTCAATTGCAACTATTAACTAATGCCTTATAGCATAGTATTTCATATGCTCTAGTCTTGGGTGACTCCAATACATACTGCAAAAAGAGTAGCATCCAGCCGCTTCAATAAGAAAAGTGAAATTTAATGAGGCACATTTAAGCAAATAATTTGCACAAGATCACACCGTTTGGTCAAATGGTGAAAAGAGGGTGAGTAGAAAGACTCTGGATGCTGAATTCTCCTTTGAGGAACCAAATCACATGTATTCTCCGTTAGCTCTGTTCTCGGTCCATTAAAGGGTGGACACACATTGTCTGTGTGTGTGTTTGTGTCTGATAGAATGGAGTTGTTAAGTGTGTGAATATTATTCTATTGGGACAGTTTCTTCAGGACATTGCCTATCCTTTGATGATATATAGAAAAGTAGTTTCAAAATATATCTTGTTGCTTACAGAAAAATTCATAACTTTCACATGCTAATATAAATGGAATCAGGGGTTCTGTGAGTTACATCTTTTGAACTGTGCACAACCTTTGTTTCTAGTCTCAGCTACAAACCTGAAAATATGTGGTTTAAGATGCATCATCCAACCCTCCAAAACACAGACAAGTATTATAATCTATGTGGGTATCTGCAGACCGGCCTTCAAGTTAATATCCTCCTTCCTCGCAGACAGAACTCAATGAATTAGACTTCCCCCTACACTTCAGAACCCAGGAAACTCATCTGCAGAGTCCCTCAAGGATCATCACTCAGCCCAACCCTCTTCAACATCTACATGATGTCCCTCGTGGACATCGTCAGTGCCCACGGCTTCAACATAGTATCCTGTGACGACAAAACACAGCTCATCCTCTCCCTTACCGCCTCATCCAGCACTGCCAAAGCAAACTTCGACAACTGCATTAGCAACGTTGTTGCCTGGATTAAAAACAACTGCCTCCAGCTCCACGCTGACAAAACTGAAGTCCCTATCTTCGGCAACAACCACTCCCCCGGAACACCTTGACCCCGCACCCACCCCTGAGGACCATGCCAAGAACCTCGAGATCATCCTGGACACCAACCTCTCCATGAGCAGACTGATCAACACCGTCTCCTCATCATGCTTCCACATCCTGTGAATGGTAAGCAAGATTTTCTAGTGGATCCCACTGGACACCAAGCAAACGGTCACCCAGGCTCTTATCACAAGCATACTTGATTACAGAAATGCCCTCTATATCAAAATCCTAGCCTGCATCATACACCAACTCCAAACCACCTAGAACACTACCGCCAGACTCATCTTGAACATACTGTGAAATAACCATATCTTTCCACACCTCAACAATCTCCACTGGCTTGCAGTCCAGTAAAGATGAAAATTCAAACTACTCACCCACGCCTACAAAACTCTCCACAGCACATGTCCAGCTTACCTCAACCACCGACTCAACTGCGACAAACCCACCAGAAACCTTCGATCTGTGCCCCAGGAAAGAGCACAAATCCCTCACATCAAGAATACCAGATGGAGAGATCGCTCCTTCTCATATCTGGCAGCCAAGACCTGAAACGACCACCCGAAACACCTCAGAACCTCAATCTCCCTCATGTACTTCTGAAGGAACCTCAAGACATGGCTCTTCCAGACGAAACAAACATGATTTCCTCCTCCCCCCTCAGGCCCGGCCCACTCAGCACCTGGATACCCTTACGTGTGATTAGCCGCACTCTACAAATTCACATAATATAACATATGCTATGTGCTACTTTTTACAGGGTTTGGCGCATTGTGAGTTCCTCATGTACAATGCTGTAAACATTATAACCTTTTAGTTATTGTGTTAAAAACGAGTTGCACAATGAACCCTCCCAATCACCCCTTGTGGTGGTCTGGTTCATTCGTAGCACTGCCTACTACACACAATAGGGGGCCTGGTACGGCAATATTTGCCAGGGCTGTCTATGGTTTCCAGTCCGACCATGGTGGGGCCGGACTGGGAGAGAGAAGGGAGGGGAAAGATTGTGAGGAATCAGAGAGAAAATAGCTTATGAGCGACCAGGGCAGCAGTGGGCATGTTGGACACTGGAAGGTGAAAATTACTATTCTAACTCCAGTCCTACATATTTGGGGAAACAGCTACTTCCTCCAAATATTCCATGAGGCTTATTTAGTATTCCAACTCCAGTCCTGGAATATTTTGGGGAAAGTTATACATCCCCCAAGTATTTTTCAGAATGGTTGAAAAGTAGTAATTTTGAATTGCAGAAGGTGCTGCCCTGAGGGCACAGCTCAGGGAAAAATTAGAAATACCATTAGGGGTACCCAGAGAGGAAGAAGAGCAACCCAGCAAGAGGAAGAACCAGTAGGGACAGAAAGTGTGTGTCTTTCTAATGCTCAGCAATGGTAAGAGCAGCCCATTGGGAAGAAGGAAGAACTCCAATATAAAAAATACATCATGTTAAAACTCAAAATACAAAAAAATAAATAAGAAGGGACTAATTTTCCCCATCACTGATTCAGGCTTCAACTGCTGATAAATGTGGCCATTCAAGAATTGGCCAAAGCCCCTTTCTGTATAGTATGTTGTCTGGTATGTTGTATAATGTGTGTGGTGGCAAGTGTAGTGATGGCATCAGGGCTTTCCAAGACAGTTAAAGCTGTCAGTAGCCAAAACCTAAAAAGGCTCTGTGTTACAACCTGCTGGAATTACTGTAATGTATGGCATGAAACGATTGTTAGCTAGAAAAATTAAGCAACTAAGATTGATAAAGTCAATGAAATTAAAGTGTGCAGCGATTGATAATCTAGTTGCAAAGAGTCAAAAACATAATTTTCTGAATGTAGAATCATGAAAATAAAACATTATTTTGGTGCGACATGCAAAGAGGCATTTAATTTATTAGAAAACATATATAATAGAAGCACACGTTTTTATGTCTTTCTCCACGTACCATGGCATTGAGGTTTTCAGCATGTACTTTCATGTAACAAATTAGTGCATTCTGGGAGTTGTAATCCACCTTTACTACAGTGAACCAATGCATCTGAATACAGTGATTTTCAAAGGTAGTGTCCATGACTGGATAAATTGTTTGATATAGATGTAGCAACCTGGCAAACCTAGGTATGTCACCTGTTAATACTAAAGAAATGAAGGTACGGAGCTTCAAAGCTACATGTGTATCATTGTGACCAAATGTTCAGAGACGTTTTAAGGCATGGGCAAAGTGGGCTCTGGCCCAGGGCCCCAGCCTTTCAGGGGGCCCCCTGAGAGAGCCAGCTCTGTTCTGCAGAGAGTATTGCCCTGATGACCTTGAGTAATTCTTAAACAGATTGTTTTTAAATGCCGTTTTCCTTTAATTGATTTTTAATGTGGATTATGTGTCAGAGTCTATTATAGACATTTTGCAGAGAAATGCTGTGTTTATGTTTCATCCAAAATCCATTATAGGTTCTTTTAGATCAAAACAGGACCTCACATATGAGAAAAGGGAAGGTGTAATCTAGATTATTTGTAAAATTAGTGAGGTGCTGCTGTGTTACAATATCGAAAACACACATCACTATCCCTGAATATCACATGTAAACACATTTACAATGTGAACCAGTACGCCTGTGCACTGTCGGTGACTTGGCCAAAGAGAGCATGAAAGAGCTGAAAATGGATTATAAATTCAAATCTGTATGAACAGGGGGCCCCCATAATACACTTGGCCCCGGGCCCCCAAAATGCTTAAGATGTCCCTGTAAATGTTGAGTGGGTTTGCAGACTGCACTACATTGTTAACAACACGCGTTTCATGCAAACATGGTGATTATTAAAAGGGCAGAGACTGTATTATTACATCCCCCAGTAAAAGTTATTTCTCAAAGGATATTTGCGCCCATCTTTCTCTTCCTTAAATTTGATTTAGTCATTGAATAAATAAGTGAATATGAAATCTGCATTTTTCATCTAGCCATTCATCCCCGTAGTCCTATCATTGCTTTCCCTGGTTTGACACCCCCTACCCTCTCGAGATCCCTATTTTCTAATTTTCCTTTCGTCCTGACCTTCAAAGAAAGTGTCAAGGTTTGCCAAACACTAACTCTTCCATTTTGTGAAATCATTTCATTCACTTGGTTGTTTTGTCACTCCTCTGTAGATACCCCACTTCTGATCTCCTGTCTTAGATAGCATTCTGAGGAATCCTCAGAGTGGTATGAATGAAACCCTTTGCAAGCAACCAAAATAACACAACACATTTCTTTGGTGGGTGACGCCATGTGCTCTTCTGTGTGCATGGATGTCTCTAGGTATGTTACTCTGGATATGTGCATGGGTGCCTCATCTTTGTCAAGGCCTGTTATTATCATACATTCCCCCTTAAGCAATGTACTTGTTAATATTGTGAAAGAGGCATCATCTAATTTCTGTTGGTGCTTTAGTTACATTTGAATGAACCTAGTCTTTTTTCTTATGTCTCTCATCTTCATAATAGGCGCAGACCCTAAATAACATGTACTTCGTCAATGGTCTACACCAGTAAAGGCAAGTGGACACAAGTGCACATTTCTGCTTAGTTGTAAGAAAAGAGAACACATTTTATGAGAACGTCTCTAATATGCAAAGTTTGTTTATTAAAGATTTAAAATGAAAAACAAATGAATATTAGTGTGGATACATTTGCATTCACAATACTTTGGCTTGTTTTTTGGGCGAAATGGTGACTAGTTAGCATGGATTTAGTTAATCGCTTTCTGCGAGTCAGTGTTGACTAAAACTTGTTGAGGAACTATATGGAAATTGTTGGTTTCCTCATCTTTTAGGTTCCTTTAAGGCAGATGTTTGGAAGATGCCAGATGTCAATCACTTCTCATTTGCAAGTAATAAGCCTTGCTTTCTCCGGGCGCATCATCACTTTGCTTTACTCTTGCCAGGCTTGACCTATTGCAACAACAGTCTATTTCCCGTTTCTTAGCACCTGTAACACTGAAGCCCTTTTACCTTCTGTTGAAGCGACCCGGATCAAGGTCACGTGATGCTGATACCTGACTGGTCAGATTATGGAACAGTGTGGGGTGCTGGCTGGTTGTTTGGCTGTGGATGGGAGCGTGAGATGTTCATGCTGACTGGATGGTTGGATTGTGGAGCACGGGAAATGCAATTTACTGAATAGTTATTTGGCTGTGGGTGGAAGCGCAGGATGTTCCTGTTGGTTGGTTAGTTAGTTGGTTAGTTGCAGTCAGTTGGTCACGCTGTTCTCAATCGCTTTGGGGTTCAGGTAGTTGTACTTGAGAGGCAGGAATTCGTTTCTGCTTTCAATGTCTGCAGATATCTGGGACAGGCGTTCCTGGAAGGCCTTGATGCACCGTTTGGGTTCCTCCTCCGTAAAATATTCATCAAGGAATGTGCCTAAAGGCCTCTTTAAAAACATAATAAATGAACAAGTTACAATCTCATAAATTAAGAGAGTAGATTAGGCATCAGCAAAGAAAAGCAAGGCACGCCTGTGAATGCTTTCTACCTGTACAGGTGAGTTTAGAGGGGGCTGAGCATGGAATTGGTATTATTTCTACAAAGCCTACCTCACAGAGGATGTTGTTTTCCCATTCCAAGTTCACACTACTGGTCTAATTACTGAGATCAAATTGGCATGGAAAGCATTACGCTATAATTTCTTCTAGTCGTGAGGTCCCTGAATGCACGATGTGAAGGACAGAGTAGGCAGAATCTGAACTCTGGCGCACCCTTAGGTACCCTCACTCAGAGAGGTGAGCCCTGATAGCCTGAGGGACCCTTACTCAGAGAGGTAAGCCCTGATAGCCTGAGGGACCCTCACTCAGAGAGGTGAGCCCTGATAGCCTGAGGGACCCTCACTCAGAGAGGTGAGCCCTGATAGCCTGAGGGACACTCACTCAGAGAGGTGAGCCCTGATAGCCTGAGGGACCCTCACTCAGAGAGGTGAGCCCTGATAGCCTGAGGGACACTCACTCAGAGAGGTGATCCCTGATAGCCTGAGGGACCCTCACTCAGAGAGGTGAGCCCTGATAGCCTGAGGGACACTCACTCAGAGAGGTGAGCCCTGATAGCCTGAGGGACCCTCACTCAAAGAGGTGAGCCCTGATATCCTGAGGGACCCTCACTCAAAGAGATGAGCCCTGATAGCCTGAGGGACCCTTACTCAGTGAGGTGAGCCCTGATTGCCTGAGGGACCCTTACTCAGAGAGGTGAGCCCTGATTGGCTGAGGTTTGAAGATGACAAAGAAAGAGGGAAACACTGTTCACTTGCAGTATCCCCTGTACTTTTTTCCTCACAGATGACTCATGCACTATCAAATCGTTTGAACACGTCCCCACCTTTTATAGAGTTCAGCAAGTAAACCTTTTAAGATTTATAGAAGAAGGCGACACGGAGGGGGTGTCTGGACGGGACAAATTGCATGCTACTATTGACAGCCTGAACCCACTATATTTCCGGCAGGCCTTACCCCAGAGTACTGAATATGGACAACAAGCTGGAGAAGCCCTTGAAGGCCTGGCTGAGCAGAGGGTGTGTTTCTAAATTTAAGGTGAGCACATAAAATAATTACAAGAGTTAGTTCAAGTGGGGTTATTTTTTTAAATATTTACATCCAGCTCTTTTTCATTAACAATTTTTGAGACTATGGGGCTCATTACGATGGCAGACGGATGAGTGTCCGACTACCATTGAAGCGGGATTGAGACCAGCCAACAAGGAGTCGGCGGTCCCACCAGCCATATTTTGAACAGACCGCAATGTAGGTGGTCGTGAAATGCCTTTTTCTACTGAGGCTTAGGCTGTGGCACGGAAAAGGGCCGAATCACAAGCTGCAGTAGAAAAAGGCATTTTTAAATCATCCATGCAACGTGTGCCAGGCACCATGTGATGCCTAGCACACGGTGCATGGATGCTTGGGGGGCAACACATGTGCCCACCTGGCCACTTAGCAGTGGCCCATAGGGGCCCACTTGTGGCCCCCAAAGTCACTTTTCGACAGCCTTTTCATGGCAGTGGGACCATCAACATTAAAAAGGCTGTGGAAAATTGACATTGTGATCTTGGCGTCGGTGCCTGAGCAGGCACCGCCTCCATTCAGGATCACGATTCCGACTGCTGCCTCGTCGGGATCTGCAGATCCTGGCATAGGCGGCGGTCTGTCCCTCGACAGACAAGGGTCCCACCACCTGCATCCTAATGCGGCAGTCGGCTGGAAGGGCTGTCTGTCGGTGGGACTCCACCAGCGACCTGTCGGTGGTGGTCCCACCAGCATTGAGCTGTGCCCCTATGTTACTAAGCAAAGATTCTGACAAGCAGCAGGATGATTATCAAGGCACCATGCAGAGAGATTACAAAGCACTACTGGGTCAAACTTCACCTGTCCTTAACTCTGAGCTTTTTTAGGACCCAAACCTGCATGCAAAAGTTTGATGAAACGTTACAAACCAGTGAGTTGGGTCTGTGTGTATCCACCAATTGTTTTAGAGACACCTACTGTGGAATGACCTCAAACCACCGCTCTCAGCTGACTTTCTCACTTATGCTGCCTACTAGTGGACATTTCTGTGTTGTAGCCCTCCTTTACCAATGCAGATTTCACATATTCCTGATTTTGAGATCCAAAACTGGGAATTTATAATCGTGATATTTGCAAAAATAAAGAAAACTTAGTTGTATGTATATATATTCGATGAGAAAACCAAAAGATAAAGTAACATTACAGGTAGGTGAAATGTTCAGTAACAAGGTAATGTTTTAAACTCTAAAAAACATAGAAATCCACCAGTTATAGTTAGTTATCGCAAGTAACTATAACTAGTGCCCTAAGGTAAATATAACTGCGGTCGCCTGGGCTGAAATCGGTCCGGGAAAGGGGGGACATGTACCCACCTCCCCATTTACAATGCACTCGTGCCTGGGGGGATGGGGTCCCCAGGGCTGAAAACAGCCCAGGGAAGGGAGGGGCAGCATGCCCTCCTCCAGAAATTAGCACCGAGCCCCGGAGGATGGGGTCCCCAGGACCAAAATTGGCCTGGGGAGGGGGCCACGCAGGACCCCTTCCCCAAAATATAAGCATTTGTTCTCAACGGGCCTGGTCTACCCAGGGGGCTTAAAAAAAGAAAACAAGCATGGGAGAGAAAATGAATGGAGAAAATGTGTTTTGGGACCCCCCCTTTATTCTCAGCCCATGCTTGACAGATCACCCCCAAACTTTCCATGTGCAAACTAGGCAAAAAAACAAGCACCTATGTGAAAGGTTTACTGGAGATTCGTCAAACATTACCCAAATTATTAGCAACACATAAAATGCATTTCCTATGGAAACACAATCCTAACTATAACTATACACACTATCTAGATAGATAGATTGATAGATAGATAGATAGATAGATAGATAGATAGATAGATAGATATATATTAAGGGTCAGAAACAACTATATATTTTGGCAGTTGGGCTCGCCAGAGATCCGCAAGCCTCCCCTGACAGTGCAAAATCATAATTGGAGCCCTGTGATCAGTCAAGAGTCCTGTTTTTCCTGTGACCCTTAACGCTCCAACGGGACCAAAAGGCTCCCTTAAGTCTTGCAAGCACTCTGATTGTCTGGCTGTTGGAATGTTAGAAATGAAATGGCCGCCATTAATGTTTACTGTGAAAAATTGGAGGTGTTGTGGAAATGAAATAAAATACCTATATAATGGGGCAGCAGAAAGGCATGCTGTCCTACTAGATTTAGAGAGGAGGTGTCTAAAGGATAACAACTGTGTTTTAAAGTATTTTTTACAATCTCACGGGACTGTCGTGGGATCACGAATAGTCCAAAGTAGTAGATGAGTTCTCCATACACTCCATTACTAGGAATGCATGTTGTGGTAGTTGTTTTGAAAGGAAGTGTGTAAGAGCTAAGTACTGTGATGAATAGATAGTTAATTCTTATTTCCCCCCAAAAAGTTTCAATTCTGCGAACTCCCATGGATTGTGAATAGTAGAAAAAAGTAGGTGATCTTTGACTACACTCTGCTATGCACACTTGTTACTGTATGGTGTCTTACTGGAGATGGTGTTTCTCAGACTCTTCTGTTTATGCTCATTGGTTCGGGAAGAGTTGTGAGTAGAGTTAAGGCTCATCCAAACACCCTACTACGCACACCCATCATCTGAGATTGAGGACTGAAAGGAGAACCCAGTCCCTCCCCATACCCTTCTATGTACACCTATCATTACAGAGGGAGATCTCAGCAGAGAGGCCAGTGCCTCCACACACCCTACTACACACACCCGTCATCTGAGAGAGAGGTCTAAAAGGAGACTGCAGCCCCTCCCCACACACTACTATGTACAACCCTCACCTAAGAGATAGGTCTCAAAGCAGAGGCTAGTCCATCCATACACCCTACTATGCACACCCTTTATCTGAGAGGTCTCAAAGGAGAGGCCATTCCATTTACACACCCTACTATGCACACATGTCATCAGAGAGAGGTCTGAAAGGAGAGCCCAGTCCCTCTCCACACCCTACTACACACACACATCATTACAGAGAAAGGTCTCAGCAGAGAGGCTAGTTCCTCTACACACCCTACTATGCACATTCGTTATCTGAGAGAGAGTTCTGAAAGGGGAACAAAGTCCCTGCCCACACCCTTCTACGCACACTTATCATTACAGAGCAAGGTCTCAGCAGAGAGGCCAGTCCCTCCTCACACCCTACTATACACACCTGACATTTTAGAGAGAGGTCTGAAAGAAGAGCCAGGTGCCTCCCCACACCATACCATGCACACCTATCATTACAGAAAGAGGTTTTAGGAGAGAGGTCAGTCCCTCCACACAACCTGCTACGCACACCTGCCATCTGGGAGAGAGGTTTAAAAGGAGAGTGCAGTCCCTCTCCACACCATACTATGCACACCTATCATTACAAAGAGAGGTCTCAGCTGAAAGGCCAGTCCTCTACACACCCTACTACACACACACCCGTCATTGCAAGAGTAACAACACCTCAAGAAAAGATTGCTGGTGAAATGTCTTGAAATCAGAGTTACAATACCCGAGCAAATAAACAATTTCCATTTAATATTTATCTGTTTGTTCAATACTCACACACATGTTACAAAGGTTTTGCAAACTGCAAACCATATCCTGTCTTGTTACAAGAAAAAATTATTTTACTAGATGTTAGAACACAACATATATTATAAAGTCATTCTACTATGCATACACTCTCAAAAATAATTAATTTGCTTTAAAAAAAACTAGAAATTCACTGAAAAAGCCAAGGTTAAAGTAACGTTATATTTAGGTGAATTTGTCAGTGTGAACATTAACATTTTGAATTAAAAAACATCACAGAAATTCACCAGTTATTGTTAGCAGGGCTACCTATAACATGCGCCCCCGCCATGCACTGCTTATGACCTTACACATGACATCACTCATGAGATGTTCTATGGCATCTCAAATGACATAATTGATGACATCACTGATGACATCATCCAAATTTCGTTTTCTCAGATACCTGTATAAAATGCTATGGGTTTACACGTAGCATAGTTTATATTAACAATCATCCACAGATATAT
This sequence comes from Calotriton arnoldi, assembly GCA_963921515.1. Classification (NCBI taxonomy): domain Eukaryota; kingdom Metazoa; phylum Chordata; class Amphibia; order Caudata; family Salamandridae; genus Calotriton; species Calotriton arnoldi. The sequence continues at coordinate 1,129,153 of CAWUFW010004401.1, read as the reverse complement.
GGGAAACCTGCATTGAGTATGGTGTTAAATGTGTATTCAACTGTTCAGAGAATGCCGAAATAGTGAATGCCACTTCTAAAACAAATGCCCTACTACAGACAGCTTTTATCTGTATCAAACCCCTGACACACACCGAACTTACATTATATCATTAGAGAACTGAGAACTGTAAATAGTGCATACTCTATAGAGAGAGTTTACTTTATATTACACTGTTTGCCAACACTAAACTTTCGTAAGAAATACACCACAGACTATTAAAAAATATCTCCGAAAGAACAGTTCACACTCTATGCAACAGCTTTCAAAAAAGACACTATTTGCTAAAAATACCCAAGATCTGAAGGGGCTAAATATTCTACTACTTGCATCGTTCATCCTAGGGAAACAACCATTACAACACAGTCTTAATCATGCAATACATTTACCAAGCAGTTTTTATGACACATTAGTCTTTACCTAGCATGCCACTACAACGCTGATACCTTTGCCACCCATGTCATTACCACATATTCCTTTACCATGAAATATTGACTTAAACATTTACCATGTATACCTTTACCATACATCATTCAATAAGTATATAGGCAAGTTTGTAAGTAAGTATGTTTTTAGGTATATGTTTTACTAAAGTGTAGATTTATATTAATTATTTTAAACATTATTATTAATGGTTTTAATGTATTATATATAATTTATAAACAACAATCCTTTAGGAATGGGATGCATGGATTAGAGAGTTAATGGGTGGGGAGGTGCATTAATACTCATGTATTATTTTTAATACCTGAGTATTAATGTTTAAATATTAAATTGTATGATATGTAAATAAATAAAAATATTAAAATTATTTACAGGACTGTCACACCAACCTTTATGAATGGGATGCAAGGGATATAGGGGCATTGACTTGGGAAGTGAATTAATACTCAGGTATTAATATTAATACCCGAGTATTGATTATGAACAGTTTTGAATAAAAATGTATGTAAAATAATTAAAAACATAGTAGAATACATTTTTCTAAAATAACAATCATTTTTGAAATAAATAATAATCAAAATAATTTTACGAGATAAAACATTTAACATTTTTAAAGCATGAGACAAATAATCACACCATTGTTAGTATTTAAAATATTTATTAAAAAAATAATTTAAAAATACTAAAATTATTTTATTAAATAGTAAAAGATGTAGCCTAATTTATAAAAATATATAATATTTTTAACAGTGCATAACATATTTCATTATAATTTAAAAAATATTTTCCTATGTTGTTCCATTGACTTTAATGGAGAAAATAGTCCTTTTATCCTTTTTACTTTCAGGCTTAACGTTCGCGGCTGTGCGCCTGTTTCAACAGTTGGTGGAGCATCGCAGTCAAGATTGGATTCAAGGAACAGCTGCGGTCAGGTAAGAAAAGTGTATTTTGCCTTTTAAAACGTATAGGTGTCTAAGTTTATTGTAAACAGGGGTGGGGGAGGTAGATCAATCAATCAATCAGGATTTATAAAGCATGGCTAATCACCCAATAGGGAATCTAGGTGTTTTCAGGCCCCGGAGGCTTATTCGAACAGACAGGTCTTGGAGGGCCATTCGGAATTCCGGAAGTGAGGTGATGGTCTGGAGGTGCGTGCAGAGACTGTTCCTGATCTTTTCTGTAAAGTGGGAGAAGGAGCACCCTCCACTTCTGCTTTTGTAGATGCGGGGAGTATAGACAAGTAAAAGGGAGGCGGAGTGTAGTCTTCTCGATGGTTGGTGGAAGTTCAGATGTAGTTAATGTAGGCGGGTTCTTGGCTGTGTAGAGCCTTGTGTACGTGGGTCAGCAGCTTGAATTGACATCTCTTCTGTACGGGGCACCAGTGGAGTTTCCTGAGGTGGGGTGCGATGTGGGCTCATCGGTGAAGGCCGAGGATGAGTCTGGCTGTTACGTTCTGTATGGTCTGAAGCCTCTGTAAAAGGTGTGCAGCGATTCCTATGTGGAGGGCATTGCTGTAGTCCAGTCGGCTGGTGATGAGGACCTGTGTCACGGTGCGTCTCATTTGTAGGAATATATAGATGTTGTACAGAATGAATTTGTATTTTCACTGCTGTTTTTACCACTATTACATCCACATGCAGGTTGTGTTTGTATGCCCATGTCGCGACACGTGTTTGTTTTGTTTTTAAAATTAGATTGTTCAAATGTAACAAAAAATGGCTATTTCTTTTTTTGAAGGTACTTCAATTCAAAAGAACATTTTTATTTTTTGGCGTCATATTTTTTAAACACTTTGGTGACTTTTCTGGACAAAGACCACATCACTGCTGGAGAAACTCAGGATTGGTGGATGGGTTGCTACTGGATTTTTCCCTGGGAATTCCATTTTGGAGAATGGATTTACTTTTTTGTGATTTTTTAAAACATTTCTTTTTTTCGGGATTTAGATTTTTGGGAATACTGTTTTTCATTGTGAATGGATGACTACTGGAATTTTGTTTTGGAATTTTGTTTTGGAGAATGGATTTTCTTTTTGCATTTTTTCTTTTACAAAAAAATCTTGTTTTTTGGGATTTTTAGATGTTTTTTTATTCAAAAAAAGATTTTTCAGAAGTTGTTCTTTTCGCTGGATTTTGGTTTCCCTGTTTTGATTATTGGAGTACTGAAGACTCTTGGTGATAGGTGGTATGAAAAATCACCAAGAGTTTAAGAATGAAGACAATACAGGTAGGAGCCCCAAACTTCCTTTAATTTGTAAAAATAAGTTTTAAAATGACAATTTAATTAGAAAGGGTTATCAAAACAGGGAAGTAATTTTACAGGTTGTTAGTGTGTGTTAGAAGTATAGAATGTACATAATAATATAATAATGTCCAGGTACTCTTAAGCTCCCATCAATGGAAATTGATGGATTTTAATCAATAGTCTCTAAGACATGTCTTTACTGTTTTTTAACATGAGAGTTCCGGCTACATGATTGTGCTATTCTCATTTCCCGGAAACTTTGTTCCTGCTTCAAAATTTCCAGGAAAAAATAAAGGTTAGGGTGAGGTTTGCCAATTGATTTGGTGAAGGAATTGCGTCATCCCTCTCAGTGCCGTAACGAAAGTTGAAGGGGCGCCCCTGCAATGTACATGGAGGGGCCCCCGCTCCGGATTTTATCCGGAGCGCTCAGACCTGAGTACTGTGCTGAGGGGGTCCCCTGCAGCTGGGGGGACCCCCGCACCGCGGGGGATGCGGGGGCCTGTGTAACGCGCCTGATCCCTCTATGGCACTGTTTGTCTTTGCATCTGCCTCTAAGCAGATCCAGTTAACATTTCCAACAGTTAATGGGAAATCTTGGCTTCCTCCTGTGACCTGACTTGCTTAGATGGCCAATCAATGTGCCCTCAAAGTAATTTAGGAGTGGAGCTAAGTTTTCCTCATTTTGGGTTTTTAACTCATACTGTAGTTTACTGCTTGACATGTAATCCTCAACAAAGCATGTTTTTTAATTTTTCACCAATATGCCTGGAAAAAGTGAAAAAACATCCTTGAATTTGAGTGTCAGGGTAATGTTTTATAATATTATTCATCATTGTTAATTTGAAGTCAATTATAGTTTAACTAGAACTTTTATTCATAGTTTTGTTTTTATAAATATTACAAATTCAGTGTATGTTAAGGATTGCTTGTCAGTAAGTAAGTTGTACACTACTGTGACAGTACTGTGGTTAATGTAAGCATGAATAGTGTTCATTTGAATAAATTGATGGGGATTTGATTTAAAAGTCCCAGCCATCATCCGAATTTCACTATTCTAAAGGGTTACCAAGTTATAGGCTGTGCTAAATATTAATATTCTTTTGAGAGGGTTTTTGCTGTCATAGAGGAGAAAAGGTTCGCTAGTAAAACAAAACTGTTTGTTCAGGGGGAAGGTTAATATCTGAATAGGTTTGTGGTGTTACTCTTTGGGGATTACGTGCCTGCTTTTGCCTCTTTCAATTCTCCTCAGATTGGGTATTGTGGGCATACTAGTAGCTACATCCATGGGGATGTTTTGGGCTACATCTTGCAAAACTGAGCCACAGGGTTCATTGGAGGTGGATGCTAGCATTTTAATGTGCTGCACATTTTCACACACTTGAATCTCCATTGCAGAGGCAGAGTGGTTATGCTCTGTATTTTTTTCCAAAATGTCACCCAGAGTAACCGCTCTGCCTTTGCAATGAGATAAAAAAATACTGCACACACCTCCAATGACTTCTGGGCTCAGTTAACCTCTCCTTACAATAAAGATAGCCACTATGCTTGAGCAGCCTATTCCCTCTTCTGGGCTCAGTTAACCTCTCCTTATAATAATGATAGCCACAATACTTGAGCAGCCAAATCCCGATTCATAGCTAGCTTGTCTTTTTGAAGCCATTGTATAGTCATCTGCAGAAAAACAAGAAAAAAGATAAGTTTTGTAAATGTTATGTTCTAAGAATGTGTTTATTTTTGTTTGTTTACAATGCACCTGCACTGGGAAATAAGGTTTGCACTGTTATTTGGAACACTGTTCTTTTTTGAAGGAAAAATGTTTTTTATTTTGGTTAAAGATGAGAGAAAATGTAATGTTATATTTTGGTGTATGTGGAAAGAAGGTTAATTGGTTTGGATATGCATTGTTTTTTTTTATTATTTGCCTGAGATGGTTGTTATACTTTCCTAATCTGGTTTCTGGTTGTAAGATTTATTTTCTGGATTATTTGCTTGAGATGATTTGTTCTGCATTCTGTGAAAGTATTTGACAAAAGAGAAGTCTTGTGATTGACATAGTCTTAAACTGCTGTGTATTTTTAGTTTAAATCAATGTACCTGCTAAAGAAAATGGTTTTTATCGTTATTTTAGACACTTTTGCAAAAACTGTTTTGTGAGATTGTATTATTACTGTGAAAAATGATTGGTTTATAAGACTTAATCTTTGTTTCCTATAGATAAAAAGTTGTTAGATTTGTTTCATGCACTTCTTTTCTTGTATTTGGCTATTTTTTTGTCTTCTATTGAAAAAAGAGGTAAATTGCAGTGTAACATAATTGTATTTACCCCACCAGTCACTGTCCATCACCTTCCTTGAGCTAAGTACCCGGCGGTGTTAGAACAGTAATTTTGGTACCAGATACTGTCCAGCACCTTCACTGAGGTAAGTACTAAGCGGAGTTAGAATAGTAATTTTGCCCCTGGACACTGTCCAGCACCTTCCCTAAGGTAAGTACCCGGCGGAGTTAGAATACACATTTTTGCCCCCAGTCACTGTCCAAGATAAAAACTATGAAGGCAATATTTTCTCAAAAAATAGCATTTTTATGATAACACTCAAAATAACTTTGCATTTTGTAACTTCCAGTGGTGCACAATTACAATTGAACTTGCAATTTCCACTGTGGTTAGTTTTGTTGAAGTCTGAAATTTTTTTAAAAATGCACAATTTACATTTGTTTGTGAGATAACAGTAGTATTGTTACAGGAAATTAATGGACAATATTAGTGTTCTTTTACTAGTTAGATGGCAGTGTTTGTGACTGCCTGTACCTCTCTCTCTCTCTCTCTCTCCTGCTCTCAATGGTGTGTCTGGTCACGATACAAGTCAGTGTGCCACTGAACACAAATTGGTGGGTGGCTGAATTTATCTGTTTTTTGGGTTGTGCAATAATTTGCAGTAAAACATGATTTGAAATCAATTTTTACTGTGGTTTTAAATCTGACTGTATATTTAATTTACTTGGTGAAAAAAAGCTTTTTTGACCTTCTTCGCATTTCCCGACAGCCATTTTGGCTGGGGACATATTGCATACGTATGCTTGAAATGAAGGAAGGACTATTGTGTGCATGTTAAAAATTAGGCATGGGCGGTGAACTTCGCTCCGTTTGCGGAGTTTGCAGAGTTTTCTGCACTCCGCACTCCGCCAAGCTCGCGGACTGCAGAAAACTCCGCTACGTGATGTGCAGCGGAAATTATTCCCCGCTCGCAATCGCGAACGGTAAGTTTGCGATCGCGAACGGTAAGTTCACGAGCTGCCGCTCGGGTAGAATTTCTACCCGAGCGGCAGGAATACCAGCACAAACTGCAGTTCGCACTGCACTCCGCCACTCGCGGAACTTCGCAGAGTTTTTTTGTAACTTCGCGGAGTTCCGCATAGCAAAACTCCGCGAACTACGCCCAGGCCTGTTAAAAATGTAAACACATTTATTTTGATGTTTCTTCTATGTTCACACATTTTTTCAAATATTTATGTAATGCTGGAAAAATGTACCAAAATGTTAGTTTGCCTCATTGGTTTTCTTACTCTTGTATCGCTTATTATAAATGTCATTTTTGTTTCGTCTAAATGTACTTTTTCAAAATGTAAACATATGTATTCTGTGGTTTACCAAGGGTTGTTTTTTAAAAACATTTATTAAACATAGGAATTGAGTACCAGAACATTAATATAATGCCTTTTTTGTGTCATGTTGCGTCATTTATTGGTAATTTTTTCCTAAATACCACTAAAATTACATTTTTAGATATATTAATATATTCTGTTGTAAAGGTTTGCATGGTAATAGCATGCATGGTAACAGTATGTGTGGTAATGGTACTTAAAATGTACCTCTAGGTAAATGCATTGTAGTGACGAGGTAAAGACGTGTGTGGTAGTGGGAGATGCATGGTAAACACTGCACTGTTCAGGCATGCATGGTAAAGGCATTTGTTATTCCGTCATACATCCTTCATACTATGGTAAAAACTTTAAAGATAGCCCATCCTCTGAGACAAAAAGAGCGCATGTTAGTAGGTTTAGTACCTGGTTTAGATAGTCTTCTATGTTAAGCAAAAATTGTCATGCTAAGACGAGTCCCTTCAATAACTGCTTGCCATGCTTAGCATGTAGTATGTAGAATCTTTGCCCTGCTGGAAACGTTTTCTGCAGTACTTAAATACTTATGTGGAACGTAAAGAACACAAGTCTACTGTCACCTGTAGACAGAGTTACTCTCGAGTACAAAGAATTTATAACATGTTCAATACCTCCACACAGCTATGGTGCATCAGGAGGACATGCATTTTCTAAATACTTGCACCCAGGAGCTGGACCCAAACAGTACAAAATTAGGTGGAAAGGTTATATGGTAGTTATCTGCCACATTCTAAACTATAAAATAAATGAGCACACTCATTGGATGATGTTATTAGTGATGTCATCAATGATGTGTCTTGCTTTCCCTTCAGAACACGTGCGCAAGACTTCAAAATACCAGGAAACAACGTGAACATTCTTCAAAGTAGGATTACACCATAAACAAGGCTCAACACTCATTTGCCATGTAAAGGGGAATATTTATTGCAGCAAGTTCTCATTTATCAAATGGCAATAGTGCACATGTAAAATAAATGCATATAGTGAATGTATATACACAGGAATAAATGCATAGAAAGATAACTGCATGTACACAAAAATAAAAGCATGGAAAGATAACTACATGTACATAACAATTAATGCATGGAAAGATAACTGCATGTACACAAGAATAAGGTAATTAGAATTTGGAATACATCACCAGCAGTCTTTTTAGCATCATCTTGCCAGCACGACTTGGGAACCCGTTAGCAGTCTCAGGCAGGAGAGTCTCAGCCGGGCACAATAGCCCTAGGCAGAGCCTCCGCTCCCAGGAGAGTTCCTGTCAAAGCGCCTAGAGGTCTTTGTCTTTATACACTTTACTAACACGGAGAGAGACTTCTAGAAGCTCCCCCTCCCATCATCTATGCTGTAGGTGCTGGCTACACTCTCCGCACAGGTCACTCAATGGAGCTGGCCAAGCTGAGGCAGAATTCTTCACTTTCTCATCCTTGGATACTGTACACTTCCCACACTATCTGTTCTGGCAGCTTATCTCTCTCGCTCAGTGAAGTGAGAAACATAGACAATTCTGTGTGTGCACAAGTAACCTAGGCCTGCTTGCATTCGTAGCCGAAAGTCAGTGTCAGACAGACATAAAATGAAACTGTGCTCACAAATGCAGTTAAAGCAGAATGAAGTGAATGTAGCATTACATGATGTCATTTGAGAAGCCATCAGTGATGCCATAAATTATGTAATAGAAGATGTCATGAGTGATGTCATATGTGAAGTCATAAGCAGTGCATGGCAAGGGCACTGCTAACTATTACTGGTGAATTTTTGTGGTTTGTTTAATTCAAAACGTTAATGTTCACAGTGACAAATTCACCTAACTATAACCTTTCTTTAACCTTTGTTTTTTTCAGTGAATCAATCAATCAGCATTCGTAAAGTGCAAAACTGTCACCCCTAGGGGCATTAGATCACTGTGTGTCCGTCGAAGAGCCAGGTCTTGACTCTCTTTCTGCAGCCTGCCAGCAAGGAAACCGTATGGAGATGGAGGGGAAGGTCATTCCAGGTCTTGGCTGTGAAATAGGAGAAGGAGCGGCCACAGATGCGGATGCGATGGATGTGCGGGGGTGTGCAAGGGCGAGTGAAGAGGAGCGCAGGTGTCTAGAGGGTTGGTGGTAGTTTAGTTGATGGTTGATGTAGTCAGGTCCTAGGTCCTGGACGGCATTGTAGGTATGTGTGAGGATTTTGAACTGTCATCTCTTCTGGATGGGGAGCCAGTGGCGGTCTCACAGGTGGGAGGCAATGTGGGTTAATTTGGGTAGTTCCAGGATGAGTCTGGCTGCGGTGTTCTGTATGGTCTGGAGTCTTCTGAAGAGCTGGGTGGAGATGTCGGGTAGAGGGCATTGCCGTAGTAGAGGCGCCTGGTGATGATGGCCTGAGTAATGGTCTTTCAGGTGTTGGTTGGGATCCAACTGAAGATTTCACGGAGCATGCAAAGTGTGTGGAAGCAGGAGGAGGCGACTGCATTGACTTGTCGTTTCATGCTCAGTTGGCAGTCGAGGATGATGCCAAGGTTGTGTGCATGGTTGGTCGGTGTGGGTGTAGGTCCACGTTCTGCAGGCCACCAGCTGTGGTCCCATGCGGAGGTGTTCTTTCCGAAGATCAGTACTTCAGTTTTGTCAGAGTTGAGCTAGAGGCAGGTGTCTCTCATCCATTTGGCTATATAGGTCATGGCTTTGCAGAAGTTAGTTTTGGCATTGGAGGGGTCATCAGTGAGCGAGAGGATCAGTTGAGTGTCGTCTGCATAGGAGATTATGTTGAGTCCATGGGATCTGACGAAGTCTGCATGGGGAGTCATGCATATGTTGAACAGGGTGGGGCTGAGGAAGAATCCTTGTGGTAGGCTGCATATGATGCCTTTAGGGGCGGAGGTGAAGGGAGGCAGTCGGATACTCTGTGTGCATCCTGTTTGGAAGGAGGCGATCCACTTGAGGGCGCATTGCGGTATGCCTATGTTGGAGAGTCTGTTGATGAGGGTTTTGTGGGAGATGGTGTAGAATGCCACAGAGAGGTCAAGGAGGATCAGGGCAACAGTTTCTTCGTGGTCGAAGAGTGTTCTAATGTCATCTGTGGTGACAATCAGTGCGGTCTCAGTGCCGTGGTTGGCACGGAATACTGATTGCGAGGTGTCCAGTAGGCAGTTGTGTTCCATGTTATATATATATATACATATGTATATACCTATATATTATCTACTGGCGGTCGCCAGTAGATAGTTATAGTTAGGACCTATTTTCCATAGGAAATTCACAACATTCTATTTCAAATAACTTTGGCGCCGGTTGACGAATCTTCGCAAAATTTTCAAAACTCGTGGGGCGCTCCAGTCCGCTCCTATCCTGAAAGTTTCGGGGTGATTTGGCAAGCGGGGGCCGAGAAAAAAGGGGGGACCCAAAACGTGTTTTCCCCATGCAATTTTCCATAGGATACTTTAGACACGGCTACAGCCCGAACTGCTGAACGGAATTACACCAAATTTGGCAAAGAGGTAGTTCTTGGTTCAGAAAGAACCCTTTTTGTTAAATGGTGTAAATCCGTTCAGTAGTTGCTGAGAAAATCAAAAGTAAAAACACATATATATCTATGGCCGCAGAGGATCCGGCACCCTGAGCGCACCCTCCCGATCACGAGCTGTATGCTAATTGGCTGTCAACACTCCAAACCAGGAAGTGTTGGCAGCCATCTTGTTCCTCGGTAGAACCGAGGCACAGAAACAAGTGCGCAAAACGCAAAAAGGGGGCATGGTAGAAACACCCTGAACCCCTAGGCCTGCTTAGGGGGTCCCACAAGCACCCCCAGGGCCAAAAAAAGCATTTTTTTTAAAAAAAAATCGGCGGGATGCGCTTGGGATGCGCTTAGGATGCGCGGATCCCGCTGTAAAAAAAAAAACGAAGCGCGGACTCCCGCGCTTTGTTGATATTTGGCCCCCGGGTGGGCCAAGTCCTGGGGGCATGCGGGAGTTTATAAAAATTTGTTTGGGGGCCTCTAAGGCCCCCCCAAGCCCCGTGGACTGCCACCCCCCAGGGCTTTGAATTTAAAATGGTGCGGGAGGGCACTCGGCCCTCCCGCAGCCCCGGGGACCGCCACCCCCCGGGGCTTCTTTTAAAAAAAATTAAATTACCTGTGTGGGGGGGCTTGAGCCCCCCACACGCCTCGGGGACCGCCACCTCCCCGGGGCACTAAGAATTTTAATGTGGGGGTCCGTTTCGGACCCCCGAAGCCCCGGGGACCACCACCTCCCCGGGGCTTTGCAATTGGATGGGAGGGGGGCCCTGGGGACCGCCCCCCCCAGGGCCGGCTCCTGCAGTGTCCCGGGGTGCCCACTATGGCAGGAAACCTGCTCTCTCTTCCAAAATTCAAAGCAAATTGCTTTTCAACACAGGGAGCTGCATCTTAGCAGCTCCCCATGTGGAAAAGCAATGCCGGCTCCCGAGGGACGCGGGGAGCCGTCGGGACCGTGGGGGGATTGGGGACCCCCCACGGTCCCCAACGGAGAGGGCCAGCCCCGGGGGATGGGGTCCCCGGGCTACAAGTGGCCGGGGAGGGGGTCACGCGGCCCCCTTCCCCAAAATTTTAAAAATATATTTTTTTTTTTTAAAAACAAAGGCCGGCCCCGGGGGATGGGGTCCCCGGGGCCATAAGTGGCCTGAGGAGGGGGCAATGCAGCCCCTCCAAAATATTTGAAAAACAATAAAGGCCATGCCCCGGGGATGGGGTCCCCGGGGCCGATTAAGGCCTCAAGAGGGGGGCCACGCGGCCCCCTTCCAAATTTTTTTACATTTTTTTTTTAAATAGGGGGCAGGCCCTGGTGGATGGGGTCCCCAGGGCCAATAAATTAGAAAAAGAAGGGAGGCCACACAGCCCCCTTCTTAAAAACAAAATAAAATAAAAGACCGGCATCGTGCCGGAGGCCACGCCCCCTCCTTGCAGCACTCTGCAAACGCGCCCCTGGCGCATTTGCAGATGGGGAACAAATTCCCCTTGAATACTGGGGGTCCCTGGGGCCAACTAGCCCACCAGGAACCTCCAGTATGCGCCAGGGGCTGCGTTGCAGAGAGGTGTTCTGAGGCCACGCCCCTTTTTACACCTCTCTGCAATGCAGCTCTGTGGCGCTTAATGGAGGTAGCTGGTAGTTATGTCAATCCCTTGACGACGAAGAAAGCTGCAGCAGCAGCAGGTGCCAGTGATACTTCGGCCCTCTAGGGAACGGGGCCTCCAAAGTGCCTCTGGCAGGCGCGAAAATGTCCACAGCATTCCACTCCACCAAGGAAGAGGTAGAGGCCACTCGGGGGAAGCGTCGGGAAATCTTTATTTGAACAGCTCACGCATAATGCATTTCGGCCTTTAAGGTCTTCCTCAGATGCCGCTGTGTACAAGGTATAACTCCACCCCCACCTTTCACTGACCACAGTCACTCCCATTGGCGGTAGTCCGCTGACCAATGGCCACATGATCGCAACTCCGCTGCAGTTCAACCAAAACTACAGCTCCCAGAATGCTGTATTGCCGGGTGAGTGTTGCCTGGGAGGGACTGATTAAAATAAACCTCTGTGGGTGATGGTAATTAATTAAAAGGTGCCGAGTGTCAAAATATGGAGTCCTTGTGAAGAAATTAATCGCAGATCTCCCTCGGGTCCCCTTCAACGTTCCAGCCTTGTTGTGCGTATGTCAGCCGGGCCGTGAGTCAGAATTGCAATGAACCTGACTCGCCGTTAATAACGGACTGCATTCCGCAGCAACCCATGGCATGGCTTGCACTTTATGGCGGGCCGGTGTCATGTCAATCCCTTGACGACGAAGAAAGCTGCAGCAGCAGCAGGTGCCAGTGATACTTCGGCCTTCTAGAACGGGGCCTCCAAAGCGCCTCTGGCAGGTGCGAAAATGTCCACAGCATTCCACTCCACCAAGGAAGAGGTAGAGGCCACTCGGGGGAAGCGTCGGGAAATCTTTATTTGAACAGCTCATGCATAATGCATTTCGGCCTTTAAGGCCTTCCTCAGATGCCGCTGTGTACAAGGTATAACTCCACCCCCACCTTTCACTGACCACAGTCACTCCCATTGGCGGTAGTCTGCTGACCAATGGCCACGTGATTGCAACCCCGCTGCAGTTCAACCAAAACGACAGCTCCCAGAATACTGTATTGCCGGGTGAGTGTTGCCTGGGAGGGACTGATTAAAATAAACCTCTGTGGGTGATGGTAATTAATTAAAAGGTGCCGAGTGTCAAAATATGGAGTCCTTGTGAAGAAATTAATCGCAGATCTCCCTCGGGTCCCCTTCAACGTTTCAGCCTTGTTGTGCGTATGTCAGCCGGGCTGTGAGTCAGAATTGCAATGAACCTGACTCGCCGTTAATAACGGACTGCATTCCGCAGCAACCCATGGCATGGCTTGCACTTCATGGCGGGCCGGTGCCATGTCAATCCCTTGACGACGAAGTAAGCTGCAGCAGCAGCAGGTGCCAGTGATACTCCAAAGCGCCTCTGGCAGGCTCGAAAATGTCCACAGCATTCCACTTCACCAAGGAAGAGGTAGAGGCCACTCGGGGGAAGCGTCGGGAAATCATTATTAGAACAGTATGTATATGATCAAGGCAGTGAATGCCGAAATTCGTCGTAGCGTGATTGTTGAATAAACAACTTTATGGCAGAAAATCCCCCGTGTCGGTGCCGGTTTGTTGTTTAGCAAACGGTTATGGTGTTATATATATATATATATATATATATATATACACATATATATATATATATATATACACAAAAAAAAAAATGTTACAAGGACGTTATAGTTAAGCTCAGATTTCACTAGTACAAAACCATTGAAATTCAGCAGTTATAGTGTTCTGAGCTAACTATAACTTACGCCCCCACAACACACTGCTTATGACCTCACATATTACATCACTCATGACATGATCAGTGGCATCACTGTTGACATCTCAAATTACATCACTGATGACATCATCCAGTGAGCGTAAGTATTTTTTTAAAGTTTCTGAGTTAAAGATATATACTAAGCTTATGCGTAAGTTAAATTCCTATTCTTTTTGTACTACTAATGAGTGATACTGTTTTTAATATATGTAATCTGAGTGGCACTGTGACTGTCTGTATCATCAGGTGTCTGAGTGGTTGTTAGGGTGTGTGGGTGTGTGAGTTGCTATATGGGTGAATAAGGGTGTGTGTGAGTTCCTGTATGAGTGAGTGATTGACTGTGTGGGGGGCTGTGTGAGTGGGTGAGTGTGAATGTGAGTGGCTGTGTGAGTGGCTCTCTGGGTGGATGAGTGGCTGTGTGATTAGCTATATGGGTGAATAAGTGGATGTGTGAGTAGCTGTATGGGTGGGTGAGTGACTGTGTGAGTAGCTGTATGGGTGGGTCAGTGTGTGTGTGGCTGTATTGGTGACTGTGGTGGTTGTGTGAATGTCTGTATGGGTGAGTGAATGGGTGTGTAAGTGGATGTATGGGTAAGTGATAGGCTGTTTAACTGGGTGTATGTGTAAATGAGTGGGTGTATGGGTGGGTCAGTGTGTGTGTGGCTGTATTGGTGACTGTGGTGGTTGTGTGAATGTCTGTATGGGTGAGTAAATGGATGTGTAAGTGGATGTATGGGTAAGTGAGTGGCTGTTTAACTGGGTGTATGTGTAAATGAGTGGGTGTTTGAGTGGCTGTTTTGCACAGTAAGTATTTGTGTGAGTAGCTGTATAGATTAGTGAGTGGGTATGTGATTTATTATATTAATGTGTGAATGGGTGTCTAAGTGGTTTTGTGGATGAATGAATGGATGTGTGAGTGGATGTATGGGTGAGTGAGTAGCTCTGTTAGTAGCTGAATGGCCGAGTGAGTGGCTGTATGGGTGAGTGAGTGGTTGTGTGAGTGGCTGTGTGGAAGAGTGTATAGGTATGTGAGTGGTTGTATGGGTGTGAGTGTGTGAGTGGCTGTATGGGTCTGTGAGTGGGAGTGGTTTTGTGGGTGACTGAATAGCTGTATGGGTCTGTGAGTGGCTGTATGGATGAGCGAGTGGTTGTGTGAGTGGCTGTATGAGTGAGTGAGTATGTGTGTGTCAGTAGTTTTATGGGTCTGTGAATGGTTATGTTAGTGGGAGTATGAGTGGGTGTATGAGCGGTTGTATGGGGGTGTGGGAGGGTGTGTGAGTGGGTCTGTGGTAATGTCATCAGTGATGTCACCACTGATGTCATTTGAGATATCGTCAATGAGATCATGAGTGATGTCATTGACCATGTCATGAGTGATGTAATATGTGAGGTCATAAGCAGTGCATTGCGGGCTGCCAGTTATAGTTAGCTCAGGTAACTATAACTGCTGAATTTCAGTGGTTAAGTATGAGTGAAATATGAGCCTAACTATAAAGTCCATTTAACGTTTGATATTTTTCAGTCCTTTTTGACAGTTTTTTTAAATTTTATTTTCTGTAACCTGTAACCTTTGAGAGTTTGTGTGTGAGTGACTGATTAGTTAGGGGAGTGGGGGTGTGAGTCTCTGAGTGGGAGAAAGAGTGGGTGTGTGAGTGTCTTAATGGGTCTTTGAGTGGTTGTGTGAGTATCATAGTGGGTCTGTGAGTAGGTCTGTAAGTGTTTGAGTAGGTCTGGAAGTGGGTATGTGAGTGTGTCTGTCAGTGGGTGCGTGAGTCTCTGAGTTGGTCCGTGAGTAGGTGTGTGAGTAGGTCTGTTTGGGTGGGTGCATGAGTAGGTCTATCAGCGGGTACACAGTAAAGAAAAGTAGGGGGGCACATGAGAGCAGGTTCTCATGCCAGCTCCCCCTGTGACAATCCTCCTGTCCAGCATGCCTGCAGTTTGCTATTCTCTGCTGCCTTCGGTTTTGTGTCTCCTCTGCTCATTTAATCCTCATTTTTCTGCCTCTTCTCTGCCCACTCCTGCCCTCTATGTTGCCTCTTTCTGCTCGTTCTGCCCATAATTTTGCCTCTTTCTGCTCGCTCCTGACCTTTATTCTGCCACTTGCTGCATGTTTCTGACCTCTATTTTTAGGTTTCACCTGCACAGCGCTTGTAAAATCTATTGTTTTTAATATAAACTTAAAAGGGTGCTTACATCCCGCCCCCTCTCTTTCCTAGCTTTTCATTGGTTCCTGTGCGTGCCACTTAATTTTCCTCCATTTCTATTGGCTGTAGCATATTTTTCTGCATTTACCAATGCTTATTTCTCGACTGCTTCTGTTATCAGTTTCCCGCATCCGAAATACTGTTAACATGCACTTTGGTGGAACTATTTATTTATAAAGTTTTACCTCTTTCTGCTTTTTGGTCTTGCAGCAGATTTATATAGCACAATTTATCACCTGAGAGATTAAGTGATTTGCCCAGAATCACAGGATGCTGTGCAACCGAGACTTGAACCAGAATCTCCAGCTCTTGAGTCAGCAGCTCTGGCCGCTCCATCTTGAGTTAGTTGGTCATCATACTGTCAACACTGAATTGTTCTTTGAGGTGATGTTTTGTCTAAGCCCGGGCGGGTAACTACGCTCCGCCAGCGGAGTTTACATAGTTTTGCCTACTCCGCGTTCCGTTGCGAATGCGGAGTTCAGGCAAAACTACGACTCTGTTGCGGAGCGTAGATAGACGGTCCTTCCACCCTCCCAAAGTAATTAAAAGTAATTAAAAAGGCACTTACCTGCCCCATGGCTGGCTCCTCCTCGACATGGCTGCTCTCCTGCCTCCTCCTTGCCATCCTTCTTCACTGATAACCCCTACATTATACGTCTTGCGAGTGCGAGGCTGTCTTCCTGTCAAAACTAGGTCCTAACTATAACTACCTACTGGCGACCACAAGTAGGCTATAGCTATAGATATCGATAGATATATACAGATATATATTTATACATACAAACATAGGAATTTGACCTAATGAGGTTAAAAGTAGAGTGAAGACTTCATCCTCTCTAAACTGCTAATGCACAGGTCATTTCCTACTCCACGCCTTTCACTCAACTGAAACTGTACTATCTCACATTGCCATCTTAATTTTCTCTGTTCATCACAATCACTTACCTTTTGTCCTCATTCTTCTTGATCTGTCAGCAATATTTGACACTGTACATCACCAAGCTTTGCTTGCCTATCTCAACTCTGTGTGCAATTCATTGGTTCTCTTCCTATCTATTAATTTACTCTTTGGCATAGACTAGAAGAGATCACCACAGATCCCACTACAACTCTTGGTCTCTCTAGGGTCTGTCATGGTTCCATTACAATTCTCCCTCTACACCAGCTAAATTATCAACAATTCCTTTGGCTTCTCATATCACCTTTACACAAACCTTATCCAAACCTACCATCTACACTAGCTCAAATCATGCATCTCCAACTGCCTTCCTGCAATCAGATATTGGATAAGCCTTGTGTCTCATCTTGAGATTTTTTTTATGTGCCCTTCTCTTCTGCACCAATAACACTCTGTCTGGCTCTATCTACTTTCTTGTCTAGGATGGTACTTACCAGGAATTGTGGTCCACGTTTTCCACTGCCCGAAGTTAGGGTGACCATTTCCAGGAAGCAACGATGTCACCACACAAAGGAATATGTGGTAGGAAAGTGCCCTTGAAAAGCTGCCACATTCTGAGTAGTAAAAAGCCAAAGAGGTATAAAACCTCCTTGCTAGATAAAGACTTCAAAGGACTCAGGAAACCAGAGATCAGGAATCCAACATTGGAAATCTTCTGGAGTTCGAGAGCGAGGAGTCAGGATCAGCAAAATAGGAACAGGAAATTATATGAAGCAGCACATGACAGGAAACATACGGGGAAATCAAGAAGGAACCAAGGAAGAAACAGCCATGATAGAAAAGGAAAGAGAACAGAAACCTGAACTGAGCTAGCTGTGGAGTAGCTTGAAACTGCAGCTGCAAACCCTCAGGCAGGTGATTGCCATTTTGGAGCTGGACTAGCAAGGAGCAGCAGGCAGGAACCCAGGAGCAGGAAGCAATGCAGCCTCTAATGAGTGAGATTTACAGCCTGCAGTTGTAGGCTTCTTTCATCATTTTCTGAGGCCTGTGAACAGAGGAACAAGCAAGGTATCACAGATCTTGGTTAACCCGATTGCTGAGATACCGAAGTTGCAATGTATTCCCCCCCTTTGTAAGACTCCAGGCATTTCAGGATAGGTTAGAGATAATTGACTAATCAATCTAGGGACATGGACTGAAGAGGTAAGAACCCAAGAATGTTCACTAGAAGGGAAAGCCTATTCAGTAAATGAAGAACTGTAATCAACCTATGAAAATCCATGAATTACATCTCACTAAGCTTGCATTCTGGTTACCCATCCATCATAACAGGAGAAAGAGCAGAACTGTGATGAAAAAATCTTAGACAGAAAATCCTTCAGCTGGGAGACATAAAAAGTGTTGTGAATCTTCCATGAATTAGAAAGACTGAGGGGCATATTATCAAGGGCTTTATCGCCGCTTTAGCGGCACTCTTTGCCGCTAAAGCGGCGATAATTTTATCGCCCTATTAGCAAGCTGTCGCTAACAGGCATTAGCGACAGCTTTCAGGCGTTAGAGGCCGCGTTTTCCATCGCCTTGCATGTCAGCGATAATTATCGCTAATGACATGCAAGGAAGGCGTTCCCTACTAAAAGCGAATGGAAACAGTTGCTAACTCCACTACCCCCTATTAGCAAGGCAGGCGAAGCGATAAAATAATTCACGCTAAGCGCGTTTATTGCTATATTTTATCTCCTGCTAGTGAGGATGACTTACCTGTTTAAAGTATAGGAGGTGGATTCTAATGCTGAATCCACCTTAGCGATAATGTGAGAATATCGCTGCTTTTCCAGCGATATTCTCACATTTTGCCGCTATCGCTGGAAATTTTATTGCTATGGACATAAACCTTGTTAATAGGGTGTTATCTCAGCGATATTTTCCAGCGATAGGCGGCGTTAACCAAAGTCGCGCTAAGCGCGGTTAGCGATAAATATCGCGATTCCTTGCTAATATGCCCCTGAGTCTAGAGCCAATAGGATTGATCTGTTTGGTTATCACAAAGGCACCTAAATATTGAGGATGAAACCGGACTGGTGAATTTTGAGTGGAGAAGACAACCAAACATTTTCTCCCACATTAAGGTTCGGGGTTAGTCTTCTTAATTTATCAGTACTAGCCTTCATAGCAGTTTTAGAATCTTGTAAAATCCAGGCAATCGCTTGCCTCTCAGAATCAAGCCTGTTCCAGAAAGTCAGCAGCACCAGATACAAGAGGCATGGATAGAAGGAACTCAAGAAAGAAATAAGGATGGAAACCTTAGATACAGTTAATGGAGAAAACTTGGTATCAGAGTTGTTATAAGAGAGCTCTGCCAGAGGTAAGTTTCTGCCTGGTTGTTTTGAGTGGCATTGCAGAAACAACTCAGATACTGTTTGTTAGAAATTGGGTTGTTGGAATGAGCCCAAGCGAGGCAGAAACCACAATCCTAGTCAGGGCAAGCAGCAAGCAAATCATAAATTAGCTTGTGCTCACCCTCTGGTAGTTTGGCAAAGAGCAGTCGGGCTTAACTTAGAGGTAATGTGTAAAGTATTTGTGCAACACTTCAAACAGTAAAACAGTGAAAATACCACACAAAAAGATTCCACACCAGCTTAGAAAAATAGAGCTTAATTTAATAAATAAAACACAACCAAAAATCAAAAATCCAATTTGTAGAACTTGAAATATGAATTTTTAAAGACTAAAGTGAAAATAGCTCCAAAAAGCACTAAGCACCAACATGGGCTAACTGGTCGCGCAGGACCAAGGCAAAGTCTAAAAATTCAGGCTGACTGCGATGGAGCGCAGGCCAGCTACAGGAACCAGATTGGATCCTTTGAGCAAAAGTACCTTGGTCCTGGCTGAGTCGATGTCGAAGGTCCTGTCAACAAGGGGGATTTGAGATGCAGCCAAAGTGATGCATCAGTGTTGAAGTGATGCATCGGTGTTCATCCTCGCAGTGGAGGCAATGCACTAGCCCTGCTCTACGCAGAAGTGGCAATTCGTCGGCTCCGATGAGTGCAGGGGCTTTGATATGAAGTTCTTGGCATCAAGGCTGATGTCGACGGAAATGCGAAGACCTTCAGGAAAGCGCTGTGCAGTGCTGGTTCCAAAGATGCTGCGTCGGGTCAATTCATGCAGCAGAGGCCATACGCCATTTCCGATACATGCAATGGCGCCGATGCACTGTTTTGGGAGAGGATGCGTGGGTTTCACTAAAGAAAGCACCTGAGGTCTCACTTTCAAGGGTCCAGCAGAGTCTGGGTACAGCAGCAGAAGAGATGGAAGTCTTTTATTCCCCTGAGACTTCAGGAAGGCAAGCCAGCAAGCCCTTGGGGCCACTATGGGTTCAAGTGATGCAGATCCAGTCCTTTTCACCCGGGCAGAGGAACAGCAGGCAGCAGAGCAGCACAGCTAGGCAGGAGTCCAGCAAAGCAGCAGTCTAGCAGAGTGGCAGTCCTTCACCAGCACAGCAGTTCCTCTTTCTGGCAGATACTTCACAAGTCCAAAAGTGTACTGAAGTGGTGGTGTCAGAGGTTCAGCACGCATACCCAGTTGTGCTTTTGAAGCGGGAGACTTCTAAGACAGGTCTTTGTAGTACACAGAGGTCCTCCCTCCCTGCCCTGGCTCCAGACTCACTACTGGGGGGTATGCAGCCATTTGTGTGGGGAAAGACACAGCCTATTCAGGTATAAGTGTGAGGCTGTGCCCAGCTCCTCCCTCCCATCCTCCCAGAATGGCCCACCAAGCCACATTTAAAATCCCATTGTGTGTGGCTATCTAGGGGGAATACAAAATACCCAGCTTGCAGTAGTGAAAAGCGAATTTAAGAGTTTTTCACTACCAGGACATGTAGAACTTAAAAGTACATGTTCTGCCTTTTAAAAACATTGCACACTGACCTCTGGGTTGTCCAGGGCCTACGTTAGGGGTGACTTATATGTATAAAAGTGAAGGTTTAGGCTTGGCAAGAGGTTCATCTTGCCAGGTCAAAATAGCAGTGTAAACTGCACATACAGGCTCTGCAAGGCTGGTCTGAGCCATAGTTAGGGTGCCACTTAAGTGGGTGGCACACCGAGTGCTGCAGGCTCACTAGCAGCCTTTAATTTACAGGCCCATGTTGTGTGTCTGAGGTAAGCCCACATGGAATCAATGCCATCTCTTGTAATGGACTAGTTTTCTTGAGTTTCCTTCCCCTTTACACAATAACCTTTTACACACATTTGCATGTGTGACAATGTTGGATAGGTTTCTCTGAAACTGCTTTGCATACAGATTCTGCTCCATCTATCATTATCACATTTTCTTGAACACTACGTACAAGGTCTCGACACACATTGTGCAAATGTTGTTCTATTTTTCATCCACGGGGCAACATGGCTATCTATAGATTAAAACAATGCTGACTTGCAAGGACTCGCAAGGATGCTTTTCTTTATAAATAAACAAGCTTTTCCGGAGTTGAGGGAGAGGAGGGCTCAGCCAATATTGGTAAGGTCTCTACACGCTGATGCTTCGGCCCAGCAGCATGTTGACTTCTGCCTGCAAGGGTGTCCAGCTTGTGACCAAGACGGGGACTTACATTCTTTCCCATCATGTAACCGGGGTTGGATCATCCAGTAAGGGGATTCACAAACACACACTCACTCTAGACACTTAGGTTAGGGATTGCATAGTAGGAGTACAACCTGTTCTCTATATTGTATTTTATGCCTACATATATATATATATTGTTTTACTACCATGGTGGAGTTTTTTTATTCTGTTCACTGTTCTGGTGCTTCTAGTAACTTTCATTTGCTTCTGTCTATTGATCATTGCAGCACATATATTTTATATAAGAATCACGCTGGTTCAATAAAATATTGAAAATGTCCATCCATGTACTTCTTGTATATTTCTCTGAGAATACTAGAGCATGAGAGATTGTGTGAAAGGTTTCAGGGTTTGTTACCACTTTTTCTGGGGGACCAGGGCTGTCATGTTCACTGGTTGCCAGAAACCATTCATCGCCCGACTAGGTTTAGGGGGGCTTATGGTGGCACTGTGAGCTAGATGGTCTGCAGGACAAGATATCCTGCAGGGGTGCAGGGAATCAATCTGGCACCATCCCAACGTTTATGCTGTTCGCAAACGTGCAGCTCCTACTGTGAGGTGGAAACTACACAACATGGCGCCCAACGTTGGTTAGGTTCTTATTTAATGGATCATCTGAGGAGTTCAATCATGCCTTCTCAGAGACCCCTAACTACCTCAAAACCAGAAACATCTGTGGTGGTAGGGAACATCTGCCTTATCTGAATAGGTAACCCCTATGTATTGACTGTAGGTAAATCAAGCTTGAAAGGATTTATTATTCCCATTGTGTTACTGTCTCTGTAATTCATTACCTAATATGTCCGGCGATGAAAATCCCCAGGCATTAACCATAGCTGGGAACTGCAGACATGCAGTTACTTTGAAACTATAACAGCATGGCCCCTCAGCAAGGGGAGGAGATGTTACCTTCGGGGTTGAGGGACACAAAGCATTTAGGACAGACGTGTTCTATTCTTGGGTTACATTCTCGGCTGCAGACAACACCACAGGGCTATTTCACACCTACACTAAGGATGACATGCCAGAAGAATACACAACATACAAAGAAATAGCAGTTCCTCTCACTTACCAAGAACACAAAGGCACCTTCCCACACATAACAGTGAACGTTAGAGTTGGTTTGCGCAGTAATGAAGGAGCAATATGGCCAGTCTTAGCCGGATCCACACTGCATCCTAATGTTGATAATTTACCAGCAGCAGAGGTGCGAGCACTAAAGACTTAGTAATAATATACAGGAGTCTTGCACAGTTCGTTATGTGGACATTGACACTTAACCCTGCGGGGGCTGATCAAGCTGCACAACCACAATTGGCTACCCCGAGCATCAGCCCACAAACGCTAAATGCAGTCATGCAAAAAGTTCCCGTCAGGTGGGAGGAGATTACGCTCTGGACTGCACAAAAAACAAGCCGGCTTGAAGTGTTTTTCCCCATACGGGCCCGCAGGCCAAACACGGAATACTAACAATTTGCTTGCCAATGGGGATGGCTCCCTTGGTAGAAGACTGCACCACTTGGGGTTCAGTCTTTGCTGCAGTAAATACTAAAACACATGGGACCCCTTCTCTGGCCGTTTAGCCTGAGGTGCTGAAACAGGTTCAAAATGAGTACAGGGATGAAACTGATGGGCAGTTTTGCCACAGCATCTGCCATTATGTTAAGTAACAGAAAAGGGGAAGCAGCAGCCTAGGCTAAATGCCAACGCCTAAGGGATATGACTCATGCACAGCAGGAGCGTAAATTACATAAAATTATCAATGAAATCTATGATACTCTAGGTAAAGATAATTTGGGAAACAGGCCTGTTAAACCACAACTAAAGGGTAATTCTGAAAAGGATAACTCCAAGCAAGCACCCAACTCTTCAACAAAGAAGAAGTGGGATAATAAACAAAAAAATAAGGACAAGATAAATTTACAGGGTGGCTCTCCTCAACAGAAAGCCAATGAGAAACTATATAATCTTCGAAACCGTGATAAAATTAAACCACCTGACAGGTAGCAAGATACTGATACACGTTCATCTCATTCCTTTCATTAATCATCCGATAAACGTTCAGAGCACAGATCAGAGGAGCTGTTTAAACCAAAGAAGGACTCACACCGCTCATCTGACAACATAATAAAACAGGAAGATAAGCAGAAACCTTCCAAGTGGCAAGTAAAAATTAAATGGTAGCCGGACTGAAAGTCATGCATGCCCCGGATATTGAGGACTCTGCTTATTTGCGGGGAATGGGCTATGACAATGCTATACAGTGTGGCAGAAGTGATGATAGTTCGCCAGAACCTGAAGGATTGTCAGGTGGGAGTAGTGCTGAGTGAGTATATCACTGTGGAAACACCTAATACAAGGATGAGTGTCACCAATCATTTATACGAAATACAACTAGGGTTGGAAGGGGACATACCCAGGTTTATTAATGTGCTCTTTTGGGTGCACTTGACACAAGGTTACAATATTCTTTTGGCTGAAAAGGATTGGCCACCTGATTTCATCATGAATTGCCCAAACAGGGAAATGGTAATTTTACCTGCTTTCTCTGACCTCGTTCCAAAATCACTGAAACATTCATACACCAAGGAGTGGGCACTAGCGCTAGCTCCTGCATTATACCACAACCATGTAGGGTGGGATGATGGTTCGCCATACTATGATATACCATTGAGGACAATCCCACAACCTCAAAGACAATACCCAATAAAAACATGAAGCTAAAAAACAAGTTAGGGAAATCGTACAACAACTTGAATATCAAGGAGTAATAGAAACATGCATCTCATCTATGAACAATCCCTTGTTTCCAGTAATGAAACCGGACCATTCATATTGTTTAGTATTAGATTACAGACACTTAAACTCAGCTACTCTCTCATTTGCAGTACAAAATGCACATAGTGCCACACTAATGAACAACATTGTGGGAAAGAAATACAAAACAGCACTAGAATGTATTTTTCTGCCAAATTATAGCACCTGGAAGCTGATATTTGACTGCCTTCAGCATGCTAGGCTTTCAGAGGCAATTCTGTCGATTGTCCCAGGGGTATAAGAATAGCCGCGGGCTGTTTGCAGCCAGAGTGACTGAGCTGTTGCAAAATTTTGATGACCAGGTGTTGTCCTATGTCCTATGTCGATGACATTTATCTGATGAAAGATGACCTTTGAACACTAGATAAGAGTGGATAGCATAATATTGGGATACCCTCACATGGGTTACAAATTCAATTTAAAAAAAAAATCAAAATTTGCCCACCTCAATGTCCTTTTTCTGGGATATGAGTTGTCAAGTGAAGGCAAAAGCCATGCAACACACTTTCTAGAGAAATGTGCGCTTCTTCAACCACCGAAAACACTGAAAAGACTTAAATCTATCTTGGGATTTCTACATTTTGGCAGAACATAGATTCCAGATTATGCAGAATGAGTTAAACCAGTCTACGACTTAATATGTCCTGACTTTTAAAGCACACATTTGACACAGGAACATATGAACATTTTACATTCCGTTCAAGCAAACATTTATGCACACGTATATACACAATGAAGCTGGTGATCCGCGTCATCGCAGAAACATCAGGATACACATATGTCACGTTCAATGAAGGTAACACAGTACCTATTGCATATAAATTGCATTTATATACTAATGCAGAAATTAGTATTGCACCTATTGAAAAAAATACTGATGGCAGGACAGACTGCTGTAGTGAGAGAGAGAGAGCCCAGGCTAAAGGTAAATGTATAATTGTCATCACCCTAGTGCCGACCGTAGAGCCCTTCACCAAAACAACTGTTCCAAACGCTAATGCTTCACATCCACGTTGGACACGATGGGCTAACTCTCTTAATGCATCAGATGTAGATTACAGATTTCATTCTATACTACAAACACAAGCTTTCCTGCAGTACGAATAAGAATATCCTCTGCCCAATGAAACAATGCCTCTAGAATGCTATGACTACATAATACATACAGATGGATCTGCCCAGCCTGCCGTAGGGACAAAGCATAAATGCTCAGGTGCGTGCACAATCGTAAAGCCTGAGAAAACCTATGCGCAGTCACAAGGTGACTGCACAGCACTGCTGGTGGAACTAAAGGCTCTAATACTGGCACAGGAATATACAGATCATAGATTCCCAACCCTCATAGTGTGTGAATTCTATTAATGTGTCCAGTACCTTATTGAATACCTATATCACTGGACCCACAATAGGTTTAGAGACTGGAAGGGGTGCACAATTAAGCACAAGCTGCTTTGGGAGAAGTGGCAAAACAAAAAGATTGCTTGCCAGGGACTCATGTCATTCATACATTGAATCATCAATGTGTTGGTGTTCACGGTGCAAGGAATTCTATGGCTGATGAGGCTGCAAAATCAACAGTTTGCGCTACTGAAGTTGCTGCAATCACTCGTCCTAGTAAAAAAAATTCTGTGATGAAAAGTTCTGGAATCTGCGTATATCCACAAAATTCCACCCACCCCGCATCCCCCGAAGTCTTCCAAGAAAAATGGTACCTCACTTGTGTGGGTAGTTCTAGTGCCCGCGACAAGAAAAGGCCCAAAACGCAACGTGGACACACCACATTTTCACAGTGAAAACTGACCCTTTTTTTGCAAAGTGCCAAGCTGTAGATTTTGAACCCTAGCTCTGCCAGCACCTAGCTAAACCTAGGAAAACTATACATTTTTGAAAACTAGACACCCAGCAGAATCCAGTATGGGGTGACTTGTCTGGCTCTCACCAGGTTCTGTTACCCAGAATCCATTGCAAACCTCAAACTTTGTAAAAAAACAAACACATTTTCCTCACATTTCTGTGATGGAAAGTTCTGGAATCTGTGTGGATCCACAAATTTCCTACCACCCAGCATTCCCCCAGGTCTCCCAATAAAAATGGTACCTCACTTGCGTGGGTTGGTCAAGTACCCGCGACAGGCAAGGGCCCAAAATGTATTGAGGAGACATAAAAATTACCTATCAGAAAACAACCTGGTTTTGCAAGGGGGGTCACCTGGGTTTTTGGCCCCCGGCTCGACGGCCATCTTGGGAAACTACCAAACCCACACATTTCTGAAAACTCAACACCCAGGGGAGTCCAGCGAGGTATGGCTTGCGTGGATCCCCCAACGTTTTCCTACCCAGAGTCCACTCTAAACCTGAAATTTAGCTGAAAAAAACACATTTTCCACATATTTATGTATGGAATCACCGTGCCAGCACAAATGTCCTACCCCACAGCATTCCCCTCAGTTTCCCAAGTAAAATGATACCTCACTTGTGTGGGTGGGGCAAGGACCTGTGACTGGGAAGAGCCAAAAACATAGGGATTAAGGGTATAGCACCGAGAATTCTAAGCGTTACATTTTTAAAAATACGTTTTTAGCCAATTCTGCATTGGACACCCACACAAGTGAGGTATAATTTTACTCAGGAGACTTAGGGGAATGCTATGGGGTAGGACATTTGTGCCGGCATGGTGACTCCATAAAAAAATATGTGGAAAATGTGTTTTTTCAGCTAAATTTGAGGTTTGCAGGGGATTCAGGGTAGGAAAAAGTTGGGGGATCCACGCAAGCCATACCTCTCTGGACTCCCCCAGGTGCCTAGTTTTCAGAAATGTGTGGGTTTGATAGTTTCCCAAGGTGGCCGCAAAGCCCGGGGCCAAAAACCCAGGTGACCCCCCTTGCAAAACCAGGTTGTTTTGTGATAGGTCATTTTGATGTCTCCTCAATACGTTTTGGGCCCTTGCCTGTCCCAGGTACTTGACCCACCCACGTGAGTGAGGTACCATTTTTCTTGGAAGACTTTGGGGAATGCGGGGTGGGTGGAGTTTTGTGGATCCACGCAGATTCCAGAACTTTCCACCACAGAAATGTGAGGAAAATGTGGTTTTTTGGACAAAGTTTCAGGTTTGCAAGGGATTCTGGGTAACAGAACCTGGTGAGAGCCAGACAAGTCACCCCATACTGGATTCCCATGGGTATCTAGTTTTCAAAAATGTATAGGTTTGCTAGGTTTCCTTAGGTGCCGGTAGAGCTAGGGTTCAAAATCTACAGCCAGGCTCTTTGCAAAAAAAGGATCAGTTTTCACTGTGAAAATGTGGTGTGTCCACGTTGCGTTTTTGGCCGTTTCCTGTCGCGGGCACTAGGCCTACCCACACAAGTGAGGTACCATTTTTCCCTGATGACTTTGAGGAATGCGGGGTGAGTGGAATTTTGTGGATCCACGCAGATTCCAGAACTTTCCACCACAGAAATGTGAGCAAAATGTGTTTTTTTTAATAAAGTTTGAGGTTTCCAAGGGATTCTGGGTAACAGAACCTGGTGAGAGCCAGACAAGTCACCCCATTCTGGATTCCCCTGGGTGTCTAGTTTTCAAAAATGTATAGGTTTGCTAGGTTTCCCTAGGTCCCGGCAGAGCTATGGTTCAAAATCTAGAGCTAGGCACTTTGCAAAAAAAGGGTCAGTTTTCACTGTGAAAATGTGGTGTGTCCACATTGCGTTTTGGGCCGTTTCCTGTTGCGGGAACTAGGCCTACCCACACAAGTGAGGTACCATTTTTCTCATAAGACTTTGGGGAATGCGTGGTGGGTGGAATTTTGTGGATCCACGCAGATTCCAGAACTTTTCACCACAGAAATGTTAGAAAAATGTGTTTTTTTTTACAAAGTTTGAGGTTTGCAAGGGATTCTGGGTAACAGAACCTGGTGAGAGCCAGACATGTCACCCCATTCTGGATTCCCCTGGGTGTCTAGTTTTCAAAAATGTATAGGTTTGATAGGTTTCCCTAGGTGCCGGCAGAGCTAGGGTTCACAATCTACAGCCAGGCACTTTGCACAAAAAGGGTCAGTTTTCACTGTGAAAATGTGGTTTGTCCACATTGCGTTTTGGGCCGTTTCTTGTCGTGGGCACTAGGCCTACCCACACAAGTGAGGTACCATTTTTCTCTGAAGACTTTGATGAATGCGGGGTGAGTGGAATTTTGTGGATCCACGCAGATTCCAGAACTTTCCACCACAGAAATGTGAGGAAAATGTGTTGTGTATTATAAAGTTTGAGGTTTGCAAGGGATTCTGGGTAACAGAACATGGTGAGAGCCAGACAAGTCACCCCATCCTGGATTCCCCTGGGTGTCTAGTTTTCCAAAATGTATAGGTTTGCTAGGTTTCCCTAGGTCCCGGCAGAGCTATGGTTCAAAATCTATAGCTAGGCACTTTGCAAAAAAAGGGTCAGTTTTCACTGTGAAAATGTGGTGTGTCCACATTGCGTTTTGGGCCGTTTCCTGTCGCGGGAACTAGGCCTACCCACACAAGTGAGGTACCATTTTTCTCATAAGACTTTGGGGAATGCGTGGTGGGTGGAATTTTGTGGATCCATGCAGATTCCTGAACTTTTCACCACAGAAATGTTAGAAAAATGTGGTTTTTTTGACAAAGTTTGAGGTTTGCAAGGGATTCTGAGTAACAGAACCTGATGAGAGCCAGACAAGTCACCCATCCTGGTTTCCCCTGGATGTCTACTTTTCAAAAATGTATAGGTTTGCTAGGTTTCCCTAGGTGCCGGCAGAGCTAGGGTTCAAAATCTACAGCTAGGCACTTTGCAAAAAAAGGGTCCGTTTTCACTGTGAAAATGAAGTGTGTCCACGTTGTGTTTTGAGCCGTTTCCTGTCGCGGGCACTAGGCCTACCCACACAAGTGAGGTACCATTTTTACCGGGAGACTTGGGGTAATACAGAATTGTAGAGCAACTGTTATTACCTATTGACTTTCGATGCATTTCTGCCTTCCAAATGAAAGACAATGTGTAAAAAAGAAATCACTTTGAAAAATGTCCTATAATTCTCATGCTAGTATGGGTACTCACAATTTCGGAAATGTGCAAATAGCTACTGTTTATAAACTCTATATTTTGTTCCAATTTCAGAAATACATAGGTGTCTTTCATCCCGATTTTTCACTATATATATTTTCCCAAATTAATTGCTATATACCCGATACATAATAAAAAAACATTGCAAGACATTGCTCAGTTATTGGCTCTGGGTTCATCGGGTTCTTGGTGAACCTACAAGTCCTATATATCCCCACAACAAGAAGAGTCCAGCAGATGTAACAGTATATTGCTTTCAAACATCTGTCATAATTAGAAGAAGTTACAGGTGTAAACGTTGGCACAAATGGCTGTTTTTTCAACTCATTTTCAATTTTTATTATTTTCAACTGTTAGTTTGTATAAAGAAACCTTGAAGGATCTACACAAATTTCTAAAATGCATAGCTTTCCAGGATCCATTATTGCTTTCATACCCATTTCTACCATTAACTGGAAGAAGGTTGAAAGCACAATCAATAGCAAAAATAGGCTATGTCCCAGTAAAATGCCAAAACTGTGTAAAAAATGTTGGTTTTGTGACAAAAGTCTGTCAGTCCCTGAAATCTGGAAAAATTGTGATTTCAGACCCACAAACCCTTTGTTGATACCATTTGCAGGGAAAAAACCAGTCGCTTTCATTTGCAGCACTTTTTTCCCATTTTTCCCAAAAAACAAAATTCAGCTGTATTTTGGCTAATTTCTGGGTCCCCTCCAGGGGAATCCACAAACCCTGGGTACTTTCAGAATCCTCATGATGTTGGAAGAAAAGGACCCAAATTTGGCGTGGATACCTTATGTGGCCAAAATGTTACAGGGGCCTAAGCGCGAACTACCCCAAATAGCCAAAAAAAGGCTTAGCACAGGGGGGAAAAGGCCTAGCCGTGAAGGGGATAATAGGCATGCAGACAGGGCCGGACTGGGAACTGAAACCGGCCCTGGCAAACTGCTCGGCCGGCCCCCCTGGGGGGGCTGAGGGGGTGCGCCTGAGCTGTTTGCTACTGCCGATTTCGGACGATTTTGTTACAGGGGGCCGATATTGCTGGCCCCCGGTAACAAAACCGGCCCCCCAGGGCCTAAAACCGGCCCTCACCCTGGTGGCCTACCAGGGAAACACCCGGGGCCCGCTACGGCCAGTCCGGCCCTGCATGCAGATGCACTGTGGCCTAGGATTTTATTATGACATATGGTGATTTACATCATACAGTGAAGTATGGTGATGTATGTACAATGAGATTTGGTGACTCGTGTTTTCTTTCCCTAACCAATCTGCTGCATTTTCATGCCCTGATGTAATGATGTATATTTGGATGGTTGCATTTTTCAGGCATGCACACTAGGGATGATTCATGTTTTATTACATGCTGCATTTTGTTTTAACAGGGATATGTCATTTTATACCTTGCATAGACAGAATAAAAAGTAACATATAATGTGATGGTATAATATGCACAGTAATATTGTCTTTTATTGTGCTTTCATGAAGTGTGCAACATATAAGTCTTATCGTATTGCACTAACGGTGATGTTATGACAATTGCCTAGTTGGCAAAGTGGTTTATGGTTTATGTCATGTTTGGTCTATGTGCTATATACAATATATGAGATATTTTTATATGATAGTGTGTAAAGTCTCTTTTGTGGTGTATTTATTGTGTCATGTGAGCGACCCCCTGCCCTGGTCTTCTTGATGCGTTTAGTTTTTGCCCGTGCCTGGTGGCACAACCTCAAGTTCCATGTGGGTGTGTAGAATTCAACTCTATCTTGAAGAATTCTGGGGCCAAGATGGTGTGAGACTTTGTGCACATGGCCTAACAGTTTTGGCCCTTTGTCACACAGAGAGCCAATGGAGCATCCTCATGCATTCTGATGCTGAGCTGTACTTGCTCTTGTTGCACACCAGCTTGGCAGTCGCATTCTGGACCATCTGCAGTCGAGTGAAGAGGTAGTCTGTCATGCCCACAAAGAGTGCATTCCCGTAGTCCAATTTGCTTATGAGCAAGGCTTGGATGATGGTTTTCCTACACTCTATGGGGATCCATTGAAAGAGTCTTTTTAGCAATTTTAGTGTTGCAAAGCTTTTCCCACAAAGTGCACGGACATGGTCATGCATGGTTAGTGCATTGTCAACAAGAATCCCTAGGTTTTTGGCGACCTGTTTTGGTGCGGGTACATTACCCAGTGATGAGGGGCACCAGGTTGGTTCCAGACTAGATGTGCTCCTCCAAAGAGTAGAATCTCTGACTTGTCTGCATTCAGTTTCAGACTGTGGTCGGACATCCAGGTCGCCTTTTCCGAGAGACAGCTGGTTAATCTGATCCTCGTGTCTTCATGTCCATCAAGAGCAATCAGCAGTTGTGTGTCGTCTGCGTAAGAGCAGATACTGATTCCCCATTTTTCGCTGATATTAGCCAACGAAGACACGTGCACATTAAAGAGGGTAGCGCTCAAGGAAGTTCCCTGTGGGACACCATACTTAATGGGTTTTGGGTTTGAGGAAAAAGTGCCCAGTTGTATGGTCTGTGTTCTATTGCTTAAAAAGGAGCAAAGCCACTGAAGGGCTTTAGAGTGTATACCTTTTCCATGGAGGGTTTTCAACAGGAGGTCGTGTGAGACAGTGTCGAAAGCCGTAGATAGATCCAGCAGGATCAGGGCGGTGGCTTTACCCTGGTCGACCAAGGATGTGACGTTGTCTAGTACTGTCAGGAGGGTGGTTTCAGTGCTATTAGTGGCTCTAAAGCCGGTTTGGGTAGGGTCCAGGAGCTCATTAGTCTCGAGGTAGTTGGTTAGTTGTTTATTTACCAACTTCTCCATCACTTTAGATAGGTATGGAAGCTGAGATATTGGTCGATAGTTTGCCGGGTTTTGAACATCTGCGCCCGCTTTTTTTAGTAGGGGAACCACAGTGGCTTTTTTCCTGATCTCCAGATTTCCAGAGTGTAAGTATTGGTTAAATATGTGGGTTACGTGAGGGCATATTGTCGGTATAATCCGGAGAGAAGATAAAATGAGGACATGGGTCTAGTGGGGACCCTGATTTAACTTCGACCATTGCTTTTGCAACCTGCTCCTCTGTAAAGGGGTCAAAGTTACTGAGATAAGATTGGGCATCAGGATAAGGATCTAAGGTTTCCCAGTTTGTATCATCTGGTAGGTGCTGTTCTCTGAATGAGGTATAGAGCCCAGAGATTTTATCGGAAAAAAATCTGCTGATTGCCTCACAGCCCTCTAATGAGGGGGTCAAGACTTGGGACAAGCTAGATGGATTACATAGCTCTTTAACTATTTTGTAGAGCTCTTTAGGTGAGTTGCTATTGTTCACACGCTTTGCAAAGTAGGACTTTTTGGCGTTTTTAATAGCATTGTTGTAGATTCTCATTTCCGTTTTATATGACAATCTATCCATGTCTTGTATGGATAGTATCCACTGGTGCTCTAGTGCTTTGCACATTCTCTTCAATATTTTAAGATCTATTGAGTACCATTTTTCAGATGTTGTTCTTCCTTGGGATTTATTCCCTAGTCTAGGGGCACATTGGTCCAGTGTCTTGGAAATTTCCGCTTGGAGGCTTTCTGCGCTCATTAGTACAAGTGATGGTATCAGGGCATTTGGGTCATTTAAGGAGAAATGGTGCTCAAATGTGTCAGGGGTTACTGTCCTCCAGGCTCTTTTTACCGCTGCTGAAGATGTTTGAGAGCGGATTAAATTTACCGGTAGGCTAAGGGTAAAGGAGATCAGGAAGTGATCTGTCCATGATAGAGGCCTTACTTTTAATATGTTGGTTGATTCTATATTGGAAAACAGAAGGTCCACTGTTTTAATTGCAAAATCTGCATGTCATTGTCTAGGTGTTTGGCCGCGGGGTTGTTGGTGTCTTCGAAGTGGACATTAAAGTCTCCTATTAAAATGTAGTTCTTGTGGGGCATATTAGCAAGACCGGCGATACAATTATCGCCGTTTTAGCGGCAGGAAACTGCCGCTAAAGCGGCGATAATGGGCTTGCTAATAAGCGTTATAGAATTCCAATAGAAGCCCAGGTTAGATGTCCTGCACATCTAACCTGGGCTTCTATTGGAATTCTATAACGCTTATTAGCAAGCCAATTATCGCCAGTCTTGCTAATATGCCCCTGTGTTTTAAGCATGAGGGGAACAGCTGAGTGAGAAGTTGAGCGCTAAAATCCGGTTTATAGCCGGGAGGGTTATAAATAATTGCTCCCCCGAGTATTTTGTGGGCACCGTTTAGTATTTGCAATGCTAGGATTTCGTGCTTCCCCAGCTGAACCACTGTTTCAGGGAGGCATGTGAAGCAGTCCTTAAAAAGCAAGGCTATACCACCTCCTTTCCGACCCATTCTTTCCTTTTTCAACAATTTGTAGCCAGTTGGTAGAGCAATGGCGATGTCTGGAGAGTTCTTATCATCTAGCCAGGTCTCCGTGATAAAGGCTAGGTCGGGCTTTATTTCGGCTAGTACATCCCATATTTCAAGGCAGTGCATGGGCACTGATCTAGCATTGAAATAGATGCATTTCAGATGGGGACCGTTCTGAACAGTTGTGCTCTGAGACCAATCTGTGGATAAATTGCTACACCATTTGCAGCAGAGACATGAGAAGGGGCCCATCATGTTCCCTGAAGAGGCTTTTATGCACTGTGTTTTGGTACCTGGAAAACAGTCTGCTAGTTCAGTAAGTTTCTCTTTCGAGTAGCAGAGCCAACTGTTTTAATCTGGGCTCGGAGATGCAGGGGTTCTGGCCCCTGCCTTGGTCAGGCGCGGACGGGCGCAGACGGGCTTGCCTTTGGCACGCCATTTGAGGATGTCTCTTTGGATTCCAATGTGGTGAAGCATTCTGATGAGGGTGTGTTGACACACGGTGTAAAACACTGCTGAGAGGTCGAGGAGGATCAGGGCCGTCATTTCTCCCCAGCCAAGGAGGGTTCCGATGTTGTCGGTGGTAGCTATCAGGGTGGTTTTGGTGCTGTGGTTGTTGTGGAATCCAGATTGGAGGGTGTCCAGAAGGATGTTGTTCTCCAGGTGTTCCATGAGTTGGCGGTTGATGGCTTTTTTGTGGACTGTGGCAGGAAAGGGGAGCAGAGAGATGGGACAGTAGTTCTTTAGTTCATTGGGGTTGGTGGATCCTTTCTTGAGAAGGGGTTTGACTTCTGCATGTTTCTATTCTTTGGGTAAGGTGGCCTAGCTGATGGATGCATTGAAGATGATGGTGAGCTCATTGCTGATCAACTTGCTCCCTAGGTTGAAAAAGAAGTGGGGACAGGGGTGCAAGGGTGCTACTGAGTGGGCTGAGTTCAGGATGGCTGTGGTGTCATGTGCGGTAAGTTGGTCCCAGGTGGTGAGCAGGTGGTTGGGTTAGCACCGGTAGGAGAGAGATGGCTGAGGAAGTCAGTGGCAGTGGGTTGGGGTTCAAAGTTCTTTTACATGGTTGAGATCTTGTGGTGGAACAAATCCACCAGGGTTCTGCAGAGTTGTGATGATGTTTTTGGTGGCTGAGGTTTGAAGAACTCTCTGATGATGTTGAAGAGTTCTTTGCTGTGGTTAGAACATGCTTCAATGCTGTCGGCAAAGGCTCTACATTTTGTCTTTTTCAGAGGTAGGTGGTATTTGTTGAGGGATGTCTTGAATGTTGCTCGGTGAGTGGGCTCCTTGCTGGTGTGCCATTTCTTTTCCAGTCATTTGCAGTTGCTTTTGGTGGTTCTGCATTTAATGGTGTACCTACTGGCCTGTTTGGAGAATCTGTTGGGCTTAGTGGGCTTGACAGGGGCAACTCTGTTGGCGATCCATGCAGAGAAGTTCTTGACAGCCTATTTTAGTTGGTTTTGGTGTCAGGGTGGGAGGTGATGAGGGTGTTGGTCCACTGGCTCTCAGACACCTTGCTCCAGCTGTGATGTGAGGTGCTGGGCAGTTCAGTGGTGGTGATGGGGATGATGACGTGATTTGTCCAGGTGAGCTTGGTGACATGGCTGTACTTGACTCTGTCACTGGCCATGAAGATGGGGTTGATTGTGTGTCCTGTGATGTGTGTGTGGGGTTGGTGACCAGTTGGGTGAGCCCGATGTTGTTCATGCTTTCTTGGAGGTTGGTGGTGCTGGTGATGTTAGTATCAGTGAGGTGAAAAATGAGGTCTCCAAGGAAGGTGTAGTGTTTGGAGTCAATGGGGAGCAGGGCGATGAATTCGGTGTTGGCATCCCAGAAGCTGGCACGAGGTCCAGGAGGTCTGTAGGCGAGGGTGCCTCTGATAGTGGTTTTGCTGTCAATTTGGAGTTGGAAATTGGGGTGTCCCATTATGGGGGTGGTGTGGTCTGCGGTCTTGGTGCAGTGGATGAACTTCTTTGTGGATGATGGTGATTCCACCTCTGTGTTTGTTGATCCGGTCTCGGTGTGTTATCTTGTAGCCGATGGGCGTTGCTGAGGCAATGTCAGGTGCAGGAGCGTGGTTGAGCCAGGTCTCAGTGAGGAAGATGATGTCGTGGGTGAGGGAGGAGATGGTGTCCCAGATCTCTGTGGTGTGCTTGCAGAGTGATCTTGCATTGAACAAGTGGCAGTGGAGTAGTTCTGGCGCAGTTGTGGTTGGAGTGATGGTGATCGCCATGCATACTGGTTCTCCAGTGTTGCAGGAAAAAGACACTGCTGGCGGAAAAAGGTCCAAACCTAAAATGAGCAGAGGTGCAGCAGCAATTGTTGTTGTGGTTCTCGGGTCCAGGGCATGGAGCTTGGTGTATCTTTGGGAAGCGGGAGAGACAGGGTTCCTGGCGCTGCGTGCGGGCCAGGTGTGGAAGGGCTTGCATTAGGAGTGCCAGTGGCACTGCTTGCCCCCACTTTGGCCTCCATTAAGCGGGTCCTGGGAGGAGGGAGGTGGACTGTGAGGTGGTGGGTGGGGCTGGCAGGAGGCTGGAGGTGGGAGTGAGAAGCAGCAAAAAACAGCAGGAAAGCAGAGAGTACAACAGAAGCAAAACAGAAGTAAAAATTAAAGTATGTATGCAGTACCAAAACAGTTATAAAATCAAAATGCAGCACAGTAAATATCCCAAACCAAATTAGAAAACAGAGTACAAATAAATAAACAAAATGACACCAAAATTTAACAAATTCTTTAAGGGAAAACAGAGATATGAATTTTATTAGTTTTAAGTAGAAATAGTGCCAAGAAGCATAGAGTGCCCATGATAGGCAATGATCAGAGTAGACCAAAATCTAGGCGCATTTTGACACTGGTCGAGATGTACCATGGGTCTGATACTCCAAGTGGGTTAGTTCTGGTCAAAGATTTTACCTCCTTTAAGCTTCAATCCACCACATGAGTAAAGCCCTCCCCCCAGGACCTAACTTAGAAACTCACAGTGTGACAGTCAGAGGCCAAGTAGCAGGGTCCAGTCCAGGTCCAGTTACAATGGTCAGCTGGGTAGTTGCAGGGAAAGGCATCTTGTAGCTTGTTGTATCCCTGTACCTTTAACAGGAGGTCAGCCTTATGACCCTTGGAGTCAACTTCTTTTGTCCTAGATACAAGAGAGAGTAGGTCCAATCCTTTCAAGGCTCTTCTCAGGTTTTAGGTAGCAGGTTCAGTCCTCTTTTGATCTTCCACAAGTCCAGCAGTGTTCTGAAGCATGTGCCTAAGAGATTACACATTTATGCATAATACAAGCTTGTGGGTGGGAATGACTTCTGGTCACACCCTAAGCAATCAGACAAAAGTTCCAGGAGCCAATCCTACCCACTTTGGGCATTTTCAAGATGGTGAAACCTGGTGCACCTGGTCTCAGAGGGCTGTGGTGTATGTGAGGAGGGTAGTATGTTAATCCTACAGTCCTCCTACATATAATACCAATATCCAATTTGGAGAAGTCACTCTGCCTCCAAAAACCCCAGGGACATAATTCGGGTAGAACAACGTAGGGTTTTACAGCTACTAGACAGTGGATACACAAAAAGTGTTTTGGCATCCTGTTTCCCATACTTTCAAGTGTGCCCCCAGTGTTATATGTAAACCCAGCTGACCTGTCAAGTGGAATTTGACATTCAAACAGAATTTAACTTTGTAATGTTAAAATGCATGCTCCCAGTCCCACTTTGCATATTCTGTCAGGTTCAGAGGGGCCATCTCTGC
Source organism: Calotriton arnoldi (assembly GCA_963921515.1). Classification (NCBI taxonomy): domain Eukaryota; kingdom Metazoa; phylum Chordata; class Amphibia; order Caudata; family Salamandridae; genus Calotriton; species Calotriton arnoldi. Next base: position 1,092,158 of record CAWUFW010004401.1, on the reverse strand, counting down.
CCAATCAGGACAGCCTATTGTTGTTCCTAAGTGGCATTCATCTCTATCCAAATGCAAGTTATTGGCTGGCAGAAGTGGGAAAGCAAATGTAAATGGGCCTCCAGAGGCTTTAGGGAGGTAAAGTTAACATTCTAAAAGTATATTTTCCACAATATTTATCAAAAAAGTCAACTTCACCATTGAATTGTTTTTTAATTACCTATTAAAAATAGTTGTTAAATTATTTTTCTACCTGTTCACTAACTGAAATTAACATTAATAAATGTAATAATGTAACCCAGTGTTTTCCTACAGAACAGCCAGCCTTGCTATAGTGGAAATAGCTTTTGGCGCTGTTTAACTGTAAGGACATGTTTAGCATTACATTCCTACATGTTCTACTTTTAAACACTATGAACCCTGCCTTATGTGCTGCAAGTCCTACATAGGAGTGACGTATAAATATCTAAAAAGAAAGTTTTGACTTGTCAAATAGGATTATTTTGACAAGTCAAATTTGCAGTTTAAAATGGCAAGGGTACAAATTGGAGATCTGCAGTCATGGTCACTGTAGTTGGTGGTAAAATGGGTGCTGCAGTCCACTAGTAACATTTAACTTACAGGCCCTGGATTCAACTTGTACCATATACTAGAAACTTATAAATAAGTTATATATACCAATTTGGGGTATGCCAATTTCAGAATGTTGAAAGGGGAAGCAAAAGCACTTTATCACTCGTTAATAGAGGTAAAGTGCACAGAGTTTTGCAGCCAGCAAAAATATCGGATCTAGCAAAAGGCAAAAAATCTACGGCGACCCTACAGAAAAACAAAATTTCTACTGTGCTATTCTAGCCATTGATGGAGTTAAATTCAACACTAAGAAACGTGAACTAGACCCATCGGAGGCACTGAATACTTTCGGAAGAGCAGAATCTCCTGCCCCTTTCTCTCTTAAAAAGGCATTTCCCTGAGATATGGAAGCCTGAACAGGGCAGTCTCACAGTAGATGACTGGGGTTTGTGAAACAGAGGTATAAGCCTCTCTTACGTCTTCAATATTTTTCAATGCCCGACAATGGGCCTCTAGTGGATTCGGCCTGCATTGGTTTTCCAGGCAAAAAAATAAATCAGTAGACTGAGTTTTTTTTAAGATTTGGGAAGGAGAAGTCTGAATGAAGAAGCTTGGGGAAATGTTGTCAGTTCATCCTGTATTTCTTCCTTTAAACCTCTTTGGAATAGGGTCATCTGAGTGCATTATACCCATGAGGTTTCAGCAGCAAACTCACAAAACTGTGAACAATAGGATAGCACATTTGAATTTCCTTTGTATATTTCATACAAGCGTACTCAGAGGAGGCTTCACGATCAGGTATTTCAACCATATTCTTGAACCTTGGAGTCACCCAGGCCTGATCTGCACCAGTCAGGAAACAGTCACACACCTCACCTTGGATATGTTGGGGGGGAAATTTACCAGGTTAAAAGCCAAAATAAACCTCCAAGCTCTACAAAAACTCCTTTAGCCTCTTTCCGGAATTCTTAGGAGTTGAGGAACTGATGACAGGAAGGTCATAAGACCTGGAGTAGATTGCTTGATGAAAAGCAGCATATTCCTTAACTGGTCCAGCTCCATTGTTTGTTGCTGAAGAGCAATCCCCAGGTCAGAACCAGGATCCATGTTAGAAATAGATGTATACTTTTAGCATCTTAACCTGTTCTGGCAAAATAATTACCAGCAAACCAGATCTGGGTCTTCTGCTGCCTGAAGTAAGGGCATCCATTTCCCAAAGCCACAACGTCACCACACAAAGGAATATGTGGTAGGCAAGTGCCTTTGAGAAGTTGCTACCTTCTCAGGAGGAAAAAGTCAAAGGCATTGAAACGTCTGAACCTGAGAAACTGTTGGACAATGCAAGGTACTGCAGGTCTCAGATGCCCAGACAACTGTAACGCTAGAGTCTCATCACTTTCCTTTAGACATCTGCAATTTCTGTTCCTCAGCCAGAAGCCTTGGTGTTCACTTTAACTCTCTTATACAAATGGTATCATGATCCCTGCCACCACAGCATTCTACCACACAATTATAAAAAGAATACAACCATGTCTATCATTTCACACAATTAAGACAATACTTAATTCACTAGTAGTTAGCAAACTACAATTACTGGAACAGTCTGCTTGGGGTCCTCAGTAAAACTTCTTCTCCCCCCTGGACAAGATCCTGAATTTTGACCCGAACCCTTACTCAACCTGACAAGGCACACGCATACCATCCCTTTTGAATAAAGCTAGGAGGCTCTCTGTTAAAAATATGACCCTCTACAAATCATTGCTGTAAGAAACTGGGGGGCATATTCCCAAGAACGTGTGATAACTACCGCAAGTTTAGCTTAACGCAACTTTGCATATCGCAGTCTATCGCGGGAAAACAACGCCGTGTTAACGTAGTATTCCCAACCTGGCGGCACCATGCAATAGCCCCACGATAACGCGTCAAATGACCGCGTTATAATTAACGCGACGCCGCAAAAATGCGAAACACGAACGCGAATAAAGTTGCAATGAGGCCAACCGCGACACAAAAAACAGCGATAACCAGCGACAGGCCTGCAAATCCCACGCATCATGCGGAAAAAAGCACTATAAAAGCTGAACAAGAAAAACACACCATAAACAAAATAAACTGCGTAGCAACATGGATGCACCCGGAACGAGTGCCCAGGTCAACACGAACCCCACAAGCCCCACAGACCACCAGCAAGGAACCTCGGGGTCGGGGAAGGCTAAGGAGAAGAGGAAGAGGAAGACGGGGTACAGCCCGCATGACAACCGGATCGTCGTCACGGAGGTGACAGAGCACTAACAACAACTGTCCGTCACCTCCACTGTGTCATCGGCAACACAGACGGAAAAATGGCATTCCATCATGAATGCAGCCGGAGTGTCGAGGAGGCCAAGATGCGCTGGCACGATGTGAAAAGCCAAACCAAGCAGAAACCCGCTGCCAACAGGAAGGCAGCAACGGCGAATGGAGGTGGGAGTCCTGCACCACAGGAGGAGCTGGAGCAAATGGCGGCCACAGTCATCAGTGTGGAGACGGTGCAAGGAGTCGGGAGTACGGACACTGCTCGACATGACCTGACACAACATCAACAGGGTGAGTAACGAACAGGGACTGTGGGGACGGGGGTGGGACGGGCACAATGGCACAGATGCACAACAACGTGTAGCACACCGCACACCCACAATGTCCCTGGGTTATGTCCCTGATCCCCGTGGTACACTGCAGCACACATACAAACATCAAGTAGGCCCCGTCCACCATGTGCCCAAAGGGGTCCCACCCTACACATCACCAATTACACAACACACACATGAACCCGTGCGAAACACAGCAAAGATGCGTATGTGAGAGCCACACTGACAATGCAAGTGACACCACATGACGAGCAGCATGGCTGGAGTACAATCACCATGACATTGTGCACGCCACGAGACTGAGGTGGCTGAGTGTGGACCACATCCGGAAAGGAGCAGGTCACACTCTGACACATCCACGTGCACAAACAACCACTGACGTCAACAACACATCTGCAGACCAACAATGCACAAGAGTACAAAAACCGTCCAAGAGCACAAATGACCCAAGTCGCCAACATCACAGCACCTTAAAAGCACAAAAGCCAAAGGCACACCGCCTCCAAGGGATAAGGGGCAGCAAAATCACAGCTGCAGGTGCGACTCTCACACAATGCAGCACACACACATAGCAATGACAGCACATCCACATGGACGACAATGTGGTATACAGTGCAACACTTACACTGCAGAACAGAGGACACAACTGGGTCCGCCTGTGCGTAGTAAATGGCCAATAACATCTGACATAGCAGGAAACTGTGAGATGCAAATGTACGTGCACAACCTCACCTACGTCATGTAGTCCAAATGTCCACTGTCCCGCATCAACTAGTCCGCCCCTCCCAAACAGTCACAATGTACATTGTCATGCAGTCTGTATGTAAACTTGAACAATGTGTCAACATACATGCCAACACAATGTCAAAAAGCATCTCCCCTTCACATTGCAGAGGGACAAACAACACCTCCAGCAGAGCAGACCAGACAACTCCACAGTGATGCTGAAGAGGACCCCCACACTTCCGACACCGACGCCCCACAACAGTCCATGGACATCTTAGGCAAACGACCTCCAGGAGCAGGGCAGCACCGCTGCATCGAGGATACCCCACCCCTGCACAGACAACACAGCTGGACGCACCCACCACCCCGGCTGGCTCCCAGAAGCCCACCGAAGCACACGTCGAATTCCAAGGCCAGGTGTCAGACTGCCAGAAGGGGGTGGCCGAACATGTGCGGTGGGGTACTACCTCATGGAAGCCAAACTAGATCACATACGTGGGTGTCAAAGTCCCATCAGGGACCACCAACACTCCCCAACGGAGACCCACACTGCGACAGAGAAACATGCCTCTGCACATTTCCAGTACTGAACCACACCCAGAGCCACGGGATGATCATCCACACCCCCGCGCTGGACTGGCGTACGCCGGCCCAGTTCACTCCTCTTACGTATTGAGTGGGGGACGACAAAGCTACATGTGCAATGTCTCACCCGCTGCCTGCAGTGACATGGCTGCGTCCTCTGTACACGGCACAATGTAATGTTGTAGGGCCCGGGGCCCTAATGCATACATCATGAGCACACGGACACACTCAGATCGTTCGTTGAACTGGCTACGGGCACGTGCGCTCGACACCTTTATTGGCATGGTCACATGTACAGTGACGCATGTGCAGGATGTGTGTGGGGTGAGTGTAAGCCAGCCCTCATGGAGTCGTTGGTGCTGGCAACAACTTGAACAGTGATCACAATTAGAGCGGAAACAGAAAACACCAGCATAACAGAAACAACTGTGAAGCATCATGGTGGTAGCCGGAGAAAGTACAGTGTCCACCCAACAAGTAAGCAGAATGGTCCATGATTTGTGGTGCACTGAGTTAGTGGCACCTGAAGAGCTGAGCAGGGTATCAAGCTGATGATGGCACCCACGACTGGTGTGAGCAACTCTGATAGTCTGGCAGTAAGTCACTTACGACTCTGGCACCTGTTATTTGGAGTTGGTCCTGGCGGTGGTGGCGTGTGCATCCTGCGGTGACGCGACGTCCGGGCAGGCCAGGACTCGATTTGATGTGTGAGCCCAGGTGGACCGCAGTTGAGGCCGGAGGCAGCGGACAACGCAGGGCCACAGACACATGGCCTTGATGACCCCCAGGCCATCGACACAGAGGCCATCCAATATGCTATCAGACAGGGGCCATGACTTGAGCTGCACAGAGTTAGTGGCCCCGGATGCACTGTGGCCAGCACAGGCACACCGCCACGGGATGGTGATTTGCGGTGCAGTGAGATAGGGCCACGCGAGGTGAGCGGGTCCTCATCGGTGTCAGAGGTGTATGTAGCGGAGGTTTGCGGGGGACAGTGGAAGGTGTCCTCCAGGGCATGATGCAGAGGGCAGAAGCCGTCTGGAAGCGGCAAATGGAGGAGTGGAATGCTACAGCCTCGTTTTTGCCACAAAGTCAGTATCACCGACCTGATGATGAAGACAAGCCCCAGTCCAGAGACTCAGTCGCCACCAAAGTTCAACCAGAAAGTGTCCATGGATGTCGGGGAACAGACTTAGTGGCACCGGAGCTGAAAGGGGATGCAGTCTGCGATGAGGCCAGTACAATGATATCAAGTCTGCCAAAAATGAATCATGACTGAATTCCCAATGTGTGACCTACTCGACCGCAGTGTAGGCCGAAGGCATAGTCATCAAGGGCCCACAGACACGTGTGGTTGGGATGCCATGCACATGCTTTGTGTCACCACATCGAAGGGAGTATAGTGATATAAACTCTGCATTGATGTGTGTACTCGGCCATTGTGTAATCAAGACTCAGTTCCAAATGTGTGACCTACTTGACCGCAGTGTAGGCCCGAGGCAGCGTTCAGCAGGGGCCCACAGCCACGTGTCATTGGCCCGCGATGCACAGAGTTAGTGACACCAGAGCTGTTGTCGGCAGTATCCGATCACCTCCGTAACGATGATCCTTTTCGCCTCCGGACTGAACCGCGTCTTCCTCTTACTTGTCTCCTTGCGTACAATGATATGAACCCCGCCATGCAGAAATCAAGACTCAGTTCCACATGTGTGACCTACTCGACTGCAGTGTAGGCTGAAGGCAGTAGTCAGCAAGGGACCACAGACAGGTGTAGTTTGAATGCTATGCACAGAGTTGGTGGCACCACATCGAAGGGAATACAGTGATATAAACGCTGCCATAAAGTGTGTACTCTGCCATTGCATAATCAAGACTCAGTTCCAAATGTGTGACCTACTTGACCATAGTGTAGGCCCGAGGCAGCGGTGGAGTACGTCAACGAAAAAGGAGTAAAGCGGGGCTGTGTCGCGGAGGCCATGATGGTCTGAGGAGGCTGCGAAGGTCGTGGGCTTCGGGCTTGGAGCTTGCGCTGGCACGTGGTGGGCCCTCTTTGACACACGCCGGTGTTGGCAGGTGAGCAGTGAGGCCTGGCTGTGCAGGGGCGGGCATGATGGGTTCGGGGACCAGCGGCCCGGGGTGCAGCAGGCACACAGGATCACAGGCCACACCGCTCACAGCGACGGCGTTGGCCTCGTGGCGGGGTGGGAGGCACCGCCCTGGCAGGCATGTTGGGCATTCCGGAAGAGAACCACGCCCAGAGCTACGTGCTTTTTATTCACACCCCTACGCTGGCCTGGCGTACGCCGGGCCAGCCCACTCCGCACACGCTTACAGGGGGGGACATCACAAGCTACATTTCCGCGATCTTCCCCACTGGCTGGGGTGACATGGTTGCGTCCACTGTCCACTACACTCCAAACACCAGCAGTGCATGTAGACATGGATATGTCTGTGGTCTGCATACTGCAGTCTGTCCAGCACATCTCCGCCACACTTGGCATTGGGTACATACTCATTCATGGGTCACTTGCCTCCTTCGCACATGCCTGGTTCCCACCTCTCCCCACCTTCCGGCAATGTGTAGCTGAGGTGCCATGCCGTTGATGGCTCATGTACATGGCTAACCAAGGTTGCCACAGTAGGATGTGCTGTCGTGTCTGGTGGGTGGGCATGTTGTTTCGCATGTTGTATGTGATTTTGTGACGTGTGCAGTGCCAGAGTTGTGAGTTGCATGATTGTGAAGTGGAGGTGTGTGGTGTGTTCATTTGGTACTTGCCAACGAGCAGTGCATTCCCATAGGTGCCATCCTGGAAGCGCTGTTTGATGTTGGACTGTCGGAAGATGAAGGGATCATGCACACTGCCTGGGTAGTTGTCTACCACATTGGTGAAGAGTCCCCTGTGGTCCACTTTTGCCTGCACGTTGATGGAATGCGTGTGCTTTCTGTTGCGGTAATTGTGTGCAGTGTCGGCAGGGGGCACAAGTAGGACATGTGTGCAGTCGATTGCCCCCAACACGTGCGGGAATCCAGCTATGGCGTATAGTCCTTGCTTGGTCTCCAGCTGTTCCTGCGCATTGTGGGGGACGTATAGGTACTGGGGTACCTGGCTGGTGATGGCATCCAGGACAGGTGTGAGGAACTTGGATGGGGCTGGCTGTGAGACTCCTCCGACTCGTGCAGTTGTTGGTTGGGAGGATACCAGAGGCCAACAGGTGCAGCACAGCCAGCAGCTTTGTCTGTGGAGGGATGTTGGTTGTCCGCTGTGTTGGTACCGTCAGCCTGTGGGCAATGATGTTCAGGATGCAGAGGATGGTTGTCCTTTTGAGCCTGTAGTGGGCATTGACATTGTCTGGTGTTAGGTCTGTGGGGCTGGTGCATTTCCTGAAGGTCCACTGTCTTTGTCTGCGCTGCCTCTGTGGTGGTCCGGGAGGGGTGGGAGGGGTCCAGGGGGGGAGGTCTTGGGGGTGGTGGCGGTGGGTGTTGTTGCCCTCTCGGGGCTCCGGGATGCATGGTGGGTGGCTCCATGGCATTTGTTGTTCTTCATGTGTGGCTCTGGGCTGGGCTCCCTTTGATGGTGCAGGTTGTTGTCCGACTTTACACCAGGTAAGAGCAGGAGTTAATTTCCTGCTGCTAACGCGCCTTATCGCCTGTTTTGTGGTCTTATCGCCGATGTGGCCGGTCGTTGAGAATGTTGAGGTGTGGTGTTGTCGCAGATTTTTGCTAGGGAACGCCTACTCTGCATCTCATTAGCGATAGTTGCCGGGGTAATCTGTGGCGATGTTTTTTGCGGATGCTTTCACAAGTTAACTGGTGTTATCGGCTGTTAGCACCAGCTTGTGAATGGGGCGATAAATTTATCGCGACTTTGTCTGCGATAAAGTGCCGATAACTCGGCGATAGCTCCTTGAGAATATGCCCCAGGGTTGTTAATTAAGTGGTTATTACCCACCTTAAGTAACAAACAGAGTCCTTGTCAGGGTAAACCAATAAATTCACCAGATTAACCTGAAATCAATCTACTGTTAGCTATGGTACAGAGCAAACATGTATAACTTGGATGCAACGTCAAAAGACTGTTTTTGCTGGCTGTAGAACTATGTGTACTTTATCCCTGCTAACCAGAGGTAAAGTGTCTGTGATCCCCTTTTCAACATGATGAAATTGGCATAACCCTGCCTGGCATATGTAACTTATCTCTAAGTTCCTAGCCTATGGTGCAAAAGTGTACGCCTGTAAGTTAAATGTCACATGTGAAATGCAGCACCCATTTTACCATCCTCTACAGTGACAGTGTAAATATGACTGCAGGCGTACTACGTGTAGCCTGGTTGTGAAATTTTGAACTTCAAATTCAACTTGCCAAAATAAACCCTTTTGACAGGCTTGAACGGTCCTTTTAAATATTATTAAGTCAGACCTAAGTAGGCATTACTGCCCATAAGACAGGGTGCATTGTTTTCTAAGTAGGACATGTAAAAGTTTAATGTTGAACATGTCCTTACAGTGAAAAGGCTTTGAAAATTATTTTCACTGTAGCAGGGTTAGCTCTTCCATAGGAAAGCATTTGGATACAATATTACATTTCATCATGTTATCTTTTGCTAGAAAGCACCAACAAATAAAATTTTTAGACTTTTTGAAATATTTATTATAGGCACAATTTGAGGCCGACGGCGATGGAGCACTCGTCTGATGCAGAAATAGGTTCAGACAGTCTGATGTTTTATCTTCGGACTGAGGGGCCGATTCTGATGCGGGTTGGAAAAGCTTCCCGACCGAATCGGTTGGGAAATGGTGTCCGACCCACTCGGATCGGGAAAGTCCGATCGGCGGAGTAGGATGCATCCGGATGCTTCCAGATACGATTTGGTTGAACTCCCATTGACTTCAATGGGAACATTTGTTCCTAACCGCATCAGAATTGGGCCCTCGGTCGGGAAGACACGTTCCCGATCCGATTTGGAAGGAGCAAATGCCGTTAGGAGGCCTTCCTAACCGCATCAGAATCAGGCCCTCGGTCGGGAAGCTTTTCCAACCCGCATCAGAATCGGGCCCTTATAGTGTCTGAAATGACAGTCAAAAGTTCTCAGCGGGCAAGGTAACATTCTGTGGTCAAAGAGGGGTTTGTGACCTCAGATAGCCACTGGACGAGGTATTGGTGAAACCGATAACTTTTGGTAGAAAGGTCACAGTGATACAAAATTGAATTTCATCCCAGAGAAGGTCTATTGGTGGCCGGATACTTTTGGTGCCGTCACCCAGTGAAGATTTCTAAATTTGGACAAAGTCACTTTTTGGAGCTCAGATTCATCCTCTGGGCCAAGGCTGTAGTCTGTATCCCAAGAGGGCTCCAGGAGGCCAGATGCCTTCCTCCTGAGGTCACGCTGGATTGGATTTGACGCTATGGAAAAGCTCTGAGAGAGAGCAACCTGAATCTTTGGCCCAGAAGTGACACTCCTTCGTCGGATGAGCTTCGCAGGTTGGTCCCAGTCCTCCAGAGGTCTTTGAAGTTGAAAAGTTTTTAAATCCCAGGTGTCAGGAAAAAGTTAGGAGGAGTACACTTTGACACCAGCCAAGGGTCAAGGAGCTTGGAGACAGCATTTAGGGGCTGAGACTCACTCCATCAAAGGGCCAGCAGCAGGGTCCAGAGCAGGTCCAGTTGGAACTGGTCAGCTTGCCAGTTGCAGAAAATGCCTCTTGAGCTTGTTATGTCCCTGTTGCTTGAAGAGAAAGTCCGACTTATGACCCTTAGAGTCAAATGATTTGTCCTGCAGAACCAGTCATCTAGACTTTCTCAGGTCACATACATCAGGTCCATTCCTCTTCTGTACTTCCACAGGTGCAGAAAGTGTTCTGAGGGTACTGTGGGTGCCACATTTATGTATGACACCAGTCTGTGGGTAGGAGTTACTCCTGGGCCCTCCCTAAATAATAGGTTGAAAGTTCCGATGGACAGCACGATCCATCTTTGAAGTGATGTTTGCCCTACTGCAAACAATCACCCAGTGTCCCTCTCTTCCTAAAACAAAGGAGGCAAAACCTTTCTTCCCCTCTCCAGAGCTCCTACCCCCACCCAGAGGTATGCCCATCTAAATGAGCAACCCTTCCTCTGTGGTCACTCTAAATCAGTACTGGGGCAGACTTTCTACCACTGGGATTAGTGCCTGCCTGACTGGGGAAACAAAGGAGGGTCCTGTCTAGGTTTCAGCTAAAATTTGACTATGATAAGGTAGGCCTCTCAAAAGTTACATTTTTTGGGCACAGCCCACCCGACATACTGTTAAGAAATTGCATCACCACCCCACAACCATGGCCCTTTGTCCCTGCTCTGGGAGAAAGTTCACACCTCATCAAGGGGGCTATTCAGCAGCTAGGTGACAGAGTCCATGTAAATGGGCCTCCAGAGGCTCTAAACAAGGAAAGGTCACTTTCTGTAATTATCTTTTTCAAAATATGTCTCACAAATCCAACTGTGCTTGCGAATTGGACTTGTAATAAATATTTAAAATAGTCCAAAAATGAATTTTATAGGAGTGTCCTAGTCGGAGATAACATTGTTGAATTTAATATTAGATCTCAAATCTTTCCTATGGAACAGCCAAACCTGCTGCAATGAAAATTGCTTTTGGGGCCTTTTCACTGTATTGGCATGTTTAATAATATACTTTTATATGTCCTAGTTTTGAATACCAAACACCCTGCCTTATGGGGCCAACTTGGGGGTGACATTAATATTTAAAAGGAGGGTTTAGGTCTGTCAAATTACGTTTTACAGGTCTAATTTGCAGTTTAATACTTCACAGTCAGGATATAGAGGGTAGTCCTGCAGTCATAATTATGCTGGCACTGAAATGGATAGCACAACAGATGCGTCAGAAATTCTGAGAGCAAGATGACTGCCGGCTGACTACTGTGAGAGCCGCCTCTGAGTTCTCACCCCGAGAAATTTAAAACTACTGGCATGCTGATACACACCAACTTGGTTGATCGGTTGATCTTGTGGTGGTGCGATAGCGGCTTCCGACGGAGACTGAGGGAGCTGACTTCGGCAGTTGAGGCGCAGCTGGGATTCCGCACAGTGGTGCGTACGCCGGAGCCGCTTGATCTGGGGATGGACGATGAGTCCAAAGACCAACAAGCCAAAGGAACCCCTGAGGGAGGCAGTCACCGCAGGAGCTGCAGCAGGACGCGGCTCAGCCCAACCTCGGCATGGTGCAACTTCTAAAAAGACTGAGGAGGCTGGATGCAAAGCGCGAGATGGAGGAGTGGACGGGCGGAATAAACCGCGAATGGCTAATGTGGAGGGCGCTTCACGACAACTGTCTGTTGCCGAGGCTTTCTCGCTGGCGTCTGCTGGCAGTATAGTGAACACCCCAAACTCGACAGAGTCCAGGATAATGGAGGCTGTTGGTGAGACAGGCTTGGCTCCACCTTCCAGGGATACAATGTTGCCGAAGCAGCCCGGACTGGAGCTGGGGCCACAGGGAGAGGATGCTGTTAATCGATCAGCACAAGAGGTGCTGCCAGTGACTACAGCTGCTAATGAGAGAAGCATGTTAGAACAAACAGGACTCCTGCTCGGGATGGAGCTCACTGAAAAAGGTAAAGACAATTCATCTATAATTATGCCAGATGTCCCTGAACTAACTTTGCCTTCAGGGGGGGTCTTGGGCCAAAACTTGGCATCATTATGGTATAAGCCAGTTTTGGGATCTCCAGAGGGAGACAAGTTTTTCTCCCTTACCGATGACACAGACATTTCTTTTTCAAGTGAGGGCAACACAGCTGATGGAACTGATTCAAGGGACTCTTCCATCGCTCAAGAGGGGCGACGCAGTAAGACTCTCACCCAGAAACGCAGGAATAAAGTAAGAACCAGCCCTTCTAAGTCAGACATAGCTACAGTCCGCAAGCTTAAGTGGGATTACTCCACTACCAGTCAGGTTTATGATGACGACGTGGCACAAGCCTTTGCCCAAGGGGGGCCTGCTAACTCCGTGAGCTCCGTAAATGAGCCTGCCACCCCACCATCACTTGATCTTGTGTACTCCACCTTGAAACAGATGCATGGTGAGGCTAGGCAGGAGAGCCGCAGGGCACATCAAGCTACTAAGAAATTGCAGGGGTCCCTTCGGAAGGTGAATAAACTATGTACCAACATCGCAAAAAGGGTAACTCACGTGGAAAAGAGAACTGCAACTCCGGAAGAAGAAGTCGGGAAGCTGCAGTCATTTAGGGAGTCGCACGACAAGCAAGCAGAGGATGTGCTCTGGAAACTTGAAGACTTTGAGAACCAGCAACGGAGAAATAACGTGAGATTGCAGGGCCTAGCAGAAAACATCGAAGGGGATAATATAAGGTCTTTTGTCGTGAACCTCCTAAAAGGAGCATTTCCCAATCTCTCTCATTGGAACTGGGATATGGAGGTCCAGTGGGAACATCGCTTTCTGATGATACAAAGAAAGGGCAACGCAACGGATCAACTGGCACGGCCCAGGGCAGTCCTAATCTTTATTGGCAACTTTCTCCTACGACAGGCCATAATGGACAGAGCAAGGCCGGATGCAAAGGCTACATTTGAGGGGCACACATTCTTTGCCATATTACGGTTGAAAGGAGATGGAGACTCCGACAAATGATAACCCCCTTTCAGGGGACCGGCTGTGAAGCATACCTGCTATTCCCTGCTCGGCTTAAAGTAATTCTGAATGGGAGGGTGCGAATGTTTACCTCTGAAATTAAGGCACAGGAGTACCTGCAGGAGATGAAAGAAGCTAAAGGAAGGCCTGGATCTGCACGGCCTTCTCAGGGGGGCCCCACTGTAGGCTGAGACTTCTTGCACACAAGAGTGGCATGACTTTCAAGAACTGCCTTTAGCCAAAATGTGTATCAGTTCCTTTTTATAGTAGGTGTATTTAAGGGATCGGGTGGGGACTCTATGGCGACTTGAGCGGTAAGATTCATCTGCCACACATAGGTCATAGCTGACCTATTTGCTCGTGATGGGCGTAGGGAGGGGGTGGGGAGGGCGGGGGGGCCAGGGGAGGTGGAGGTGGGACAGTGGGAACAGGTAGGGGCGAGAGGGACAGCACAGCACTTGAGGAATATCTTGATAAATGGGGAAACTAAAGAGAGCAGGTTGATTTATAAAATAATTGGTGTAGGATCTCAAAGACATATTAATGTTATTATCATGGTATCATGGTAGGCAAACTGCCTTTATGTAGTAATTGAGTATTCGAATTATCTCAATGAATATTTGTGGTTTGAATGACCAGGGCAAGAGACAAAGAGCTGCAATAGTCTTGAAAACTCTTAGGGCTGATATTATATGTCTTCAATACTAATTGGTAACCAGGCACAGAAAGGAGAAAACGGGCGCTCTACAGACATATCAGGCTATCGTAATACACAAATACAATCAATACTGGTGCTCCAAGGAGAGAGAGGTCGGTTACCAATTCAACCTCATACAACCCCACAACAAAGGGGATTTAACAGAAACAATGATCAGTGGTGAGCACACTTTAGTAGTTTTCTTGAAATTAAAAAAAGGTAGAGTCTTAATATGTAGTTCCAATGTCCTTATTCTTTATTCCAAATTAGACTGGTAGTAAATCCACAGCTTGATGAAGTAATATTTTCACAAAAAACAGCCAACACGTGTTTCGTCACGTGCGCTTTAACACACAATTGACTTCTTCAGGGCTGTAAACCCAAAAAAACACACAATTACTGAAGTAATCTATACAACTCAGATTAAGCGAAAAGAACTGACACCAGTAGATGAACCCAAGGTGTATCCATCACCCATAGACAAAAATTAGTTGATTGAGTTAATAAAAGTTGAGTTGATAAAAAGAAAGAGCAGCAAAAAACAGCATTACACCACATATTTAGGTGAGAAATAAGGTTCAAGAAAAGGAGTCGAACTGAAAGTCTAGAACTTGAATAATAACCAATACAGAGTAAACACCCTTTTCAGTCAACACATCATCACCTGAATGTTTCTTTCACTATTCAAACGAACGAGTCCCCATATGATGCAAAAAGTATAATGAGCACCTGTGGGTATAAACACAACCCATTATCTAATTCCTTTAAGTAATATATAATATAATTGAAAGTAATAAAACAATAGACACCTTCTAACTTGCTACATCCAATCCTTGCAAGTGAGATTCAAGTAAATAGTCCGAATGACCTAATCACGATATTAAAAATTCCAAGGCACTAGAATGTAAAGAATAGTAACTCAAATAAATATACATTCAGTAATATACAGGAGCCATCCATAAAAATCCCAAAGTACAACAGGTACTAAGTATACAGGTATTAAGTATACCCATAAAGATCCTTTTAGCTCACCTCGTAGATATGGTGCAGCCCCAAGTAAATCCTAGAGTGCGTTCATCATACTCCAGTAGAATAAAAGTACTGACTGTCATTGAGTCGGTCACGTGTTCATGGCCTGGAAGCCATAAAGTAGTAGCAATGCACAATTTCCTGCTAATCTACACCACATTATAAGCTCATACCAACCATATATTATATGTACTGAGGAGACTATGAGTGTGCATATCTATTGATCAGCCAGTGTCCCATGCTTAAATCCATAGAGAAAGCATATGCTATGCGGAATATTTAGTAAGGCGTGAGACTCCGTCTAACTTCGAAAACTCCCTTTAGTCAATTTAACCTGTATATCTGTAGATCACGTAACGAGGCTACAGATTTCTGAATGGTTGCACAAAAAATATAGAACAAAATATAATACATAATATAATAAAAAAATATAAACTATAGTGCAAAAATTGGTACTCGTAGCCCAATTATCTGTTCTCTAATGCCTTATTCCTCTCTACATTTCCGATAATCAGTACTAACGAAAAACGTGGTTAATAGCCCAATACCGTAATCATGTTTAGTCGTAAATCAAGCCTCAATACATAAAAAGTGTACTCCGCTCTGTGGAAATATTGTTTTCCTGTTTTGGGGGAAGTTATACTCTTGTGTAGAGGGATTCATACGTAGGAATCCTCTCGTTACAGTGTAGATGTCTCTTTTTATGTATTGAGGCTTGATTTACGACTAAACATGATTACGGTATTGGGATATTAACCACGTTTTTCGTTAGTACTGATTATCGGAAATGTAGAGAGGAATATGGCATTAGAGAACAGATAATTGGGCTACGAGTACCAATTTTTGCACTATAGTTTATATTTTTTTATTATATTTTGTTCTATATTTTTTGTGCAACCATTCAGAAATCTGTAGCCTCGTTACGTGATCTACAGATATACAGGTTAAATTGACTAAAGGGAGTTTTCGAAGTTAGACGGAGTCTCACGCCTTACTAAATATTCCGCATAGCATATGCTTTCTATGGATTTAAGCATGGGACACTGGCTGATCAATAGATATGCACACTCATAGTCTCCTCAGTACATATAATATATGGTTGGTATGAGCTTATAATGTGGTGTAGATTAGCAGGAAATTGTGCATTGCTACTACTTTATGGCTTCAGGCCATGAACACGTGACCGACTCAATGACAGTCAGTACTTTTATTCTACTGGAGTATGATGAACGCACTCTAGGATTTACTTGGGGCTGCACCATATCTACGAGGTGAGCTAAAAGGATCTTTATGGGTATACTTAATACCTGTATACTTAGTACCTGTTGTACTTTGGGATTTTTATGGATGGCTCCTGTATATTACTGAATGTATATTTATTTGAGTTACTATTCTTTATATTCTAGTGCCTTGGAATTTTTGATATCGTGATTAGGTCATTCGGACTATTTACTTGAATCTCACTTGCAAGGATTGGATGTAGCAAGTTAGAAGGTGTCTATTGTTTTATTACTTTCAATTATATTATATATTACTTAAAGGAATTAGATAATGGGTTGTGTTTATACCCACAGGTGCTCATTATACTTTTTGCATCATATGGGGACTCGTTCGTTTGAATAGTGAAAGAAACATTCAGGTGATGATGTGTTGACTGAAAAGGGTGTTTACTCTGTATTGGTTATTATTCAAGTTCTAGACTTTCAGTTCGACTCCTTTTCTTGAACCTTATTTCTCACCTAGATATGTGGTGTAATGCTGTTTTTGCTGCTCTTTTTTTGCTGCTCTCTCTTTTTATCAACTCAACTTTTATTAACTCAATCAACTAATTTTTGTCTACGGGTGATGGATACACCTTGGGTTCATCTACTGGCGTAGGTTATTTTCGCTTAATCTGAGTTGTATAGATTACTTCAGTAATTGTGTGTTTTTCTGGGTTTACAGCCCTGAAGAAGTCAATTGTGTGTTAAAGCGCACAACGAAACACGTGTTGGCTGTTTTTTGTGAAAATCTTATTTCATCAAGCTGTGGATTTACTACCAGTCTAATTTGGAATAAAGAATAAGGACATTGGAACTACATATTAAGACTCTACCTTTTTTGAATTTCAAGAAAACTTCTATCGTGTGCTCAGGACTGATCATTGCTTCTGATATTATATGTCTCCTGGATACTGACATAGAGGGCACTAGAGGGAGTATTTTGGGACAGCTAGGGTATAAACTTATTATCAATACTAAGCAGGGGGCTAGAACAAGAGAGGTTGCCATTCTCTCACGGCGAGGGGTTATATTTTTCAAGAGAAGTCAATCGGATAGGTGGGGCCGTTGGGTGCTGGTTGAATGTATGTTTCAAGGTGTCACTTTTACTATTTGTTCAGTGTATGGTTCGACCACAGATGACCCAGAGCTTTTAGAATTCTTGGACATAGAGCTTGCACGGTGGCCGACCCCCATAATATTGTGCGGCGATTTTAATATCAATGGCTTGGGTGGACTTTGGGGGGAAACTGGTGATAAATATCTGGGACGAAAGAGAAAGGTTTTCAAGGCTCTCACTAATCTAGTACAAAATAACGGACTAACTGATGTGTGGCCTCACCTAAAGCCAGCGGACCCGGATAGCACGTTCTTTTCTGCCCCCCATTAATCAGTTGTTCAACTAGATTACTTTTTTGTCTCTCATCAATTAATATCAAGGTGTAAAATAGAGAAGCATCCACGGATCATCTCGGATCATAACCCCTTAACACTAATAGTTACTTTAACAGGGACGGGAAGATCAGAGCAAGTTTGGACATTCGAAAGAAGGCTTTTAAAGGATCAAGAGTATGTAGCGCATATGAATGAATGGATTAAGGGGTTTTGGGATATTAATAGGAGGAGCACAAGCTGTGGGGTGGTTTTGGATACGTTGAAAGCTGGGGTTAAGGGGGAGACACTAAGTTATAGTCTGCACCGGAAAAAGAGCGAAGTGCAGCGAGAGAAGACGCTCTATAAGACCTTAATGGAGGTAGGAGAGGAGCTCGCAGCTGCCTTGGCATTGGGCATTTCACCTGATAACTTAGTGCTTAAACTGGCGCTAGCTAAGGCAGAGATAGGGGACATTACCGCAGCCAAGGCAGCTGAAAGATTCCTTGGTAGGAGGGAGCTTTGTTATGTCACGTCTTGGCAGCACGACTGAGACAAAAGAGCGCAGCAGGAGAGATCCTCGAAGTTTTGGACGCTAGCGGAAATCTGATTAGGGGCTCGCTGGGGATTCGAGAAGAATTCCGGCAATACTATAAAAATCTGTACTGCGAGGAACAACGAGGGAGGAGAGCCAGATCTTAGAGTATTTAAGTGATATACCCATACAACGTATAACCCCCGAAGATGCAGAGTCACTTGAGACTTTATTGACCATGGAGGAGATCTATGGCGCACTTAGTAGTCTCCCCTCTGGCAAGGCAGTAGACCGGACCAGATTCCACTAGAATTCTATAAAACCTTCCTTAATATAATAGGGCCGGATCTAGTGGACACTGTCTGTCAAGCTCAGCAAGGGAGCTCTGTTCCTGAATCCTGGGCTGGGGCAGATATCACTATATTTCTAAAAAAGGGCAAAACACCTAGAGAGCCAGGTTCTTATAGACCTATCACGTTAATGAACAGTGATGCTAAAATACTGTCTAAAGCCTTGGCGACTCGTTTAAACTATATTAATGGGAAAGTGATCCATCCGCACCAGCATGGGTTTATACCTGGGAGGGGCACAACAGATCACACTCGTAGGGTTATAACTTTGTTTGATGCAGCTGAAGTCTCAGGGGATCCTATGGCTTTGATACTCTTGTTTTCTGAAAAAGCATTTGATAGGTTCTCCTAGGACTATCTGTGGACGGTTATGAAATGGTATGGCATCGGGAACTCCTTCCTCAGTGCAGTACAGGCTCTGTATAAAGCACCGATAGGCCGACTGAGATTGAACGGGGGGTATACAGCACCTCTATCAATTACACGGGTACCAGGCAGGGTTGTCCGTGCTCGCCCCAGCTTTTCGCCTTATACATTGACCCTCTGATTCGGAAGATGGAGGCCAATAATGTAATCAGGCCAATTAGATATCATGGGCTCAAAACAAAAATCCTGGCCTACGCAGATGACATTGCTGTGGTTACCCCCGACCCCCATACTGCTCTAGCCGCAATTGAGGAAGAAGCCCAAGCCTTCGGCTTGATTTCTGGGTATGCACTCAACCGACAGAAGACTCAGATAGTAAAGAACAGGATGGTAGAACTGGACGGCTCACGGGTGAATGACGCTGCAATATATTTAGGCATTAGCATCACGCCTGACCTGGGACAGCTGGTAGAAAGAAATATGGCCCCAGTAATCCAAAAGGCAAAAAAAGACTTTGACAGAATACATAACCTCCACCTGTCTGTGGTTGGACGGTGTAACGTAGTTAAGATGGTTTTTCTACCCAAAGTGCTCTACCTTTTTAGGGCTATCCCATTAGAAATTGAGAAACCATGGTTTACAATGCTGGAAAACATCTTGAATAGGTTTATTTGGGCACAGGGGAAAACAAGGAGAGCCCTAAGGTATATGACGCTACCAAGGGAGAGGGGAGGCTGGGCAGTCCCAGACCTTAGAATGTACTACTGGGCTGCTGCTTTTCAATATATGCGGGGTTAGTAGTCGGGACGGTTGAAGATCCATGGATTAAAACCGGCTCTCCAGATGTTTATAAGTTACTACTAGGGGAGGATGCGTGGAACTGCTTACTGAAATATAGTGAAGCTAGTTACTACAAAAGAACAAGATTTAAAACATTGGTGGCAGCATTTAAGATTTGGGCAGCGTTTAAAAAGAAAACTGGTTTAGGCAGAGTCAACTTCTACACTCAGATGTACAGAAATCCTATGTTCCCTGGAATTTTCTCTGATAGCGCAATGTTAGAGTTGGAAGGGGTACGGGCTTCGGAAGGTAGACGATCTCATAGGGCCAGAGGGAATTCGATCATTCGGAGAAATTCAGGCTAGATTTGGACTAAATAAAAGAAATCCTTTTAAATATCTTCAGGTAAGGAGTTTTCTGGGAAGTAAAAAAGGTGGACTGAGTGGCTTCAGGGAAGTCAAAACAATTGAGGCTGTAAGGGACGATGAGAACTGTACTATTAGGAGAATTTATGCAGAACTCTCTCTTCTGAAGCAGGACGATCTAGAGAAGCAGGGGAAGAAATGGGCAGACAAACTTAGCATAGACGAAGAGGGATTCCCCGAGTCCTTAGACTTAGGACAGACTATTTTGTGTTCAGCAGGGCTGCAAGCCCAGCATTTAAAAACAATATTTTCACTGTATTATACCCCGGCGAAAATAGCGCAGTGGGGGGGACAGGAAGGAATTAGATGCCCCGCTGTAATAGCACCAACGCTGATATAGTTCATATGTTCTCAACCTGTTCACAGCTCGAAACATTAGTGAATGCAATTGAAAAATTCCTGGACCAAAGCCTGAATCTAAAGGTGTTGCTAACGCCCGAACTAATGCTTCTGGGGATTAACAGAGAGAATACACAAGATCCATTTCATTATTTCCTTTTCTTGGCCATGGCAGTGGTGAGAATCTGTATTGCCTCTGCCTGGCTTGATAAAATGGCCCGACATGGGCTGCTCGCCATTTGTAACCTGGAAAAGGGAATCTATGAGAGAAAGGGCAGAAATGGGAGAAAGCTTGGCAGGCGTATTTGGACACCAATTTATAGATAGAAGGAAGACCGGGCTGAGAATAGATCTTCACTGACTGCTTGATCACTTTTCTTTTCTACGCTATTTTTATATGGATGGTCTCCCGCCGCTCTTAAACAACAGCAGGTTTTGGTTTAGTAGATATAGTAATCTTGGTATTCATAGACCTACCTGAAGCATCTTACTTTTTCTAGGTCAATCGATTTAATGTGTATATGCTTTGATGGTCCCCTTTTATCTTCTGTATGTATAATAGATGACTGATAATTCCTCATGTACTAACTGTAATTGTGATAATGGTGTTGCAAAAATAAAAAAATTCCCAAAAAGAAATGGATAGCACAAATGGTGCTGCAGTCCACTTATGACATTTAACTTACAGGTCCTCGATACATGTTGTACCATATATAAGCAACAAAAAGGTAAGTTAAATATGCCAAGTATAAGAATTCCAATTCGACCATGTTGAAAAGGGGAGAACACAGTGAATTTACTACTGGCTAGCAGAGGTAAAAGTCACAGAGTTCCGCAGCAAGCAAAAACAATTAAGGCAATAATCTGGGGGTACACCACGCACAAGATGATCATTTCCAAAACCCTATTCTCACTGCCATTGCAGTGGATGGCACAATAGGTGCTGCAGTCCACTGGTGGCATTTAAAATACAGGCCCTGGGTGCACCGTTTAGCATAAATTAGGGAGATATATAGGGAAGTTAAATATTCCAATTAGAGTTATACCAATTTGAGCATGTTAAAAATGGGGAGCACAGGCACTTTATTATTGGTTAGCATAAATATAATGCAGAGAGCTCTACTGCCAGCAAAAACAGATATGGTAAAGACCTGGGGGTACACCACACAAGAGGTTGTCATTTCTTACAACTGACATTCATAGACTATCTTTTCTATCTACTGGCTGAAAATAGCACCTCCCGTAATTTACAATCCACCAACTATTCCCTTCTGGTTACAGCCAAACCAAAAGCGCACAGCATTAATGTCAGAACCCATTTCAGAGGGCTACGGGACAAGCAGGAGCAACTGGGGCCAACCATGTGGGTTGTGGACTTTTACTCCTGAAGTCAAGTGGGCCTGTCCTACTATGCCTCCTGAATAACAGGTCGAACTACTATGTCTTCACCACTTGACTTTCAGTAGTAGCACATGTTGGGACGAACAGTCCAAGGCTTCTCGCAGGGGGAGGTAGATGCTTGGTATACACAGACTCACAAAACAAAACATGGGCAGGAACCCCAATATATGAATGCCCAGCCAGTTAAGTAATAAAAGTGGAAAAGTAGTATTTATATGTGAACGCAAAGTGAAATACACCACAGGGCAAATAATAAACACAGTCTTCATAAGCCCGGCACTCAAGTTTTGTCCGGTTACGTCACTGATTCTCACTCCCCTTTCAAAGGACAATGGTTATTCCTCATTCACAAGAGATAATCATTCAGGTTAGGTCCCACTAGAAGGTTCAAGTTTTAGAAGTTCCATAATGGCTTCTTAAAAGTCAAAGGGCCTGATTACGAGTTTGGAGGTGCTGGAGCAGGGCAGCAAGCCTCCACCCTGCTCCCACATCAGCAAACTCGACCGCTGGCCACCTGCCAGATTATGACTTTTCTCGTTGTCTTGTGGGCGGTCCTTTGGCATTCCCACAGTGGTGCATTTGAAAAAGGACCGCAATGGGAACGTCAAAGCAAGTTCCTGTTAAGTCCATGCCATGCAGGAACTGGGCATGCATGAAGATGCCATATGCCCCCCTGCATGCATCCCCATGCCCTGTAGGGTCCCCTTAGTTTCCTCACTGTCAGCAGTTTCGTGGCATGAACACTGTCATGAGATCGCTGGCAAAGAGGAAACTCGTAATATGCTTCCTGGGCCTCAGTGGCCCCACCAAGCATATTGTGGTCTAACACCTCTGCGCCACCTCTAGGGATCGTGGATCCCTGGCGGTTGCGGCAGTCCCTTGGCGGTCGGACCGGCGAAGTTGTAATTCGGCAGTTGTACCTCCGGTGCAGCGGTAACTGCCGCACCACTGTGGGTTTGGCGGAAAGTGTCCCAACGCAGTAGCACTTAGTGAAAGCAAGTTCTCCCTGAGGCTCAATGGCTTGCCAATCAGTCTTTTTTTTATTGCTGCCTTTATTTATTCGTTTATGTCATCAATAACAACAATAACTTCAATGGACTGAAGAATCCACTGATGTAAACAACGTACAATGGAAAAATATCAGGTGTATGAGGAACAATATGCATATTCCGTGCTTTATAATGACCATGATAACCATAACAATAAAAAAGTAATAAGATAATTGAGTTATATAATAATACAAGAATAATATAATATAATATATATAATCGAGCCGTCAGTAAAAGGAGAGGTATTGGGTGGCTGTAACTTCGACAGGAGTATGAGAGAGGAATGGAGGGAGGGGATGTGCTCTTCATTTCACTAGTCATCCGACAGATGTTGCCATATTCCGACAGTCAATCAATCTTACTTGCTCTTGCTTCGAGGTGCAGACCAGGAGGCCTGGATGTGCATCAGTGGCCCATCAGTGAGCAAAAGCCTGGATGATGCAGGCGAGGTTGCAGGTGTTCACATTGCTCCAACAATCGTGCAGTAAGTCTACCTGTGTCCCATCGGCTGTCTCAGGTGCCCCTGAGTTTGGATGATGAAATCTGTGCTCTTTTCTCTTGGGTCACAACTCGCTATGCTGCTCTAGCATATGGTGATCCAGGGGAATAGCACATTATATCACCATGGTCCCCTCTTGCTTACAGGGAATGCTAACAGTGCACTGGGGCAATGGTCTTCATGTTTATCCCAGTGCCACACCAGAGCGTCAGCCCTTATCTTCATCAGAACCCCCATCTGGCATACAGGAGTCGTAGCAGCACATATAAGACAGTGGTCCCTTCAGGCCACAACACTTTACATGGGATGGCTCGCTTCTTGCCAATGCGCTGTGCCAGGGCACCAGCTGTTATCTTGTCCCCATTCTGGCATATAGGAGTCATGACAGCTGCACTTGGGTGGACCACCTGATCAGTTCTACAGTTCTCAATCTTCTTTGCTGCCCCCAACCTGGCATACAGGGTTCACAAACAGCAACACTTGGGCGGATGGTCTGATTGGTGTGTGGACTCAGAATCTCACATTGTGCTTTAAGGGTCCACTCAACAGAATCCCACTGGACCTCTCTCCCTCCAGGTTCTCTCCTCCTCATCATAAGTTCTGATGTCTCAGCAGGAAGGCAGATTCTGGTGCCCCAGGGCAAGTGATCTTGATTTTCTTGGGTGATATATCTGCACCCAGCTGGGAGACTGGCAGACTATTGTCCCCATTCTTGATCACAACAGGCAAAAGTCATGCTGAGCTTCTCCATGCTGATGTACAGCTCTAGTATGACAATTTTGGGAGCTCCTATTCCCTTTTCTATTATCCATTTCCAGGCACAGATGTGAATTAGTGTCTGAGTCTTTGACGTTTGTGATATGGCTATTGCACCATTTGAACTTCCTACTCTTCTGTGCTGTCCTTTGTCCAAGAAGCAGTCTGTCACAACAGTAGTGACTCCAAACCCAGGGCATGGGAGTGACTAGAGGATAGCACCTGGATGTTCTCAAGGCCCAAGCCCTATTCTTTATGATTCCTTTGTTAGACCCATCTGCTTCCTGAGACGTGCCAAGGACACCCTGACTAGTGACCTTTTCAGAATCAAAGATTCTTTTTGAAGTGCACAAGATAGCCTGGCTTTTCCTTCCTCTAGTGTGTGTGTCCCAGCTCTCAGGAATGCAGGGAATTCACAGATCTTTCTGAGATGGATCCTCCACCTACACATGCCGCTGTAACCCATGGGCTTCCAGTATGGAATGCACAGCCATCCATGTACTGTACCATACACAGGCACACATACATTACAGCAAGCACAAACAATCACACACATACTGTACAGAGCTACATACTGATATGATGTAGGTTTGAGGCGAGTTAGGTACAGAGCATCAAAACTTCACATGAGTGGGCCAGTAGGTGTCACTCCAGTGACACAGGTAAAAAGAGCTTATCACCTTACTGATCACTGTCACAAAAAATATTATGCTGTCACAATCACGCTCATGCTCATTATCTCTGGGTAAGGGCAGTAGCCCTTTATCACTACCAGGTTAACACTTTGTGCAGCCCACTTGGTCTATTAAGACCACAATCCATAAGACAGGTCTAAGTCATGGTTCACACGCATGGTCGATGTTTGGCCATGAAGAAAAATCGGTACCAAGGAACCAGATAATGCTGCAGCTGGGGCACTCAGGGCAGGGGTGCATGTTCATTACCATACAGCGGACATTTCCATCCCAAAACCCCTCTCCCCACATCAAACTACTCAGAACCAACTCCTAACCTAGAGATATTAAGCCATCGGATTGGCAAAACTGATGGGATGGTCTACCTGCATTCACGTGGCTCAATCTGCTCTGTGCTACACAACAAAATCTAACCCTTACAGAAAAATAGCTCACCTCAACAACTTGGGAGTTTCTCCTTTTATAGCCATCAACCACTTTAATGACTTATGATCTGTTTGCTTTACAAACCTAGTGCCAAACAAGCAAGGGCATAACGTACGCAAGGCCCATAAGCAAGGCCCATACTATGGCAAAGCACTTAATTTTTATTAGCTGTTTTGTTCTTCGGATAGTAACCTCTTTCTAATCAAGGCTACTGGAAGCTCTCTACCTTTGTCATCCAGTTGAGCTAACAGAGATACAACTCCCTTGACAGAGTACAATGAAAGGTTGACTGTAGTCAGCAGCTTTCAGAAAAGGTGCAGTGATAGAGCCTTCTTCAATTCTTCAAATGCCTTTTGACACTCTTGAGACTAGATCATATTTCTGGGCTGCTTCCTGGAGGTCAAAGTAGGCATCAGGGCACCTCTACTTCCAGGGTTTGCCACAAAGTTCCTATACCACCTGTTGAGTCCTAAAATGACCCTACCTTCTGTCTGGGAAGTAGACACTTCGCACTACATCACAAACTGAGGGCATATTTACGAGCCCCGTTACATCACTTTTGCATCACGCAATGTGGTGCAAGTGTGACGCAACTCAAAAATGAGATTTATGAAGACACACAAGCCACCTTGTGCGACCATGAGTGGCTTCATAATTCTTGAGTAAAGCAACACAGCGCAAATCACTGCATTGCCTTACTCTGCACTAGGGGGACGTTCCATGAGTGTTGCATGAGTGTTCCCACGCAACATCCATGGATTTTGATGCATTCCCAAATTTACCAGAAGTGGTTGACCTGGGAATGCACCAAAACACTACGCCTCTCCAGGTGAGGTGTAACGAGGAGAAATATGTTTATTTCTCCTCGTTTTTTCCTCTTTCTATGTGTGCTGCATTCTGCAGCACTAATAGAGGAAAATACCTCAGGGAATTGTTTTCTGCAGGAAGATGTCCCTTTCTGCACAAAAACAATCCACCTTACATAGCAGGCACCCTTGTACCATGGTGCAAGTGTGCCTGCATTGGCACTAGGCGGCCAAAACAGCTCAAGTGCAGGGGAAATGGCAGGAATGCACAATATTCTTTTAAATACAGTGCATTCCTGCACTTTCCCTGTCACACAGTGCAGCTCAGCAAGGCAAATTGCTGCTCTGCACTGCGTGACAAACTCATAAATATGACCCTGAATCTTGGCATCCAACAGGTGAATCTTCCTGTTACCCACCTCATGCCCAAGGTAGACACCGGTGTGACTCCTCCATTATGGCAGAGGAGCGTCGCCCCACTGCTCAGAGCAAGGAGCTAATCAATGGTTTTATTATCATTTTTTTTTTATCATTTAATTTTTCCCTGGCTGAGCCAAGTGGCCCGAGTAGGGCAGGACGGCGCCATCATCTAAGATGGCAGCAGGGAGGAGGAGAGTTGTGTACTGTAAGTGCACATGTTGATGTGGCTGGCCAAACCGACATGCACACTTACATTTCCTCAACCCAGCTGTCTTGCACAGCTGGGTGGATAAAAGGCCTGAGCGAGCTTTAGTTAGGCACACTCAGGACAATACCAGTGCTGCTCTCATGCTGGGTAACAGAATGAGAGCAGTGTCTGGATTGGGTGGGGAGTCTGAGAGCCTGTGCAGAATGACGCAAGCCTGGAAAAAGCTGGACTCCGGCAGCGGCTGGCAAGTAATTTTTTTAATATATTATTTCCTCCTCCTCCTCCCCCGTGTGCTGCCCTTGCCTCACCACTTTGTTTTCTGAGCAGCCGCCACTGGGAGGACAGACCCAGCTGCACTCTTGGTCTCCTTGATGGTCAGTTTTGCCTTCTGTACCGTAGCCAACACCTGCCATATGTGTCTCTGATGGTCCTGCCATGAAGAGTTAAACACTGCAGTATCATCCAGATAGGTCACACAGAATTCCTCCAGCCCTGCAAGAACATGGTTCACCAGGTGCTGAAAAGTGGCGGGAGCATTCTTCAACCCAAAGGGCAGCTTTTAAAACTGATAGAGCCCCTCTGGCATGGAAAATGCAGACTTCCCCTTGGTAATCTGCCAATACCCTCTGGTCAGATCAATGGTGCTCAAGTACTTTACAGTTTTCACAAACTTGGGATTGGATGGGCATCATTCTTGATTACAATTTCTTCACCGTCTATACCCCAACTCTGGTATCACTGTTTCCAGAGCATGTCTCACACTCAATTTTTACAAAATTACTCTGCATGCTACTGCATGAGTCTCTAACAAAAGAACAATGAAGGAAGCACACTGTGCTAAATTAAAATCTATCACGTTATGGTACTAGGGATATCTGTATTATTGTTTTCTCTCTCTTGGTGTGTTGTAGTCTCTTCATCATAAAACAGCTTATTTGTTTAAAACCTAGATCACCTCTCTGGATTATTTATACCATCATATCTAATTAGCTATGTACCGCAATCCACCTTATGTAGAAAAGTTCTGATCAAAATGTCATGCTGCTTCTTCTTAAATAAATAATTTACAAGGAGGAATCTTCCAAATGTAGAGGGAACAGACATCCTGGATTTGCCTAGATGGTCCTGGTTTTATAGGGTCTGTCTCGGCATCCCAACAGTTTTCCTTGAAGTAAATACATGTCCTAGTTTTGAAAAAAAATATTGTCTGTGGGCACATTAGTAAATATTGCCATGCATGCTAATGTTTCAACCAGTCATTCCTTATAGAGAGAGTAGGAATCCAATGCTGTCCCATTCATGATGGATTTACAGAGAGGTGATCAGCACACAAGGATGCCCTCAGACAAGGTCGAAGTTTGCTGGACTTCCTGACCTTAAGCAGAGTTTGAGGATGGACAAGGCAACAGGTTGTTTAATGAAAGCATTGTTTTGAAGTGTTTTTCTCTGACAGTTTTTGACAGAAATGTGAATGATATAAAGTTTTTAAATTGTGACCTGGATGTTTTCCGCTGTGTTCTATGTGGTGTCATGTGCCCGAGTTAGGCCCGGTAGGAATTAGTGTGTGATTCTTGCATGTACATGATCCTTTTTCCAAAAGTTGCCTTCTCTTTGCCACATTAATGTTTCACCCACGATTTGCATTCGTGACGCTTGGACTGGTTTCGCAAAAACACCGACCTTGCTGATATGGAACACTCCGTGAGAATACTATCACACTGCCTTGGCATTGGTGCAAGGCCTCTCACGTGTGTAATACAAATGTGTTTTATTATTACATCCATATGGCAGCACAGCTATCTGTAGAACACAAACAATGGTCCCCTGGTCACAATCTCAGCCTGATGCGAGGATGCCATTTTATATATATATATAACCTTTTGTTTCCTAACATAATTTGAGGAGACACTTCTGCTGACTTCAAGGGGTCCCTGCATGCCAAATCGTTCGCCTAGCAGCTGACTGACATCTCCATGAGGGGTCTCCAGTTTGTGACCAAGATGGGGTCATAGACTCTTACCCTCCAAGTAAAGTGGTTAGATCATCTAGACAGGGGTTTTCTTTGCAGATCATACATTCACACCCTAGACACATAAGCTAGGGTTAGCATCATAGGAGCACGCTAGATTGTTATATAATCTTTTATATCCATGCATATATAACCTGTCTCAACAAGATAGTGGAACTCTTTGTTTTATTCATTGCATTGACACTTTTGTCTGCTTCTGTCTATTGATCATTGCAGCCCATATTTATACAAGAATAACTAAAACGCCCCTTCATGTATCCATTGTGTATTTCTTTGAGCACAAGAAAGCACGAGTGACTGAGCGAAAGTTTGAAATCTGTCACCAAGGTTCTTGAGGGAACAGACTTTTCAGTTTATGTTGTCTGCAAACTCAGAGTTCCTACTAATTGGTGGAAACTACATGACATGGCGCCACCAACGTTGGTTGGTTTCTTATTTTGTATGAATCAACTGCATAGTTCAATCATTCTTCCTCAGAGATCCCTACATACCTTTTAAAACCGGAGACGTCCGTGGTGGTATGGAACATCCTCCTCAGCTGAGTAGGTATAGTCTATATATTGCCTGTTGGTTAATTCAAGCTTGAAAGTATATTGTTCCCACTGTGTTAGCCAAACTCTGTAATACAAGTTTTATATAAAACATGCCACAGAATATTTCAGAGAACTGCCAACATGCAGTCACTCAAAAATGACTTCATCATGGCCTCACACTAGATGGTGGGGATGTTATCTTCATGGTAGAGGCACATGAGGCATTTTGGACTGAGGTATTTTACTCATGGGTTAAATCCCCTGCTGTAGATGACGATACACAGCTATTTCATGAATATGAAGTAGGTGAAACACTGAATGAATACACTCCTTACAAGGATGTAGAAATTCCTCTAACTTACCAAGAACATACAAATTGGTTTAAAGGCGCCCTTCCCCTTAGTATATAAAATGTGAAACTGGGCCCACTCAGCAATGAGGGGGCGACATGGCCAGTCCTATCCAGAAAAACACCGCATCCCAATGTTGATCGTCTAACCACAGACCAGATAAGGGGATTAAATAAATATCTAGTAACAATATACAGAAGTCTTACGCAATTTGTGATGCAAACATTAACACTCACTTCTGCGTGGACTGTTCAAGCAGTAGCATCACAATTAGCTAGACCAGGCATCAGCCCTCAAACATTAAATGCGATGATGAGAAAGATTCCCACCAAAAGGGAAGAAATTCAGATTTAGATCGCACAAAAAACAAATCAGCTTGAAGCAGTATTTCCCCATAAGGTCCCGCAGGAAAAGCATAGGATATTAACAATTTACTTGCCATTAGGAATGGCTCCCCTGATAGAAGATTGTGCCACTTCTGGTACAGTGTTTGTTGCAGTTTATACCAGAATAGATGGTACCCCTTCTTTGGTGGTTCTACCTGTGGCATTGAAACAGGTACAGATGAGAATGGGGCAGCACCTGCCCTGGACTTAGGGATGAAACTGATGGGCAATTTTGCTGTGGTATCTACCATAATGTTGAGTTACATAAAAGGGGAAGGAGCCACATTAGCAATATGCCAACGCCTGAGAGATTTGCCTCCTGCACAACAGCAGTGTGAATTGCCTAAAATTATCGAAGAAACCTATGCTACACTGGGTAGAGATAATTTGGGAACCAGACCAGGGAAACTACAGGTAAAGAGTAATTCTGAAAAGGATAACTTTAAGCAAGCACCCGAATCTTCCACAAAGAAGAAGTGGGATAATAAGAAAAATAACGAAAAAACAAAATCACGGGGTAGATCTCCTACAAATGAATCAACAGAAAAACATTGCAACTTACATAACCGTGATAATGTAAAACCACATGACAGGTATCAGGACACTGATACATGTTCCTCTCGTTCCTTTCAGGATACATTCGACAGACGCTCGGAGAGAGGAGGACAGACAGGGAGGAGATAGGAAGAGAATATGAAACAAAGAAAGGAGCCACAGTGTTCATCTGAATACATAATTAAACAGGAAGATAAACCTAAAATATCAAAACCTCAATTTAAAAAGAAGTTCAGGCATGCTCCGGATTTTGAGGACTCTGCTTCTGAACAGGGAGTGGGCATTAACAATGCTGGACAGCATGGCAGAAGTCACAATAGTTTGCCAGAACCTGGTGAATTGTCTTGTGGGATAAGCGCTGAGTGAGTATATCATTGTGGCAACTAGGCCTGGGCGGTAAACTCTGTTCCGCTCGCTGAATTTGGGTAATTTCGTGTTCCGCGGAGAACGCGGAATTGCCAAAAATTCCGCGATCCGCGGCTTCGCGGAATTTTTTGCTTGTTCGCGCTTTCAAAATGCGTGTTCGCAAGATATTTCCCCCTGAGCACGCAAACAGCGTTCGCAAACAGGAAAAAAGCATCGCGAACGGGCGGAACAAGCAATTACGCGTGTTCGCGGAACTCTGCGTGCTCGCGGAGATTTTTTACCATTTCGCGGAGCTTTGCGTAGCGCGACTATGCAAATTCTGCCCACCCCTAGTGGAAACACCTGATACCAGGGTAAGCATCTAGCATTGGTTATACAAAGTCCACCTATGGTTGGAAGGGTACGTACCCAGATTTATAAATGTCCTCTTTTTGGAGGAACTCAATCAAGGTTATGACATTTTGCTGGCCGAAAAGATTGGCCACCTGACTTCGTGAAGTATTGCCCAAAGGGGGAATTAGGAATTTTACCAGCTTTCTCTGACCTCGTTCCAGAATCAATAAAACACTCAAAGGCCAGGGAGTGGGCTATAGTGCTAGCTCTTGCGTTGTATCACAACCATGTGGGGTGTCATGATGATTCACTTTATCATGATATATCATTGAAGACAACCCCACAACCTCAAAGACAATACCCTATTAAAAATGAAGCAAAACAACAAGTTAGGGAAATCCTAAGACAACTTGAGTATCTAGGTGTGATTGAAAGTTGCATCTCTTCAATGAATAATCCTCTGTTTCCAGTAATAAAACCAGATCAATTGTATCATCTTGTATTAGATTACAGACATTTGAACACAGCTGCTTGCACATTCACAGTGCAAAATGCACACAGTGCTGCACTAATGAATAACAGTGTGCGAGAAAAATACAAAACACTTGATTTCTCGAATGGATTCTTCTGCCAAAACATAGCAGCCTGAAAGCAGATATTTGACCGCCTTCATGGCGTTAGGTTCGGAGTAACAATTCTACTGTTTACCCCAGGGATATAAGAATTGCCCCGGGCTGTTTTCATACATAGTCACAGAATTTTTTGAGAAATTTGATCGGGCATTATCATATGCCGATGACATGTACTTAACAGACGATGATCTGATGGAACACTTGACCAGAGTGTACCACATAATTTGGGGTTTTGCTCACATGGGCTATAGATTAAAATTTAAAAAATCAAAAATTGCCCACCACAGTGTCTTAATTTTGGGATACGAGCTATCAAGTAAAGGCAAGAGCCTGGCAACCCATTTTTAAAAAAAATGTGTGTTGATCCAACCTCCAACGACTCTAAAAAGATTACAATCTAATTAGGATTTCTAAATTAAGGCAGAGCATACATTCCTGATAACAATTAATGAGTAAAACCATTCTATGACCTTATATGGCAACTTTTCAGTTACAAATTGGGTACAAGAACAAACAGAAATTTTACCAGAGTCCGGCGTTTAGCTCTGGGGCTTACAAAGGGGCCATAGAAAGTTTGGGTTTGACCCTGCATTTCTCATCTCCATACCATCCAGAGGGAAACGCAGTCATAGAGAGGAACAACTGGGACTTAAAGCAGTCATTAACAGCAAGGGTATTGGGCTCTGGTGGCAGTTGGCTTCATCACCTACATGGGGTACAGAGGGCTTTGAATAACATGCCAAGAAAGTCACTGGATGGTCGTATTCTGTATGATATCCTGTTTGGGGTTAAGATGTGGGTCTCAATAATGCCAGCACAGTGGTGGCAGAAACACCATTTGACATCAATGAACGTTTGTACGTTTTACAGGAATTTAACTATATCCGGGATAAACAAAGCAATGTCCAAGTAAAATTCACCGCCACTGGAGAAGTGAAGGTTTTTCCGGCAAGAACCGGCTAGATCCCAAAGATCAGGGATCTGGTTAGAGAAAAGATTGTGGACAAAAAAGAGTTTGGGCCATCCTGTGCCTGCCCTGGCTGTTGAAAGTACACAAACTGTACTTCCGCCCCTTGCTGGACGCAGAGACAAAATGTTTGTCTCTATTGAGCTGACAAAACCACATTATGTCACCGATTCTCAACAGTAGGCCGCAAAGAATCCTGGGTAGCTAGCAATCTCCTCTCACTGCCATTCAGGAAGTTGAGATGGAAGCTTTAATTACAAATGAAGCCTGCTCTCTTCAAAGTGAGGCAACAACGAATAACAATGAAGTATGTCTTCTACCTGTTTCAAAAACAACTATCTCAGTGCAGTCTACAAGTACAGAAACACAGATTTCAATTCAAAATCCAGAAATTAACAAGATCTACATCAATGGACCACAGATCGAGTCTTCCTCTAATTCCAACCAGCCTGCCGAGCTGCTGAAGATGGACCGGATACTTCACCAACTTTGATGACTTCTCTTCCAATGCATCAGAGGTTCCACCGGCCGCACCGCCCCCTGCCGTTCAAGCTAAAGGTGCGTGTCTTCTATCATTGGCTAAAAAGAACATGCCTTGTTTCTCCGTGGTAGCAACTTTGGATTACAGTTGCATTACTTTTCCTAAAACTCTGCATTGGTTTAGTGATGGTACTCTTCCTGCTTTTGAATGGACACTTTGTCCCACACTGTTAACTTGGTTCTAAAGCCACACACGTCATCACACCATCAACAGAGACTAGTCCCTGGTGAACATTTCAGCTGTTCCAGTTCCAGATGGGGTTTAATGGGACAAGGCATCTTTTGATGTGTATGGTCCCACTGAAATGTTACAAATTCCACATTTATTTAAAATTTCACTGAATTGCATTATCACTCTTAGCACAATTTCTGACGATTGGAACATTTATACTGTATAAGAAATGTTAGAAGATCTAGAACATGCAATTGTGTTATCTTCTGATGAGTTATATGATGGTACAGCTAATTTTGAAGAAAAGATCTGTTATCAACATTACGGTAATCATTTTCTGCATAAAGCTAGTACACTTCGTGAGGTCTTTAACTTTACTGAATGGGAACATTGCCCTACACCACCGTAGGGTAGTTCAAAAGAGTTTGCACAAAAGTTTCATTATTTTTCTGGTTACGTCACATCTGACCTAGCCTCATTATAGGCTTGCACCATCACCTGCAAAGAAAAATATGTTAACTGACAGTAAGTTAACATATTCTACTTCCTTTCTTTCCAAATTCTCTGTACAAAGATTCAACTTTTGGAGGCACACAGTAGATGAAAAATCTACTGGGGGGACTAAAGATTGGCAGGTTCAGTTAACTGAGGCCTTATTTAGGGCCTGCCTAATACTACAGCAGATGATTTTCCTGAACAAAACTGTGCAACAGACTGCGTGTCTTGGCCTAGGCAACATAAAAGACTTGAACACACCATGGGTTCCCACTCTTACACGATTTGACAACTGGCAGCAAAGAATACCATACGATGAACACACTATTGATACCATGTAGCGTAAGAATAGACATAACTCATCAGATCCCAATTGGAGGGGATGGTTAGTATTTCCATTAGAAACTCACAAATGTCATGACAGATTCCTTGGAAACATTGAGGGATTTACTGCCCATAGGCCTGACATGTGTTATGTGCAAAATGAACATTTGGGGTGGTAACAAATTACAGTGTAGGGAAGTTGTGCCTTGATTGGCTAAAAACCTTAACACTGTCCCAGGTAAAACAGCACTTGTCCCTTTTATCAGATGACCTGGAATTACAAGACTTTCTATTAGGTCCTTGGAAACCACGTCAAAAACACTCCCTATATGCTCTCTATATCAAGATATGGAAAATATCTCAACAACAAGCTGCTGAAAGGCTGCGTGAGATTGACAGGGAAATTTAGAACAAGCTCTGGTAGTAGCGAACAAGGGTATGATCAAGTTATCATCTAAAATGTATAACATGGGTAACATTGTCTCATCCACAATAGATGTGCTTCAGTGAGACTTGTCTGTGTTACAACATGGGCATTCCCAGCTTAGGTCGATTCTATTGTTGAACTGGACACTGGAAACATTGCGTTCTGGCCACGTGCCATGGTGATACATTAATATAATGGATCTGTTTTCACCATACCATTTTTCAGAACAACAGATAGCTATGACATGGAAAGATGCTATCTACACAATGCTACACATTGAGAAGCTAGAGAGATTATCTTTTACCGCTGCAGAGATAGCATCCTCGGATTGGATAATCCATGGGTACATTACACTGCCAATCTCCACTTTTTATTTTGAGTACTGTCTACAACACCATCAAGTGGGCAGGTATGAAGTGTTAGGTGAAGGGTTCATACATGGACAATGGGAACGTCCTTTCATATTCCGGTGTAGGAATAAGGATACTAAAGTTTTTCTCAGTGGGTTGGACTGCGAGAATATTTTAAGTGGGTCCCTCGTGTGCAAGGACGTTTGCACGGGGCATGCAATGCATCCTCAAAAAATCTTTCATGCTACTTGAAAGGATCTCTGGTGGCCCTGGTACATACGACTTTCAGACTGCTCTCAAATGGGAGTTACCTGATGTTGAACAATCAGGGTTGCTGTGGAATGAAGCCAAGTGTTGCCTATCTGGTGACCATATTTTCCATTGTAACATGTTGCACACAAGTCTTGCATCTGCCTGCCCGAGTAGTTAGGGAGGATATACTGTGGCCTTCGATTAATCTTACCAACGTGTGCTTTGACGCCTTGAGCAAACCGACAGCCTTATTGTTTCAGAAGGATTTGGCCTTCACTTTGGCCAAGGAGAAGTGTGATCTTCAGGTGGCGCATTGCTCTTCGGAGATTTAGGCGATTCCCCGGACTAACTTCCCACAACATTTTGGGGAGCTGGTCCATCATATTTTTAATATGTCTAATACAACTGGAATTGTAGGGTTTTTCAAGAGCATAGGCTCTGGGTTGCTCAGCACCTTCCAGACGGAGTTCAGAGTTATTTCATCCTTCATCCACTCCATCCTCAGAAGCATCTCTAGAGGTCTTCCACTGGTCCTGATCCTAGTACCAGGGATACTGCTTTTATTATTTTTGTTCCGCAATAAATGTCCCAGTTCTAGATCAAATGGAGCTGGCACTGCCTCACGTCCTATTGTGCCATGAATGCATGATACATTTCTGTGGCATACCTTTGCTTCGTGAACTGGATGAGCATTGGTTTCTGTCTTTCTGGCCTGTATGGCTTCATTACGTACAGCCTGTGTTCCGCTGCCTCTTGTGCACTTACAAGTGTTCCCTGGACCTGTGCTTGGGATTGCGGTTGGTTGAACCTTGGACGTTAGAACATATACGTGCAGTTTGACCCGCTGAATACCCATCTGTACAGCTCTCCTGTGTGAATACCTCTGCTCCTGTCCGCATTCCATGAGCACCTCTGGGTTGCCTCCGCACCTAGTGGTTTGGATCTGAGCTCTGTTTCAATGGAACATCAGGTGGCTGTGTTTCCTCCCTCAGTGGCTGCTGTGGGGTCTGAATGGGAATATACTTGCTCTATCGACTTACTCAGAGGTTTGCCTCTGGGAACATCATCTGTGGATGCTGGGAACAGCAATGTTTTGTCTTCCACTCGGAACATGTAAACATCTTACTTTCCATGTGGTGGGAACCATTTATTTGGCCTGTTTTTACTCCCACATTTGTTTTTAAATTACCTTTTTTTTAAACGCAGGAGGTCTGGTCTTATGGGCCAAAATTACTCTAAAGGTTGAAATAACCCGATTGGAATTACCATCAGTAGATATCATGGCGTGAAAGTAAAATCACAAAATACAGCAGATATATATCTGCTAAATGTTTATAATAGACTAAGAACAGCTAGTATGGAATCCCCAGTGATAGATATATTGGATAATTTTGTAAACTCTATAGACTCTAGGGCAACAGTAATTATAGGCGGAGACCTCAATTGTAAATTTGAGCTGGTTGCGGGTTTGGAAACCATACTAGAGGAAGAAGATATGGCAAGTGGTATTCCGCCTCTGGAGGCTAGCACCTCCCTATCTTGTGCAATTGCAGTTGCCCAATTGGTACGGTTAGTTTCAGGGCAGGGATTGAGGGCCTGCAATGGCAGGCTACCCTCAGATAGACTGAGTGCCCACACATTCAAAAGAGGCTCCACCAAGAGTAGAATCGATTACATAATGGCCAGTGTCAATTTATGGGGTAATCTAATTGATCTAAAAGTAGAGGCTGGAGATGACAGCGATCATTTTTCCCTCTGTCTAACAATGGTGGGAACCCTTTTTGAAACAAGGGCTTTGGAAAAGAATGCTAACAACAGAAACCCAATTAAACCAACAGTTAGTAATAACCGTAGAGCACTAACATGGCCATCTATTGTAGGCAATCCTGAAGCTATGACGAGGATTTATAATATCTTTTCAGATGTACTATCTCCTTAGACAGATTCACCCATGTGTGAGATCTCTATTGTGCAGATCCATTGTACTATGGCAGACAAAAATAAATTGCTTCTGAGTAAAATTCCTCGAGAACATGAGCTAGCAAGTATCAACAATTGCCCCCACACAAACACTGGTTTAACAAAGATTGTCGTGAATCTAAGACTCAACTGCTAGCGGCTATGAGGTTTAATGATATAGTAGTAATAAAGGACAGAAGGGCAAAGTATAAGAAATTACTAGCGCAAACAAAAAAGGACTTGGATGAGTGCATGTGGAATGATTTTATTGATGCAGCTAAGAATAAGGATCACGCTGGCTTTTGGAAAATATTAGCCAAGGGCAATAGAATTGGAAACACTAGCATGGATCTCTATTTGGATCCAGGCACCTGGAGCAGACATTTCTCAGCATTATACTCTGATGCCGCCAACCAATCGACAATTGGCTACTCAATGAAGGGAATATGCCCCCTAGAAATTGACTGGAGTGGACTAAATAATGCTCCCTATTTCAGCTTACATGATACAATGGTAGCAATAGATGCCGTCAAGCCAGGGAAAGCCCCTGGCCCTGACAAGATACCAGGTGATCTTTCGAGACATAATAAAACAGTATGGCACCTTATGTAAATCTACTCTGTAACGCTGTGGCTGCAGGAGCACCAATACCAGGATCATGGAAAGGGGCTGAAATAATCCCAATTTTTAAGAAGGGCAACCAACAAGATCCCGCCAATTATAGGCCTATAAGCTTAATAGACACCTTACAAAAGATCTATGTAAAACAGGTCCTAACCAAGCTCAATATCTGGATAGAGGAAAACAACATCCTGTCACAGTATCAAGCTGGGTTTAGAGTGAGAACAAGTACAATCGATCAAGTCTTTAGACTTCTATGCATAGCCTGGAAGTACACAAATTTAAAGGGAGGACATCTGTATATAGCATTTATAGATCTGAAGGCTGCTTTCGATTTAATCCCCAGGGACCCCCTGTGGAACTCTCTTGAAACTCAGGGAGTCCTTGCAGATTTTCTGACACAGATAATCCAGTTGCATGAAGACAACTATGCAAAAGTCAGATGGGGACCTGGGGGTGAACTTACGGAGGCAAGCCCTATAAAAAGAGGAGTAAGGCAGGGATGTGTACTGGCACCCACTCTTTTCTCATTATATGTAACTGACGTTATTAATGATCTCCAGGAGTGCAAACATGACTCCCCAAAGTTTGGTGGAGTGCCAATACTGGCTTTACTTTTTAACGATGATACAATCCTATTATCACAAACGCCAAAGGGACTACAAAACGTACTAAATTCCTTCAGCGAATTTTGTGCCTTAAAAAGAACTTACAAATAAACTCAAACAAAACTAAATACATGGCCATAAAACCGCACAAATCTTTCAAGAAAAATATCACAGTTCAAAAACAAAAGCTGGAATATGTGTCTAATTTCAACTATCTTGGCATCACATTAGATACAAAATTGACATGGAAACCACACTTACACAAATGCAAGGCTATCCTGCTTCAAACTTCCAGGGCAATAGTGAAAAAGCAACAGAAAAACATATCTAAGGCAGTGTATCCCGCCCTGGAGGTATATAAGTACAGGGAACAATCTGCAACCCTCTATGGTGCAGAACTCGGGGGGTTACCAGTTGGAACATGTCTACAGTAGAGGAAAATACATTTATAAGGATGTTATTACATTTACCAGTACGCACACCTATGATTCCCATCATCCAAGACATTAACATAAAGCATATTGATCAACAAGCCACATTGAGACCTCTGTTATTCTGTGCCCATTTGTGGACCATAGAAGAACTCAAAAACTATAAAGATGGGCTAATCGAGATACTGAGACTCGATCATCAAATAACACTTCCATGGGTTAGACATGTGCAAATATGCCTAAATTACTTTTGGGATGCACCTAACTCACTAACGACACTCTCAAAAAAAGTCTTGAAAAATACATTTTGGGCATACATGCAAAACAGCATTCACCATTGCTCTAAAATAGGAAGGCTAACATCGAAGTTCCTATTAATAAAACCACTCCCCACCTTTGAACTATATTTGGACTAAGATCAACCGCAATTGGCCAAGTCACGGTACATGAAGTATCGTTTTGAGGTCCTACAGGTTAATTGTAATATATCCAAATGGTCACCCAATAATAGTGATGAGAGAGAGACTTATTGTACCCTATGTTCACACAATGCAGTAGAAAACAACTCCCATATACTATTCTTTTGTCCAGCGTACGTCATACCAAGGAAAAAATGGATTAAACCCATTTGACGCAATATGGGAATCAGGTCACATTCAGGAACATTAAGAATTTTAAAAACAGATACATCCGAGAGAATTGTTTTTAGTTTAAGTAGATATTTATTCGCTGTTAATCTAGTATGCAAGGGAAAGGTCATGAAATTTTAGCTTATTGCTGCCTGATTTTATTTTCAATTTTTAGTATTGCATATTTTATATGTATGTGTGCTGGATTAATATCATCATTTGAATAGCGTATCTTATCTCACTTGCACTTTATTAACTTACAATCTGAAGTAATATTCCATCTATGACTGAACATTATATAACAGTATTATTATCAGAGCACTATGTTTTATATTTATAACTGGCTTATCTCTACCGATATTAAGCTAAGTT
Organism: Calotriton arnoldi; assembly: GCA_963921515.1. Taxonomy (NCBI): domain Eukaryota; kingdom Metazoa; phylum Chordata; class Amphibia; order Caudata; family Salamandridae; genus Calotriton; species Calotriton arnoldi. Next base: position 1,052,286 of record CAWUFW010004401.1, on the reverse strand, counting down.
TTAGCAACTGGATTGCCTCCTGATATGTGTGGGCATATTATATTTTATTTTATTAGACATGTATGAAATGTACACATTTGCATCTTTTATGGTTTTTCGAAACCGAATAAAGATTTCTGAATCTGAAACACTTTTATATTTTTATATAAGTTTGACCTTCTTTATCATTTTTGCCTACATTTTAATGTGAAATTAAGATGATTTTTACTAAACACAGTTTTAGCATTTTTTCTTTAGGCTGAATGTATTATTAGCTTGCTTTGATAACTTCTTAAAGTGACATATGTACGAGGAGTGGGTGTCATGTGCCCGAGTTAGGCCGGTAGGAATTAATGCGATTCTTGCATGTACACAATCCTTTTTCCTAAAATTGCCTCCTCTTTGCCACATTAACGTTTGACACACATTTTGCATTTGTAACGATTGGACTGGTTTTGCAGAAACACTGACCTTGCTAATACGGAACACTTTGTCCAAATACTATCACATTGCCTTGGCATTGGTGCAAGGCCTCTCACGTGTGTAACACAAATGTGTTTTATTCTTACATCCATATGGCGATGCAGCTTTCTGTAGAACACAAACAATGGTTGCCTGATCACAATTTCAGCCTGAGGCAAGGATGACATTTTCTATATATAACCTTTTGTTTCCTAACATAATTAGAGGAGACACTTCTGCTGACTTCAAGGGATCCCTACATGCCGAAGCTTCGACTAGCTTCTGACTGACATCTCCATGAGGAGTGTCCACTTTGTGACCAAGATGCGGTCATACACTCTTACCCACCGGGTAAAAGGGTTAGATCGGGTTTTTTTTGGGCAGATCATACATTCACACCCTAGACACTTAAGTTAGGGTTAGCATAGTAGGAGTACGCTAGATTGATATAATCTTTTATACGTACGCATGTGTTAAAGCGGGAAACTGTCATTCTTTCAGTATAGCAGTGCATTAAAATCATGAATAGTTCGCACCAGCATATAATCTATTGTTATGTTTAATCTAGGCTGTACCTACTATGAGAATGTAATAGAATGTGTTGAAATGTATAGCAATATTTGAAGGCGACATATATTCGCTTAATGGATGTGCTTATGTAATCTACTAATTGAAATGTGCAGTAATCATGTTCAATCATGCGTGTATCGAGGCCTTTTTCATTTCTTATGTTGACGGGTTTCTGTGGGCCTAATTGTGCATTTCCCTGATGGCTCTTGGGATGGGTTTCTATAGAGAATTCATGTGTTTCTGCATTAGTTCTGTTCTCACGTTTCTGTTGTAGGTAGAATGATTCTTTCGTGTTAGCTAGAATAATGTCTTTGTTTTAGTAGTTCGGTCCGGGGAGAAGAGGATACATTGAATGCCGATGTGATAATGGAGTACAGCGTGCTTTCTCAAACAGTGTGAGCCTGGGAATCAGGGTCATCTGATTGAGCCTGGGAGAATCGTTCTCCATGGAAAGTTACCTATGAGGAGGTGGTTTGAGAGTATGGTGCTATGTACCCCGTCATTGTGGTATGTCCTATGTGTGTTCAATATTGAGTTAGGGACAGAGTCCAAGGGGATTCGATTTCTGGCTATGAGTGAGAGAACATCTTAGAACGAGTTCTGTAGCTTTATGCTACCTGACTTATTCAATGTGGACGAACTTCTTAGAAAGCCTTCATGTGCTGACACCTTTACAGATCTTGCCTTGGGAAATGCTAAGTAGGGATGTCATAGTAGCGATAGCGTGGGGATAGACTAATGTTTTTATTACGAGCTTCCAATGAAGGAGCTGTTATCTTTTGTGTCCTGATCATGGAATTGGTTATCCTGTGTATGTTACATCATCCTAATTTCACCTATAGGTTTGTCTTTGTATTAGTTCTGATGTATTTATACAACCTCGTATTGAGGTGTTTGTACGTCCAGCTGTTCTTGGCTTTGTAATAAACGAACTAACTGTAGATTGAGAGTCTGTGATTCTTCACAGCCATAATTTATTGGAACAGTGATGAGTAAATTGGCTAATGATTTTCCTCCCCTCTACACTTTCATGCAGGCAAAAAGAGCTATTGACCAGGGTTCCAGATTAGATCCAGAACGTGGAACCCGGCTCCTTCACATATATAACCTCTCTCAACAAGATGGTGGAACTCTTTGTTTTATTCACTGTGTTGACACTTATAACTTTTATCTGCTTATGTCTATTAATCATCGCAGCCCAATTTTCTATACAAGAATCACTACAGTTCAATAAATATTGAAAAGGCTGAATTTGTGTATTCTTTGTATATTTCTCTGAGCACAAGAAAGTACGAGTAACTGAGCTAAAGTTTGAAATCTGTCACCACGTGAAGCGAGTTGTCATGTTCAGTGGTTGCCAAAACTGTTTGCTCCCTGTTCAGGTTTAGGGGAACTGGCAGTGGCACTGCGAGCTAGCTGCTACAATGTCCAACCTATCCTATGGAGGTACATGGTTTCAGTCTGGCACCATCCTAAGTTTATCTTGTCTGCAAACGTGCAGTTCCTAATGATTGGTGGAAACTGCATGACAGTGGGTGGGTGAGGATAATTATTTTTACAGATCTGAACCTACTTCTTTGTCGGAACCCTGTCCCAGTTTCTTACTTTAAATATGTAGTCACCCTACCCATCTGTAATGAGAAAACATAACTCTTACCTTGTCCCCAGGCTCGCTTCTCTTGAGCTTGACAGTTATTGAGCTGGCAGTAGTGCCCACCTCGGGCAGGATCTCAAGGATGCTTTCCAGCCTTGCTGTGCCTTTGGTCTTGGGGGGAGGTTGGCACATTGTGCAGGGACTGTTCACCATCCAGGAGAGCAAATCAACCTACAGTCGCCCAAGCCAAAAAGGAAAGAGAAAGCAACAGTTCAAAGTTGCCATTATTATACTGTGTAGGTTTATTTAGCACCAATAAACCCAAGCATGTCACAGCACTTTAGGAAAAAACTATTGACTTGAAAAGTCAATAGATGCTACATCAATATTGTTCGAAGCAAGATACAAAGTGTACATATATATATGGTCTAAGTTAATCAGACAGCCTCAATTAAGACAGTAACACCTTCTTTATTAGGTATAAAGTCACCATTGGAGATAAGGTTGGAGCATAATATCAGCTGGAGTTTCTATATTATGCATAATCACAGATAAAGAGAATTGTCAATAATCACAGACCAAGGGGTATATCAAAAACAATAGGAAAAGGAGTGGCCTGCTTGAGAAATCTTTTCTCAGCCGGTACTAAGCTATCCTTCAAAGTAGGACTTGGTTGCTGGGGTTCAATAGGGAAACCATTGGCTGGTGGTCCACCATGTGTGATGGCTGCGATGCTTATCTCCATTCAGATTTCAACTCTGACTGTTCAATGGTACACCAGGCTCATCAGTGAAGATTTCTATTCATAGGAAAACCTGAACCTCTCCACCCAGAGCAATGGCCTCTGGTAAACGTCTGGACATCTTCATGTCATTTCTAAGATCACAAAAACAATTCCCAAATTGATCACCTCATCCCTTTGTAACAACGTATGTATGTCCCAATGGGACTATACTAATTCAGGCCACCGATCGCAACCTGGACATCTTTGATGACAGATTTGCCCACCTTAAAAGATCGTTGGACACTAGCGACACCCCTATTCACTCTAGGAACGTGCTTGGCCTTACTCCGTCTCAGGACCACCCTGATCCCTCTCCAATGGGCCATGACCACTTGAGGACTGCCCCACATACCTCGATCAACACACACAGGACCATAGCTCCACCAAACCTAGGCTCCTCTAACTCACCCACCTTGCCCCGACCTAACCAACCACATGCCCGTAATTCTGGAGCAGTTATTATCGCTTGCTCCGACCACCTATCCGACACCTCCCCCATTCCCTCTCCCACTAGCTCTATCCTACATAATTCCCTTAATCGACAGCTGGTTTGCCCACTCTCCACCAGGAAGTCAGCTAACCGCCCTTCCCCTAACCTCCCTTCCAGCACCAACTCACCTTGCTTTCCCGTACATCAGAGAGGGAACACTCCCTCAGTGAATTTCCCCCCTCCCCTTTGTCCCCCTGCCCTGTACTCGCCTACGCCCTCCCCATTGATCAACCCTCCTCCTCCCCTCCACATGAACCATAATCCACATTCAGATCCCGCTGCTAAGCTCAAGTAATAAACCAGGAACTTCTAATTCTCAGAACTGTAATTCAAAAGCTCATTAAGTCCACCGAGGAGCTGGCCCTTGATCTCTCTTCCAACAAGACCTCACAGGAGATCCCGCATATGATCCAGCTGAAACCCCCAGTCCAGAATTGGAATACCACTCCCTACCCTAACGCCCCATCTAGACCCGCCAGATCCAAAAATCAATTTTCAGATCCAGATATTCTCTCCCTCCTCCGTGCTTACAACTCTCCGTATACGTCCATCTCAGTCCCTTCTAGAACCTCACAAACAGCCCTATTAAATGCCCCTAGCTCGACCTATCCTAAGAATGGCAACACGGAAGCCATCCAAAGCATCATACCCAACCCTCATAGAGCGCCCAGACTCAACGCCAATGCCTTAAACATTAATAACCTCATGCAGATCCCCACTACACAGCCCGCGCTCACTGCCCACAAATCACACCTGAAATGCATGTTACTTAACTGTAGATCAGCGGTGAAACATGCCACAGACCTTGCAGACCTCATCCTTGCCCAAGAACTTGACCTCCTTATCCTCACCGAAACTTGGCTCACCGACTCCTTAGGCCCCATCCTTGACATTCTAGTCCCTCTCAGCCACAACATTATCAGACTCGACCGAGTTAAGAAAACGGGAGGTGGCATAGCCTGTATCTACCGCAACTCTCTCTCAGCAAAAAAGTCCCCTTCAGCTAATCTCTCATCCTGTGAATACTTATGCATAGACATCACTAGCACACACAGACCCTTATGCAGCCTGCACATCTTCTACCACCCCTCAGGAGATAACCTCCCTCTAATTGAACAAACTATGGGAACCATCTCCTCCAACCTGGGCCGACACTGCCCCCAGATCTTCCTTGGTGACTTCAATCTCCATTGGAATGACCCGCATGATCAGGCGGTTAACACTCTCAAAAACTTCCTAACTGACCTCTCCCTGACTCAATTCTGCGACAGTCCCACACACAACTTAGGCTCGACCCTAGATCTAATCATCTCCAACCCCAACTCTATCCATCTCGAATCTATTCTCCCCTGTGACTGGTCGGACCATCACTATATCAACTTCCTTATCCTTGAAAGGTGGAACTCCAAAAGTGCACAACCACTAAAACTAAAACAGTGGAAAAGATCGCTCCATAATACAAGCGTAAATGAGCTCATATCTCGCTGCAATTTCTGCCTATCGCTGCCTGCAAACATGAACGACGTTCACGACCTCACTGAGCACTATAACAATGCCATGATGTCTGCCCTGAATGCAACAGCCCCCCTTCAACTAAAAAGAATACCCATCAAAGAATCCAAACCATGGTTCAATGACAGCCTAAATGCTGACAGACACAGCCTAAGACTAGCTGAACGCACCTGGAGATCCACTGCATACACTGATCTTCTAAAAACTCTAAGACTAAAAAGAAGTAGATACAACAAACTCATTAGAACGGCGAAAGTTACCTTCTTCAAAGCCCAACTTGAAAAAGCCAAAAATCACCTGAAACGGCTATTTGAGCTGATTAAAATACAATCAAACAACACCTCTACCCAATCTCAGCACATCTCTCACCCTCAGCCAAACTGCGATGCTGTTGCTGACTTCTTCCTCGAAAAGGCGAATAAGATCAAATCAGATCTAAAGTCTGCCTCACTCAAACTCTCAACCTCTCCTGTCTCCTCTTTACCCACGCCCCTTCCCACGCCTCACGATCTCTCCCCCAAAAACAATGCCTCTTGGACTCAATTCACACCCCTCAATCACATTGCCATCCTCAACATACTCTCTACTCTAAAACCCTCAAATCACTTCAATGACCCCCTTGCCCCCAACTTCTTTAAAGAAATGATAGGATCACTAGTTCCGCTCTGGTCCAAGATCATCAATGCCTCTCTTCTTCTAGGTGAGATCCCGGACTGCCTGAAGGCTGGCCTTGTGCTCCCTATTCTCAAAAAACCCTCGGCTGACTCTGAAGACCTGAATAACTACCGACCAATCACAAACATCCCTACCCTTGCAGAACTACTGGAGAAATGTGTACATGAACAACTGCACAAACACATTGAGCAATTCCAGCTTCTCGACCAATTCCAATAAGGCTTCCGCACTGGCCACAGCACCAAAACAGCATCACTCATATAGTGGACGACGCTCTCACTTTGCTTGACCAGAATGAAGCTTGCCTATTAATTCTCCTCGATCTCTCATCTGCATTCGACACTGTCAAACATGACAATCTACTCAACCTCCTGGAATGCAGGATGGGGCTCTCAGGCACGGTCCTTAAATGGTTTGCCTCTTTCCTCAACAACAGAACACAAAGAGTCAAATCCAATCAGATTCTATCCAACCCCAGTCCCTGCACGCTGGGTGTCCCCCAAGGGTCCGCACTATCCCCCACACTCTTTAACCTTTTCATGGAACCACTGACTGTAATCCTCTAAGCCTCCAAAATCCAATATCACATGTATGCGGATGACACCCAACTTTACATGAAAATATCCTCCCCGAAGACATCAAGTCACTCAACGGAACCCTGCTCAAAACCCTAAACTGGCTAAACTCCAACCATCTCAAACTAAACGCCCTCAAAACGGAATTCCTCCTCATTTTACCCACTAGGCAAACCCCCACTGTTGTGAAATATCTATGTAACCTCACCGCTCTCAACTGCACACCACACATCATTGACTCCACGAAATCACTGGGAGTTGTGCTAGATAAGAACCTTAACATTCAAGATCACATCAGAGCATCTACCAAAGGAGCGAACTTCCAACTGAGCATCCAAGGAAACTCAAACCCTACCTGCCCCAAGAAGACTTCAAATCGGCGGTACAAGTCATCTCTAGACTAGAATACGGCAGTGCTACTCTATGCGGACTGCCGAAACTCAGTTTAGCCCCCATCAGAGCATCTCTAAATGCTGCTACTAGACTCATCACGGGTTCCAAGAAGACCAACCACATCTCGCCGGACCTGAAATCTCTCAACTGGCTTCCTTTTGAGGCAAGGATCCAGCTAAAGATTGCTTGTATGACTCATAGAGCACTACACTTCAATACCCCACTCTACCTGACAAATAAGCTGGAACTCTCTGGTGGCACCCGGCCCTCAAGGAGCACCAGCACACTGCTGCTTAAGACAAAGAAATTCAAAAAGCTTAAAACCTACAATCGTACATTCTCTGGCATTGCCCCATGAATCTGGAACTCCCTACCAGTGGAAACAAGACTGATTCCCTCAACATTTGCCTTCAAAGGGGAGGTTAAAAGTCTACTAATGAACAATGCACTGAACTAGAAGCTTTTCTCCTCTTGCCTCGATCTTGTTTATCTGTTTTACCTATCACGTCATTTGTTGCGACCCATTGTCGCCTGCCATAATGTCATTTTTGTTCTTGATGTATATTGCCCTACTTTTTCTTTTCTCCCTCAGCTTTCTTCCTATGTCCGCCATAATGTAATTTTTGTTCTTGTTGTATATTGCCCTACTTTTACTTTTACTTTTCTCCCTCAGCTGTCTTCCTATGTCTTCCTCAACCGTATGTAAAGCGCTCTGATACCCACTTGGGTCATGTTCGCGCTATACAAAACTTTAAATAAATAAATTATATAACACAAACCCTAGCTAGAGGCAGCAGAGCACCTTTGCATGCTTGTTCTCACTCACACCTTCTTAAGATGTTGATGGTACAGATCACTTTTTTAGACTCCACCCTTCCCTTGAAAATTTGTGATCATCATCTGCAGTACTAGAAGCACATTCACAATTACCTGCTCATTGTTAGTAGCAGCATGCTGAGCGGAACTTGTGAAAATCACCATAGTCACATACTTGACTAGTTCAGCGCGGGTCTGTAGCTCAGACGGAACTCCTGAAAGAACAATACCAGAAAAAATTATGACTTCTCATAGCATGTTGATTAACCATGGCACATGTGCCCCCTGCAATCTTTACTAGAGCAGGTGGTTCTGCACGAGATGAATCTCTATCAAAGTTCCTAGGATTTGTAGGGCTATTCTATGCCAATGGATGTGTAGATACCGACCGCCCCGCAAAAAAGACCTTTCACATAGGGAATCAGAATTGCCCAATTGATTATGCTTTTAGAAATGCTTGGCATTTTACTGAAGTAGAAGGGTTTGAAGTGCTGCAAAGTGAAGGCAGTGACCACTGGCCCTTACGATTATTACTCAGGATAGAACAAGAGTCGAAAAGAGATAGAGTGGTCCCTTTACAAATAGAACACCCTCAACGCATAACCACCCATATAACCGAGGACAGTCTGAAATTGGTTAATGACCTGATGATTGATTATGCATTCCTCGGTAATCTAGAGGAAAGAGAGAATGTCCTAAAATGGTACGATCAGGTGATTGGGCAGGTGGTAAATTGCTTAAGGCTACACCTAAAATTAGGACCTGCGACTAAGAAAATTGGTATGAGAAGGGGGGAATAGAAATGGTTGGTTTAATAACGAGTGTAGGAGCCTAAAATTGAGGGCACGAAAATGGTAAAGACAGTTTAGAAAAAGACAGGATAAGGAAACAATGGAGAGTCTCCTCTTAGCAAAACTTGAGTATAAAAATAAGTTGAAGGAAAGGAAAATAGAATATATGCCCAAAAATTGGCAAACACTATTTGCACAAACAATATAAGATTATTCTGGTGATTGGTAAGGTAGGGAACCATGCAAGGGGAAATGCAGTGTTTAGTGGGAGAAGATGATTGGGTTAATTATTTGAGCAACTTGTACAATAGTAAGAGGGTAGATGAGACTCTGGAAACAAGGTTCAAGGATGTGGAAGAAATAAAGCTGTATTTCTCTTTCCAAAATATAAAAGAAACCATCCAATCTTTAAAACGAACGAAAGCAGCAGGCCAGGTAACTTACCAGCAATTATACTAAAAAATAACATGGATTGGTGGGCAAGCTTTTTAAATGTCACCTTCTGAAATATTTTAACATCCGGAATTTTCCTGGAAAGCTGGAAGGGGACAATTGTTAGACCAATATATAAAAAGGAGGACGCCACACAGCCCCAAAATTATCGCCTTATAGGTCTGCTGGATGTAGGGGAGAGAGTATTTTCGAAGATATTCTTAGGCGTATTGAAGACCTGGGTAGAACAGAATAACTTGATACCGATAGAGCAAGGCGGGTTCAAAGAGGGCCACTCAACATTTGCCTTAGTTTATGGGCAATGGCAAAAAATGCAACTGAATTGCGAGGTAGATTGTTCTGCTGTTTTGTCGATTTCCGAGCCGCCTTCGACTTGGTAGACATGTAGACTATCGTGGAATATGTTGGTGAAGCTTGGAATCAATAAAACAGTACTCTCACTAATTCAGGAAATGCCTTTGCTGAATTGGGCCAGGGTAATCTTGGATACCCTTGGGACACTATCTAAGAAAATATAGATAAAGAATGGATTAGGCCAGGGTTGTGTCCTGGCCCCAGGGCTATTCTCTTTGTTCCTTTCCGACTTATTAAATACATTATGTAAGGCTGGTGGCTTAGGCCCTAAGATGAGGGGGACCCACATACCATGTCTGCTATACACTGACGATCTAGTGATAGCAGACATGACAGAGCTGGGTTTGCAAAAAAAAAACTGGACACTTTTTTTGATTATTGTTTAAAGAAATGCCTTATGGTTAATTTAGAAAAGACTAAAATAATGGTGCTTGGGAAAAGAAAGGGTTCCTTTAACTGGCAATTGGGAGAGGTCAGAGTTGAGGTGGTGGACAGATATAAATACTTGGGTATGTGGTTCCATAGCAAGCTAAACTGGAGGGACCACAAATAATCACTAAAAGCAAAGGCTCTTTCTTCAGTATGAGGCCTTAAACAATTCAAGTGGAAGTATGGAGCCCCTTCTCTGTGGCCAATTCTATCAGCTTTCAATGCAAAGGTCCGCTCACAATTCAAATACGGAGTAGAGGTTCTATCGTTAGGTGGTAAATTGGATTGGAATTTAGAGGAGGGTAAATATGTGAAACAGCTCCTTGCTCTCCCACTATCAACTATGATCCAGGCAGTGAGAGTAGAATGTCAACTTACAGCCTGGAACTTTCAAGGACTGCAAGCTACATTGAACTTCTGGCAGAGATTGAGTAGAGAATGTATCCCCAAAATATCACACCTTTGTAAAAGAGAAATAGAGGAAAGCAAACTTAATTGGGCATCCCAGGATAGACATATGCTAGGTAACGTGTGTTAAAGTTTCTCTAGAACCATAACAATGGGAACTAGGGCAGCAGATCCCCAAACAGGTGCTACGTGCTATTATTAACATAAAGGCTTGAGAAGAAGACTTATGTTATCTGGGGAGCAAGTTGTCCACCCAGTTCTTGGTAAATGAGTAGAGAAATGATCATATGTTCCCCTAAATCGAGACCATGCCAAGTCCTAAGCTTAGAAATGCGGTATTGAAATTTAGAGTTGGCCTGAACCCATGTAGTGCAGACAGGAAGACAAAAACCGCAATGAGAAATGAACAGGGTCTGTGTACATGTGGAATACAGGTAAAATGCAGTGGCCCACATATTTTGCTGTACTGTTTGTGGTTTCTAGAAGAACCAAAGGAATTTTTAAAACCTCTTTTTATTACTTATAAAATTAATAATAGGGATCAAGCTCGTAGTCTGTTGATAAATATGAGATTTTTAAATGTATGTGCAATAGGAAGATTTTTAACTGCAATACAGGAGTCCTTGAAAGAATTGGCAATATAATCTAAAATGGGCTATGGGGCAGAAATGTGACTCTATCCATTCTTTGAGGACGTTTTGGAGCTCTGGAAGCCTGTATGCATGCAGAAATGTACATTTTATGTATATGTGATTCTTCCCTCATTTGGTCATCAATTAAGAGCTATTTGCTACAGAGTGGCACTGCTTCCACTTTATGTTTTAGCAGGTTTGTATTGTATTTTGTATTATTTTTATGGCTGCACCTTTTGTACTATTTGTATTTTTAATTGTACGTTGTATTGTGGCACCTTTTATGGCTATATTAGCCGAATAAAGTATATATGATGATGATAACATGTTGCACTGTGTTCGAACCTAAGTGATATGAGAAACAGATGTGCATAAATCAGAGACAGCCCAAGGAAATATGGTAGGCTTTCAGTTGTGTGCTTTCAAAGGTAGACCTATAGATTATTAATTTCTGGCAAAGTTTCTACTGATTCTCAATAGGGTACTACATTTCAAGTCAGTGCTTAATTTGTAAAATAATTAGTGCCGGGGCCCTCGTCAGGAGGACACTACAGCTTGCACCATCCGTTGCCCCTGTCAGTGCTGCCAAAGACAGTGCCAACATTACAACTAACCAGCACACTCTTAACAAGTGTAACAATTCATACTATTCCAGGCCCCCAAAGCAATAAGAATTGCTTGGGAGGCAGGCATTAGTCATTGTCAATGTAAATTGAATTAATAAACAGCTGTTGTTGTGCTCATATCTAAATGAGGCAGACAGCGCCACTATGTGGCAGACTGTCAGAAGCGCCAGTTCTGGCAATTAAGTGCCGGTGTCGAGCACTGGAAACCACCTGCTCAAATTAAGCACTGTTCCAAGTGCGTTCCTGGAACTGTTAGATCTGTCTTCTCAAGTTCTAGTGCTCTGAAAAATGGTAAAGTAGCATAGAGATGTTTGAGTTCAAAAACACAAATTTGCATTTTATTGCTCTGTTTAGAAAAAGGCAGTATACAATGAAATCGTCCAGGTTGATTCTAAATGCAAAACAATTTCAAAAACGTTTTATTTCAGAACCTCATATGGCACTTCAAGCATGTAAGTTTTTTAATTTTGTGGATTGGCACAATGCCTTGTGGTTCGGTTGTGAAGCCTAAATCCTTCAGAAGAATGTGCATGGGGTTCAACCAATCATACCTGAGGATTTCCTCTCCAGGAAGCCTTCTTTAAAGATCTCCGATACCCATGCTTGAAGCTCTGGGTCCGTCTGGATGCTCTCGTCACTCTTATAGTAGCAGTCAACAATACTAGACACATAGCTAAGAACAACAGGAAATGGAGTAGAGTCAATGGGTGAAAGAGCATGAAGAACACCTCCAGGCCAATGAAGATGAAGCTGTACCTCTCACTACAGTAAAAGCAATCAATGTTCATCTAACATTTATTCAGCATGCATTTATGCCAGCTATATGGCAATAGTTTGTGTTGGGTCTTTTCCAAAGGGGGCCCTTATATTTAATAATATGACCTACCACTCAGGTTTAGGGAGCCAATGTGCTCATAACTCCTGTACGTACTCTAGAACCAATACTGCTGAATTAAACCTCAGGATGAGAAGAGCACTTCCTCCTCACTTGAAAGGGGCAGGTACTGCTGCCTCAGCTCTTTACTGGTTATTATATCTCATTTCCCTCTGGGATAAGTCACACAGGTCCACACAACCTGCTGCTCTCCTACAGCTCCCAATGCCTTCAGCGGAACCCAGCAAAACAAGATCCTCTCAAGAAATCCACCATTTCATGTTGAAAGTTAATGCTCATTTCCACTTGTTTCCCCTTTTTAGGCAACATGATTGAAAATCAGTGTCTCAATCTTGACTCACATGCTTTGTGCCCTGTAGTGTTTTGCACATAAAGCCAATTCAACCAGTGCTACATTGCATAGACAAATCACACTAGCACCCTTTTCTTGGAAGAAAGGCTTTTATTTTTTGAACTGCCTGCTGGAACTTTCTGTTTAAGCAGCCAGCATGGAAACACCTACTTACTATGTGCTCCAGCACATGACCACTCACTATCTGTCCATAGCCATATGGCTGCACACCAACAGCCCAATATACAAAATAATTATTGGAAAAAAAAGTGGTCACAATTTGCAACCAGAGTTTTGCAACCATTAAAGAATATATTGACCTGACATATGTTTTAATGTCAGTTAATAACATTCTGATTAGGACCTCATGAATAAAAAGATGGTAAGTTGCAAATTGTGACTCATTCTGATTTGTTGTCATCACAGGAATGGTGTTCTGCTAGGGTCAGCAGACTACCATGTCTGTGATTGCCTTAACATAAAGTACCCTTTGTGACACCTAAAAAGGGATTGATACACATAAAACCTCTTTTGAGGGTGCATATTCACCTTTGGAAGTGTTGAGGGCTGTAAAATAGATCACACACTCATCACTCCTCCACTCGATACATAGGTATACTCCAGAAGCATACTTAATCAAGAGCAGGCACTATATCTTTAGCTTAGCTTTGAAAGATTAATAAGGTGAACTTGTTCATAAGCATACACAGTTAACGCAGTACAATTTCTTGCCTCACTACAGCCTCCATGTTCCTCTCACATTCACACTTGATACAGGGACCTACTGGCATTGCGAGGAAATCCGTAGAGATGAAAGATCAAAGGCCAATCTAGATATATTTATTCTGTAAATTGATTTTTCGCAGCATAAGGCACATCAGGTACACCACAGGATAGATAAAGTGCTACATCCCTTAACCACCAGCTCATTACAGCTGCCCAGTTCAAAGCCCAACCTTCACATTCCCCACATAGCATACCATTCCACTTCCAACATTCTGACAACCACGTAGATCAGTATGCCCTACTGAGATTTCATCCATATCTACAAAACGATGTACAGTTCGAGGTGCCACACACCTTCCCCCTTTTAAAAACATGGAGGAAAGCTAACAACAGAAAATGAAAGCATAAAACACTTTATAAAGGTACAAATTATCCTAGGCTTACAACAGTGTGCCCTAGCCATAGTTCAAGGGCATCTTCCTATATCTTGTGCTTCTTCCCTCCCCCTCATTTTGATCACATACTGTCCCATGGGGAGTCAATCCACCACAGGATTTTTCATTCTGCTGTTCACTTTATCCTCTGTCTCTTCTGTGGAAGAAGTTCCCAAGCCAAGGAACACAGCTCACTGCACATCGCTCTCCTCACAAGATGAAGCCAGTTTGTTCTCTTTATGATTATTGCACAGCAGCACTCTACTCCAACTCCACATGGATGCCCTGTCACTCTCAGTGCTCCATTCAGCACCTCAATGACCTCCACTCCACCTTGTACAGTTTAAGACAGTAGTATGAAAAATGTTTATTCTGAGTATGTTGAACACCTTTCTCTGATCTACTCTATAAAATCTTTACATTCTTTCTCAGCAATGCTCAATGGTTCAATCTTTGCAGAAGAGTCCTCTCAAAATTTAGCGTAAAGCTCTGTAAGAACTACAAATCAGTTGCACCCTGGTCATAGTCTCTGGTGTTTCCGGTATCTTTCAAACATGACCGTCCTTGGGTTAGAAGCCCTTCCATAGAGATGGTATGACCACACAACTGCCCACTGGACACTATGAAATTACATTTCTTAAATTTTAAAGTCAAACGTCTCACTGATAATGCCTGAAGAACTATTTCCAGAATTCAATCATGCTTCTTCATTTTCTTCAATTACCACAATATCATCCTGGAAGGCTATAGAGCCTTCAGTCCCCTTTGGAGACCTATTCATTGTGTACTGAAATACTGTGAAAGCACTAGTGTGCTCTAAAGGCTTTTTTTACAATGAAACATACCCTCCGCAGTTATGAAAGCTGTCATATGCTTGGAGAGGTCTCATTTGCTTACCTTAGAGCAGTGGCCTGCCTGTGATCACACATTTCCTTCTTTCCTTAATCACCTAGGCCAATCCTGAGCTCATTTATATCAGGGCCTAATTGGAAGAGGGAGCCAGGTCAGGGAGTGGTGTGAGATAAGAGGGAGAAGAAACGAGTATGGGGAGAAAGGTAAACAGAGGGAGACTGGAGCCAGAAACTTTATGGTTAGGTTGAAAAGAATCAGCAGGTGGAAGCAGGAGCCAGCGACAGTTCACTGTGTGTCTCTCTGAATCCAAGCAGCCCGGGTCTGGGCCCAGCACACAAATATGCCAAAGCTCTTCCCTGCACATCAGTTTGTTGTCATCTGTCTACTAACTTCTGAAAACCTAGTATCCCAATCTACCCAGATTCAGGAGTCCTGAATTATATTATCTGCAACCCCACAACTGGGTCACATCCTGCTAAGTACAGTTTCAATGACCTGGTTGTGAATAACTGCGTGCTCCATAGAGAAATATCTGTATCCCTACAGTTGGCACCCAAACATTTCTAGTGTGAGGACACATGGTGCACTCTTGAGGATGGGAATAGCACTTCAAGGACCAGAACAGAATGTTAATATAAATCCTAAACATGCAGGGTAGTACAAGTAACTGCAATATAGGGTCACAGTACTTTTGATATGGTGTTTTTTGAGACCTCATTGCTTATGGACTGGTTTACAGAATAGTGCAAGATAATTTGACTCATTCTTTCATATATCCCATCCAGGCTCACATGCATTCTTGCACTTCTATCCTACTGTGGGCATACATTGCCAAAAAGTCCCCCACATAAACCTGCATGTGGGAATTCATCACAAAACAGTTAGTGGTGACACCATCATTCTTTACAACATCTACCGGAGCTTCACCAAGCCACATCACTTGAAATTGTAGGTTATTGTGTGGGCCTAGAGTGACACTAAAAGGGTCCTTCTCGCAGATGGAAGGAGGATATCAAATTATGGGCAAAGGAGACCATTCAGAGCATACGCTGTGATAGTAGCGCCATGTGACCAGTCAGTGTATCTTGGAAAATCTGGCAGACTTGGACCACAAGAAGGAGGTCTGGTTGACAAACCTCCTAGTTAATGGTTTAACATAAGAATACTCTCCAGTTTGAATACTTTATCCTTGGGGAATCTACAAAGACACCTTGTGGTCATCCATCAAAAATGTAGTTAGCCATTGAGAGTAATGAAAGTGTCACAGTTCAGAAACTTCTTTTTTCTTTGTGTACAAGTTTGCTGCATGCATTATTTTCCACTTCTGAACTGCTTAGTGTTGAAGATCAGTTAGGAGATAAACCTTTTCCAGCAGAATGGCCTTGCTGGACCTCCAGTTTCCTCATTAAAAAAGTTGGGAATGTAACATGCACTTGTACTTCCAAATCCTTTAAATGAAGGCATTGTTTTAAGTCAAACTTTGCTACTCACACAACACAGGGCTCAGAGTAAGCGCTGCCTCTAACAGCTCCATAGAGATGCAATGGGAAAAATATATATAAACTATTCCAAATCAGGAAGGGAAAAAGGGAAAACCAGATCCTGGGGCCCACACAGCCTCTTGGGATATGATACGGAAGGCCATCAAATATACCGGGTGTATTAGATGGTTCGGAACCTAGCTATATAATGCTGAAAGGAAAGGAGAGAATTTCGTAAACTAATGCGTTAGAGATTTGTGATAAGCAATATTTAGAGTTTAAAATATATCAATTTTAATAGCATTCAAAACAGCTCAGTCACCTATAATCATTGTGGTAATCCTGATTCACTTAATATACATTAGATTGGAACAAAAACAAACATTACTTAGTATACGATATTAAGATGTACGTGCGAACTGATTTAGGCAGTTCAGGATACAACCAACTCTGCCATGGCCAGCCCCAAGCCCAGCTGAGATAGGCAATGGGGTTATGTGTGGGGCTAGCTTCTCCACCATATAATAAAATTCTAGATACAGAAATCTCAACCAAAAGACATCCCAGCCTTGGGAGAGAGGAATCTCCTTCACTGAGAGTTATGATGCCTTGTGGTGAAAGCCAGAGATCCCTAAAAGCTACAAAGTCAACCCACCTGCATTCGACCAAGACCATTTTCATTGGGACGTGTTACATGAGAACCATGTAAGAGACAGGCAAGACAGCCCAAGTGGCAGTTGAGATGAAAAAATACAACCCTGCCCTGCTTGGCATTAGTGGGAACAGATGGACATAATCCAGACAGGAAAGATTGGCTTCAGAGGGAATGCTGCTTTATTCTGGACACGAGGTAGAGAATGCACCAGCAGCCAACAGAGCTCTGATTAGATGGGAAGCCCACGGTCCCAGAATCGTCACTGCGACCTTTCTCACAAAGAAAAAGAGGATCAACATGAATGTTATCCAAACTATGCCCCTACAAATGGCAACAAAGAGGAGGAAAAAGAACAATTTTACAACAGTCTCCAGTCCATCCTAGAGAAATGCCTTGAGAGAGATATCACTGTACTGATGGGGCACCTCAATGCCAAGATTGGAAGCAACAACACTGGGTACGAAGAAGTCATGGGCTACCATGGCCTTGGCCACATGAATGAGAATGGTGAAAGGCTCTCAGATCTCTGTGCCCTGAACAGTCTGGTGATATGCGATAGTGTATTCCCACACAAAAGAATACACAAGTCCCAAGACCATTCAACAGAGAATCAGATCAACTATGTCTGCGTTGCCATGAACTTCAGGAGATCCCTGCAAGATGGAAGAATGATGAGAGGAGCGGACATGGCATCGGGCCATCATCTTTTTATGGCCAGGCTAAAGTTAAAGCTAAAGAAGGCAAGGATGAAACTGAGAAATCAAAGCCAGCGATATAACACCACCCTCATCAAAGATGCACTGAAATGGAGTGAATATTCAGCCACCCTCAGCAACAAGTTGCAAGTCCTGCAAAAACTAGAGGATGATAGAGACCCAGTGGAAAGTCAGTGGGAGAACATCAAAGAAACAGTGACATCAGCCTGCCAAGAGGTACTTGGTCCCAAGAAACACCAGTATAAAGAATGGGTCCTCTCCAAGACTCTCTGCAAAATCCAAGAAGAAAGGAAAAGAAAGCTGCAGTCAACACCAGCTGAGCAAGGGCAGAAAAAGCAAAAGCCTAAGGCGAATACACAAAAAGCAACAAGGAAGCAAAGAGAAGCTTAGGAGCAGACAAGCAAATATTCATCGATGGCCACAGAAGGCCAGGAACCAGCAAGCCACAGAAACTTGAAAGAACTCTACAACATAACAAGGAAACTCTCTGGCAGATACAGAAAGCCAGAAAGACCTGTTAAATACAAATATGGGAAGACAATCATAGGTACCGAAGGCCAACAATGATGATGGTTAGAGCACTTGGAAGAACTGCTGGACAAGCACGTGCTGCAGTCTCCACCAGATGAACATCCATCTGACAAGGACTTGCCTATCGACTGCAGCAGACCAAACAAGGAAGAAATACGGCAAGCCATCAAGCACCTGAGAGAAGGGAAGACAGTCAGACCCAACAACATTCCTGCAGAAGCACTGAAGGCAGACATTGAAACATCAGTAGACATGCCCTGCCCCATGTATGGAAGGATCTGCAAAGATAAAAAGGTGCAGTCATACTGGAAGGAGAGATATCACACAAGATCCCCAAGAAAGGTGACCTCAGTAACTGCGCGAACTACAAAGGAAAAACTCTCCTGTCAACCCCAGGCAAAGTGTTCAACAGAGTCATCCTGAACAGAATGAAGGAACAAGTCGACGCTCAGTTGTGAGATCAGCAAGCTGGCCTCCGCAAAGATAGATTCTGTACAGAACAGATTGCAACACTGCACATCATCATTGAGCAGCCAACGGAATGTAACTCTCCCCTGTCAACATCATAGAATATGAGCAGGCATTTAACAATGTGGACAGAGAGACCCTTTGGAATCTCCTCTGCCAATACAGTGTGCCAGACAAACTCATAAGAATCATCAGGAACTCCTATGAGGGAATGACCTGCAAGATAGTCCATTGAGGACAACTCACGGAAGCTTTCTAAGTGAGGACCGGTGCCGTCAGGGTTGTTTGCTCTTGCCTTTTCTTATCCTGCTGGCCATAGACTGGATAATAAAGACATCCACAGCAAGAAGAAGAAATGGGATCCGGTGGACACCTTGGACGCTGCTCGATGACTTGGACTTTGAAGACCACCTGGCCATGCTCTCCCATACCCATCTGCAGATTTAATAGAAGTCAGACAAGGTGGCAGCCACATCAGCACAATTTGGCCTCAACAGTCACTGGGGAATAAACAAGATCTTGAAGGTTAACACTGCCAGCGCAACTGCAATCACTCTTGCAGTTAATGCACTGTAAGGGGTTGAGGCCTCCACCTACCTTCACAGTGTCATAGACAAGCAGGGCGGCACAGACGCTGACGTCAAGGCAAGAATTGGCAAATCAAGGGCTGCCTTCATTCAGCTAAAGAAGGTCTGGAGCTACAAGAACCTAACACTGCAAACCAAAATCAGGCTTTATAACACCAATGTAAAATCAGTCCTTTTGTATGGAGCAGAAACTTGGATGACAAAAGTGACCACCATCTACAAAGTTCAGACCTTCATCAACACCTGCATGAGGAAAATCCTCCAAACCCGCAGGCCAATCACCATCAGCAACAATGACCTATGGCAGCACTTTCTAACTTCCTGCTCATGAAGAAATCATGAAAAGATGCTGGGGCTGGATAGGTCACACCCTCTGCAAGCCCAAATCACCGTGGAAAAACCCTAACCTGGAACTGTCAAGGGAAAAGGAAAAGAGGAAGGCCAAGAAACACCTGGCACTGAGTCCTTGAGGCTGACTGCAAGGAGATGGGTTACACCTGAAGTCAAACTGAAAGAAAAGCCCAGGACAGAGGTGGCTGGAAAGTCCTGGTTGATGGACTATACCCCAGAAGGGGTAGTAGGCATGAGAAAGTAAGTAAGGATACAACTCCTCATTTAGAGCCTGCTTGAGTTTCTCAACAGGTCTGTCAGATTCTGTTAAGGCCAATGCTATGGGTCTGGCTCTTCAGTTTAGAAAACTCTACTGGGTTTGTTCTTAAAGGAGTGGAGGCTCATGGGAAAACAACTTTAATTCATTCTACTAACCTCATTGAGTTCTAGGTAATTATATACAAATGTTTAACCAGATTACAGAACCATCAGTATTTCAGCATATATTTTAAAAACAAATCTCTTGATGAATAGCACTATATAAAAGCAAAGAGCATATATTCCATGGAAAATGTGGCTCTAGACCCCACACCTTTGTACTGATTTAGGAGTGCACTAACAGTCACATTTAATTAAGCCAAGGTTTATACTGTGGGCTTGAAGAAAGTATGTGTGATGTATAAACATTCCGACAGTAAGAGCAGTCTTCTTTCCTCTCCTCTGATTCCATTTAGGAGTCAAGTCAAGTCAAAAAAACTTTATTCGGCTAATTAAAGCCATAAAAGCACACTGTTAAAACATGTAAACGACTTTCAAGGGACAATCAATACATTAAAAAGAGAGGGTAGTATACATATCCGTTAGAAGGGTTCTCATCATACACATTACATATACAGTAATTAATCACCTAGGTCGAATTAAAATAGAACACATTATAAAATATCATCCAAAAATCAATACATTTAAGAACTTTCAGCAAATAAAATACCATAATATAGATGCTTGACAAATGTCCCCGTGATTGAGTAAAAAAGGTGCTTAAAAAGTGTATAATATTATAAACTAGTTTAAGAGGGTTATTTTGCAGCTACTGCAGGGACATCTTCCTGGATCTCATTGCTCCTAGCAGAAAGCTTGCAACCCCAAAGCACACCACAGGGGAGGGTAGCATTTGTAAACATAACAGAGCAAGCCTTACTTGAACAAAGTTTGCCTCTCTCAGTAGTGGTATTATAAATTTCTTACGAAGGGGGTATAAAATTCACAAAAAAGATAAAATGCAAAGTGTCCTGTTCCGAGAAATTGTCACAGGGGCACGGCTTTAAAGTTCCTGGCCGTGAAAACCCCTTTGGGAAGGCTAGGAACCAGGGTACCTGATTCAGCCAAAATCTAGTTAAAACAAAACAATGTTGTATGTTTGTTACTAGTGACAGATATGGCTGTAGCGTTGGGGTCGAAGTAAGAATGACATACCTTCTTACCATGGGCTTGGCTGGTTCGAGGCCCTCCCTAGTCACCTGCCGTCTACCCAAGAACTTTATTTTAATATCCTTAATCGCTGCCAGTCCTAAGGATCTTGGTTTACTGTACTCTTCATTTAGGAGTCTCTTTTTAGGTACCCATGAGAATAAAAAAATCAAGCATTGGCAAAGCTAATATATATCGCTTGCATTTTGAGTTAAAAGAAAAATGATTAGCTTTGCCAATGGGGTTCAGAGACCTTAGAGAGTTGGGGGAATAGTAGACAATGGAGAGCAGGTAGCAGGTTGTTAGAAGGAGGAGGAAGCTGGCACTATAAGTGAATGTGAAAACATGATAGATGTGGCACGCAGCTGGAATCTGAGTAAGGTGGTGTGAGTGTCTGGCATGGAATGTGGGATGATAGGCAACACATGGAATTAGTGGTTGGATGCATGTGTGCATGTGCGGAATGTAAGTGTGAAATGTATTCGGTGGTTTGTGAATGTGTAGTTGGCACTGCTAGGTTTAATTCACCTATTTGAGACACCAGTGATGATCAGCAGAGATGTCAAAGCAGCAGTGCTTCTCCAGCAAAAATGGGTCATCATACTCCCCTCAACAATACTGCCACATGAACTTTCAAGGCGGGTGGGAAGAGGCCTCTAGTCAGGTGTGGTGGGCTCAGGTTAGTCCTAATGTAATACACGCCCCAGTATAGGTAGGTATTTGTCCTCCAAGGGCACCCTGAGGCTCTCTGAGTCTCCAGATGAATGGGAGGGACAAGTCTGCAACATTCTCCAGTGAATCCCTGAGAGTCTGCACAGTGAGGAGCCTCACACACTGACTGTCTCCTTGTAGACAGGTCAGATTAAGGCGCCTCAAACATATTGCTGTGGAAGGTGCAGAGGAGCATGCAGTGCCAGCTTCTGAGCTGGGACTATGGTTTCTAGCAGTAGTGCAATATCTTCAAGAGAACTTGGTAGACCACATACAATGCAGAATGGAACACCAGCTTAAGAGCTGCTTTCAGGTTTGTGGCAAGCTAGTGATATTTGCCAGGGAGTTGGCAGAAGACATATGTGAATTGCCAGATCATGAGCTGCTTGTGCCCTCTTCTAGAAGAGAGTCGACTTCTTCCGCAGCACATGGCAAGAGAAATATACAGCAAGTGTTCATCTAGTCAACCACGAATGAAAGCGATCTTCTCAGTGATCTCTCTGCTTTAGTGCCTTACTGTACACATTGGGGCAGATCTACAAGAAAGTGCCGCAGCGTGGCGCTGCAAGCCCTTTGGCTGCGCCACGCTGCGGCACTTTCAGAGCACAGGAATGCGACATATTTACAAGAATATGTCGCATTCCTGTGTTCTCCCTGCGCTGGCGCACAAACAGCTGCCAAGCGCCGGCGCAGGCACCCTTGCACCATGGTGCAAGGATGCCTGCGCCATGGGGAGATTGTTTCTGTGCAGGAAGGGGCACCTTTCTGCACAAAAACAATCAGTACAGGCTTTCCTCTTTCAATGCGTGCTGCAGAATGCAGCACGCATTGAAAGAGGAAACGAGGAGAAATGAAAACATTTCTCCTCGGTGCGCTCGCTACGCCACCTCTAGGGTGGCGTAGCTTTCAGACGCATCTCCAGAGTTACGATTTCTCGTAATTCTGGAGATGTGTCTTGTTCCATGGGTGCTGCGTGGGAACACCCACAGCAACACCCATGGAACGCCCCTTCACCGCAAAGTGCTGCGTGTGAAGGGACGGTGATTTACAAGGAGAGGAAAAGTCACGCATGGTGGCTTTTCCTCTCCTTGTAAATATCGAGGAGCCCCCTGCGCCACCAGTACGTCACGAAAAGTGACGTACTGGTGGCGCAGGGGGCTTGTAAATCTGCCCCATTGCCTCTAAGTTAAGCCGGAGTGCATTTGTGCCATGCTATCTGAGGGTTAACACAGGCTAAGTTAGTGTCAATCAGTTAATATATATTTATTTCCAAGACTTATATTTTATAGAAATGTACACATTACATTGTCTTTAAAAGAATAAAATTCAATCAAATTCATTCTTTCTATAAACAAGGAAAGAAAGTATAAAAATGACTGTGACCTCCAAAGCTGCTATTTTACTATTTCCTTGCTTTAACACAAAGAATTGGGCATATGAAAAATTAAATCTGATTAAAAAATTAAGAAACCATATAAAAATCAACATTTATGCTCTGATACCACCATCCTCCAAAATTTCAGTTTTTCTATGAATTGAATGTATTGAGCTATTGACACCACAAAATCAAACTGGCTCATTGCAAATAAAGTGCAAAGTGCTTCGCTATGTGATCTAACTCCCTGTGTTAAAAAATAGAGGGCGTATGAATCACTTAGAAAGAGGGCACAATCTAACAAGAAATTAACAATAGAATACTTCATTTTTAAAGTGCAGACACAGTAGCCATTATTACCCAAAACTGTGGGGGCATATTAGCAAGACCGGCGATAAAATTATCGCCGTTTTAGCGGCAGGAAACTGCCGCTAAAACGAGCGATAATGGGCTTGCTAATATGCGTTATGGAATTCAATAGAAGCCCAGGTTAGATGTGCAGGACATCTAACCTGGGCTTCTATTGAATTCTATAACGCATATTAGCAAGCCCATTATCGCCGCTTTAGCGGCAGTTTCCTGCCGCTAAAACGGCGATAATTTTATCGCCGGTCTTGCTAATATGCCCCTCTATTTTTAAAACCAGCTATTCTCCAGCCAGGGTCAATACATACTCGAAGCTGAAGGACAGTACATCTCAAATGCCTTTCAGGAGCCTGGGTCAAATATGGGAATGAGGTCACTGATCCTAGGAACTCCAGAGAGTGGGCCACTGAGCTTTTGGAGGCTTGGTAGTGTTTATCAACTAGTTCGGAAGCTAGTATGTTTTTTTCCTTGAGGATCCTCTTCAGGGCATTTGCCCTGAGAGTTTTTGCAAACCAGAATATATGAAGGCTCTCCCCCATTTTGCCCACTGCAACTAAGAAGGTTCTCAAAAACTGGGCAGTGGACTGCTCAATGTCTTGCATCACTGCACAGGAAAATCTGTCATTGGTCCCTTCATACATTAGACAGTGCACAAATCCAACTACACGCAATCTGGACAACAAAGCCCAGGAGGTAAAAGACAACTCCAGCCTGAGAGCCTGCATCATCGTACTCACAGGGATCCCCAGAAGGGCCCTTAAACAAGGGCCCTCTAGCAAGTCAATCAACAATCAATCAGGGGAATTGTAAGCGCGCTACTCACCTGTGAGGGTCTAAAGGCGCTGGGGGGGGGGGGGAGTCTGCAGATCTGTTCAGCTGAAGAGCCAGGTCTTGAGGGTCTTCCTGAAGGTGTTCAGGGAGGGGGCGCGTCTGATTTCTGCCGGTAACTCATTCCAGGTCTTGGCTGCAATGTGAGAGAAGGATCTTCCGCCTGCTCTGGCTCTGTGGATGCGCGGGGTTTCAAATGAACACGATGATCCAAAGCCAACAACTCTGCTCCATAAAGAGCCTGCAGTATTAGTTTCCCTACCACCGCCTTCTTTAAAGGCTCGACTGATCAACCACCATACCTCAATGCGTTTACCATACTTAGGAACCCAGCTTTGCCCTCTTCATATGACAATCCCACCTCAGGTTCCAAGCAAAAGTAATCCCAATATATTAATAATCTTCAACCTGCTCTAGTGGGGCATTATCTAGAACCCAAGCGAACGCCACCTTCCACTTTCAGAAAATCAAGGTTTTCGCTTTTTCCATGTTTACTGTGAGAGAGTTCTTTCTACAATAAGTTGTAAGGTTTCTAACTTTTACTTCAACCCAATCTGGGTATAGTCTATCAAGACCAAGTGGTCTGCATACATCAAACAATGGATATGCACCCCACCTATTTTTGGGGAGAAAGAATTTGAAGTTGCTAGCATCTCAGGTAGTTTTGTGATGAAAAGGATAAAGAGCCACCTTGCCTCAGTCATTTATTCACCTGGATTTTTTCCTTTGGATAGTCTATGCCATTCAAATCGACCTGTACCTGTGAGAAGTTGGCCTGGCATATGCTGTCCACTAATTATAGTGGGCACCTTGCACCAGTCCAAACAACCCCTTATTGGAGATAGGTTAAAGACAACCTTTATTGAAAGCTATCCTAGTGGTAGCTATGGAGAGCAGCCTTCAGGCTAAGTCTTGAAGGAATGTAAAGCAGCTTGTTTTACCAGTCTATAATCTCTTGAGTGACCAAATGAAAGAGCACCACACCAGGTATATATTCAAAATATATGTATTTATTACTAAACACACCCCTCTAGTCTCTTTATGAGGCTAGAGTTCGAAGTACATAAGTTATAAGTTATTTAAACACAGTAATAGCACAAATACACGTTTGGGCCCTAGGGGCGTACCAAACCATATACCAATAAAGTGGTATAAGAACCACGACTGAGCTAGACACTAGGCCTAGAGCCTCTAGAAGTGCTTGGACCACAAGGAACCACCCAAGGTAGTGACACAGGGGACCCACGGGGGACGCGTGCAGTGTAGTAACACAGCCGCGAATCGCCGTTAACTTCTATGGAGAAAGTCGCGGTTTGGAATTTAAAGAAAAGGGACACTTAAAGAAGGACTTGGAGCAAACCCTTTGAGAGATAGGTCGTTCTAGAGTCTCTACCCACGGGAGCACCGGAGTACTCTTGTTACCTCACCCAGGGAAGCCGGGTGCATAGGTGCCTTTCGGGGTCGGGTTTCGTCGTCGATTTGAATGGCGATCTGCTGCAAAGTGCTGCTGGCGACCAAGTGAAAAGTGTCCGGGTCGATCCAAGGGTGGATCGGAGATCTGAAGAACCTGAAAGCAGAGGGGGCAGAGTCTGTGTCACTAGCCAGTGACCAGGAAGGCGATGAGCAGATGCCCACCGATGTCGAGTGCTTCAGGTAGGTTGACAGTCGTCTTGACTCTTCAGCCACGAGGTCCAGGAGGTGTTGTCGGCAACCAGGAGCAGGATTCAGGCTGGTACACGATGTCTGTCGAGTGCTGAGGTGTCGGCGACCGGATTAGACCCAACAAGCCTTGGCAACGGCAAGTCTCGATGAAGATGAAGATTGACGATTGTGCAGACCAGCAAGGTCTGAGGGACTCACCCAGCAAGGGTAAGTGAGGGCAAGCCTGGAGCAACCAGGGAGCCCAAGTAGAAAAAGATTGGTCTTCGTGAAGGGCTACTAGCCAACGGGCTAGCGACCGCAAAGGAGCCTCGAGACGGTACACGTGGAGCTGGCTCACAGGACACTCGTAGAGTGGAGGCCAGTGATCTTCGGTGCAGTTAGTGCTGGAGGCTAGGGCTATTCGGAGCCCAAAGCACGACTTCGTGGAAGACCCAAAAGAGGATGCACTTGCAAATGCGTGCGGTGTCCAGGGGTCATGGTTCCACATTACCCACGACAGCTACGGGCCTCAGCTTTGCTGCAGACTCAGGGCAGCCTCGGGGAAGTCTGGAAATCCACCTCTGGTGATGCAAAGACTTCGGCGTCCGACGGGAGCTTAGGCGATGCAGACCGGACAATTGCTTCTTTGGTGCCTGCCAAGCAGGGGAGTCACTCATTGACCCCAAGGGAGATTCTTCTGTCCTCTAATCTTTAAGTAGAGCGTCGAAGGTCCAGGATTCTGTGTCAGAGTTTCGTCCAGGGATAATCTAAAGTCCTAAGGACTGGGTTCCTATACTTATACTAAGTTTAGGGGTTGGACCTACTCTGTGGTCCCACCTATGGGTGGGTCAGGGCAGAGGGGTGGCTACACCCCTTTCCCTTTGTCCAGTTCACGCCAAAGCAGGGGCTGCAAGCCCCTGATCCGGTTTGAACTGGGGTATGCACAGGGACACCAAATGTGCCCCCAGTGCAGGACTTCAAAGCACCCGAGAGTGCTCCCGCCCAGCCCCAATACACACTATCCTGTCTGGGGAGGTGGTCACACCTCCCTGGGACAGGAAACCTATTGTCCAGGCCTCCCCTGCCGGAGTTTCGGTGGGCAGCAGGAGGCCAGACTTGTGTCTGTGGCAGCAGCATCCATTTTGTGATGCTGGGGCTTTGGAAAGAAGTTACCGGTCAAGCCAGGGTTAACATGTCTCTCCCTCTAGAAGGGTGGAATGCTACCCCCGCCGCCAGAATTGGTGGGGGGGTAGTATTCCAAGATGTTTGACACCAAACACGACATGTTTCTGTGCAGCCATCCCAAAGTTAGCATTTAACGCAAGGTTATAATTCGCTTAAGAGTATATGGTCAGGCTGCACTACAAACAGCATCAGAGAAGGGTCTCCGAACGCTGCAAAGGGGCCCTGCTCATGCAGGGGCACCCTCTTACATAGGAACCACGCACTCTGCCTTCAGGATTGATAAGGCCTGCCATAGGAGTGACTTATAGGTTTATATGTGTGTATGTATATAGTGATATAGGTAGCCTATATCACAGTAAGGGGTGCATGCACCACCTTACCCAGGCTGCAGTAGCAGACCTGTGGTGTCAGTTTGGATGGCCTTCCAGGGGTGGCACAATACATGCTGCAGCCCCTGGTAGGCCTCTGAGGTACCTATGCCCTGGGTACATAGTATACCATATACTAGGGACTTATAAGGGCACTCCAGATTCCAATCAGAGATGTGCCTAAGGCACATGGAAACCATTTTAGAGAGGAAGCAGCTAGGCTGGGGTTCTGATTAGCAGGGCCCCAGCCAGACTAAGGTCGAAAAACAGTGAAGCATCAGCAAAAAGTGGGGGTACCCATGTGAAGCAGATCCTACTCTCCTACACAACCCCCCCAAACGTAGGGACATTAAACTAACCTTGCCCAGTTAAGTCTTCATGTTCTAAGTGGAAGTACCTAGAGAGTCCATCTGCATTGGCATGGTTACTCCCAGGTCTATGTTCCACTGTGAAGTCCATCCCCTGTAGGGAAATGGACCACCTAAGCAGTTTGGGGTTTTCACCCTTCATTTGTTTTAGCCATAAGAGGGGCTTATGGTCTGTTTGAACAAGGAAGTGAGTACCAAACAAGTATGGCCTCAACTTCTTCAGAGCCCAGACCACAGCAAAGGCCTCCCTCTCAATGGCTGACCAACGTTTCTCTCTAGGGGTCAGCCTTCTGCTAATGAAAGCTACTGGCTGATCCTGACCTTCATCATTCAATTGTGACAGTACAGCCCCTACCCCCAATTCAGATGCATCAGTTTGGACAATGAACTTCTTGGAGTAATCAGGACTCTGTAGAATGGGAGCAGAGCACATGGCCTGCTTCAGGTCATCAAATGCCTTTTGACAGCTAACTGTCCACTGAACCTTTTGGGCATTTTCTTGGAAGTTAAGTCATTCAGGGGTGTCACTATTGATCCATACCCCTTGACAAATCTCCTATAGTACCCAGTCAGGCCTAAGAAGGCTCTCACCTGAGTCTGGGTAGTTGGAGCAGTCCAGTCCATGATGGTCTGGATCTTGCTCTGCAAGGGTTGAACCTGGCCTCCACCCACAAGGTGGCCCAGGTACACAACCTGACTCTGCCCTATCTGGCACTTGGTGGCCTTGATAGTCAGGCCTGCCTTTTGCAGGGCCTGTAAAACATTTCTGAGGTGGACCAGGTGATCCTCCCAGGTGGAGCTAAAGACAGCAATATCATCTAGATATGCTGCACTATAGGCTTCCAGACCTGTAAGGACTGTATTCACCAACCTCTGAAAAGTGGCAGGTGCATTCTTCAGACCAAAGGGCATCACCACAAATTGATAATGCCCACTAGGGGTTGAGAATGCTGTTTTTGGCTTTGCATCATCAGCTAGTCTGATCTGCCAGTAGCCAGCTGTCAAGTCAAATGTGCTTAGATACTTGGCTGAGGCCAAAGTGTCTATTAGCTCATCTGCCCTTGGTATTGGATGGGCATCAGTCCTAGTGACTGCATTGAGACCCCTGTAGTCCACACAAAACCTCATCTCTCTTTTTCCACCACTGGTGTGAGGTTTTGGCACAAGGACCACTGGACTAGCCCAAGGGCTATCTGAGGGTTCAATAACTCCCAAATCCAACATTTTCTGGACTTCTGTCCTGATACAGTCCCTGACATGGTCAGGTTGCCTATAAATCTTATTTTTAATAGGCAGACTGTCCCCAGTGTCCACTTCATGAGTGCACCAGGTGGTCTGACTTAGAGTCAGTGAGAACATGTGTCTGAACAGATTGAGCACCTGTCTACAATCAGTTTGCTGCTGGGTAGTGAGGCTGCCTGCCAAGGCTACACCATCCACTGACCCATCATCAGGGTTCTGTGAGAGCAGGTCAGGGAGTGGGTCACTCTCTTCCTCCTGTCCCTCATCAGTAGCCATGAGCAAGCCCATGTCTGCCCTGTCCACATATGGTTTTAACCTGTTGACATGGAGAACGCTGTGGGCACTCCTGGGTGTTCCTAGGTCTACTAAGTAGGTAACCTCACCCTTCTGCTCAACAATGGTGTGGGGTCCACTCCATGTGTCTTGGAGAGCTGCTGGGGCCACTGGCTCCAACACCCACACCTTCTGTCCTGGCTGATAAACAGTCAGTACAGCCTTTTGGTCATGCCAGGCCTTTTGAAGTTCCTGGCTAGCCTCAAGGTTTTTAGTTGCCTTTTTCATATACTCAGCCATCCGGGAGCGGAGACCAAGTACGTAGTCCACTATGTCTTGCTTTGGGGGCTTGAGAGGTAACTCCCATCCTTCCTTCACCAAGCACAGTGGACCCCTGACAGGGTGACCAAACAAAAGTTCAAAAGGGCTGTAGCCAACCCCTTTTGAGGCACCTCCCTGTATGCAAATAAAAGGCAGGGCAAGAGTATGTCCCATCTTCGCCTAAGCTTTTCTGGGAGCCCTTTAATCATGCCCTTCAAGGTTTTGTTGAATCTCTCAACTAAACCATTGCATTGTGGGTGATAGGGTGTGGTGAACTTGTAAGTCACTCCACACTCCTTCCACATTGCTTTTAAGTATCCAGACATAAAGTAAGACCCCCTGTCTGATACAACCTCCTTAGGAAAGCCCACTCTTGAGAAAATTCCCAGGAGGGCCCTTGCCACCACAGGTGCTGTAGTGGTCCTAAGGGGAATAGCCTCTGGGTACCTGGTGGCATGATCCACTACCACCAGGATAAACCTGTGCCCAGATGCTGTTTGGGGATCCATGGGACCAACAATGTCAATCCCCACCCTTTCAAAGGGAACCCCCACCACAGGTAGTGGTATCAGGGGGCCTTTGTAGTGCCACCTGCCTTGCCAGTGGCCTGGCAGGTTACACAGGAGCGACAAAACTCCTTGGTGTCTTCAGACATGTGGGGCCAGTGAAAGTGAGGGACAATTCTGTCCCAAGTCTTGTTCTGGCCCAGGTGACCTGCTAAGGGAATATCATGGGCTAGGGTCAATAGGAAGCCCCTGAACTTCAGAGGTATAACCAACCTCCTGGTAGCACCAGGCTTGGGGTCTCTACACTCTGAGTACAAGAGTCCATCATCCCAATACACAGTATGGGGACCACTAGCTTTCCCAGCAGCCTCAGCAGCAGCTTGCTGTCTGAGGGGTTCAAGAGAGGGGCAGCTCTGCTGCTCCTGGCTCAGATCTGCCCTGGAAGGTCCCCCTGTCCCCAAGAACTCAACCTGTTCAGGTTCAAGCTCCTCTGGGACAGTTCCTTCCTCAGGACTGAGATCATCCCCCTCAAGGGACTGATCTTCCTTCTGAGCCAAGGGGAAGGCACTGCCTTTACCCTACTACTCCTCCTCTTGGAAGGCACTTGGTCCATTATTCCAGAATCCAAGGCCTGTTCAGTGCTAGACATTTTGGCTTGTGACCTGGTGACAGCAAACACATCTGCAGGGATCCCCAGCATTTCTGCATGGGTCCTGAGCTCCACTTCTGCCCAAGCTGAAGTTTCTAAGTCATTGCCAAGCAAGCATTCAACTGGTAGGTCTGCACTTACCACAACCTTCTTAAGGCCAGTTACCCCTCCCCAGGAGAAGTTAACAACTGCCAGAGTATGGTCTGTTCTGACATTGCTAGCATTGGTCACTTGGTACATCTCACCAAGTATAACTTGCCCAGGATTCACAAGGTCTTGTGTCACCATGGTGACACTTGCCCCTGTGTCCCTAAATGCCAAAGCCTCTCGTCCATTGATTAAAGGCTGTTGTCTGTACTTGCCCAGATTACTGGGACTCATAGAGGAGGTCATATCCATGCCTCCATCACAGACTAGGACAGCCTGAGTGAGTTCTCTGACTAGGTCAGAGCCCATCTCAGTACCCAGGGTCAACCCTACTAAACCCTTGGTTGTAGTACTCCCACCACCAACTGTAACTGCACCAGGGGGAGCAGGTGCCTTAGGGGCATTGGTGGGGGCTGGAGTCGAGTCTTTGGACTTGTTGCAATCACTGGTCCAGTGGGTCTTTTGCATACAGACCTTGCACCATGGTTTTCTTTGGCCTTTCCCTTTGGTAGACTGTGAATCCCCACCTGAAGAAGATTTTTGGGGGCCTTGTGAAGACTTTTGATCTTTACCCTTCTCCCCACCCTTATCAGAGTTCTTAGAATCTTGCTTCTTAGGGTCACCACCTTGGTTCTGTACCTTCTGCCTCACCCTGGTTCTGACCCATTTGTCTGCCTTCTTTCCCAATTCTTGGGGAGAGGTCAGATCAGAGTCCACCAGGTACTGATGCAACAGCTGATTTTGACAGTTATTAAGAATCTGCTCCCTCATTATCAGATTGTACAATCCTGTGAAGTCACACACCTTACTGCCCATCAACCAGCCTTCCAGAGCCTTAGCAGAACAATCCACATAGTCTACCCAGTCTTGAGTCTGTGCTTTTGGGCATCTCTGAACTTTAACCTGTATTATTCAGTTGTTAGGCCAAACCCATCAATAAGAGCACTCTTCAAGACCTTGTAATTATCAGCATCCTCTTCTCTTACAGTGAGGAGCTTGTCTCTACCTTTGTCTGCAAAGGAGAGCCACAAGATTGCTGCCCACTTCCCCTGAGGGACCTTCTGTACTTTACAGGCCCTCTCTAGAGCAGTTATCCATTTGTGGATGTCATCCCCACTCTGGTAGGGAGGGACAATCTTGCTCAGGTTTCTATGGTCATAAGACCTTTCCCTATCTCTAGGGATATTGCTGCCACCATGCGACTCTAGTCCCAACTGTTTTCTCTCTTTGTAGAGATCTAGGGACTCCCTGTCTAGAGCCAATTGCTGCTTTCTGAGTTCAAGCTGGGCTTGCTCATACTGAATCAGCCTCTTTCTCCTCTCATGAGAGGATTCCCTCCTATGAGAGGAGACAGAGGTCCCTATTGAGGTGTCAGAGTGGTTAGACTCCTGAGAAGGAGATCTAGACCTTCTAGGCACACTCATAATCCTTCCTGGGGGACAAAGTGGAGGTCATTCTGATCCTCCTCTTCCTCTTCCACAGGAGGGATTGGGTTTTCCAGGTCAGGGTCATTGTCACCCTCCTGGTCAGTTCCAGAGGGGGGGTTGGGGGTGTTGCTACCCCTTGCCCCATCCTCATCTTCTGCCCCACCCTCTGCACCTGCCCCTTCAGTCCCTAAGGGCCTGTTGAGGTCATCAGCCATTAACATCTCTCTCAGATGTTGGGTGGTGGGACTTTGGCCTGTCTTCAGTTTCCTCACATTGCATATTGCTCTCAATTCCAAGAATGGGAGTGTATCATACTTGGAGGGAAGAAGCCCAGTGGCTTCTGGCAAGGACTCTCTGGGTCCTGGCTTTGAAGACATCACTAGTGAGGTGTGGTGTATGCACTACCTACTCTAGTGTGGCCTACTAAACTCTCTTGAGTTGTAGAAAGGGTGTGCTATCCCTTAACACACAACTCTAAGTTCAGTAGAACTTACTGTATACTAAGCTTAATTTATATGTACCTTAGGTACCTTTAGTGGTTTTCAGTTGATCAATTCAATTGAGATTATCTGGTAAAACAATAGCAAGCTGGAATCCCACACGCTGCACACCAATGTGAGAAGTTGGCCTGGCATATGCTGTCCACTAATTATAGTGGGCACCTTGCACCAGTCCAAACAACCCCTTATTGGAGATAGGTTAAAGACAACCTTTATTGAAAGCTATCCTAGTGGTAGCTACGGAGAGCAGCCTTCAGGCTAAGTCTTGAAGGAATGTAAAGCAGCTTGTTTTACCAGTCTATAATCTCTTGAGTGACCAAATGAAAGAGCACCACACCAGGTATATATTCAAAATATATGTATTTATTACTAAACACACCCCTCTAGTCTCTTTATGGGGCTAGAGTTCGAAGTACATAAGTTATAAGTTATTTAAACACAGTAATAGCACAAATACACGTTTGGGCTCTAAGGGCGTACCAAACCATATACCAATAAAGTGGTATAAGAACCACGACTGAGCTAGACACTAGGCCTAGAGCCTCTAGAAGTGCTTGGACCACAAGGAACCACCCAAGGTAGTGACACAGGGGACCCACGGGGGACGCGTGCAGTGTAGTAACACAGCAGCGAATCGCCGTTAACTTCTATGGAGAAAGTCGCGGTTTGGAATTTAAAGAAAAGGGACACTTAAAGAAGGACTTGGAGCAAACCCTTTGAGAGATAGGTCGTTCTAGAGTCTCTACCCACGGGAGCACCGGAGTACTCTTGTTACCTCCGCCCAGGGAAGCCGGGTGCATAGGTGCCTTTCGGGGTCGGGTTTCGTCGTCGATTTGAATGGCGATCTGCTGCAAAGTGCTGCTGGCGACCAAGTGAAAAGTGTCCGGGTGGATCCAAGGGTGGATCGGAGATCTGAAGAACCTGAAAGCAGAGGGGGCAGAGTCTGGGTCACTAGCCAGTGACCAGGAAGGCGATGAGCAGATGCCCACCGATGTCGAGTGCTTCAGGTAGGTTGATGGTCGTCTTGACTCTTCAGCCACGAGGTCCAGGAGGCGTTGTCGGTGACCAGGAGCAGGATTCTGGCTGGTACATGATGTCTGTCGAGTGCTGAGGTGTCGGCGACCGGATTGGACCCAACAAGCCTTGGCAACGGCAAGTCTTGATGAAGATGAATATTGACGATTGTGCAGACCAGCAAGGTCTGAGGGACTCACCCAGCAAGCGTAAGTGAGGGCAAGCCTGGAGCAACCAGGGAGCCCAAGTAGAAAAAGATTGGCCTTCGTGAAGGGCTACTAGCCAACGGGCTAGCGACCGCGAAGGAGCCTCAAGATGGTGCACGTGGAGCTGGCTCACAGGACACTCATGGAGTGGAGGCCAGTGATCTTCGATGCA
The DNA here is from genome assembly GCA_963921515.1 of Calotriton arnoldi. Taxonomy (NCBI): domain Eukaryota; kingdom Metazoa; phylum Chordata; class Amphibia; order Caudata; family Salamandridae; genus Calotriton; species Calotriton arnoldi. Next base: position 1,017,971 of record CAWUFW010004401.1, on the reverse strand, counting down.
GTTAGTGCTGGAGGCTAGGGCTACTCGGAGCTCAAAGCACGACTTCATGGGAGACCCAGAAGAGGATGCACTTGCAAATGCGTGCGGTGTCCAGGGGTCATGGTTCCACGTTACCCACGACAGCTACAGGCCTCAGCTTTGCTGGGGACTCAGGGCAGCCTCGGCGAAGTCTGGAAATCCACCTCTGGTGATGCAAATACTTCGGCGTCCGACGGGAGCTTAGGCGATGCAGACCAGACAATTGCTTCTTTGGTGCCTGCCAAGCAGGGGAGTCACTCCTTGACCCCAAGGGAGATTCTTCTCTCCTCTAATCTTTAAGTAGAGCGTCGAAGGTCCAGGATTCTGTGTCAGAGTTTCGTCCAGGGATAATCTAAAGTCCTAAGGACTGGGTTCCTATACTTATACTAAGTTTAGGGGTTGGACTTACTCTGTGGTCCCACCTATGGGTGGGTCTGCAGAGGGGTGGCTACACCCCTTTCCCTTTGTCCAGTTCGCGCCAAAGCAGGGGCTGCAAGCCCCTGATCCGGTTTGAACTGGGGTATGCACAGGGACACCAAATGTGCCCCCAGTGCAGGACTTCAAAGCACCCGAGAGTGCTCCCGCCCAGCCCCAATACACACTATCCTGTCTGGGGAGGTGGTCACACCTCCCTGGGACAGGAAACCTATTGTCCAGGCCTCCCCTGCCGGAGTTTCGGTCGGCAGCAGGAGGCCAGACTTGTGTCTGTGGCAGCAGCATCCATTTTGTGATGCTGGGGCTTTGGAAAGAAGTTACCGGTCAAGCCAGGGTTAACATGTCTCTCCCTCTAGAAGGTTGGAATGCTACCCCCACCGCCAGAATTGGTGGGGGGGTAGTATTCCAAGATGTTTGACACCAAACACGACATGTTTCTGTGCAGCCATCCCAAAGTTAGCATTTAACGCGAGGTTATAATGCGCTTAAGAGTATATGGTCAGGCTGCACTACAAACAGCATCAGAGAAGGGTCTCCGAACGCTGCAGAGGGGCCCTGCTCATGCAGGGGCACCCTCTCACATAGGAACCACGCACTCTGCCTTCAGGATTGATAAGGCCTGCCATAGGAGTGACTTATAGGTTTATATGTGTGTATGTATATAGTGATATAGGTAGCCTATATCACAGTAAGAGGTGCATGCACCACCTTACCCAGGCTGCAGTAGCAGACCTGTGGTGTCAGTTTGGATGGCCTTCCAGGGGTGGCACAATACATGCTGCAGCCCCTGGTAGGCCGCTGAGGTACCTATGCCCTGGGTACATAGTATACCATATACTAGGGACTTATAAGGGCACTCCAGTTTCCAATCAGAGATGTGCCTAAGGCACATGGAAACCATTTTAGAGAGGAAGCAGCTAGGCTGGGGTTCTGATTAGCAGGGCCCCAGCCAGACTAAGGTCGAAAAACAGTGAAGCATCAGCAAAAAGTGGGGGTACCCATGTGAAGCAGATCCTACTCTCCTACAGTACCCAGTTATTCTCGGAGGACAGGAATATTTCTGTCCTCCGGCAACACGTACAATGTGCCCTCCAGATTTGTAGAGACAGGTTGGTGATGCATTGCACCTTAAGCACTTATGCTAAGGACAGCTGGGGCCCTATGCCTGACTTTTGCAGGTACCACCGGTGAATCCACCATCTTGCTATCCTTGGGTCACTGGTTTTGTATCAAATTCAATATACCGGCTCTTTGCTTTGATATATAATTTTTACACTTTTTTGTAGATACCACTTTCACAGCAGTAACTTACCTAAGATCCTGAAGAAAGCCACAACACTCTCTAGGTCATTGGCTGAAACATGTCGATCTGAGTACAGTACGATTGGATCTAATGGTTTCCATCGTACCTTCGTTTTTTAATCCTAGCACGTGGTAGCCAGAAAAAGATATGTGGTAAACCCTGTAGCTAGTTGTAATCCACTTCACCACTAGCACTGCACCCCTCATAACATCCTGCAAGCTCACATTGGGTTTTAGTAATAACCCCTCTTACACAAAAGAAATTCCTGAGCTCCTCCCTCGCAGTGAGGGAGTTGTAGCCTGCACCATGACTGGGCATCATGGTGCGAGGAGGATTCCCACCTCTGGTGGGTGAGAGTTCCCACCTCTGGTGGGTGAGGGAAACCGTCCTTTAAAGGGACACCTTCTTCTTTGTCAGCCATCTCTGTCTTCATCTTTTTCTTGATAGCCCGAGGGCTTGTGTGTGTTTTGCTTATTATATTCGGGGAATTCGCCCTGGCTGGTCTTAAAATCTCTTCAGGCCCCCTTTCTGTGTGTACACAATTCCCCAACGAGCCAACTTATCCCACAGGAGTCCACTATTAACTCTATCAAAAGCTGCCCTGAAATCAACAAAACAGGAACATAGTTTTCCTCTTGAACCAAATGCTCTACACACAGCACCCCATAGAGCAAAGCAGTGATCAACTGTGGAATAGCCCGGCCTAAAAACTGCTTGCTCTTGCAAAATGCACTGCCTACTGCAGGCCCAGGCCTTTAGAGCAATCAGTAGTGTTTGGGTATAGATCTTTGATACCACATCGAGCAGTGATATCAGCTGATAATTTGCAGTGTCGTCATAAGCTCCCTTCTTATAGCTGGGTATAATTATGGACCCTCTCCAAGAATCTAATATTACACCATTTTTTGCACCATAAAAAGGGGTTGAGAGCATTGGCCCACCATAATGAGTTTTACTTTTAGAGTGTTCCTGGTAACCCATCTGGGTTACCTGCCTGTGATGACTTCATATTTCTGAGTTTTGCTATGATGCATGTCTCTTGGATCTGGAAAGATTTGGGCATTCCAACTGATCAACAACAATGTTGCTTCTTAGATTTTTATCTGACACATATACAGCTCCCCAAAAACATTGTCCACTGCACTTTGCAGACCTGGACTTCTAATTTTGACAGGCAATTTTGGTGGATATTATTCACCATCTGCCAGAATAAATGAGAAGTGCCCTTTACTATTGCATCCTGCATTTTCCTCCAATTGCTCTCATAAAACGTCTTTCTTTTCTGGGAACACACTAAGCGGTAGGTTCTTTTTAGGGACCTCCAATCCTGCTAGCACCTTCCCTCACCTCCTAGGGAAAACAGTTGTTTTGCTTTATTAACTGCCCATTGTAGGGAACTGCACTCTTTATCAAAACACCCCGTTTGCAATTTCCATGCAGCTCTTTTCGGTGAGCGCACTTCAAGAAGAGACTAGACTTCCTTAATCAAATGCTCATACCATTCAATTCCCTTTCCATCTTCTGGTGCAAGTTCCATTTAATTCAATTTTTTTCTAATTCACTCAGTTATGTTCAGCAATAGAAACCTTTATCCAACCATCTGCTCTCTAGGAGGAAAGGGATCCTGCGAGATGCATAGTGCCATTGCAAAGTGATCACTCAATCCTAGGTCACATATTTTAAAAGAACACACATCACCAAAATGCACTACGGATGTAAAAATATAGTCAATAGGACTTCTATTCCTACCATACCGGAAAGTTGGTCTTGCTGGACTATCGTTTGGAAAGTGCCATTTAGGATTGTCTAGACTGTATTGTACAAGGGCTAATGCAAATAGGGTTGCTTTTGAAGAAGGGTCCTTTGTAGGGCTTCAGGCAGATGATATACCATAGCAACTTAATATATCTTACAAACACTCATCAAAGGTACTGAGAGAGATTCCTAAATTGGAGTCACCTGCTAATATAATTTGTGCAGATGCAAAAGTGACAGTAAACCAAATATAGATCCTGTTCCAACATCATGAATTCAGTCTCAAAAGCATTGTAGTTAGGTAGGATATGTACATTTAAGCATATCAACATGTCATTATCATTAGCAGCATTTGTCAGCAAGATGGAACAAGCTAACAGCCAGAGACATGTTGTCTCTAGATGGGTAACTTGCTTAACAGTAAGAAGAGATACAAGAGTCGGCAGCCCTCCCATTGCTCGACCAGAGGACATTGGAGGGGTTGCACACTTACTAATTACAACAAACCCATCTAACGAAGAACTCTCCCACAACAAGGTCTCTTGCATCATTTACACTGAAAATTCTTCCGAGATTGAGCTAAAGGCACTCAATATCTTCAGCGAATTATGTCCATGAATATTCCATGCCAAGATTTTACAGGTATGCTCAGACACCTAGTGTACTAGGTGTCCCTCCCCTCTATTATACTCATTCACTCAGTCTCCTCCACAATTTTTACAATATCGCCTCTGCTCTTGGGCGGAGATTTTCTCAACTTCATCAATGGCAAAGATAACTATTATTATGCGGTTTGACTGACCTCCTCTACCTAAGGGTAAAACGGGCCAGAAACATGTTGAGGCCTTACCAGGTGGAATAGGTCTAGTTGAGTTGGGATAAGGACCCCATGATAACTTAACAGTGGCTTACTTGTTCTGTTTGAATGTGTGATTAGTACATTTGGTCGAGGAAGTCTTGAAGAATAATCGCATCCTTCAACTTGGCCTGGATCATCGCATAGAAATACTGCTTGGCTGATTAAATCACTGATTCTTTCAATCATATTTTCAGCTACTATGCTAGAAAAGAAGTGAACTCTCATCCTTATGACAACCTGCCACCTATGTCCCCAGACGAGGTCCCATCCAAACAAGGACCCTTTTAAAAACTGCAAGTAGCTTTGAGCGATTGAGAGATTTTCTTATTTCGTCTTTTTCCATTATTTGTTACTTTGAAGTAGAGAGTCTTTTTATTTGTGCATCTGAGCTAGTTGCTTTTATTTATGTTTTTCCTTGCTACATCATTTTTTCCATTTTCTATGTCTACTCTCTTACTGCAAATAGCTGGGAGGGGCTGCATTTGCTTTGGCTTAGAGAGTGAGCCTGATGTACCAATCGCTGATTGCCTTAAAGGCCTATGTATCATATTTTTCATATTTTTAATTGTGAGTTTCCAGCCAAATTGGCAGTTATATTTAATGAGATGCCATAGCTAAGTATCCTGTTATAATTACACATGGAAGAAGCAGGGTTTTTCCCTTTACAAATTTTTGTTTCAATCTTCCCCCTCTTTACCTTGATTTTATCATAGTTCATCATTGCACGTGATTCAAATCTAAACTGAGTATGAGAATCTTAGAGTTCTTTTTCCCATAAAGTCCAACTCTATGTTGTATCATACTGGGTTGTCTTGGAAGAAATATACATTTATTTGATTTCTTTAAAATCGTAAAAGGGTGGAGCGAACCACCTTGGTACATGAGGTATCGAACAATTGTTCTAGGTTAAAATGCAATAAACACATTTGTTTGGACTATTTCTGTATGAAGTCTCGCCCTGTTAGGGAAGCAAACTTAATTCAAACTGTACACAAGCATATATGTTTCTCAAGGGTATAATAAAGTGCAAGTCCTGAGGGAGTTTAGACTGCGGAGTTTAAAATAGATGAACGAGGCGATTCTGTATAGTCAAGTTCAGTTCATCAGTCGTTCTTGTCTAATTCTTTTGCCGCTATGTTCCAAAATTGTATTGGCTTGCAAGACAATTGGACAGACGAGCCTCCAAGACATGTTATAACAGCCGCTCTGCAGGTCCTTATTTGTTCTCTCTTCAGTGTTTCCCGAGGGGAGTTTTCTGAGTGTTTAAAAGCGCTGGACAGATACATAATAGGTGGAGTAATGACTCATCTCCATGACCACAAAGACGCCATTCCTTGTCAACCATGTCCGTTTCCATTTTGGAGTGAGGTCTTTCGAGGGGAAGGATCCCAGTCTCAAAAGGGTCAAGTTCCGCTTATATTGTTTTGAAAAGTGTTCTGACAAATACGGTTGAGGTTTCAACGATTTATAAGATAACATCACCGCCCATGCATGTGTTTTGTGGGCCAAGGCGGCTTTGTCTGTTAACAGCGATTGTTGCTTAATGGCTTTGTTAACTATATGCTTAAACTCAGAGTAGGTCGTTATTGTGAGTCAGGCCACATCTGGCTTTAAAGCAGAAAGGGATTCTTTTAGAAATGGGAATACTGACTTTCGTAGCCTGGATTGTTTTTCGACCTCCTGCCAACAGTGGTGGGCTAGAGTGTTTTCCTCTGCTGCCCTCATTCTCCAATAATATTTAACCAGGGCTCCTTGTCTTGCTGGAATCTGTTTTTTTAATCTATATTCCAGTCTTATCTGTGCCTATGAAATATGACGTGGAATTGAGTACAAGTTCTTGAAGAGATTAGATTGTGCTGTATTTAAAACTCTCGAGTCCTTTGTATTTATCATTTCCGATCCATATGAAATAGATGGCAGGAATTTTGCTGCTATGACCTTTAGTAGATGGTAAGTTGAACAACTGCTGAGTTTATCTGCAAGATTTTAAATGCGAATAGTAGTTGTTTGGCTTTTACTTGCCCTTGGTCCAGATGTTGCTTGTAGTTGAGCTGGCGATCTAGGTGTACCCCCAAGTATTTGTATGTGTCGACTTGGGACAAAGGGTTGTTGTTTAACATCCAGATGAATTTAGGGCGTTTTTTGTGGGCGCTGGAAAAGCATACGACCTTCGATTTTTGTAGTTTGATTACCAATTGAGCTGAGGTGGTATATTCTGCTAATTTGATAATCAACCGATGCAATCCTAGAGGCATTTGAGAAAGTAAGACAATGTCGTCCGCGTATTGGAGACTTACTATTGGGACATTGCCCAATTTTGGAGGGTTGCCTTGTGATGAACGAAGTTTGTTCTCTAAGTCAGCTGTGTAGATGCTAAATAAGCGAGAAGACCAGCACGCACCCCTGTTTTAAGCCGTTGATGGTTGAGATTTTATTAGTTAGACTTCGCCTGTCCCCTTTTTTTATTTGGACCCATGTTTGTGAATAGAGATTGATGATTGCCTCTAACAATTTAGTAGGAGCTCCCCAAGATTTCATTTTCACCCATAGCTTGGATCTGAGCACTTTATCGAAGGCTGCTTTGAGGTCTACAAAGCACGCATAGAGGATGTTTGATTTGGCGATGGCTTGATTGGTCAGGAGGTTGACTGCAGATTTGTTCGTTAAAGTGCCCATCCCTGCCTGAAAACTTGTTTGTGTATTCGGAATGAGGTTTTTGCTGCTGACCCAATCCTCAAGGTCTGCCAACAAGTTTGATGCGTAGATTTTTACCTCAACATCAATGAGCGCTATCAATCTGTAATTGGATGGATCGGAACACGCCCCCGATTTGTATATGGGTTGTAAAATACTTCCTCGCCAGGAATCAGAAATGATGCAAGACTCTAAGATGTGTGTAAACAGGGGTGTTAGGTGGCCGGACCAAAAGGATGGATCTTTTCTAAATAATGCGCTAGGCAGGCCATTTGGCCCCGGGGCCCCATCCGATCTCAGGTGTTTTATTGTGTTCAGTACCTGCTTTTGTGTCATCTGTGGGTGGTGTTCCAATGGTTCAAACCTTGTGTTTTCCCAAGCTTCTGGGTGGAATTTGTCCTCTATCTGATATTTTGGGTGGTAGAATGGATTTTTAAATAGTGATATACAAATTTTGGTATCTGTTTTCTGGATGGTTCTGGGTTTTTGAGCCTTAGGACTTGTTGTCTCACTGGAGTCCGTCCCCATCACTTTTGAAGGTTTGGAAGTATTTAACTCACCGGTGAGTGAGGTTGTATTATATGTGGCTTCAATGTGAGCTCTCCTTGTATGTTCCGTTATTTCCGAATTAAAATGTCGGTTTTTGCCATTTAGTAGGAAGTTGATGTTTGCCCAGAAAGGTTTGGAGTTTCTTTGCTTGCTGGCGTGGAGTAGTTTCATCCAAAATTGTTTGTTGTATGCTTGCTTTGCCGCCTTGATTTCTTTTTTTAAGTCGCTTTTCATTTTTGCTATTAAGGTAAGGGTCTGTTGTGTCTGTTCTGAGCCCTGAGTTCGTAATAATCTTAGGTATTTGTTTAGGAGGTTTTTTTTTTATCCTTAGATTATATGTGTACCAGGCTGCCCCGTTGGTTCTAGGGGCTTTATGGCCGTTACCTCAGTTGGAATTTTTTTATTTAAATTGTTGACAAACGTCTCCCAGCCCTCTATACGGTGTTGCTCTGCTTCCGGTGATGCCAATAATGAGAAGCATGTCCCCATAATGGAATCTATGTTACTTTTGTTCCATGTGAGTCATTTTAGATTATAGGGTTGAGTTGATAATGAGAGAGCCTTGACTTGCCCGGACCTTTTTAGAATGGTGGTTAGTGTAAAGGTTTGAGGATGATGATCACTTTCTGTTCTTTCCTTTATTTGGAAGTTGGAAATTAAAGGAAAGAGATCGAGGTCCGCCAAGGTGAAATCGATGGTTGAGCCTGTTTTGTTCGTCACTCTAGTGAATGCTGCGGGACAGTCCAAATGGCTGAAAGTTCGCCCAGAAAAGCTGCGCATCTCTTACCCAGGGTGTTCCATCTGCTTGTGTTGCCCTGTCTTGCCCGTATAAGGCCTGATAAGTTTTATTCCTCCCCTTGCAATAGGTTCATGTTGAAATTCCCGGTCAGTATTATGTTGGCTAGTGGATGAGTGCGTTTTAGAGCTTCAAGTGTGGTGATAAGTTGCTGAATTATGTGCCCCTTTTGCTTGTCGGCTGGATGGATATAGATGTTCAGAATTAACAAGCTGGTCGAGGGCGAATCTTTGAGCTTGGTGCATTGCATCCAGGGGGAATCGAGGTTGGTGATTACATCTTTCTAGGGAATGTCCGTCGAGATGAAAGTCGATAGGCCGCCTTTTGCCCTTCCGTACTTTGCATCTTTTGTGGCTGAGTTGAGGTATTCTTTGTAGCCTGCTATTGGTGAATTTATGATCTGCCAGGTTTCTTGGAATAGAAGTATGTCATGCTGTTGGATGAACTCTACGAAGTCAGCATCTTCAAATTTTGCACTTAAACCATTCACGTTCCATGAACAGATCTTACAACCCTGGCCTTTTTTGAAATCTTTGAGTACTTTTGTTCATGCAGCTCCGTGGTTCATAGTTAAGGCGCTCACATGCGAGTTTTCCACGGGATTGGCAGCTTCGGAGTGTGGTATTGTGATCATAATTTTCCTGATTGTTTAGCCATCGCCTTTCGTTATGCTGAACTCATCAGGGCCTTTTGCACCGTTTAGGACGCCCACCGATTGGGTTGTTGTAACATGCTTGGGTAGTGGGGGTGCTCTGCCTTTTTTTAGCTCAATGCCCCATTTTGAAAAGGACTCCCTTTGCCGCCAGATCTGTTCTACGAAGGAGTGATATGTCCAGGTTGCTATTGTAATTTCTGGACCGATTCAATTGGAATTAGATTTGAACTCAATACTTTCCAGATCCCTGGATTTGATGTGACTCAGGGCTGGGAGGGCTTCAAGTAATCTTAATATTGCACTTCTATTCAGTATATCATGAGCTCCCCTCGAAATGTAATATGAAACTAGCTCTATCTTTTTGTGGCCTGTGCTGGGAAGATCAGTGTATTGTTTTTTGGCTCAGTCGCTTGGGGTCTCTTTTACTGCCTCAATAGACTCTGAATAATTTAGCACTGTGTTTGGGTGGTGTTGTGCGCTGTTTTGTTGAGTGCTTTGAAGGTCCGTGGCTGGTTTGACCTCCGTGCCTCCCAGGGGGTGTGCTCCTATCTTGACTTCTTTGTAGTTGTGCCTCTCTTCCGAGACAGCTAGTCTGTTGCTGACAGCCTCCTGTGGGCTACGTTTGCTAGCTTCTGTCGTTTTACCACGAGGGGTTAGTATGCTGTTAGTTTTTTGGGTGACCTGGGTGGTTAGTTTGTTTAGTTCCCGCCTTTCCAAAGGATTGAATATGCTATATATTTTCCTTATTGGTGAATTTGCATATTTTTGTTGTTTAGGGCTGCTTGAGGCGGCAGTCTCTTTTATAGGTGAAGTGAAGTAGTCCTTAATACAAACAGCATTCCTGATGCTTTGTTCAATAATATCCTTCTCAATTTTTTTGTCATTCACAGTGAGCATTGTAATTTGTGATCAAGATGCATTTGACCCCTGTTTGATTTACTTTTTCTTGCTTTCCTCAATCGTTTTCTTTCCCCCTTCGTGTGGGAAGTTATCAATTTTTCATTTGGGGCTTACATCTGCTGTCAGTTGCGGACAGTAGTGGTTGGGTGACGGTTGCTCAGGTTCCCTCGGGGTATCAAGAGTGGATGAGCTTACCCACACGGGAGCATTGTGAGTCTCCTTGTCTCTTGGACTGTAGCTCCTAGGGGTCTGAGGACTCGCCCGACCTTCTCCCCTAAATGACTTGTGTTCACAGTCTGTTGCCGGTTTGGACTTTGTTTGGGGATCCCTAACTGCCCCCAGCAGTTCTGAAATTAAGGTCGGTACTGCTGCTAGTTTGTCAATTATTTGGAGGCTGTGGCACGTGTGGTATGTGATGTCTCAGTCTTGCTGGACCTTCGCGATCATGGTATTGAGAGCCTGCAACTTTTGTTCTATCCCCAGAACATGGATAGCTAAGATGTTTAAGAGCTTGACTTGGGTATCTAGCTTGTCAGCATGATATGTCATTGCCTTTCCGATGGTTTCCATTGTGTTTAGCAGGTGCGGCCATACGGCGGATGCTAGAGAGCCAATCGATGCTTTCGTCTGGGGTTGGTCTGTTTGGTATGATTGATCCGATTGGTTCGATTGAATCTTGATCCTACTTGGTTGTTTGTTTTTGTGTAGAGCATTAGGTGCAATCGCTGGGGCTGGTCTGGACTCTTTGGAATTATTTGGTCTGTTTGCTGTGCATTTTTACGTGGATCTAGTGATAGGGCAAAAGTGTCACGGTCTTGGGTGCAGGCTGTAGCGGTCCCCTGTTGTTCTGGTGATAGTGGGGCTGCCAATGAGGGGGGAGAATGAGATGGTGCAAATAGGCTTAGGATATTGTCTAGCAAATGCATTGGATCGTCCTTGTTTTTTTTGTTATCATTTGCAGTTGCTGTTGGACTGGAGGGGACATTTGGCTGAATAGAAGATCCCAGATTGGGTCCGGCTGGGTGTGAACTTGAGCCTCAACAAGCTGTTGGTGGTGCCTTTGAAAGAATGGCAGGTGGGTTTGAGGCCTTGGGTATTGATGAATCTTGATTAGTTGATTGCGTACTTGGGTCTTCTCTGATGGGAGAGAAGAGATCATTTATTTCCGTACCCTGGATTTCTTTGTTTGTGTTATGGCAGCTGCTATGTGAAAGGTCCTCAATGCCTACACAATGGGGCTCTGTGTTGTTGTTGCTTTGTTTTGCATCCGTATGGTCCATGTGGTCCTTATGGCTCTTGGGCGAAAGTCTGCGGCATAATTTAAAAAAATCTGTGATCAATGGTCGTACATCTGGCCCTTGGAGCCTACCTACAAGCTTAGAAGGCACTTGTGGTCGCGATAGACTACATCAGGTTGTAAGTATAACACTAAAGGGGCTGTAACAATTCCAGGCAATTCCAGGCTTCCAGGCACTATGAGCGCAACCCACTAGGAGCAACCTGCAACAACCTAATGCTGGTCGCCTCAGCACCAGAGGGGGGGGATGCCCACCATGCCTAATTTGCTTACCAGCAGCCAAATGTTTCTTGCTGCCGCCGTTGCAGCTGTCGCAGCCCTTCGGGCGCCTCCAGCCAAAGGAGCCACCACAACCTCTACCCATTCCCTGCCTACTGCCGCAAAGCGGACAAGGCTGGCAATGGCTGGCAATAGCAGAGGGGAAGACAAGGAGCAAGTTTATGTGAAGGCCAACGAGAGGTGGAGGTCAGGGGTAGTCTGGGCAGTTCGTTGACTTTGACCGTAAGCCAGGCAAGCTGCCGCGTTTGCATCAAAACACCTTTGGACGAGCTCCTGTTCAACGCAATGCAGCGCTCACAACGAAATTCGTTTGATTTATTTAAATGTTTACTTACCTGTATTGGCCTTAATCCGAAGTTTACTACCCCCCACCCTGCCCCTCCCCCGCCCCACATCACCGCCCGACCAGGACTCCTACCACGGGTCGCGCCTGATCTGTTCGTTCGATAGGGCAAAATAATGGACCGGTTAATGGGCGGTCCCTTCCCTACTAGTGTCTTATGAACAATACAGAGTGCCTTAAATTTAATTCTCTCCTGTATAGGAAGCCAATGAAGGGAACACAGAGCTGGTTTCGCCGATTGGCAGTTTGGTATACGAAGGAGCATACGTGCTGCGCAGTTTTGCACAGTCTGTAGCTTCGAGATGGTGGCACTGGGAGCTCCTAAATACAGGACATTCCCATAGTCCAGGCGGGAAAGAATTAAAGCCTGGACCATGAGCCTTCTTGCAAGGAAGGGTAGTAGCGGAAGCACTTTCCGGAGCATCCTGAGGATACCATAGCAAGTAGCCTCCAATTTAGGGGGGCGTGGCCGGACCGTGGACCAAGATGGCCGCGTAGTTCCGTAGCTCCGACCGATTCCCCGGAAGATTTGGCGCACCCGGAGGCCCTGGATGCAGTGACGCCACGGCGACGGTCGCACTCAACTTCCATGTAGCCCCGGTCTCCGCCGAGCCTCGCCTTTCGTTCCCCGCTGATCAGGAACCGCAGTTGTTGCTTGCTGCGACTGAGGCCTGTTGCGCTCGGCAGAGCCGGGGGCTGGATTAGATCAGCTACCCGATGGAGACAGAGCCCGTGCCTGGAGGCGCGCTGAGAGGCGGCTTGCCCTGACTCGCCCAGCTGGGACCTTCTGATCTCCATGACGGGGAGTACGGCACATCCCTGACTGGTTGGGACGGCTTGGAGTGGTGAGTCCTGTTTCTCAGCGCACAGGACGGCCCACCCGATATCCCCGGAGGCCCCGTGGAGGCAGGGTCCACGGGTGAGCCTGGGGACCGGCCACTCAGTCAGATCGCAGCGGGGCCTCCTCTCACATTGGACCCCGCTCCTGCCTCACCTAACAGTTCTCCCTCATATTCTGGAGGAACGGTGCCCCCCGATGATGTGTTTGGCGCTCCCGGCCCTCGCACTTTGACCAACTTCGGTGCAACGTTGCCATGTGCCCGCACACGATGAATACCTGAGTGCTGGGCACAGTTTGTGACACTGGGGCACATATATTGAAGTTGCTGAGCTCTCCTCACATCCGCAGCGCCCGGACCCGGCGGACACTGCCCCCGCGAGAACAACCAGGCCGGCGAGCCGATTTTCTTTGAGTGCCACTGGACTTCTAACCGCTGCCCTCTTCGCGCCAGCCCAGGTGCTCCCTTTGGCTCTCCCTCTCCCCATCCATGGCCATGGGGAAAGTCGACCCGATACAACAGAAGCTGCCATTCCAGAAGACAGCGGGTGGTACGGACCCTTCTGGTGGCACCATGGCTGAAGGGGGCAACTCAGTATGCCCTCCCCAACCTTCTGGGCCTGGTAATGAGGCCCTGATGGCGGAACTGTGAGCCGGCTTCAAAGCCCTGGACACGAGGTTCGATGCCCTATATAGGAGACTGGACACGTTGGGGGCCAGAATAGATAAACACGACTCGCGCTTGGATACGGCGGAGGGCAGAATCTCTGATCTTGAAGATGGCTCGGCCCAGGCAACCAAGCGCCTGGAACGGATGGAAAAGGTGCTCAAGACCATCGCCATGATGAATGAGGACTTGGAGGCCAGGGGGAAGCGTAATAATATACGAATCTTGGGTATTCCGGAATCCACAAACACTGGGCGGCTTTGTGGGTTTGTAGAGGGCCTCCTGTGTGACCTGTTTTGCTGTGACACTTTCACACCCACTTTTGTTGTTGAAAGGGCACATCGTACCCTTGGTCCCCGTCCTAATCCCGGTTGCCCTCCTCGCCTGATCATGGCACGGCTCCTCAATTTTAAGGACAGGGACACTGCACTGCGCCTGGCCCAGGAGCGGGGGTCTCTGGATTGGCAGGGTTCCTCTGTCTCCCTGTATCCTGACTTGACTGCGATGGTTCAGGAGGCCCGTTGGAAGTTCGGGGCAGTCAAACTTGCTCTCCGAAAAGCTGGACTGAGGTACAGGATGCTCTACCCCGCACGTTTGAAAGTGGACATCAACGGCAGATCCAGGATCTTCGACACCCCGGCCGAGGTGCAGGAGTTCCTCAGGCATCGCTCGAACACTGCCCAGCTGAATATATCACCCACCCTGGACCGCTTTCCTCGCCTGCCGGACTCTGGCGCTAGCTCTGAACTGTTCTCCACACATGGGTAGCTCCACCGCATATCAACGAGCTGATAAGTATTGCTCTTTCTTCTTGACTTTCGCCTCTCACTGACTCCTTTGGGCCCGCTGGGTGTACGGCCTCTACGATTGGTTTCCTTGCAACACTTTTCAAGCCCGGGGATTGTTAGGAGTGTTGCCTCCCCCCCAGTGCTCTTTGCACCTTCTGGGTTTATACGGTTCGACTGTTGTAGAGTTTATTCATGTATCTAATCGGGATTTGGGATTTCCCCTACGCAATGGGTATGGGGATGGGTGGGGGGGTGGGGATGTTGTAGGTTGAGACCTTTCTTTTCTTATTTGGACTATTTACTGCATTTACCATTATGTCTTGTGATCCAATATGTGGAAGCGTCAAGGATTTTATTATTGTCACGTAACACTCGCCACATTGAAAACATTACCCTTTTATCTTGGAATGTACGGGGGCTTAATGACACCCGCAAACGCAAGCAGGTGCTTCATTACTTGCAGCGCCACCACGCGGACGTTGCCTTTCTCCAGGAGATGCACCTCCCCCCCCACTAACCCCGAACTTTGCCGTTAGTTGGGGTCCCAACAGGTATTTGCGGGGTATAGTACTTATTCCAGGGGGGTCTCAATTTTGGTGCATAAGCATCTGCCATTCAGGGCAGTGGCGGTGCACTCTAACTCGTATGGTAGATACATTTTAGTGAAGGGCTGGCTCCTAGGCCATACAATCCTCCTGGTAAATGTCTACGCTCCCAATATAGACAGCCCGGATTTCTTCACTGAGCTCCACTCCAGCATTGACACAATGGGAGCCGATCACATATGTATGGGCGGTGACCTTAACATTCTGCTGAATTCCCAATTGGAGAGTACTACCACCTCATCTGACTCCAAACCTAGGGCTAGAAGAACCCTTTCCACACTGATCGATACTTACCGATTAGCAGACGCGTGGCATCACATGCACTCAGCTGCACCCGCATACCCACATTATTCTGCCCCTCACAACACCTGGACCCGTCTGGATTACTGGTTACTCACCCCCAGGGTTGCCACTTGGTCGTGCTCCATCACCCACCTCCCACATACACTCTCTGACCATTCTCCAGTGGTGCTTGGGTTGCAGATTCCAGGGGCCGGGGACAGGATGGGGCAATGGCGCTTTCCCGAGATGGCCCTCCGAGACTCTGTCTTTGAGGAGGCGTTACATGCTGCTGTTGAGGAATATTTTGAGATTAATGTGAATACCTGTTGACTCTAAGGCTACATTGTGGGAGGCTTTTAAAGCTTATATTAGGGGGATATGTATCTCCAAAAGTGCTGGCATATTGAAGGACCCTCGCCGCACTTTGGCTGGGATAGAGACCAAGCTAGCTGTCCTGGATACATTCTGGGAAACCTCCCGCTCCGACCCCAACCTTCGGCGTAGAGCAGCACTGTTGACGGAATTTCAGGAGGCGGCGGAAAGAGAGGCTCATTTTCTGGGGAAGTATGCTGTAGCCAGGCGGTACGGGGAGGGGGAACACCCAGGACGCACACTGGCCAGACTAATTCACCCCAACCGTGGGCCCTCTTACATCACCTCTCTGCGCGACCCTCAGGGCAAACTGATCACCGACTGTGCGGGCATTGCCAACAGGTTTTTTTTTTACTATCAAGACCTCTACAGGACCAGGGTTGACCCTGACCCGACGGTCAGTAACGCTTACCTCGATGAGGTAGCCTTGGTTTGGCTTGAGCAGGCACACAGGGACTTCCTCACCGAGCCCTTCAATATAGATGAAGTGCTCCAAGCGATCAAAGACATGGACGGCTCCAAAGCACCCGGTCTCGATGGGTTCCCTGGATGTTTTTACAAACTCTTTAAAAAGGCCCTAGCCCCGCACCTCATTGATCTGTTCCAGGAAGCCATTGGGTGTGGTGAATTACCCCCCACGCTGCGCGAAGCAGTAGTAACGCTTCTCCCC
The DNA here is from genome assembly GCA_963921515.1 of Calotriton arnoldi. NCBI lineage: Eukaryota > Metazoa > Chordata > Amphibia > Caudata > Salamandridae > Calotriton > Calotriton arnoldi. The sequence continues at coordinate 1,001,866 of CAWUFW010004401.1, read as the reverse complement.
AAAGCTGGCAAAGACCCGCAGGAGTGCGAATCCTACAGGCACCTCTCGCTGCTGAAGTTTGATTATAAAATTCTTGTGAAAATGCTCACTAACAGGCTCTCCTTGACCGTCGACAAGATGATTTTGCCTGCTCAGGCGGGTTTTTATTCTGCGTCGGTCCTCTGCATTAAATTTGCGCACTCTTTTTGCCACGCTCCACCGAGTCAATCCTTCTCTTCCAGCGGCGGCGGTCCTACTGGACGCCGAGAAAGCCTTTGACTCGCTGGAATGGCCCTTCCTCCATGCCACCCTGTTGCGACTCGGCATCCCACCCAGGTTTATTTCTGTGATTTCATTATTGTATACGCGTCCAACGGCCAGAATACGGTTAAATGGCACTCATTCCTCCTCCTTCGCATTATCAAGAGGGACCAGGCAGGGCTGTCCCCTTTCCCCTCTTCTCTTTATAATCGCAATGGACCCTCTAGTCCAGCACCTTCTTGACAATCATTCCCACAGGGGCATCCAATTTAATACTGGCCCTCTCTTGCTTACCCTTTACGCAGATGATGTCATTCTTTATGTTCGGAACCCAGATGATAATTTAGAACCGCTCCTTCCTGAATTTACCCGATTTGGTGCCATGTCAGGGTTGCAGATTAACTGGGGGAAATCAGAGGTTTTTCCTTTGACAGATGCCCCATGCCTCCGCGTTTCGGAATCAATCAATCAATCAATCATGTCATTTATAAAGCGCACTACATACCCGCGAGGGTCTCAAGGCGCTGGGGGAAGAGGGGGGTGGTGCTGCTACTCAAGTGGTGTAACGACTCAGTCAAATACCTTGGCATACACGTGCATGGGGATCAATAACAAATCGTTCAACTCAACTATGGTCCAGCCTTGGAGAAACTCTCTGATAGTATTGATCACTGGTTGAAACTCCCCCTGTCAATGTCCGGTAGAATGGCTCTCATCAAAATGGTCGTCCTCCGGCAATTTTTATATTTGTTTCAGAATATCCCTATACCGTTGTACGGAAGCTTCTTTGCGACTCTTCGCTCTCAAATTCTTTGTCTGGTGTGGGGGTGGTCAGCCTAGGATCAGCTGGGATGCTCTTACTTTGCCATTTGAACGTGGGGGATTTGGAGTTCCTAACTTTCGTATTTATTATTTGATTGCACAGTGTAGCTTCTCACGCTACTGGTTCCACGCAGACGCTTGGATCCCATATCTCAGGCCTGAAGCAGACCTCGCCCTTCCCACCCCCCCTTATCTGCGTTATTGCCAGTAGGGTTGCCTTGTGACCCCCAAGATTTACAAGCCCTCTCCACAACAAGTTGGGCGTGGAACCAACTGTCCCGAGCCACCGGGGCGCCATTGGTTTATTCTCCATCCCTCCCACTGGCGGGGAACCTATGGATCCCTATCACCAAGGAAGCTGTAGTGCAGCGCACCCTTTCTAAATTTAACTTGGGAACCTTCGGGGATTTATTCCCAAATAATCATGTCTTTTCTCGCTGTGAGGACACTCGTTTTTCTGACGCCACCTTCCTTGACCACTTTATATTATGCCGGTTTTTGAGCGCCCTTAAGACCACTGTCCTGACTTATCCTATAAAGACGCCTGACTTTCCCCCATTGTCGCTCCTTATCAAGGATACCAGCGGTGACCACTTGATGTCCAAAATGTATAAGGCCGCCATCGCTCTTCTTCCCCCTAGGGATGTGAAACTGAAGCAGGCGTGGGATCGTGACCTGGGTCAGCCCCTCTCTGACGCTCAGTGGCGCTATTGTTGCAAACAAACCTGCAAGATTTACTTTAAATATAGGCACAAATTGTTGCACTTCAAATATCTGCGGCGAGCATATGTTACGCCATGTATGGTCCACCGCATGGATTCCTCCAGACCCCACTCATGCCCGCGGTGCAAGTCCCCCATGGCAGATTTTGCGCACATGGCATGGACCTGTGTCAGGGTTGCCGCATTTTGGGGTAAAGTATTTGAGGCGCTATCTATGATGTTGGATCGTCCCCTCCCACCGTCCCCCCTCATGGCCTTACTGGGATATGTCGGAGGTCTCCCTAAGTCCTGTAGGCCATTTTGCGCTCTCGTGCTGCTTTTGGCTAAAAGGGAGGTCGCTATTTTTTGGGGGCAATAAACACTCGCCCACGCTGAAGGGTTGGATATACAGCATGACTTTTTGCAACACTAACTCGGAACTCTACGCCCAGCTACAGCCCCCAGCGTCCCACCCTCTTGATATGTGGCAGCCTTTTAAATCTTACTTGTTGGCCCAAACATCGGTGAACTCGCAAACCGACTCAGAGCCCACCACGGAGCTGTAATTTTGCATTGTTATATTATCTTTGCTTTACACCGTATGTAATCAGGGGAACAAGATGAAGCGTATTGTTATATCATGGCTGATGTGTTACACTGTGGATCTCAAGATGTATTGATTGCCTTTGTTGGGAAAAACTTTCAATAAAGGTTTAAAAAAAAAAAAAGTAGCCGCCAATTTACAGGCCTGATACTTAAAGTTCAGATCATGATCGAGCCAGATACACAAACTCTTGATCTGGTTCTTCGGAGCAGGAGCGTGGCCAAGACAAGCTGGCCACAGCACTCCTGCATCAAAAGTAGGGGAGTTCCCTAGGAGCATCAGCTCCGTCTTATCTCCATTTAGTTTCAAGTATGAGTGATCCATCCAGTAGGCCACCTTCTCCAGGCATGGACGTAAGCCAAGAGAAGTGTTATCAGGGTGGTTTAGGGCCACAACAAGTTGTGTATCGTCAGCGTAAGTGACGATCTGGACCCCAAAAGGAAGCACTATCTCCGCTAGCGGGCTCATGTACACATTAAACAGGGTGGGACTCAAAGACGATCCCTACGGAACACCGCAGCGGAGAGACATAAGTTTAGATGCAGCATCGCCTTCGAAAACCTGAAATGACCTGTCTTCCAAGAATGATTTAAGCCACAGTATGCCCCCCCCGTCACCCCCAAATTTCTAAGTCTTTGGACCAAGATTTGGTGGTTAACAGTGTCGAATGCTGCACTAAGGTCCAAAAGGATGATAGCTGTGGAACCTCCAGAGTCCAACATCTTCTTGGACTCTTCGACTACTGCTAAGAGGGCCGTTTCTGTACCCTGTTGGGGTCGAAAGCCAGTCTGTGAAGGGTGGAGAAGATTGTGGGACTCCAGAAATGTGGAGAGGAGTGAGTTAACATGTTTTTCCACAATCTTACTGATCCCTGGAAGAAGCGAAATGGGGCGATAATTTCCCAGGAGATCGGGATTGAGACTCAGCTTTTTTAGCAACGCCTTCACCATGGCACTTTTCCATGGAGAGGGGACTACTCCAGTAGAAATAGAGGCGTTAATCAGCTCCAGTATCACAGGAGAGACTGTTCCGGCAGCTCGATGCAAAATAGTAGGAGGGGCTGAGTCTCTAGGCGAACCACATTTTACCAATGCAGAAGTATTTCCTAACGACTTAAGGTCCATCAAAGGAATTTCCTCCAAGTGGTGCTCACTGGTCTGAGGCATAAAATCCAGCGGTAGCGACTTGCAGTCGCCAACCGCCGGGGGAAAGGAAGTGTAGATGGCTTGAATTTTGTTATAGAAAAATTCTGCCAATCATCATCATCATCATCGGCCCCAGGAATCTTGCTTGGGCACCACTAACCATCTGCAGTCACTCCTTAATATACTCCCTCATTAAGACAATCCATCTCCCTCTCTTCATGGTCAGCAGCCGGTGTATCAGAGTAGGTTTGAGACATGGTTTGGGTGGATAGCCCAGAGTTCAGACAGCAGTGCAGGAATCAAGACACAAGCAAGGATCCGCAGTTTTGCAAACTTTAGGGAGCAGGCAGCTTCTCTCAAAGTCAAAAAGTACTTTCTTTTAGTCAAAGACCATAAAAGCAGCAAGTTCATAAAAAACATTACACAGTTCATTGATTCTTACAGCGAAATAGCCTAAGCACAGCTGAATTGGAAAAGAACGGTTCTAAAAACACAATTATAAAATAGTTACTTAAAATCTAGCATAAAAGTGCAATGTGGAAGTAATATACAATGTTCAGGCTAAAAACAAGCGGAATGGTATTTCAGTAATTAAAAATCGCTGACAACAGCAAAAAAAGTAACATTGTTAGCAGTAATAATAGGGGCCCAAAAAAAACGCTAAAGAGAAAATAGCAATAGTATCTTCTGATGGGTTCTGGGACACAAGCCTGGGCTAATAATGAGGTACTTATCAAAAATCCCAGGATCAGTCTAATACACTGGAACACTTCTAAGCTGGATAAGAGGAAGATGTCAACTGGGTCAAGAACTTAGGGCCTGATTTAGATCTTGGTGGGATTACCGCCATCCTGCCACAGCGGCAGTCCCAAGTACTCCATCAAGCTGGCGGTGGTCCACCCACCGTATTTAGATGTTGATGCAATAGACAGGATGGCCGCAGCGCCAGTCTTCTCTGCTGACTAACAGTACTCCATTGCCGTCATGCTGGTGGGTTTCCGCCGAGCCGATTTAGATGTTCCAGTTGTGAAGGGACGGAGTCCTGACAAAGTGATGCCATGGTGGTGTGAAGACAGGTAAGTACTACTGATTTTCATCTCAATACAGATATATGTTGTAAATCTGTCAAAATGTATATGTAAGTAATGTGTACTGCCTATTTCTTTTACATATAGCATTGCACACCAACAACATACAAACATTATTGTATTTACACCCACACCCATCACTAAAGACTACCTTACATACCAGCGACAACGTGCTGGCTAAGCATCGTCGGCAATTAGCAGCAGCACAGCAAGGACATGGATAATGGCGGTAAACAGGGATTCAGTGGTGGTACCCTGAAAAAAGGTGAATTTTGACCTCTTTTTCTTGATTTCACCAGCTTGAGCCTGGAAGTTTCCCTGCCACAGTTGCCTTGCTGGAAAGGCACATCTTAATCTGGAAGGCAAGAATCTTGGTGGGACTCCCTCTAAAAGCCGCTTCTGCCTCTGACGCAGTCGATGCGGGAGAAAGATCCTGGCGGAGGCAGTGAGGCTGCAGCGGTCTTCACTTCAGTGACCAGCTAACATCTAATTCGAGTAGGCAGATCAGCAAGGCGGCAGGAGGGTAGACCGCCAAAAAAGTGACAGTGGACCCAATCCACCAAGATTTAAATCAGGCCCTTAATTCTGATAGGCCGTATGGGTTCAAGGTATTTCACAATGGAGAAAACTATGCACGGCATAGTGTCAGACCTACAGATTATTAGAGCCAGCTTGTATTGTCGGACACCCAGATAACGGCAGAGTGCCACAATCCAGCTCCTCTGTTGCCTGTTGTACGCAGGGCAAAAGAATAAAAGATGTTCCTCTGACTCATCTGCCTTCCTACACACAATACAGAGGGGACAACCCTCTGGAGAATGCCTCCATTTACTAATAATAATTGCAAGGGGTAATGGCCCCAATCTGCTCTCCATGCCACTGGAGTCAAGCTAGCCTGGCTAATGATTGGTGAAACCCCAAAACTGGTCCTAGGATGCATGTTTCCGGTCCAGGGAGGACCTGGCCTGACAGTTCGGAATGGGCTGTTCCCATGTGGAACAGGGTTAAGAATGATTTGCTTATGGCTGGGTTTAAACTGGAATGGCATGGGGAGCAAAGCAACGATGGATTTAGGCCCAGATCTCTGTACTGGGTGAATGTTTGACATTGTTCAACATTCTGTCCATCAATTGTTCTTTTTTCATTTGTCACCCCGAGTGGGATGGGTATACCCAGAGTGAGTCCCATGCTCTCCATGCTACTGGAGTCAAGCTAACCTGGCTCATGAGGGGTGAAACCCTTAAACCGGTCCCAGGATGCTTGTTTCCGCTCCATGGAGGACCTGGCCTGTCAGTTCATGCTGGACTGTTCCCTGTTCCCAATGTGAACAGGGTCAAAACTGATTTGCATATGGCTGGCTTTAAACTGGAATGGTATGGGGCACAAAAGTGATGGATTTAGGCCCAGATCTCTGTACTGGAGTGAATGTTTGACATTGTTCGACAGTCTGTCGATCAACTGTTCTTTTTACATTTGTCACCCCAAGTGGGACGGATATGTCCAGACATGGGTCCGTGCTCTCCATGCCACTGGAGTCAAGCAAGCCTGGCTGATGAGGGGTGAAACCCCGAAACCGGTCCCAGGATGGTTGTTTCCGCTCCAGGGAGGACCTGGCATGGCAGTTTGGGTTGGACTGTTCCCATGGGGAACAGGGTCAAGACTGATTTGCATGTGGCTGGGTTTAAACTAGAATGGCATGGAGAGCAAAACAACGATGGATTTAGGCCCAGTACGGTGTTGCAGCAGCAGTTCTAGTGTGTTCGCCGCTGCAAAAGAAAATGGGAGTCCAAAGTGATGTTCTTCCAAAGGGGATATCTTCACTGATGTAGCTGGAAGGTATGCTGAGCATACTTAGCTGGATGGGGTTGTAGACAGGAATACTGATACTCTTTCTAAAATATCAAGCCAGCCAGGCTAGGTGAACAAGGTCTTGAAAGTTTTACATTTTCAGGCAGTTCATCTTTTAAGGGATTACTGGACAATAGAGTAGCTCCACCTGTTGGTAGATGGGTTTGGATGGCAGGGGAAAGTGAGTTGAACCAAGGAATAATAGATAGGGCAGATCACAGGACCACAGTTACTGCAGGTTTGGGCGACTTGCAGAGCATCGAAGGGAGAAGGCGGAATGACCCCAGCAGATGCATAGATTATCAGCCGGCTGGGTTTGTAGTGAGCTGGGATGACTGGCCAGAAGGGAGGAAAAGGTTTGGTGGAACCATCTCGACGTCGAGAAAGGAGAAGACTTCATCGGAGCCATCTCAAAGTGTGAAGAAACTTGATTGGAAACAATTGGATGGGGGTGTTGGTGATGGGGAATGTCCAGGTGTGAGTGGTGTGCGTGCTGGGGGGCAAATGTACTGTGAATTGGACTATGAGGATGATGAAGAAGAACTTGAAGAAGGGGAAATACCTAGTTGGCAAGGATGTAACCGGTCAGTACAGCAGGTGGGGGAAAGCGCAGGGGTGCGCTAATTTTCTGCCAAAAAGTCATATATTTCAGGCTGTGGGATCGCAAAAGGAGACATTGGACAAAAGAAGGGGTGTTAGGATAACGCAAGAGAAATATGAACACAGGCGTACATCCCTGGACTCAGCAAGCAGGCTAAGAACGGATGAAACACAATGGTGGAGCAGTTGGGAAGGGATTAATCAAAAAGAGGACTTTGAAAAAGCAGATAAGAAAGACACAGAGACTAGTAAAGGTGATGCTGAAGTAAAGGTGATGCTAATAAGGTAAGTAGAAATGCTGATATCACGCTTAAAAAGGTGGTGGACAAAGATGACAAATCAACAGAGGGGGATGCAAAAATTAAAATGGAGGGTTTAAAAAGGCTACGTTATAATGGTCTATCTATGCCTCTGGGGTTGCATTTGAATAATGTGACAAAAGAGAAGATTTGGAGGGGTGAGTTTGTAGATGTGTACAAATTGTTACATAATGGGATTTAATCCAAGGAGGGTTCCAGACAAGAGGCCTGGGAATTAGCAAAGAGACCAAGAGTACACGCAACAATTGACACATGGACATCGGCATTTTTAATATTTGCCAGTGTCTACTATGAAAAATTCCCTGAGAGGTCAGTGGCCATATTCAAATATATAGATACCATTCATAAGGCTCAGCTGGAATTTGGGATTTTTGCATGGTTGCACTATGATGAGGAGTTCAGGGCCAGAATGGTCCTTATCCCAGTTAAACTCTGGGTGCAATGGACCCTCAGTGGCCTCCCTTAATGATGCACACTGCAAGTGGCTTGACAATAAAACATCAGCCCTTTCTTGGGAAACCCACCTCGGAGGGGTGGGACCTTGGGGTAGAGGTCAAAGTCCCAATGAAGGTGTTTGCTGGATCTTCAACAGGGGTTATTGCCTGAGAAACCCTTGTAAGTATAAATACGAGTGTTACAATTGCAGGAGAAAGTATGCAGTCCTCCAGTGTTTTGTGGAACTAGCAAATTTCAGGGGCAGTGGGCATGGTAGGGGCAGCGGGGTACCTTTCAGTCTGGTTACAAAGGCGTTTACACCAGTTAAGTTAAGGTGAATGTTTTGAGTTCTTGGTTAAAATTTTAAACTAACAGAGTTGAGGCAACAAGATTGGAATGCGGTTTCAGAGAAGGTTTCAGGCTTGGTTATCAGGGCCCTAGGACACACAGGATTGCAGAGAATTTGAAGTCAGCTAAAGAGCACCCTCATGTAGCTAGACAAAAGCTGAAAAAAGAAGTTGAAGAGGAAAGAATGGTGGTCCATTTACATCTTGGCCTTTGCCTCTAGGGGTGGTTCCTAAGAAGGCTAAGGGCAAATTCTGCATGATTCACAATCTTTCATGGCCACAAGGTTTGTCAGTTAATGACTACATAGCAAGGGAGGACGCTGCAGTGCAGTTTGCCTCAGTGGATGTAGCCATAGGACTTGTGAGAGCAGTGGGCCCAGGAGTGGAATTAGCAAAATGCGATATTAAGTCAGCTTTCCGCCTACTCCCACTTCATCCGTTGGGCTTTTCTCTGTTAGTTATTCAGTTTGAAAATCAGTTGTACATTGATAAAATGTTGCCCATGGGCTGTGCCATTAATTGTAATTTATTTGAGTCATTTAGTACCGTTTTGCAGTGGTGATTTACATTCAGAACAGGTTTTGAATCAGTTATGCATTATCTGGATGATTTCCTGTTTGTAGGTGCAGGCAGCACACAAGATTGTAATGAGGCTTTGAGACAGTATCAGGATATGGCATTGGAGTTGGGTGTACCTCTTGCTCATGAGAAAACTGAGGGCACTAATATATGTTTAGTTTTTCTTGGTATTGAATTGGACACAGTCAAAATGTAAGCTAGGTTACCTGAGCAGAAGATTAAGGAGATAGTTGCTCTTCTTGAAGAAGCAATAGCAGCACCTAAATTACAGCTGAAACAAATCCAACGTCTTTTGGATTATCTCAATGTTGTAGAGTAGTCAGAGCTGGCAGGACTTTTTTGGTGCTGACTTGGTTTTGCACTGTCAGGGAAGAAGCTACCACACCACACGATCAGCATTTTAGCAGTGATGCAAGCAGATTTTGATTGGGTAATGTTTTTTAAAGGTTTCAATGGCATTCCTTTGTGTTCCCTGGATTTAGATTTCTGTTGGATGGTTCAAATATTTTCAGATGCAGCTGGCGCCAGTGGTTTTGATTTGTTCTGGGAAGGCAGGTGGTGTGCTGAGAAGTAGCCAGCAAAATGTGTGGAAGAAGGTAGGAGCATCGCTTTCTTTTAATTCTTCCCTTTGTTTATTGCCCTGGCAGTTCTGGTAAAGAACCTGGGGAACAAAACTGTCACCTTTAATGTGGATAACAAAACCGTAGCGGACTTGGTCAATCGGCAGAAGGTAAAAGATAAACATCTTTTGAGGTTGCTGCAAAGATTTAAGCTAGGTTGTTTGATGTTCAACATTGTTTTTAGAGCCAAGCATGTGCCAGGTGTGAACAATAATATCGCAGATGCATTGTTTCATTCACAGTGGCAGAAATTCCGTGGTTTGGCGCTCGGAGCAGCAGGTATGGCAGCTAGAGTATAGAGAAAGCTTGAACCTTTTGAGAAATCTCTGGCAGTAAACACAAGAACCTGTTATAGGAGAGCATGGGAAGAATTTTTTAATATTGGGTGACTCGTAGAAATTGAGACGATCAAGGCCTCCTGCTGCGTAGAGATGATATTCCAATTTTTATTATGAGTAACATAGATATGAAAGGTTCAACTACAATCGCTGGTAAGTTAGCTGGTTTGAGTTTTTCTGGAAAATTTTTCCTGGGCTATGAGCCTTCAGCAGGGGAGATGGGTAGGAGAATGTTGCAAGGCTGGGCTAGGGAAAATAAGAGAGACCGTTTTGTCAGGGATCCTATTTCCATGAAGTTGTTGTTGCGCATGGTTAAATGCCTTTGTTCCATATGTTTTTCTTCATTCGAGGAATTGTTATGTAGGTAATGCATGTCTTGGCTATTTTTGGTGCATGTAGGATATCCAAACTCTTGGGGAGAGGCAACTGAGGGGGTTTAAGAATTGACAATGTAACTTTGTCAGGTAAAACAATTCAAATTTTTCTGGAGAAGTCTAAAACTGAACAAAGAGGAAAAGGGGCAAAGCTTTTTCTAAACAAATTTGGTGGATCAGTCAGTATGACCAGTGGTCTCATGGCAGGTTTTCAAACCAGAGGCGGGACTGTATCAGATTTGTTTTTTGCTCATCAACATGGATCTAGGCTGTTAGCAACACAGGTTCTGGGGATTATGAGAGTGGTTTTATGTCAAATTGAAAAAGATCCTTTCAGTTTGGGCACTCAATCCTTTAGAATTGGCGCTGCCTCGGAAGCGACCAGGTTGGGTTTTTCTATGAATGAAGTTAAATGACTGGGACATCGGTCTTCTGATTGTTGTATTCAGTACATCAAGGAGAAGGAAGATGCTTAGCTTTTAAGTGGCTGTTAACTTGTTTCTCATTTCAGGTTGTGTGGCAAGTCCGGTGGTGTCTTTCTTTTCCATTTGAATCGTCAGACACTTTTTCATTATGTAGGCTGTGAAACAGGCTGAACACTGTCCTTTAGGAAAGAATCTGGGTTTCCGCAGAGATTAAATCAGGATTTATTGGTGGGGCATAAAATTGGGTCTTACGTGTCTAATCTGGTGTCCGTAAGATCGTGCCCTGACATTTTACTCTTACATTTGGGTGAAAATGATCTTGTACAACTGTAAGGTTTGGGCTTGATAAAAGAAATGAAGAATGATCTGATAGGGAAGTCTTGGTCAGTTGCAGAAATTGAATTGATAGCTTTGGTGCTTAAAAGAGTTTGGCATGCTGAGGTCAAATTCACAGCAGTTGAAAGATTGAGGTGAAATGTTAACCAGGAAATGCAGCGGTTCTGTCAGAGTACGGGTATAGGTTGGTTAGAGAACACTGACATCAAAGAAGAGGATTTTCAGTTTTTTAGGCAGGATGGAGTTCACCTCTCGTTTGTGGGCAATGGACTGTATCTACTTGAAATCAGGGAAACATTTGCCTTGACATTAGCCCTTAAAAGGTGTTAATTATGGTCAGGTTGTTTTGGCGACAGCCATAGTTTTATAGCTCCGAATCGTTATTGTGCTAGCTGTTGTAGTGACAGTTTCTTCAAGCGATGAAGAGTTTTTCTCCTTCTTTGTAAGCAATTTGGAAGGGGGGGCAGGAAAAATGCCTTGACAGGGTGCTTTTCTGGTGGCAGACATAGGCAAGCTCACGACAGGCCAGAAGGGTTGGGGGCATTGCAGAGTAGGCTTTGGCAGAGGAAACACAGGGGAATATAAGAATGGTAAAATGTTAATGAGTTTCAGAACTGCATACCAGTCTCAATAAAGGCGGCTTTTACTCTCACTTGGCCTGGTTTTCTGCACCATTTTCGCCCGATGAGGGCTCCTGGGGGTGGTATCCGTAGGATGTCCACTCCTGGGCAGTCTTCATGCGAATGGTGCAGGCCAGGTCTTTTGATAGCACCTATTGGTCCTTTTTGGGTGGGGGGGCGGGTATACTGTACTGCTAGGGGTTTGTTTTTAGAATTGCGTCATACAACGCTGTGGTCCTGGTAGGTGTAGGGTTTTTTTTGCCTTGTCCCTCCCTCCCACCCCCTCTTTATTTTGTTTTTTTCCCTATTTTTTGCTTTTGGAGGACAGGTGGCAGAAATGGAATAGATTGCGACAGGCCGGAAGGGGTGGGGGCATTGCAGAGTAGGCTTTGGCAGAGGGAACACAGGGGAGCAATGGTTAAGTCATGTGTGAAAGACAGTGGATGAAAGAAAGAGGATGGTGAAGATTGGACATTTTTAAGAATCGTTTGGGGATTTTTATTGTTGGGGGAGAATTAAGGGCGGGGTTTAGGATTTGTTTATTGTATTAGTTAGGCGATGAATTTAAGAATTGTAAAATGTTAATGAGTTTCAGAACTGCATACCTGTCCTAACAAAGTGGCCTTTTACTCTCTCTTGGCCTGGTTTTCTGTACCAATTTTGCCCAATGAGGGGTCACCTCACTTTGTCTCGGCCACTGCAGGAACAATCTGAACAGCATATGCCTGAAAAAATAAGAGAAGGCTGGATCCTGAGCCCCTACTGTTGAGCAGTAAGTGATGCGCTCGCTGAAATCATGTGACCAGGAGAGGCCTCATCTCAGCTCTCAAGGTGTTTTTTACCGCGCTGTGCCTTGGGCTGGGGAAACAAAATAAACTAAATATCAATCACTTTCAAACTTAACTTGGAGTTATACTGTTGCCATAGAAAAGAGTCCAGACCCATCTGCTTCCTGAAACTGTACGTGGCAGGAGGCAGCAGCAGAGCAAGCCGAGAAGCTCACCGGCTGGTATTGTTTATAATTGCAGTATGTCATAGCCTCAGGAGAGCTGTAATTATGAGTGACTACTGCATTTTAGGGGGTCAATTTTGTCAAGAAACATCTCAAACATCTCAGTAGACTCTATTTCTGATAATGGATCAGATAGTCTACCATGATGCATTGATTGAGAGATTTGCCCCTTTCACTTTCCCAAAATCCCAGCTTCATGAGTTTGGGAGAGGAATTGGTAATAGATGTAGGGTATCTCCATAGGCCAGGCAAATCCATGTTAAATAAAGTCTATTCAATGTATTTCAGCCAGGAGAGTGTCATTGAACCATGGTTGCCAAGAATATCTTTAAGCCCTGACCTATAGGGTACTAGCTCGTCATTTGACCATAACTGCAACCAATACAAGATTGGTTTGAGGCGGATTTTAGCAGCTATTGGTTGCATGGTCAAATCCATTTGAAAGAAAACTAGTGGTGCGTTTAGCGGAAGTCTTAGTGCATCACTCAAGAATATATTCTCGGCAACCCCCAATGGCTCTACATTACTATAACCCCAGAGTTCAGTGCCGTATATGGCAGCAGCCACAGCTTGAGTTCTCCAGATTTCCATAAGAGGAGATATTGTGTGTAAAGAAGTATTTTTTGCAAGGCTTAATGTGGCTGCCACCCTATGGTTAAGCAAAAACATGCTCTTTGTTCTTTGGTTGGCCCAAGTGTTGCTGCTTGAAATGCGAACACCCAAGTAATCAACATCCGAGACCCTCTCCAATTTTGCTCCTTCCAGTGTCAGGGACCATCTAAAAGGTCTGTGGGGATTTATTGTCATAAATTTTGTTTTATTTGTTTGCAAGACTAGGCCATGAGTAGAGCAAAAAAGGTTCAGTCTAGCAAGAAGGGTCTCCATTCCCCTCCCCTTGGGGTTTCCATACTAATAGGGTGTCGTCAGCAAACAATAATGCTGTGGTTTTAAAACCACCCAATACAGGGGAATCAGTTTCACAATCAAGGGGGAAATCTACACAGCCATTGATGAATAATAATAATAAAGTGGGGGCGAGGACACAGTACTGCTTAACCCCTTTGTTAACTGTTAGGTTGTCGGTTGTTTCCCCAATAACACCCCATCTGATTTTTGCATAGTTGTCTATATGGAGGCACACTATAATGTCCAGCAAAGGTGGTGGTAGCCCAGCATCTCTGAAGATACTCCAGAGCCTCGATATATGGACCATATCAAAGGCAGCTCTTAGATCCATAAATGCTACATATAGGCTGCTCTTGTTTATGTCAACCATTTTTGATCTTAATAATTGGAATCTGAAGACTTTATCTATTGTGCTCATTTTGCAGCTGAGCCTAGCCTGAAACTGGGATAATATGTTATTTTCCTCCACCCAGGACATAAGATTGTCCATAATTTGTTTGCAAAGTATTTTTAGGTGGTGTCTGTAAGGCTGATTGGTGATAGTTGGCTTGGTCAGATCTTAAGCCCTTCTTAAAAATAGGAATGATCTCTGCTCCCTTCCAGGTTTCGGGAATTTGTGCACCTGTCACAATGGTGTTAGCAATTCAGTTTAAATATGGTATGGTGCCCAAACATCTGGCTCTGATTTATGTAAGTCCCCAGGGATCTTGTCCAGACCCAGGGACTTGCCCACATTTTGCACACAAATATCTCTACGTGTTTAATCCTCTGAAAAGAATGCTATTGCATGTACTGCCTCCAGACTGGGCCCAGGGGTATCTGCTGGGGAATCGTTGCCCGGTTCTGCAGACAGCACATCTATATCTAATGTTCTATGGGTTGAATTGACAACATTTCCCTTGCAATAAAGAGACTGAAAATGGATGACTCAGTCCTGAGGTAGAATGTTGGACTCTGGTCTCATTGTTTTGGTTTTGCCACCACGGTTAATCATGTGCCAGGAAGCTAGCTGGTTCCTGGTACAGACAGCTTCCAGAATGTCCCCCATCCTGATGTGTCCCAGGATATTTTTGCATTTTTTTGGGCCTCATTATAGTTTGCTCTAGAAACCTGAATCTCAAGTGATCTGTCTCTTTTATTAGTTTTGATCACAAATGCTTTAGCTTCTCTGTATTCCCATTATGCTATGTGAGATTACCTAGCTCAAAGGTTCCAAGCATGGTAACGGATTTGGTAAAAACAAAAAAAAGAGTTCTTTAAAGCATTTGGAATATAGAACTATAATCATGTGCAGTGGAATTTAGGGGTCTTCAAAAGCAATTAAAGTTGTATTTAAGTGTCAATATAAACAGCTACAAACAACATCATCTTTAGCTATTATGTCCCATTTCACATTCCTCCTACTGAATTGATAATCAGATTTCCACAGGGCTGCCATGAGTGTCTGGGTTTATAAGAATCTGGGCTTCCCTGCAGGGTAAGAAAAAGTGGTTGTTCTCAAAAAGGGATATACCTTCCATATCAATAAGATCTGACCATAAAAACAGATCTAACAAAATGTAGTTGGTGAAACTCGAATGTGTGTTTCTTCTAAAGGTGCGTTTCTGGGTCAGGTCCGATGTTGTATGACCATCGCATGCTCTCAAATGAAAAGTAAGTGACAGGTCTACAATCTGTAGGGTGGCCATACACGAAAACAGAATACAAGAACCTTGCAAGTGGTGAATACCCCACTGTTGTTTCTTATTGCAGGCTATATTCCTTATATAGGCTGAGGGCTCGAAACATACATTGAAATCTCACCCAACAACAACAGTGGTAGTCTTATCGGCCATATCATTGCAATCTATCTGTAGTGATATAACCTGGGATTCAGCAGCCTTTGCAGGACTCCTACTGTATACATAGAGTAAGAAAATGTTTTGCTATTCCATGATGATAGTTCTATCCCTAGTGTATCTGGCGAGTTGATATTTAGTTGCATGGCTTGACATACTATTGAGCTGCAGACGCATATAGCAAGACCATTGATGGCCTACCTGCCAGTGATGCCAGAGCGGGTATAAAAAAGGTTTTAAAGCCTTACCTATGATGTGGATCTATGTCACAAGTTTCCTGGGACATGATGACATCAGCTTTGTCAATAAATGTACCCCAATCTTCTTGTGGCATTTTGCTCCTTAATACCGCTATGTTCCATGATACTACTGTTAAGGTGTTAAATTCTGGGTATCATTTACTAGGTCCCCCTGTATGGGTGTTGTTGGAAGTGCCATATCTAATAGGGTAGTACTGTTAAAATCTCCCTGAAAAGTGATGTTATAGGGTCCATTTCTAATCAAGCAGGTAGGAAAGTTGAGGGCAGTCAAGCAGTAACTAGGAGCACAAGTTTAACGCTAGACTTGTGCATTTGCTCAAGTTATTATCAGCTAACTCTACCAGTCATGTCATTTAGAGTCAAAGGTGATGTGACTCAGAGTCTTTTAGTGGAGGAGAAATTTTTAATTGAATTTTGAATTTGGGGGTGGGGATGTATGAACATCGAATGCTATAAGACCATTTACTAAATAGGAAGATTTGAGGGTCAGCTTAAAAAATCAAAACTGTCCTCTTTAGAGGAGAGACGAGAAGTCCCAAGGATAGCTGACTGCATTAAGCTATGACACTTTCAGAAACCCCTTATCCAGTGTGTAACCTTATTGATTAAAGAGGTCTCAGTCTCTCTATGAGGTGAAGGGAGCTTTGGCGCACCTATCATATACAAGGTCCTGCTGTTTAGCGAGATGGGACTGCATGCGCCATCTCCTGTTCTGCATCTCTGGTATAATGTTGTAGATTTAAACTGGAGTGGGCGTTTAAGGGGTTGTTCTGGTATGTGAGACCTGGAGGTGATTCAGTTATTATCTAAGAGAGGTCTAGGGCAAGATAATGGGGGTCTTTCAAGTTGGAATGGATGCGGGTAACTTAGCCGTGTTCCCTGGGCAAATTCTGAGTGGCCATCAAAGTGGTGCATTTTTTATACTAGAGAGTTGGGTCCACAGTGTTCCTGTTGGTACTGCGGGTCAACCCTCTTCGCTAAGTGGAAGGAGTTGGGATCAATTCCTGAGTGCCTTTCATAATGAGATATCTTTTGCACTAAAGGATTGGATCCACTATAAGCCTGTTGGTACTGGGGTTTAAAACCTATTAGCAAGGTGGAGAGAATTAGGAACTACCCCTCTGCCTTTAGTCTCAGCCCCAATGGGGCGTGAACTTTGGAACATAACGGTCTGATGATATTGTAGAGAGTTCCCCAGTCAGCAAACACACCTTAGCTCTTAGATCTGTTATCTCTGCCTTCATAAGATCAATAATGTCACATAGCTCATTAAATGTGCTGCTTATCTCATCGGGAATTATAGGTTGTATGTTGCCTGATAATCCAAATGGGTGCTCTGTTTTATTTTGTTCGCTAGTAAACAACAGGGCATATCGGTTGGTGCAGAGTATCTGAGGTTCAAGTGGTACGTTAGCTTCCTTGTGTTTGTGGGAAACAATTTCATTGTTACTTGTGAGATTAGGTGACACAGTGTCTGGGGTAGTGAATTTAGAAGTCGCAGGTGCTCTGGGTTTTGATCTTTTTATCTGCAAATAGAAGAGCCATTTTTGGCTTATCTTTTATAGGATTTTTTAACTTAGAATTATCTGGGCATTAAATTTGCTCCACTACCTCGATGAGATCAGTGATTTCTCGTAAAGTGCAGTTATTTGATACTATCTTTTGAACTTTAATTGTGGGCTCCCCTGAGTGTTTTTCCAATAACTTTCCTTTGCCCCATTACTGATGCTGGATAGCTCGCTTGCTGTCATTAAAAAGGCATCCCATTTAGGAGTTTTTAACCTAGAGGACTGCCCACAGGTTACCAGAACTAGTCCAACAAATGCAGGAGGACAGTGCTGCTTGTAGCGGCATTTTCTAAAGGGAATAAAAGAGCATGGGAACAATACAATCACACCATGCTCGTCTAGAGCAAGCCACAACTAAGCATACAAGAAAAACAAATAGAAATCGCCTAAACACCCGACATTAGAGCTCAAATACCTATACACAAAACTAAAATAGTAATTCATATAGGCGTAAATGTAGAGATAAATGAGCTATATAATTTCACTGGGCATTGTGAAAAAATAGCCAAATAATCATGTAAGATAGGCTTTATGGAGCCAAAAGGGCTACTTATAGCTCGAACTCCAATGATCAGCACTGCCTGTATGCTTTCATGTAGGGTCCAAACAAGTATAAAATAGTGTGAAAATTCCTTGATTAAGAAACCCAAGGGGAGTGGCCCAGCCCAGTCTCTTCCGGCCTCTGATGGGCAAAGGTAGGCCCGCCCTTGGACCAAGCTTTGCCTGGGCGCAGCCCATGCGCATCGCTTGCAGTGGGGCTGCAGATGCACTATATTGCGCTTGTGGGAGGTTGTTCCTTTGCTCCTCCCCCTCATGGTGCAGAGTCAGCTGAGACAGGTAGTCGCCACAAAGCAAATAAGCAACTTCAGCAACTTTGGTTACCATCCTCGCAGTCCTTGCACTTGATCACAATGGAGACCAGCTTACCGAAGAGCTCCTTCGCCATGGTGAGTCCTTGTATCTTTCAAACCTGTTTCCCAAAAGGCTGTATCATCCCCACTGGAGCTGGCCCCTTTGGCCTTAGAGTGGTCACACTCACAGGTGAGCCCTTGGTTTGTAAACTGCTCTCCTGAGGTAGCGAGCGATGCTCTCTCAGCAAGGGGCTACAGGTCAGCTCCCCGGTTGCCAGCTTTACCTCGACAGGCACTCCCGGTCTACGCTCCTCTCATTCTCCTTCAATGACCCTCCCTTCCACCCAAGACGATTGAGTGCTCTCCTACTTTACAATGATCTGCATCCATCTATGTATGATTGCCCTCAGATGAGGGTTTGCGGGAATACCCTAATAACACAGGTAAGTCTTGTCTACAGTCACTGGCCTCAGTAAAGAGGTCAGTGAGGTGCATTGCTAAGGATGGGACTTTAAGAGATTGACTTTTACTTACTGAGAACATTGTTTACCTGATTTCCGCTCATGTTGTTTCTTCCTAAGTATGTTTATATTTCATATGTGTAGAATAAAAATATTTGTTCTTTATAAGACAAAGTACTGGTTGGAGGAGGACATTATGGTCTAGTATTGATCTCAGTCTCCTCCAGCTCTTAGTAAGTCTTGGATTGCTAAGCCTTGCTTCCCTGAGTATCAAGTGCTGAGGGGTGTATTTGGTGTCCAAAAGTAAGGTGGCCCCAGAGCAACAGAGGAAAAAGGTTCCAGCTATTACAACTGGATCCAATAGTTAAATGAAGCTGCCCTAAAGCCCACTCTTTTTATACTTCTAGCAAGCCTATTACTTTTTGTAAAGAACTGATTACGTGGAATCTCTCCACTAATGGAGAATGCTTTTTGTAGTCAGACCTAATAAATTAAGAGAGGAAAGAGACTATTAGAGTTCCAAAAGCCTCCATCCTCTCCAAAAAACCTGAAACTAAAAATGTGAAATTAAAAAAGAATTCCTAACTTTTCATTTATGTTTGTTTTCCTAATCAGTAGAAACCCTAACCACTTTTTCTGGGTTGTGTAGGTTGGGAGACTTATTTTACAGCAAGCTTCTGAGAGCTATTCAATTGTTAAAGACCCTGAACCCAAGGTCTAGGCTTGAGCCACAGGTATTTTTAATTTTATGACATTCAACCTACTGGACCAGCACAACTGATGCCAATGGTTTCTAAAATAAATTCCTGGGATTCAACATCAATAAACATCAATGAAATAGAACCAGGTAACAACTCTATGCCGAAGGCTTCTTGTCCCCTCTCTTGATCTAGATGATTCTCAGATCTTCCCCAGTGGCTACGCAAAGTTTTATCAAGGGCTTTTCATCTCTCTCCAATGCTAACACAGGCCAAATATTTTTACAAGACATTTTTATCTTTCTTGTCATTTTCCACCTCTTAACTCTTCTGTTGTGGCTCATTTGAATTTTGGTTATCAACCAGTACATCACAAATGTTATTTTTCATTTGTAAATGGACATTGACCAATTTACATTGCCACGTATGCCACTTTGGATCAAACCATTACGTAAAATCCCCCCCCAAAAAAAAAAATATATATATATATATATATATATATATATATATATATATTCACTGAAAAAAACAGAGGTTTCAGGGACGTTAGTGTTAGGCTGACATTTCACTTGTACAAAACCAGAGAAATTCGGCCGTTATAATTAGCTCAGCTAAACTATAACTCGCTCCCCGCAATGCACTGCTTATGACGTCACAGATTACATCACTCATGACATGGTCAGTGACATCACTGATGACATCACTGATGACATCTCAAATGACATCACTGATGACATCACTGATCACATCATCCAGTGACTGTGTGTTTCTAAAAAGTTTAAGTATGTTATATATATATATATATATATATATATATATATATATATACGCCAAGGTGTATTGAAGAATGAGTAGCTGTATGAGTGTCTGAATGGATGATTTAGTGGGTGCGTGACTGACTGTATAAGTGAGTGATTGAACGTGTCTTAGTGAATGCATGGGTGAATGACTAATCTGTGTGAATGTCTGTATCAGTCTGTCAGTTGGTGTGTAAGTGGCTGCATGTGTTGGTGAGTAGCTACATGAGTGTCTATATGGGTTAATGATTGGTTGTCTGAGTACCTCCTGTATGGGTGCCTGAGTGTCTGTGTGGGTGGGTGGGGGGTGTGACTCCCTGCATGGATGTGCGAGGGGGTGATTCACTGCGTGTATGGGTTCATGAGTGCGTGTGCGAGGGACTGAATGAGTGAGTGAGTGTGCGTATGACTGTGTTTGTGAGTGAGTGGATATCTCAGTTGTATATGTGTGAGTAACTACATATGTGAAAGGCAGTATATGTAAGTGTTGGAGTATATAAGTGACTATATGTGAGAGTGAGGATTGTGAGAGTGACTGTATGGATGAGTGTGTGCTTGTGTCAGTGATTGTATAAGACAGTAAGTATGTGTTAGTATCTGTATGAATAAGTGAGGTGGTGTGTGTATAACTGTATAGGTGAGTAAATGGCAATGTGATTGATTCTTTGCGTGACTGACTAGGTGTGTGAGTAACTCTATGGGTGAGAGGCAGTGTGTGAGTGTCTGTATGGGTATATGATTGCATATATCAGTGGCTGTATAGATGAGTGACTGCGTAAATGAGTGACTGTATGGGTGAGTGAGTGGATACACCTATGAATCAGTGAGTGGGTATGTACTAACTGGTATTGGTGTGTTTATGGTTTCGAGAATGGTAGTCTGTATTTTAAAGTGGGTGTATCAAAGGTTATATAAGGGTGTGAAGAGGTGCATCAGATATTAAGTGGATGATGTGATCAGTGATGTCATCAGTGATGTCATTTGAGATGTCATCAGTGATGTCATCAGTGATGTCACTGACCATGTCATGAGTGATGTAATATGTGACGTCATCAGCAGTGCATTGCGGGGGCACGAGTTAAAGTTAGCTCAGCTAACTATAATGGCCGAATTACTCTGGTTTTGTTCGAGTGAAATGTCAGCCTAACTATAACGTCCCTGAAACCTCTGTTTTTTCCAGTGAATTTCTAAGGTTTTTTAAATGCTAATTCCTAATTATAACGTCCCTGAAACCACTTTTTTTTCAGTGAATGTCTAAGGTTTTTTAAATGCTTATTCCTAACTATAACGTCCCTGAACCTATGGTTTTTTTCAGTGAATTTCTCAAAGTTTTTTAAATGCTAATTTCTAAATATGCCTACACAGGTAGGACATGTGCAGAAAGAGGAAGAAAGGCGCAGAAAGAAGCAAGAGAAGTGCAGAAAGAGGCAACAGAAGTCCAGAAAGAGGAAGAAAGGTGCAGAAAGAAGCAAGAGAAGTGCAGAAAGAACCAACAGAGGTGCAGAAAGAGGCCTACTTTGACTGTACCTTACAACAGACTCATACAAAGTAGCCTAATCACTAATCCTTCTCCCAAGATGTCTTAAACCTCACTTTTCTCTTGAAGGTTCACTATTAATCGACTGCTCAGAATGTTAGGCCTACCAAATATAAAAAAGCAATACTAAGCATATCACTGTTGTAAGTCTGACCAAGTTTGTGAAGGTATGCATGCATGTCTCTGCTTTTACCAAGTGACATGTTACAGAAAAATAAACATACAAATACTTGAATACTTGTGTTTCAAACAGCATACTCTGTAAATATGTGTACAAAAAGGTGTATGTATTTCTTTCTGCTCATAATACAGGGCACATGGGTATTCAATAGTATATTTGAGGGGCTCTATAACACCTATATACATAAGACATGTCTGCCTGTGCAACTGAATGACAGAGCAGAACTGAGAACATTTAACCACCTATAGGAGAAGCTACCCACTTTTTTAGCTACCATCTTCAGATGCATTACACATGTGAGAATACATAAACAAGTAGACATATACCTCAGTCACAACAGCACGCAGACCTTTAAACTTGACAGCTTGCACTTCCTAATTGAGTACAGAAAGAGGCGAGAGAAGTACAGAAAGAAGCAAGAGCAATGCAGAAAGAGGCAGGAGGGGTGCAAAAAGAGGGAAGAGGGGTGGAGAAAGAGGCAAGGGGGTACAGAAAGAAGCAAGAGAGCTGCAGAAAGAAACAAAAGAAGTGCAGAAAGAAGGAACAGAGGTGCAGAAAGAGGCAAGAGGGGTGCAGAAAGAGGGAAGAGGGGTGGAGAAAGAGGCAAGGGCATACAGAAAGAAGCAAGAGAGAGGCAGAAAGAAACAAAAGAAGTGCAGAAAGAAGGAACAGAGGTGCAGAAAGAGACAATAGGGGTGCAGAAAGATGCAAAAGGGGTGCAGAAAGAAGCAAGAGGTGCAGAAAAAAGCAAAAGAAGTGCAGAAAGAAGGAACAGAGGTGCATAAAGAGGCACGAGAGGTGCAGAAAGAGGCAAGAGGGGTGGAGAAAGAGGCAAGAGGGGTGCAGAAAAAAGCAAGAGAGGTGCAGAAAGAAACAAAAGAAGTGCAGAAAGAAGGAACAGAGGTGTAGAGAGAGGCAAGAGTGGTGCAGAAAGAGGGTAAGGGGTGTAGAAAGAGGCACAAGGGGTACAAAAAGAAGCAAGAGAAGTGCAGAAAGAAGCAACAGAGGTACAGAAAGAGGGAAGAGGGGTGCAGAAAGAGGCAAAAGAAATGCAGAAAGAAGCAACAGAGATGCAGAAAGGGGTAAGAGGGGTGGAGAAAGAGGCAAGAGGGGTGCAGGAAAAAGCAAGAGAGGTGCAGAAAGAAACAAAAGAAGTGCAGAAAGAAGGAACAGAGGTGTAGAGAGAGGCAAGAGTGGTGCAGAAAGAGGGTAAGGGGTGCAGAAAGAGGCACGAGGGGTCAAAAAGAAGCAAGAGAAGTGCAGAAAGAAGCAACAGAGGTACAGAAAGAGGGAAGAGGGGTGCAGAAAGAGGCAAAAGAAATGCAGAAAGAAGCAACAGAGATGCAGAAAGGGGTAAGAGGGGTGGAGAAAGAGGCAAGAGGAGTGCAGGAAGAAGCAAGAGAGGTGCAGAAAGAAACAAAAGAAGTGCAGAAAGAAGCAACAGAAATGCAGAAAGAAGCAAGAGTGGCACAGAAAGAAGCAAGAGTGGCTTGCACACCATTAGTACCAATTTAACACCCACATTTAGCAATAAGTAACAGGTGACCATTCCAGGTTTGCAAAGGGCCTTCCACCATGCTGTAACACTTGTCGCTGCATTTTTGGTAACGTTTGAGCAAGAAACAAGGCTTTTTTTGTTCAAATGTGCAGATTGGACAGCAGATGATGGATTATGTGGCTAATGCAGAAAATGTATAATTGTGCGAAAGTCGGTGCAGCCAAACAGTCGCATAATTCCAGTGGCCCTGCTCATACCTCTGTCTAGGTCCACAAGTGCTCCTCAGTGATTCCTTCTGTTTTTTTGTCTCACTGAGTTCATAGTTTAGCTTCAATGGAAATGAGGAAGACTAAACCTGAGGTTACCACTCC
This sequence comes from Calotriton arnoldi, assembly GCA_963921515.1. Classification (NCBI taxonomy): domain Eukaryota; kingdom Metazoa; phylum Chordata; class Amphibia; order Caudata; family Salamandridae; genus Calotriton; species Calotriton arnoldi. The sequence goes on along the minus strand of CAWUFW010004401.1, from coordinate 978,446 downwards.
ACAACACAGACTACCATACCACATAGTTACTCTCCATAACACATAATCCCACTCTACATAATTCCTATACACTAAATACCACATACTTTCTATCCACATAATTTTACTGCACAACATACCACATAATTCCACTACACACAACGTACATCCACTCCACTCCAAAAAACATTAGTAAAAAACGTTTACATTTAGAACGCCAATAGCTCTAACTCTCGCAAATGCGAAATCTATTACATTGCAAGTGCTTTTTTAACTAGTAGTTGTGTTTGCAGAGAGGTGGAGAAAGGGGGCTTGGTCCTCCGACAAGCGCTCAGGAATTCACTGCGTAGGAATTACAGGAGGTACCAGGAGGGCTTCTTGGCCACCAAAGTCCCTCAGGAGTAAAGTGGACTTCATCCCCCAACCAGTACTGTGCCAGGAGGCGCGTTTGCAGAGTGGTGGAGAAAAGTGAGCATGGCCTCCGAAGACCTCCTTGCAATCCCACTGTGTGGGACTTAGTGGAGGTAACAGGAGGGGTAGTTGGCCCCCAGTATTACCTCCAGTAAGTCCCACACAGCAGGATTGATAAGTTCTCATAGCAGGCCACACCCCCTTTCCCCACCACTCTGCGAACGTGCTCCCGGGTGCGCTCTTGGATGGGAAATAAAGTCCTCTTCGCTGCTGGGGGTCCTTAGGGGCCAACTAGCCTACCTGATACCTCCAGTATGCCCCAGATAGTGGGATTGCTGACAGGTAGACACAGGCTATGCCCCCTTTCTCCACCACTCTGCAAATGCACCTCCTGGCGCACTCATGGTTGGGAGATGAAGTCCCCTTGCCTCCTGAGGGTACCTGGGGGCCAACTAGCCCACCAGGTACCTCCTGTAAGCCCCACACAGCTGGATTGCTGAGAGTGGTCCGAGGCCACGCCCCCTTATTACACCACTCTGCAAACGCGCCTCCTGGCGCACTGCTGCTCGGGGGATAAAGTCCACTTCAGTCCTGAGGTCCTCAGGACACAAGAGGACCTCATTGCCCCACCAGCAGTGTGCCAAGAATTACGTTTGCAGAGTGGTGTAAAAAGGGGCGCAGACTCAGACCACCTTTCAGCAATCCCACTGTGTGGGGCTTACTGGAGGTACCTGGTGGGCTAGTTTGGCCCTAAGGACCCTTAAGATTCTAGGGGACTTAATCCCCAACCCAGAACGTGCCAGGAGGCGTGTTTGCAGGGTGGTGCAGGGAGGGAGCAGGGCCTCCGGCGAGATGCCGTCTTCTCTTTTATTTATTTTTTTGGAAGGGGGGCTGTGTGGCCCCTCTTCTCTTAGTAATTTTTGGGCCCTGGGGATCCCATCCCCCAGGGCATGAGCCTTTAAATTTTTTTTTTAAACAAACGGGATATGGGCCGCACGGCCCCCGTCCCGAGGCCGATTTCGGCCCCAGGGACCCCATCCCCTGGGGCATGGCCTTGTTTTCTATTTTTATTTTTTATACGGGAGGGGGGCCATGTGGCCCCCTTCCCTGGGCCACTTTTGGCCCTGGGACCCCATCACCCGGGGCCTGGCCTCGTTTAAGAAAAAAAATTATGTATACGGGAGGGGGGCTGCGTGGCCCCCCTTCCCTGGGCCACAATTGGCCCCAGGGACCCCATCCCCCGAGGCCTGGCCAGACTTTATTTATTATTATTTTTTGGAGGGGGCCACGTGGCCCCCTCCTGAGGCCAATTATGGCCCCGGGGACCCCATCCCCCGGGGCCTGGCCTTACATTGGGGACCACGGGGGGAGCCCCAATGCCCCCGCGATTCCAGCCGGCTCCCCGTCTCCTGCGGGAGACAGCATTGCTTTTGGACAAGGGGAGCTGCTGACATGCATCTCCCCTTGTCCAAAAAAAAAGCAATGCTACTTTGCTTCATAGAAGCGAGAGCAGGTTTCCCGCTCTCGCTTCTATGAGGCAGAGCAGAAGTTTGCAATGACAGGGCGGGAGCCGTGCTCCCGCCCTGTCATTGCAAACTGCAATGTCCTGGGGGTGGGCACCCTGGGACATTGCCCGAGTCGGCCCTGGGGGGTGGCGGTCCCCAGGGCCATAGAGGGCTCCAGGAGGGGGGCAGCACGGCCCCCCTCCCAACGTGAAAATAGCCCCGGGGAGGTGGTGGTCCCCGGGGCCGGGGGTCAACAATGGACCCCCGCATTTCAATAATAAGTGCCCCGGGGAGGTGGTGGTCCCTGGGGCAGTGTGGGGGGCTCCAACCCTCTCACACATATTATCATTATTAGTCCCAGGGAGGTGGTGGTCCCTGGGGCTTGGGGGGCCGCATGCCCCCCACAGATTATGAGCAAAGCCCCATGGAGGTGGCGGGCCCCAGGGTTGCAGGGGCCCCCGCAGGCCCACGCTACATGCATTTTGATTGCCCCCGGGACCTAGCCCACCTGGGGGCTTAAGGAAAACGATATATATATTTATTTTACTGAAAAAAACAAAGGCGTTAGGTTTACAAAACCAAAGAAATTCAGCCATTATAGTTAGTGAGCTCTCTGCAATGCACTGCTTATGACCTCACATATTAAATCACTCATAACATGGTCCCCAGGGCCATGTAGGGCTCTGCGAGGGGGGCCCCGCTCCTTTGTTCAGTAAGCCCCAGGGAGGTAGTGGTGCCCGGGGGTCTGCAACAGACCCCCTAAATTATTGTCTTTGTGTCCTGGAGAGTTGACGGTCCCCGGCGCTGTGGGTAGGGGCTGGATGGGCCTCCCCGCATTCCTAATGTTAAGAGCCTCAGGCAGGTGGTAGTCCCCGGGGCTGCGGGGGATGCCCTCCGCCCTCCCCCACATTTCTTTAACATACAGTGTGCCCCGGGGAGGTGGTGGTCCTGGGGGCTGTGGGGAGGCCATGTTGCCCCCCCACATTTCAGTATGTCTAGCACAGAGGTGGCGGTACCCAGGGCAGTGGGAGGCCCTATTGCCTCCCTGGCATTTCTTTTACATACAGTGGGCACTGAGGAGGTGGCGGCCTCCCCGCTTTACTATATTATAGCTAGCCCCGGGGAGGTGGTGGTCCCGGGGGATGCGGGGGGCCCGCGCGGGCCCTAGCATCATAATTTTAACTTGCCCCCAGGACCAGGTCCACCTAGGAGCCTATAGTAAACGAAGCGCAGGAGCCTGCACTTCGTTTTTTTTTCAAATTTAGCAGCGGATTCGCAGATCCACCCACAAGTCCATGACACAATTTAAAAAAATGCTTTTTATCCCTGGCAGGGTCTATAGCTGGGGGGTCAGGGTATTCCTACCCTGCCCCCTTTTCTTTATTTTTTACTTTTTTCTGACACATAGCTTGAAGCTGAGTCCCAAGATGGCTGCCAACACTTCCTGGTTGAAGTATTGGCAGCCAATCAAACTTTACTAGGATCCGCACGTCCCCAGGTATCTATATTTTTTAAACTTTAATTTCTCTGAAACTACTGAACGGATTTACACCAAATCACAAAAAGCACACTTTCTGGACCAACATCTAGCTTTCTGCCAATTTGGTGTCATTCCGTTCTGCAGTACGGGCTGTAGTCGTGTTCAAAAGGTGAAAACTCCCCATAGACATAACATGAGGAAAACCCGTTTTGGGACCCCTTTTTTTCTTAGCCCCTGCTTGATGGTTCACCCCGAAACTTTCAATACAGCAGCTGAACGAAAAAGGGGATATTTTGTGAATACTCATGGAGATTCGTCAAGCAGCGTCAAAGTTATTGGCAAAAATAAAACGCTTTTTCTATGGAAACTTTGGTCCTAACTATAACTACCTACTGGCTATCGCCTTATGTATATATGTACGTATATCTCAACACTGGAAGCAAGAAACAGCCTGACATCAGGGACAAAGAAATCATAACTTACCTCTCTGTGACTGACCAGATCTTCAATCCATCATCTCTGTAATAGAAGTTGGGCAAGGAGTCGACCCCACGGGATTTGAGATTATCAGCAATGCACATGGAAGTGTAGGTGACAGACTCCATGTCTCTGGATATCAGCTCAAGAATACCTTCTCTCCCAATTATTGAACTCTGTGAATGAAAATTGCAGTTTCTGATGAATTCTCTTTTCTATTCCACTCTTGGAACCTTTATTCATAGACTAAAGTCACCAATTTATATGTTTTGGTTATTGCTTTCTACCTTGTATCTAGGGTGGGTGTCAATGTCTTACCGATGAAGATTTGGGCATATTTCAATGTGTCATAGAGGTACTACTGAAGAAACTAACCAATCAGCAACAAGATGGCCGACAGTGAAGGAGCTCCCTCTATAAGCTCCAAGTGCCAGGGATCTTTTTTGGCATAAATCCCTGTAAATGCCCTGCCACTGAGCCCTCCCTCTCTGGAAATGGGAGAGGAACAGAAGAGTATGACCAGAAAAAAGACCAGGCATTGTGTTTGGCGTTAATCCCTGCTAATGCCCAGACATCGAGCCCCCCTCTCTAGAAACAAGGAGAGGTACAGAAGACCCCACTGGAAAACACAGGATCCCATGTGCAGTGTTTACATTCGGAGCACCGACTGATTCTCGGCTGTGGGATGGCAGAGAAAACCACAAAGACACGCGACAGTGGCTTGGCCCACTGAACCCGCCCCAGCCGCTCCTTCATTAGTGAGCTGCATCTTGGACAAGGAAGCAACCCCCTGGCACCAACTCCCATCTATGGGGTCACTCCACCATACGGCTGCATCTAGAGAGAAAGAGACAACAGCAGACCCCAAGGTGAGCCCGTTGCCCCCTCCTTTGCCTTTGGCTCCCGCGGTCCTGAACTGAGCGGTCTCTCCTGAGTCCCACATCCATGGCCCCTGATGCTCAGGACACGGTCGGGAGCCCCTGCTTTCCCACACGGGAACACTCTAGGCTAGCTACTGCCTAGGTAGGAGGAGATTTTGCCCATTGTCCTCACAGTGAGCCTGCACTTCCGACGAGCGCGCCCCTGCTCAATAGCCCTCACACTCAGTACATGCCATACTTTGGGAGCGCTCAGCACGAAGCGCTCAGCGTGGAGCGTGTGAGAGGTGGTCCTCTGCTCCCAAGATCCTTTCTGCACTCTCATGCTTGAAAAACTAGTTTCTTTTCTATGCATCCAGTTTTACTATGCATACTTCACATCCTACCTGCAAACTTCCTGCGTGCAACTAGTTGAGACATCTCTGCCTTCTGAATCCTTACCTATGAGCAGGCCTAGTGTGTCCCGAGAACACGCCCATTTTGAGTTGTACTGCCCCTACCATGCCACTTGCTCTCATCTTCCACTGGCAGTCATCTTCCCTCTAACACACCACAAACTTTCCCTAAAACTAAAATAGGACTTCGACCCCCAGACAAGCCCTGGTCTCTTCACGCAGAGAAACAAAAAGAAGACTGTGATCTATCCTCAGCCTTGGAGCTCCCCCTAGTGGCTAAATTGTTATTGGCGACCTCCTTTATATAAACCTTGTACTTGATGAACTTCTGTAGATAGAGTCTACAGGACATTTGAACGGCATTGCTTGCATCGACTACCTGTGCCTCAGTCACTTGCTTGTAGCCTGGGTTGATCTCCACTTGGACAATTTGGACCCTTAATGAGGAGTTCCTGGTTTAACTCACATTAGGACTATTTTACCTCTTAACCACTCTTGGTCTTGCCTTTTCAGCGGGGTTTCAGGGTTCTGTGAGCACTGTTTCTCACCAACTCCTTGTGCATCAGTCCCGTACCTGCAGCCTGGTGTGAGTCCCTTTAAGACAATTGCCTTCCCTCATTTAATCAAACCAAACACCCACACCAGACACTCCATCCGCAACACACTATACACATCCAAGGTCTCTCCTGCATATAACCAGACACTCCCTCTGCAGTACTCTACACACATTTTCAGTCCTGTGAACAACAGCAACCACCTTCCCTCCATCCCTATTCACTCACCCACACAACATCAAGTTTGCATCCCCTGACTCAACCTAGGACTCTGATCCCAGCCCAGCCCCTACACAAACTACCTGCTCCAGAGATAAAAGTGGTTTGCTTTAGCCATTGACTGGAGCTCCACCCAAGAGCCACTCCTCCTTTGGCACCACACCACACCCCTTCACATATACATGACCACATCGCCATGAAAGACATGGTCTCAATTCCCACTGCATAAAATTTCCGCCTAATCTCCCCAAACATGCAGCGAAAACCTATAAACACAAACTCCTCAAAAACACCCAGAAACACTAATAACAGACATCTACCACAGTGCAACACATGGAGACCTTACAACAGACCTCAGTTTCTTCACTAAAACCAGCCAGATGGAGAGACAATTTCCTACAGCACCTTCAGGTAACAAACACCATACACATCCCATATGGATCCAAACTTACCAAATTCCCATCCCAAATATGTGTTGGTGGTGAACTGTCCATATCCATCTACAGAAATGGAAACATTCTAATTCAAGCCACTGGACACAATCTAGCCATCTTCGACTGCCACTTAACCATCCTCTACTCCTCTGTGTCCTCCGCTCTTAAGCCCACCTTACCTCCCACCATCTCGAAATACACCCTCAGCCCCTCTCCTCACTCGGCCAAACCCAACAACCCTCATCCCCCCACTCCAGCACATGTACCCCCAAACTCATTTTCCCCTCTTCCTGTTCCCCTTGATTCTCTGATCACATTACTTGAACCTTTTCCCCCCACATCAAGACCCTTCTCCCCTACACTAACTGCCCAAATACAACACCAGAATCCACACAGGACGCTAACCACATCAGACCAGTCCTAACTGACACACCCATTACGTCTTGCAATAACCACCAGTCTACCCTACTCTCTCCCCCAGACCCTACCACATCCCACCTAATCACCACAATCAACTGTCTAGAAGCAAAAATCAACACCATACTGGAAGAAATCACCTCACTACGCAAGCACTTCAAGACCTACCCCAACTCTTTTCGTAAGCACTCAATCACGCCAAGCAACTTGTCTGCCACTAACATGTACTCTGACACTTCATGCTCCACCACCTGGGCAACCAACACCTCATGCTCCTCCACCAAGGCAACTATCCCTTTCAACTAATACCATCTTAAAACCAGATGCACCATGTCTGGTTTGTTGCAACTTGAAGCGGAAACGCTGAGCAACTCATACCCAAATATCCCCAGTTAATGCTCCTACTCCAAGATCCCGGTCATCCTCGGCACAAGCAGGATCCCTCCATCCAACCCACACATGGTGAGCTGAATTCCTAAACCAATTGCATGCTTCTAAAATGTCGGACAGCAGCAAAGCATGTCACTGAAATAGCGGAAACCGTCCTTCTCCATAAAATCAACATCTGCTTCCTGACTGAAACCTGGCGAAACAACCACTCTTCAGCTATTTTGGACCTCCTCACCCCACCGGACTTCTCAAACAGTCATCGTGACCGGAAGGACCGTACCGGTGGTGGTTTAGCTATCATACACAACAAGGACTCTGACTAAAACCCTTCCACACAATCGAATACCCAACTTTTGAACATCTAAGAGTTGATCTCCCCCTAAAGACCCCAACCCCATCAAGCTCCACACCATCTATTTCTCCCGAGGTGAAATGCTACTATTTCTTGAAGAGTTAACAGACATTATAACACTAAACTCTATGAAGAATTCCACAGACATTATACTAGAAGACCTAAACTTGCACTTGAATGATGCAAACGACATAACAGTACAAGCCCTATCCACCCTCCTTGACTTAAAAGGTCTAACTCAACATAAAAAAAAACCACAATAAAGACTTGAACCTTCACTCAATCATACTAACCATAATGGCATATCCCTCCACTCCATCGTTCCTGTCGACTGGATAAACCATCACCTAATTCTTTTCAATCTTAACCTCAACAGGCCCAAGCTTCCTAACCAAACCCATCCTTTGAAGCACTGGATGAGGAACATACATCAAATCCAGCAATCAGTGCTAGAATCTCTAATCATCTCCCAGATTCTCTCCCTCCTGAACTTACCACCGCCGAAGATCTCACCTCCCACTATAACACAAAAATGACAGTACTCCTTGACACCACCCCCCTTTAAAACTAAAAAAAATCAAGACGTATCCCTTCTAGATTCTGGGTCAACACAGACCATAAAAAGGAGAGATGACAATTCAGATTGACTGAAAGAAACTGGAGAAAATAACCCTCACTAGCTCATCTCTCTTTCATCCGAGCAGAACGCACAACATACAAAAATCACATCTACAGAGAAAAATCATATTTTTACCAAACCCAAATGGATCAATTCCAGAAACAGACCCAAAGGTCTCTTCAAAATCATCAAACATCAAACCTCCGCTATCCCACAACACCTTATTGATTCCTCCACCAAGCGCTGTCAAGAGTTCGCTAAATCTTCTCAGATAAAATAACAAACACTGAACTCCTGCTGGACCCTCCAACCCTATCTCCACCCACTAGAGTTGACCCCTCTTCCAAAGAAGACCCCCCTTTGCCTCAGCAGCAATTAAAAATGGTCCCCCTAAATCCGGCCCCTCGGAGAACCAGAACACCATCCCCAATTACCTACATCTAAAAAATAATGCAACATGGTCCAGGTTTGAAAGCATCTCTCAAAAGGAAGTCCTCAAAATAATAGCATGCTTGAAGCCACCTCCCACCTTTCTGACCTTGTCCCCCCCTTTCTTGTCAAAAATCTCAGACACATCATCTCACTAACTTGGACTAAAATCCTCAACTCCTCCCTATCCAGTGGCTCCATGCTGGCTTCTCGTAAACTCAACCAAATCACCCACCCGCCTGGGATCGGCCAGACGCCAATCTCAATGACCTCAACAACTACAGACCTATAACCAACCTCCCTCTCTTTGCCAAAACCATGGGAAAATGTGTGCTCTCCCAGTTAACAACCCCATCGAAAAATTCAACTTAAATGAGACCTTCCAATCTGGATTCAGGAAAGGCTGCAGTACAGATACTGCAATCCTCAACATCACTGATGATCAACATCCCTCGACAATGGCGACACCTGCCTCCTAATCTTCCTTGACCTCTCCTCGGCCTTTGATACCGTCAACCACAACATTCTTCTAAACACCCTCTTACAACGTGCTGGAATGATTGGTATATTCCTGCAATGGTTCTCATCATACCTGAGCGAAATATCCCACCTAATCAAAATAAATCATCCACATCACCAGCAGCACTAGTCAATCAAGAAGTTCCCCAAGGCTCAATCCTATCCCCTGCCTTGTTCAGCCTCTAGATGGAACCTCTTGTACTGATCCTAAAACGAGCCAGGATGGCCTACTATCTCTAAGCTCATGACACCCTATTGTACATCAAAATCTTGTTACCTAAAGATCTCCAACACCTAACCAACACTTTGTCCCAGATACAAACTTGCCTGTCCAACAACCACTTAAAGCTCAACCCTAACAGAGCTGAACTTCTCCATATCCAGCCAAAAACCAGCCCTTACCCTATCCATAATTGGCTCGACAACCTAACTGCACTAAACTGCAAACTATCCATCTCCAACTGTGTTAAATCTCTAGTGATCACTCTCAACAAAACCCTGAACATGAAAGACCACATCAACGCCTAAGCAAAAAGCACCTTCTAAACGCTAAAACACCTTAAAAAATTAAACCATTCATCCCACTCGAAGACTTGAAGACCGTAACACAATTCTTATTCCTCTCCAAACTGGACTACGGCAGTTTAATGATCACCGGCACCACAAAAATCCACCTATTACCAATGAAGTTCACACTCCACGCAGCGGCCAGACTTCTCTCTGGAGGGAAAGAATATAACCACATGACTCCCACACTCAAGAAAATCAGTTGGCTACCAATTGAAGCGAGAAGTACATTCAAAACAGAGTGCATAACCCACAAAGGCCTCTACTCTACAAAACCAACCTTCCTTACCAACAAACTCTCAAAACCGGGTCTAAACAGACACTTCGATGCTCTAACACTCTTCTCTTGATTTCACCCAAATTCAAGTCTAATAAATTTCACACCCACTCCTTCTCTGGGAACACCCTTCTAAAAGAACTATGTGACAACCAATCTTTCCTACACTTCAGGAATAATCTAAAACTATCTCTTCTCAACAAATACCTAAACCCTCCCTCCTAAATCATTTCTTCCTGCCGTGCTTCACATCCCAACCTCAGAACAAATGGTTTCATCCCGACCTACGATTCCACAGCCCATGCCTCAATCGCCTGTAACTACCTCAGAACTTCTTTGACAATTCTCTCCTGTATTTCCACTGTATATTCTGTCCTTGTTTTATATTGCGTATTACTGTATGCCTCCTACTTGTATTATATCTCGTATATGCATCCTTCTCTTTTATATCTCCTGTTATTGCTGTATATACAACCCTTGTAAAGTCCTCTGATTCGAGCCAAGATCACACAACATAAAACTCGAAATTAATAAATAAATTACTAATGCCTTTCATAGGACAGTAAAAATCCAGCTAAGATAGGCTCAGATTTGGGTTACAAGTGATGTACCTTATTTGATTGTTTGAGCATGACTTTAGTTCTGTTTAATGTGTTCTTTGTGATGCACAGAGACTAACGGTGTGCCAGTTATCCAAGTGCTATAGTAACTGAGATGTAGATTGGTGTCTAAAGTGCTTGGTTGTCTTTGTCTGTTGTCTGCTAATAGTTGGTGCAGTAAGTAGCTATGCCAAGGCTCTTCTATACTGCACTGGTTGTATGATAAATGTTGCATCTTCAGTTTAGAGTTAGCAAGGTATTAATATAATACATGGGATTCTGCAATTCTGTATCAAACCTGTCTGTACTTACTTTATAACAGGCGACCTGTGACACACCCAGTTGCCTATTATAAAGAAATGTCAGAACTTAACTGTAATAACATTGCCTGGAGCCAGTGCTCGGTGCTGAGGTGAAAGGCTGGTCAAGGTAGGGAGCATAATTAAAGCAGCTGTTTACAGACAAAGGAAACATTACTTTTCTCTCTTCTGCTCTATTTTTAGGTCAAGCTCCAACTCGCATGCACTGTCTGCAAGACCTGCTGTAATCAATAGTACAACTTTTTTCCCGCCTGCTACTTACCATTTGTTCACTCCACTGTCACTCTTCTTTGCTGTCTCCTAACTCATTGGCTTTGCAGATACATCACTTCCGTTCAAGGCTGAGGCGCACCGTAAAGTATAGTTTCCTTATGCTTTGGTTCTTCAGCTGCTGTGTGGGAGAACTCTTTTTTTATTATTACATTCCGCTCGTCACTGCTTGTTCTTCATGTACATGAGTTTTGTCCTCCTCCTCTGACCGTGTCTTTCCCTGCGAGTGTGCAGTTGTTTTCACTAGAGAATTTGTGTGAGTGCCTTGCAAACTGATGCCAGGATGTTTGTCTTTCCTCCTGAAAGTTGGCTTGTTTTCTCTGGGGCTAGCGCTACCAGGAGGCGGATCTGAGCCCTAGCTAGCAATGGGCGATGGGAGCTGCTGCAGCCACTGCTGCTGCTTAGACGCCTCTCCCGGCCTGCCCTCTCTATGGCAGCATTTGAATCCGGGCCTCTGCAACCATCTATTCCATCGAAGATTCTCTTGGCCATGGGCATTTCAATTGAAAGCAAATAAACCATACATGTTCACAAGAATATTGTAACTTTTTTCCATTGGCGCCCTGTTTGTTTTCAACAAAGTAGCGTGTGTGCATGTTTGTACATATTTTATTTTTTTATTTTAAATACGAACAGTGAAATGACTACTTGTTGTTATTGCATAACCACACATCCTTTTTCTCACGTTACATGTTGTGCAAAGTGAGTGCGTGTTGTCGGTATGTGTTTTCTGGAAGCACTCTGGGTTACTGTCTGCCGTTCTCATGCATGCTCAGTGGGGGAGCAAGAACACTGGGATCTCTCACCAAGACCATGGCTGGATGGATCTACCCTCGGACTTTGCTGTTTTTCTCTGTCATTGTGTGCTCTGCGTTAGTTTCCCGGCTTCTTATTTCAGGCTAACTACGGAGGCACCATGTTGTGCCCAGCTCAAAGTGAGTATCTAACTTTGTTTATGCCACTGCATCTTCTCTGCTGTCATGGCCACCACTTTTACACCAGCCCATAGGGAGGGTTCAGCGTGCTCAGCCCTCTCTCTTTGTCTGTGGCACTGTGCTTCTCACCGGAACCGCATGAGCCGCCAAGTTGATGCTTGATTTGTGGGGACCGAACAACATTGTCAGAGGTGACTGAAGCAGCAGATTTTTTAGTCCTGAGCTCCAACTATGGTTGTGGTTTTCATCAACAACATAAAGAGTTGTTTGAAGCATTTGAAGCATTTCAGATAAAAGGGCGACTTTTGAACAAATAAATATGAATGCAAAGGTATGACAAAGTTTATGTGAACATTGAGGCTTCCTAAGTGTAAGGCTACCTTCAAGATCAAGAAGTATAACCTGTAGTTGCTTGCGTCTTGTTCCTCCCACTCACAGCCTCCCACATTGTGTTGCTTGAAAGTGTTGCAGACACACTTTGTGGTGGTGGGTGCACATTCCAGTATTTCCTTGCACTTTCCTTAATAATAATGTGAGCAGCTTCAAAAAAAGGCTCATCTGAAGGTTTTAGAATACCTCTTGACCACATCTGAAAACATCCCTGAGCTCCTCCCTCTCAGTGAGGGGGTTGTAGCCCGCACTGCGACTAGGTTCGCAGTGCGAGTAGGTTACCCAATGATGAAGTATGCCACCTACGGGTGGGTGAGGGAAACCGTCCTTTAAAAGGGTTCTACCCGCACTCTCCTTCCACTTTTGACCCAGAGGTGCTTTTTTGTGTTAACTCACAATTGTAACAGTGCTTTTGTGATCCTGTCCAGAGGGCTTTATGCTGTGTTCGACAATGGTCCAGTCCCGTCATAACATTTAAGTCAATCCTTTCACCCTTGTACGCCTTTGTTGCTCCTGTAAAAACAACTGTGAATACATATAAAAGCTGCAGTTTGAATCTGAAATCCCAGCACCAGAGGAAGAAATACAATTACACATGGAGTTCACGGTACAAGAATGTAAGAGTTGAGCTGAATCACTTCCATCTATTTACAGTTGCCTTTACAGAAGCTCAAGGAGACCGTAATGTGACTGCGGCAACCAGGAGCGACCGCGTTTGCCAGCAGGATCTTGGAGTGAAAGAAAAGCTTTTTAGGCTGCTCACATTTGGAGTTTACGGGAGCAAAAGGAAATGCAGGAATATGCGCCCAAGACCACACAGTGTCTGCAGCTCTTTCAAGCAACATATTGTAGGACCGGTAAGCAGTTAGGATGGGGCGGCAAGCAATGTCATATACTTTTATGGAGTGCTGCAAAATTCAAATATTAGAAAAGAACTACAGAAAGCGTCTAGCCAGTTACACTTTGGGGGAGCTCTGGGGGAGATGAACACAACTGGTGTCCTATGGCACCAGGATCTGAGACTCAAACTCCAGCTTTTCTAAACATTCACAGTTGCTTCTATGGGAGCCCATTCACAGTTGCTTCTTCAGAAGCGCACTATTACACATGGTGTCAGGGACACAAAAACTTAGGAGTCAAGATGGAAAGTTTCCAACTATTATCAGTTGCCTTTACAGAAGCTGATTGACCGACTCAAATGTGCCCAAGACAACAAGGGGAGACCGTGTGTGCCAGCAGGACCTTGGAGTGCAAGTACATTTTTTTGAAGCTGCTCACATTATTATTAAGGAAAGTGCAAGGAAATACTGGAATGTGCACCCACCACCACAAAGTGTGTCTGCAGCACTTTCAAGCAACACAATGTGGGAGGCTGTGAGTGGGAGGAACAAGACGGCAAGCAACTACAGGTTATACTTCTTGATCTTGAAGGTAGCCTTACACTTAGGAAGCCTCAATGTTCACATAAACTTTGTCATTCCTTTGCATTCATATTTATTTGTTCAAAAGTAGCCCTTTTATCTGAAATGCTTCAAATGCTTCAAACAACTCTTTATGTTGTTGATGAAAACCACAACCATAGTTGGAGCTCAGGACTAAAAAATCTGCTGCTTCAGTCACCTCTGACAATGTTGTTCGGTCCCCACAAATCAAGCATCAACTTGGCGGCTCATGCGGTTCCGGTGAGAAGCACAGTGCCACAGACACTCCCTCCACGCCCGGCTCATCATTCAGAGCCTATGACAGGTTGAATTTTCCTGCCATAGCCAAAACTTTTTTAATCCTGACCCACGGATGTCCCATTAAAGCTTGTCCTGACATTACAGGGAGTTAGTTTTAACCTCACTTTCACTTCCTTTCTGCACTCCCTCCACGCCCGGCTCATCTGAAGGTTTTAGAATACCTCTTGACCACATCTTAAAACATCCCTGAGCTCCTCCCTCTCAGTGAGGGGGTTGTAGCCCGCACTGCGACTAGGTCGGCAGTGCGAGGAGGTTACCCAATGATGAAGCATGCCACCTACGGGTGGGTGAGGGAAATCGTCCTTTAAAAGGGATCTCCCCGCACTCTCCTTCCACTTTTGCCCCAGGGGTGCTTTTTTTGTGTTGCCATGTTACATTAGAGGGGAGTCGCCCCCTGCTAGCCGTTAAACCTCCTCAGGCCTCTTTTGTGTGTACGTTACAATTGTGAGTTAGTCAGGTACATCATGCCTTTGCATACAAAATGATTGGCTGGCTACAAATACATCCAATTTAATGCTGATCCCTAGTGCCCCTTTCTGGCAAAGTAAGGGCTTAGCTGCAGTGAAGCCTGTTGGTGGCACACACAGTCAGGTTAGTTGAGAGTACTTGACCTTGTGATTCGCCTATGATGGCTCAGGGTGGAAATTTAACCTGTCGCCTTTGTTCCTATCAAATTGCACTTTGTGCCGCACTCCTGTCTTGCTACCCAGAACCTGGCATCCAGTAAAAAAAAAAGCTGGCTTCTCCATGCCAGGTGACTCTTGGGCCTCCGTAGCATCATGATACATTAATTTTTGCAGTTTTATATAGTGCGAGCTTGTCCCAAGGGTATTAGAGTGCTTTACATGAGCACCAGAGTATGTTTCTTTAAAGTACTGTAAAAAAGAGGTATTATTTCTTGTACATCATAGTAGATCATTTTTAGCATGCTATTTCAAAAGCAGACACTTTCCTTAGTGTCCATTTCAGCAGCATTCAATAAGCTGTGTTTCATTGCAGGTAGTTGTTGGTAGGGCAGTGAGGGTGCCAGGCGCCCTGGAGCAAGCACCCGCTCTGCTGGTGGGCTATAAAAATAAAACCATATCTGGAGTTCAGATGCTGCACAAGACTCGTGGTACCGGGTGCCATTGCCCCTTACGCAGAAAATGTAGGTCCTCCTCGGCACGTAAGCACACTTGTTGATTACTTTATCATCTATAACTGACCAAATGTTTCTCAATGCTTGTATTATTTTTTTAAATAGTATTTGCATTGAGTGAGATCGTCAGTAAATTCCTTTAGCTCCTCTCTGAAACAAATGACCTTTAGGCGCTGGTCATCCAGGTACAGGTGCTGCCAAGTGTGTGTCCCAATGCTGTCCGGTCCCGCCAAAAGCAATTGCCAAAGCCAATTGGTCCCAAAGGTGAAACCTGTTGGCTATGCAAATCCTGTGTTGTGGGGATATGAGGGAACTAGTGCATAAAAAAGTAAATACTGTTTTCATTTTCTTTCCACCTCATCAGGAAACAATCTGCCAATTCCACTGGCTTATAAAAAAACAAATATAATTTATTGGAGTTGTTATGAACACAAGCTTCTCCAGGAAATGTAACCCAACATTTTCCTCAAAAAAGCTCCTGTTAGATAGCTTAGTGGCTTGGGTACATGCTGCATAGGTCTGTGAGTCATCTGACCCTTGAGGACTTAACCTTGACCTACAGATTAATTGGGTATTATCATTGCCACAAATTCAGTGCTACTGACTGTATTTTCTTCAGAAAGGTGAAAGTTGTGCTGTTCACTCCCATATTCAAGCCTGTAACAATGCAGTTAAAAATAGGTATTATTAGTCACTTCAATAGAACTAATTTTCTCCAGTTCATTGGTATCTGTTTCTTTCCGTGTCCTTTAAAAATCTTTGCTTTCAAGTGAACTTCTCAGGATAATGTGCTGCATGGATAAGTACTTATAAGGTACCAAAGGCGAGACCTATTGGCTATGCCAATGCTTGTTCTTGCTTACAGTGACAAGAAGAAAGTAGATATTTTGGCGTGTTTATTTTTTGCACTCCTTAGGTCATTATGGAAAAGTTAGACATTTTAAAATGTTTCTACACATTCCAAAGTACTGCCGCTGTTTTTTGTTTAAAAAAAATAAACACTGTCCTATATTAAACAGCTTTTAATTTTTTGCAACAGATAGTAATTTTGCTCTAGAGATTGAATTTGTTCTTCATATTTGCAAACAGGATCTCTCTTTTATATGAAAGAGCAATGCACCAAAGATTTAAGTGGTTTTGGGAGAGATGATAGTAAGACCATGTATTATATGGGATAAAGTACTCCCTTCCGTACATGATGATAATATTGCAAGTCACCTCGGAGTTCCATATTCATATAAAGGAACTTGACCTTCGGCCTCATTCCTCTACATGGTCAGGGAACTTCTCAGTGACCTGCAATATTCCCATTATGTATGGCAGGAGGGATACTTTATCCCATATATTATATGTTGTGCTTCAGTGTAGCATAACTTTAAGCAACCAATATGACATTGTATGTGAAATGTTCTGTTAAATGTGTGAGTATGAGAACAGATGGTAGTAATGGCTAGCACCATGATAAGCAAATATATGGCATATCTTTATCGTATTGGATGATGCAATAACTTTAACCACCTCCCGTGTGCAAAGGAACTTTAAGCATGTACCTGTTTAAAGAAAGATGGGCTGGATAAAGGTTTTTCTGCAGTGATCAAAGTGCTCACGAATCCCCACATGGATAAAGTCCCACAGGAATGTAGTTGCAAGAACATGGCATGCAAGCAACTTTGGTGATTGAGCGACTCTGATCCCACTGACCATAAGTTAGGATCTGTGAGCAAGGACACGAGTGGCTCTCATTTACACAATAGGGTGCTCATATGTAGGCTCTACAGGTGAGGCCTAGTCTAGTTCCTGTCTAGGTTAAGAGGTGCTCACTTAAAGAACAGGGTATGAATCATACAGGTGAAAATAGTTAATTTTCCGGGCTTATGTGTTGTTCTTCTATAGGCAAAAGTGTATGGCAAAGCCTCCAGTTGTCATGTCATGAGTGCTGAGAATCTTCTCTCGTTTGAGGATCAGCAGCCAGAACCTGTTGCTTCTGAAGCATGTAAATTCCAATCCACTGCATGAGTCTCCTCAAAATACTTCATGAGAAGCGAGCGATAAGATAGAAGCATTAGCAAGGAATATATCTACTAAGGACCCTTTCTTCTATTACAAACACCTATCTATGCTCAGGGGCTTCCAGGCTTGTAGAAGAACGATCAAAAATCCCTTGTCCTGCATCATTTCTGTTGGATATGCATACATCTAATGTGGACTGGGACGATTCCTTTGTGGGCTGCCACTAAAAAAACGAGCCAACAAAGTAACTCTGTTGGTAAAGCAAATGTAATAACTAGCCTGTGAAGAACGGCTGTAGACGGATGCACTGTGAAATTATGTTTAATATGGTCAGATAAGAATAGAGCATAAATGAGTGAAAAATCTGATCTCACTCCAGAAGGTCCCATTCATTTTTGTTTTCCATAATATCTGCTCCTCACGATGAGATCATGGCTCTCATTCCATCCATCTCATCGAGGTGGGTCTGGTGGCTCGGATGACTAATGCATCCGCGCCAGAGAAGATTTTGACCTCATGGTAACAGGCTTGAATCCCAGTAATTCCACTCAACCTTTCATCTTTCTGAGGTCAATAAAAGGAGTGCTGCTGAGCTGAGTAACCATAAAAATCAGTATTTCAGCAACAAGAGGCAGAAGGGTTAACTTGTACTTCACAAATGTGTTTGTAATCATAACAATCTTTCTCAAGGACTTTTTTAAATTCCAAAAACAGAGATGGCCTGCAAAGATGAGTCCCCATCTTACCTTATCAAAGGACCTTGACGGATCCATTAGTGTTCCTCTGAAACCCACATTAATGTTCAAAGTATAGCGATGGTGGGGGATCAGGAGCTGAAGAGAGACAGATAGATACTAGGTATTAGATACACAGGTACAGAAGGGGCTTCAAACAGATCTTGTATCATCACTACCTCAGTACTGCTGTAGCATCTATTCGTACACTCGGATGCTATTTGTTTTCTAAGACGACCGATATTGTTGAGTCTTTCATATATCAATTGCCCTATTTTTAAGTGGCTGTTCGCTAATATCAGCTCCTTATCCACGTATTTATGGTTTGGTTGGATACCTTAAAGCAGGACATTTTCTTCAAGCCGGCATCTCCCTTCTCTGTGGTTTAGACCTACACAAGCCCTTGTTTTCATTCTTCTTCACATAGTTCTGCATCACGGAAGGTCCATCATTGAATTAAAGCCACCATATTGTATTGTCTTATTATCATTTTTTTTGTTTTTTTGTATCTGTTTTTTCTATGTGTTTTTCCATTTTATTTTTAAGCTGACTCCTGTCTTGATCTCTCTGTTTTTATCTAACTCACTGATAATATTGTACAGGATTGATGGACCATATCTATAGGGCAGATAGTGTTCGCCTGTTGTTTGATGTATTGTATAAATAATCAACTTGTCAAAGTGTTGTTTTTACTGTAATGTGACATTATTGAGTATGTTTATTCAAAAAGAAAAACAGTCAATTTTTTTTTTTTTAAGTCAGTTTGTATCGATAAAAAGATTTTTATTAATTATTAATGATATTTGCTGGACACTGAGTTCTCTCTTAGTATGTGGTAATAATGTTTCCACACATTAGATATATTATTGGTTGCCTAGGGATTTTTCTCGAACAATTGCTGGTTGTCAGTACTCCAGGAATCTCAGTCATTCATGATGTCCATGACGTTTTGTGCCAAACATTGTTTGGGCTGCATGAACACCTTCATGGTATGCTCCATCTGTACAGAGAGCCAATTTAATGAGATTGGAATTAACATGGTCTCTTTGCACCATCTGATTTGTCTTTCTTACCTTAAACAGAGGATGAGCCATCGGGAGGTTCCTCAATGTAGACATGCAGAACACCTCTGCAATGAAGTGCGCACGCAGTAAGTGGAAAAGAAGCGGGTGACAGCTTAAATCGGAGTTCCTCACCCACATCTTGGCAAGCAACCAGTCCCACTCATTATCACTCGGCAGGAAGATGGGATTCTCTGGACCCGGAGTCTGAGTTATCTGCAGAGTGAGATGCAGAAAGGACTAGTTACTGGACTTCAGTGGTTACTGAGCGAGCCCCTGCTGTTAGAACGTAACTCCACAGCTCAGCACATTAGACTTAGATGATGTTTGGATGATGTTTGCTGTAGCAGAATGTCAAAAACATTGCAAGGTTTATAATATTCACATTATATAATTCTTACAAATCCCACTGGAAGAAAATGGCAGAGTTATTCTGAGCCCAATGTGATAAATGAATGCTAAACCCAGAGCAATGTGGGATAAAGTCTCAGGAAAGCTGTTAGCTCTCACCAAAAGAACTGCTAAAAGTAGGCAACTGTACACTCACATATGGACTCAGTCTACAGGGAGCCTTGTGCTCCGAAGACGATATGGAAGCAACATTCGAACAAGTAAATCATGTAAAAGTCTTGTTATGATTGCATAGGAACCCTTTCATAAGGTGCTTTGGCAATGAGTAGATTTACTTACTCTAATTGAGGAGTAAGTGTGTTTGCTCACAGAATAATCTTTATGAATCAAGAACAAAAGGAAAGACATTGGCCTCTTCATAGGAATGAGCAGCCTGTTTACAAGAAAAAAATATCTTCTGAAGATGTACACAATGCTGAGAAATGGAGCACAGATGAGATCAAGAGGCATATGTGCTGATGTGAGATCTTGGCAAAAGAACAGACTGTATTTAATAGAGATATAGAGCTTAGGAAAACGTATAGCATCAAACACATTGATAGACATTTATCTGATATCTGCACTGCATGTATTCTGTACCAGTCATCTATATACATCACTGTACTTATATGCAGAAAAATATGTCAGTAGTTAAGGATGCAAGTGCCTAGTCGAGTAGTTTATTATGAGCAAGGCTATTAATTTTTTTTTTCTGGAGCATTATCCAATCACAATCAAAATCTGTTAAGAATCCAATCAGGGAAACGGTGCACTCTGAGGATCACATCCAGTGTTAAAGGGACATGGTAAAATTTCTCAGACTCAACAATGCAAGCTTACTATGGGATGGCCTTGGAGACTGTAGAGATGGCCCAGTGGTGGCTGGGGAGGTGATGGATGGTGCAACATCCTGACCAGCCTCGTAGCATGCAAATGACCACGCCACACACAGAGCTCTGTAGTGCACGTCTTTATTCTTCAGACTGCAACCGTTAACTAACTGTACGCATTGTTTCATGACCTTTATTAACCACACACGGGCACGCTCAAATGATCATGTCATTCTTCTGCAGAGTCCATCAGGGACCAGAAGGGTCCCGCTATACATATTTAAAAGATACTACATCTCCCCCTCTGTTAAATAAAAAGTACATATATTAAACATATACATCATAGTTCCTCAATGAGTCACCAAGGTGCTTGAACCAATCTTCCAGACCTCGTCATATGAGGTTGACGAAGCGGAGGAGCTGGGCCTGCCTCAGGCACTGGGGACACAGAGGTAGGCTTAGGAGGTAGGCTCTCCGGAATTTCCGGTGCACCCCTGACATATGGAGCTAATGAACATCAAGATAGGTGCTAGAAGTGTGACTAATCTCTTCTGATGGACTTTGTGGGACGCTGAGCGGTCACCATCTGCCCTTTGCTGGTCACTACCCTCAGGGGTTCAGCATCAAAAGGAGCATCAGACTTGCATTTCCATTTTTGCTTGGCCAGGACCCGGTCTCCTTCCTTGAAAACTGTGTCCCGAGCACATTGGCATTTATCAGCATAGGTCTTCTTTCTAGACTTGTGCAAGAAATCTGACTTACAGATCTCCGCATCCGTTGACCTATGAGTGGTCCATTGCAGAAATTTGGTTCCCATGGCCAGTGCGTAATTTGAGCTAATGGTTTACGGTGCTCCGCACCCACATTTAATTGTCAACACCGGCACTTATGACAATCTGCCACATGATGGCATAATTTGTCACATTTAGAGATGAGCATAACAGATGGTGATTAATTCAGTATAAATAAAAAATTACTAATATCTACTTTCAAAGCCATTCTCATAGCTTTGGAGGCCCGATAGAGTCAGAATTGTCACATTTGTTGGAGTGTGATCGTTAGTAGTTGTGTTGTTACTGTGGTTGACAGTTCTGGCAAGGGTAATGGGCAATGTAAACTGAAGTGGCCTCCTGAAGAGGGCCCTGGAGCTTACACCTTTTTAAATTTAGCACTGCCCATGGCTCTACCAAACATCAAGGTGGCAGGGCTTTCTCCTGTAGTGGAATGGGGCGTTGATCTGTAGGCATGAAGGGCTTAACATAGAGCAGATTTGAGATCACTTCCTCCTAGCGCTGCATGCTGAACTACTCTCCTTAGGGTTCCCATGAAGCGTTCGACAACGCCGTTGGCCTGTGGCCAGAGAGGAGTATTTTACTGATGTTTGGCATTCATGTTAGGGAGAAACTCTTTAAACTCTTGGCTGTTGAATGGTGGGCCACTGTCAAGACTTAAGAATGGAGGCGACAACCCATGTTGGAAAAATGTAATTTAAGGTCCCAATGACTTTGTCGTGTGTGGTTGACAACAGGTCTTCCACCAGGAGAAATCGTGAGTACTCATCAATGACTACCATTAGATGATGTCCATTGTTAAGGAGTCCAAAGAAATCAATTGCAATTCTCTTCCACACCTGCTTCGGGAGATTAGACATAAGTAGTGGATGCTGTATTGTTTTTGGGAGATAAGCAGTTGCACAAATGACAGTCTTTCAATTCTCTTTCAACTCTTTCGTAGGGCGAGGAAACCACAAATGGTCTCAAAGGGCTCTCTCGCGGCGACAATGCTGCGATGAACCTCATGGGCTAGCTCAATGACTTGTTGCTGCAGACTCTCTGGCATGCAAATTCTAGAACCTCGTGATTTAATGCCTTCTTGTGTGACAGAGAGTTCCTTGCTCACATTTTTAAACTTTTGGTATTCAAAGTCATCTGAAAGAGGGTGAGTGTGTTTCTACCAGGATTGCTGGGCATTAATGTCTTTGAGACCACATAGACCTCGATCTGTATTTGTAGCATCAATAATTTGCTCCACTGAAAGAGCTGCAGGCATGCTTGAATTGACTACATAGGCCTCAGCTGCTTTAGACGTTGTACTGTGACACCGTACTGGCACTCGTGAAAATTAGTCAGTGGAATTTTTATCTTTCCCTGGCCTATGCACAATAATGTAATCGTATTCCTGCAATCACAACCCCCACCTCTCGATGCGAGGGGGCATCTGGGCTTTCGGATTGCCAAAAATGGTAAGTAAAGCTTGGTGGTCAGTGACAAGGGCGAAGTGTTTTCCATATAGAAACACATGGAAGTGTTCACAAGCCCGCACCACAGCTAGACTTTCATTCTCAAGTTGGGAATAAGCATGTTCGATCTGCGACAGACTCCGGCTCACATAAGCCACAATGTGCCTTTGAGCATTGTAGTGTCTGCTGTGCTGGACAAGGATTGCGCCCAGTCCTACTGGGCTGGCATCTACTACAATCTCTGTATGATGTTTTGGATCAAAATAGGCCATTTTGGTAGCATTCTCAATTGCAAGTCTCTCAACGGGGCACTGACTGTGAAAAAAATCACGAATGTACCTCGAAAAGTAATTGGCCATGCCAAGGAAGGATTGCAGCACTGTCACATCTTGTGGTGGAGTAGTGGACGACAAAGCTTGTACTTTAGCCGAAACTGGTGTCATCCCCTTTTCAGAGAAAATATGTCCAAAGAATTAGAGTTTTGTTTTGTGAAACTTACACTTATCTGCATTCTAAGTGAGACTGCATCAGCCAGCAAGCGGCATACTTGTGTCAAGGCTTTGTCATGTTCTTTTCGAGTGGCCCAAATACCACTATATCATCACTATAATTAAAGGCATGTGTGACAGGCTGTATTGTGTGGCAAATGACGTCCTGAAAAAGTTCTGCAGCTGACAACACCCCAAAACGTAGTCTTTTATATCTGAACATGGGTCAAAAAGGTGGTAATGCACATGCAATATTCCTTTAGTTCGAGTTGATGACGCACCTTGTTAAGATCGAGACGAGAAAAGGCTTTGGCACATTCAGCTGTGTAATCATATCTGCAATGTGAGGACGGGTATGCCATTCTCTCCCAATTGCCTTGTTAGCTTGGCACATGGCCACACAGATGTGCAAATCACATCCACTGTCCTTTTTGGGGACTACCACTATGGATGAAACCCATGGAATCGGGCCAGTAGAGCGTTCAATTATATCATGTTTTAACAGTGTTTCCAGTTCCTTCTCAACTGCTTCCTGCAAGTGAAAAGCAATTTGACGATGTCGTTGAGCAACAGGGTGAATGTCCTCATTGATGTGAAGGTGCACTTTCATGGTCTTAAGCTTTCAGAGTCTATGCAATAATGATGGGAACTAATTTACTATGTCTGCATGCATATTTAGGTTATAGTTGATGGAAATCAGACCCATGTCTGCAGCAGTACTGAAACTGAGTAAATATGCATTTGACGAATTACGCTTTAAGAGCATGAATCTGTGCTTGTGCCTTTGTCTTCTTGTGTAGCATGGTTGCTAGAGATGATCCTTGATTTCGCAATGGTGTGTAGGCAGCCCTCGTGTTTATCTTTGTCTTCGAATGTGTGAGATGGGGCTCCGGCGAAAGTTCATTGTACTTCTCTGCCGGCATGATATTTATCAATGCATCACTATCAATGATAAAATGTAAGGAACAACCATTCACCTCTAGTGTGATCTCGGGGCAATATCCAAAGAAACGTGGTGTTTCACGTGGGGATCTCGCTTGGACTTGGACTCTTCTCTGTATGAAGCCAAACCTATATACTCACATCGTTCACCAGTCGACACCATCATTGCACAACCATCTTCTTCACTTTTGCTCGACAATGATGTAGAAGAACCTTTGGAGGATGAATTCAATGACGATCAACTTTGTCTGTTTACCACTTTCCTCGATTGGTGTCACCGCTTGGTATTGTGAGTATTGCTTAGGATTTTCTGGAACTTTCTGGCATCCATTTTCTCTTCTTGACGTGATGCAGTAGTTTTCTCTTTCCCTTTGCAAACCATTACAAAATGTTTTACTTTCCTGCGACCTTTCCATGTTTGTCCCATGGCGGGACATTTACCTTCATACGTAAAGGAGAATCCCCATTGTAAACACAATTTCTTTTTCATCAGAGACATCACTTCATGGCCCTTGGCCTTGTGTCCTGCTTACTTTTCATGTTCAATACTGATTCAATCTCAGCTACTCCAGCTTCCGTATCAACAGCTTGATGATCTGCACACTCTTCTGCTCTCGTAGCCATAAGCATTCTCTCCAGACTGAGTGTCCCATGCAGCATACATCATCTGAACGAGTCGGAAAGTCAACCATCGATGACTCTGAGATAGATGGCTGAATTCATTGAACTTGCAATGTTGGGTGAGGGCCTCAAGTCTTTCAGCAGACTCATCCATTGTTTCTCCAATTTGCTGTCTGGCTTATTTGAAGATAAACCTTTCATAGTCGACGTTTGGCATTGGATTGAACTTGATTCCTAATGCCTCCTTAATCTGAGGGTAAGATATTTCATCAGCTTGTGGAATGTTCTTTATCACTTCTTTCACACTGTCACCAGCAAGGTTCTTTAAGTATTTAATCATCTTTTTGTCATTAGTTTCTTCCAGCGCGTCAATGAAATCATCAAATTTTCCAATCCAAGCAGTCCATCTGGCACCAATATTCAGATTTTTGATCATGACCGCCATGATGTCATATGGCCTCTTTTTCATCTTTGTCGTGAGTGACGGTTTTGTTTCTCGCACGAGTTCACTACCACTCTCAACCTTCTGCATCATACCTGGTTTTCACTGCCTCTAGCATTTCTTGGCGCTTGGATGCTTCTGCTTTTGGCGTGCTTTTGCAGGTGGCTATTGCGGCGTTCCACGCTTCTCTGTAAGAGTGATGACTCTGTGTTATGTTGTGGTACAGTATGTCTTCTTTCAGCCTCACCAGCAGGTTCTGTGCCGACTGTGACTGAATTTTCCGTAGGGCCTTTTACTTCTTTAAAAATCTTGCACTGGCTGGAGTGGTGTTTTGACTCCACATACGCCAACCATTGACTGCTTCACTTCGACTGAGGCGCACGTGGCACGCACAAGCAGTTTGCTGGACCTCGGACAACTCTCAGGAAGAGCTCTCATTACTTCAAGTTGCAGATTCACTGATTCATTGCCATTTGTAGCATTCTCCACAGTCTGGTAGCATGCAAAAGGCCATGTCACACATGGAGCTCTGCAATGCATGTCTTTATTCTTCGCACTGAAACTGTTAACTAACTGTACGTATTGTGTCATGAACTTCATTAACCATACCCAGACACAACCAAACAATTATGTCATTCTTCTACAGAGTCCATCAGGGACCAGAAGGGTCCCGCTATACATATTTACAAGACACTACAGATGGTTCTGGACACTTCCAGGTCAGTAAGAGTTGGGAAGATAAGATTTAAGCACCAGTCACGGCATTACACTTTGCCTTGCAACAGTGGTTGAT
Source organism: Calotriton arnoldi (assembly GCA_963921515.1). Classification (NCBI taxonomy): domain Eukaryota; kingdom Metazoa; phylum Chordata; class Amphibia; order Caudata; family Salamandridae; genus Calotriton; species Calotriton arnoldi. The sequence goes on along the minus strand of CAWUFW010004401.1, from coordinate 952,600 downwards.
GGGCTCTCTATTCCAGTCGTATAGTTTGCATTGTTTGTGCTCCCTGCACCTCTTTTGTTTTGCAACCCTTAGGTTTCCTCAAGTGGTTAGGGAAGCTCAGGTTAACCATTCCTTCCACAGATACTCAGCTTTGCTTTCTGCTTTTCCTGAATTCCTTCTCCAGCTTCAAATACTCCAAGTCACCCTGGCTTTAGGCATCTCTATCTTTGGAAGCAGACCTTCGTATTAGGCTTCCAGGCAGTATCTTGGTTGCTTGGGGCTACTCACAGCCTCTCGCTTCTATATCATGGTAAGCCATTCTAGTGAAACTCTTATGATATTATATCCTGTTGTGCACATGTTTATTTAGATTAATGGTAAACTTTCCTTTGGGATTATGGAGATAGCATTCAGTTCATTGTAGACTGAGGGTCCATATTGCACGCCATCCACCAACCCACGCTCCCCAGGTCAGTAGGCCTAGACGCATACTGAGTTTTCTCTCCATCTCACTTTCACTTTTTCCCCTGTGCAGTAATTTCCTAATCTGGAGTTCATTACAGATTCTATTTGACCGAAAGAGAAAGGAGTGGGGTTAGCACTGGAGTCGCTGGCCTGAATCTCAGTAAAAAGTCTGATAAAATCTGAGGTATAGACTAGCTGCATAGTAGCAAGCACCTTCCGTTGTCATAATGGCAAGCCTAGGAGACTGTAAAGGTATGGGTTGGTTATAGCGAATGTGAAGATTAGTCATCTATATTAACCTAATGAAGGACACTGATCACTTACATTAATTCACATTCTGAACAATCATCTAATGTCTTGAAATCTCAATCAAAATTCTTGCCAAGCTGTATGGTTCATCAAAGGCAACACCTTACCTGGATTGCTAGGGGTATCATCTCATCCTGGGGTGTGAGGTAGAAAAGACACAAAGGAGCAGCCATGTACTGCTGGCAGCTGTTCCATACATTTTTAGGAAGGCCTTCCAATATCTTATAATCCACAATGAAGATCTTTCCATTCTGTAAACAGAGGAGAAAGTACAGAGGAGCTTGTTATAATCGAAAGAGGCCATACCATAAAAAAACCGACCTATGATTGCAAGACTGCATGGACATAGAGGTACAGAAGATATAGCAACCCTGAAATTTCATCCCACCCATGAAACCATTTTTTGTACTTGCAACTAAATATGAATTTCTGAGAAAAGAAAATAATACATTTTGAAACTTTTAGTAGTAGCTGTACTTGAGAAGTATACTGTGCCATACTCCTGTAATATTTTTATAATTGGGCACTCTACACAAACCAAACTAGTATATATGATTCGTACTCTTTCTGAATTTTAAGCAAAATATTCCCCTTAAATAGCCTGATTAAAAAGAAGACTGTGGGGGCGTGGCCAAGACCTCGATGGAGTAGGACGTGCGCTGCGAGAGCTCAGTCCTCCAGAGGCCGGCCGGGGGCTATTTTGAGCTTTCAGAGGCGCGGGGGTTGCAGTCGGTGCCCCCCCTCCAGCGTGCTTTAATCCCCTGCATATCCTGGTTGGTGCACCGGGGTCCTGCCGGCAGCGATAACCCCAGAGAGAAGGGGAAGGCCCGCCGCGACGCTCCCACCCGCCATCTTCCCGGGGGCCGCAGGAGAGGCCTACGTCCTGCTGTGGGCCCGGGACTTGCGACAGATCTGGTGGCCGGGGTGCGGGGTGCTGCTGGGGTGCTCCTTATGCCCTGACTCCCCTGCGCCTGACTGCGCGCCTCAATGGGAGCCCTAGACGACCAGTGCCAGCTTGAAGACGGTCCTGTGTGGAGGGCCGCGTGGCGCCCTGCGCCGAGAACCTGCCGGCGAGACGCGGAGCTCCCTGACCGCTTGTCGGCCCACGTGGGGTCCCAGAGGTGAGGTGGACTGCGTGAGGGAGCCGGCAGCGAGGAGCGACTGCGGGACCCGGGGGTGGAGGCACAGCCCCCGGGGGGGTAGAGCGACACGGATCTATCGCCGCATCCTACGCCGGTGCACCCCGGGGCCCAGAAACACACAGACACCGGGAATACTACGTCATTTCTCTCCCCCCCCTGGACTGTGCGGATTGAGTGGGGGGGAGATTGGATACCTGCGCCACAGCGGCCATATCGATGCTGGGGCCCTGCGCGGCCTGTGCCCCCTGCCTGAGCCCGGAGTGGCGGGGGGCTCGGGCCTGCGCAGGGGCTGCTTTGCAGTGCTCTCCTTTGGGCCGACGGTGAGGGACACCCCCTTTACCATCCTGACTCGAAGCACAGATTCTGGGGAACAAGTACTTTGCCCACGTTGTTCCACGGCCCTCCAGCACGCCTCTGGGGCATGCACCACGCAGCAACCGGGAGGCCCAACTTTAGAAACCCCGCCTCACAGACTAGCAACGCTCTGCGGGGCCCTGAGCACTATCGTCGCTGGGCGCTAGAAACTGCCTCTTTCATTCTCCCCCCTGGTTTAAGTGTGCTGACCAGGGGGCAGACGAGATGACTGCGCACAAGGAACCCCACCTCAGCTGAAGGATTTTGATTGATCTCGGTGCTTCTGCCTGGGCCTGAAGTGACGAAGGGCCCGGGCCCATGTACTGACTGACCCCCTGCAGCCACGCTGAGCATCGCCAAGCGCGCCGTCACTTGCCTTGATACCGCAGCTCCCTCCTTCTCGGCCCCTTCCTAAGGGCTTTGCCAGACCGCCCGGGAGGGGGCGCGGTCAGACATCTTGCACGACCAGAGCTGTGCTACACCTGGGGGCCTCCAAACAATCCCGCCTGAGCCCGGAGTATTGAAGGGCTTAGGTCTCCACACACGCAGCTTCCCGGCAACCACACTGGCTACAGCACGCCCCTGGGGCCTGAACCATGCAGCAACCAGGAGGCCCAGCTTCAGAAGCTTCACCTCGCAGACTAACAGCGCTCTACTGGGCCCTGGGCATTATCGTTGCTGGGCGCTTGAAACTGCCTCTCTCCTTCTCCCCCCTGGATTGAGTGTGCCGGTCGGGGGGCAGATAAGGTGTCTGCACGCAGGAAAACCCGCTGCATTTGGGGGGTTTTGATTGCTCTTGGTGCTTCTGCCTGGGCCTGGAGTGATGAAGGGCCCGGGCCCCTGTACTGACTGACCCCTCGCAGCCCCGCTGAACATCACCAAGTGAGCCATCGCCTGCCTTGACGCCACGGCTCCCTCCTGATCTGCTCCCTCCTAAGGGCTTTGCCGGACCGCCTGGGAGAAGACGTGATCGGCCATCTTGCACGATCAGAGTTGTGCTGATACTGAGGCCCTCCAAGCACCCCCGCCTGAGCCCGGAGTATTGAAGGGCTTGGGCCTTCACGCCAGCAGCTTCCTGGTCTGCACACCCGCCTGAGCCCAGAGTATCGAGGGGCTCGGGCCTGACCGCGGGCCACCCTTTGGAAATTACTTTGGATCTTGCGGCGGGGGGCGCCCCCCCAACGTTCTGGGCCGCTCCCTCTTGATCTTCCTCCTGAGGGCCCCCTGACAGCAGAGTGCCCCGTCGGTGGCAGTGGAGTACTGTGCTGGATGCTAGCGAGAACTCCTGCGGGCTGGGTACCCCCCCTGCCCACGACATGCCCCGAAACAAATCGGGGAAAGCCGCGGTACAGCCAGTACCCAAGGACACGTCAGTGGCAGATCTGTGGGCCAAAACTACTCCGGCGACTACACAGGAGGATTCCACGATGGCCGCCAAGCCAGAGACCGCTGAAGCCAGCCCCATCACCCAGGCCTTCATGTCCAATTTCCTCCAGGAGATAAAATCTGAAATCAGCTCTCTCAAACTGGAGGTCAAAACCTGCCTTACAGACATTCGGCGTGATGTTACCGAAATTGGCACAAGAGTGGACGACCTCGAACGCACCCTCGACTCACGAACGGAGGACCAGGAGGAGCTTTGGCGCCGCTGGACGGAGCTTGAGGAACAACATATCGAACTCCAAATTAAGCAGGAGGACTTAGAAAACAGAAGCCGCCGGAATAACCTCCGCATACGGGGAGTTCCACGCGGAGCGGAGGGTCAGGACATCATGACCTATGTTGCAGACCTCCTCCAGGCGGTCCGCGGGGACGACGACACCTCTCCTCCAGCACTGGACCGGGCGCACCGAGTTGCACCCCCGCATGGGAAAGCCAACCTGGTTCCTGACATACTGACCCGGGTCCACTTCTTCACGGAGAAAGAGGCGATCCTCTGGGCATCTCGGACTGTTGAAGAGTTGAGGTATGAGGGTCACCGCATCCAAATTTTTTAAGACCTCTCCCTGCTCACCCTGCACCGCCGCAGGGACTTCAAACCTGTGACTGACAAACTGAAGGAGTCCAACATTAAATACCAATGGGGCCATCCCATTGCTCTGATCTTCCAATGGGAGGGAAAGCGCTGGTCTCTGAGATCCCTTAAGGAGGCCTCCCAACTGCTCTGCATCTCGCCTGATCCTCGGCCCTCCACCCCTACTTCTGCTGACTCTGAGTCCCGGACTCCTCTGCGTCCAGAGTGGTCAACGGTACAGCCTCCTCACACTAGAGCCTCTAAAGCCAGCGCAATGGCACTCCAAGCCAAACAAGACATTATCCACCATCTGAAAACAATAGAGGCCTCGCAATCTTCGGAGGGAGGGGGCTCAAAGTCGGGGCCTCCCTCCCCCTCTGGCTCAGGCGCTGGGGTGGTGGTCCCTTGATGGGATGTGCTTTCTTTGAAGTCGGAGGGAACTACCTCTGCCTCCTGCCTCCTACGTGAATGTTTGACTTTGCTGGGGATGCCCTGGCACTCTGGCCATCTCCGATGTCTTGTCGCCTGGGGGCTCTCCACGGACCGACCCCTGCGGCATGATCCACAGCCGGCTGCCACCCTCTTGAGCGTCCGTAACTGTTGAGACTCTTTCTGAGGCATGCAGGCTTCTGCTCTTTCGACCTCTGTTGTGCTGCACAGACATGGTCCTGTGCTACTCTAAGGGGCTTTGAGTCCACTCCTAGGGAGGACCCCGTTCCTCTCCGATGTTAGTGCAGCGGGCCGGCCAATGGGGGGCGGACTGCGGTTGCTCTCTCAAATCTAATGGCCCACCCGCCATTTCCTTAGTCCCTATGGGGAGTGACTTCCTCAGAGCCGCCCTGGTTCACACCACTGGGCCGCTCCTGGACTGGAATGGTCTTCTTTGGCCCAGTTGGCCTCTCCACTGTTTGACATGTTGTCTTCTTCCTACCCCTATCTCTCTCACTTTTTCCTCTTTCTGTTTCTTCCTTATCTGGACTCTTGGGGAGCGGATACACACATGCCAGGGCACTCTATCTCCTTGGCTGGGGCTTCTGGGGACATGGGAGGGGGCCTACCCTGTCTCCCGCTGGGGCGCAATTTACCATCCCCCCCTATCTCACCACGACCACCGCTTGCTCTGTGGGAACTTGGCTCAGGGAGAGAGAGGTGTGATGACCTGCATACCTGCCAGCGCTTCACCTCACCTGTAATGGTCCATGGCACATCTTAAATGTCTTTCCCTTAATGTAAAAGGCCTTAATGCTCCTAATAAGAGGAGGCAAATATGGCGCTACCTTCTACTGCAGGACCCAGACGTTATTTTCCTCCAAGAAACTCATCTCTTACACGCTGACACCACGCGCATGTCCCACCCCGGATTCCCCACACAGTTCTGGGCCTCCGCACAGACCAAAACAGCAGGGGTAGCTATTCTTTTTAAAGCAGGCACTCCCATGCAGGTTACGCGAACCGTGCGCGATAAAGAGGGACGTTTCCTAAAACTTACACTTCTTATGCAGGGTAAGCCTCTCACAATGCTTAATGTTTGTGCTCCCAATCACGCACAAGACGCATACCTTCGGGACTTGCTTCGGACCTCACTCTCCAGGGAGCCTGACCCTATCATCCTCGCGGGTGACTTTAATTTAGTATGGGACCCCAGCCTGGACCGTACTTCCTCATCTTTCCAGGGAACAGGTGCCATGTCTGCAGCACTCAAACAAGACTTTTGACCTTTGGGCCTCATGGACGCGTGGCGCTACAGGGAGCCGGAGGCGCAGGATTATACCTTTTATTCCCATGTCCACCGCTCTTACTCTCGCATTGATTTTTTTTTTTTTATCCCAATCTCTCATTCGTTCTTTGGTATCCGCAACGATCTCGGATATATCCATCTCTGACCACGCCCATTTAGAAATTACTCTGGCGGGCGTGGGCAGGCATCCCTGCTCCACGCCTAGGTGGCGCCTTCCTCCTCATGTCCTTCGGGACCAGGCAGATGTGGCCAAAATACGTCAGGCAATACAAACATATTTTTCCACTAATGACCTCCCGGACACTCACGGGCATGTCCTATGGGACGCCTTCAAGGGCACAATCCGAGGCACTATTACTTCCATCTCCATCGCCCGCAAGCGGGAGTCCCGCCTGGTGGAAAATAAACTTGCTCGCGACATCAAATCGCTGGAGCGACAAAGCTATAAGGCACCTTCTACTCAGATACGGAAACAGCTCGCCTCGCTCCGGGGCCAACTTAAAGCTCTCTGAGTCAACAAGGTGGAACACTCCCTCTTAGCCTTAAAACAAAAATTCTATGGTGGGGGTAACAAGGTGGGTTCCATGCTAGCGCGTCCTCTTCGTCTCCAGGTGTCCCGTGGCCATATTTCCAAGATCACTCTGCCGGGGGGAGTGGGCTACCTTGGAACAAGCCAAACAGCAGGAATTTGGTGCATTTTTTTCTACTCTCTATGGCCGGGGCGATACCTGTGTGGACCAGATAGACCCTTTCCTGGCCTCCTGCCCTTGGATGCCACTCACCCCTTTTTCACGTAACAACTGGAAGAACCCATCACGGCTGAGGAGCTCCAAAAAGCGTTAAAAAGCTTTCATATTGGGAAATCTCCAGGCCCTGATGGCCTTACATTACCCTTTTACCGTCTCTTTCTTCCGGAGCTTCAGGCCCCGTTGTTGCGTCTTTTTAATTCCTTTGCAGACACAATGTCTGTCCCACCGACGATGGCTGGAGCCGAGATAACGCTCATCCCCAAGCCGGGGAAGGATCCAACTTCATACGCATCATACCGCCCTATTTCATTGTTAAATGTAGACGTTAAATTATATACCAAAATCCTGGCCCAACGTCTAGCCCCCCATCTCCCTGGCCTAATTGAGCCCGACCAGGCGGGCTTCATCCAGGAGCACCAAGGAGCGGACAATCTTCGTCGTGTGGCCCACTTAGTGGAAAAAGTCAGACACCGTAATATACCGGCTTTCCTTCTCTCTCTTGACGCCGAGAAGGCTTTCGACCGGGTCGACTGGTCCTTCCTCCGGGCGGTTCTGCAGCGTATAGGTCTGGGCCCGGTCATGATTGCGCGAATTATGGCTCCATATGAGGCACCATTGGCGCGAATTCGAGTCAACGGTATCCTCACCCCACCCCTCTCCATTCACCGGGGCATGCGCCAGGGGTGTCCATTATCACCTCTACGTTTTGCTCTTGCTGTGGAGCCCCTGGCGATAGCCATCCACCAATCGGTGGAAATTTGGGGCCTTCGGCTCGGGGGGGTTGAACATAAGATCGCCCTCTTCACCGATGATCTCCTCTTGACACTTACGGACCCTGCGAGCTCTCTCCCCGCGCTACTTGATGTGCTCTCCAGCTTTGAGTTGATCTCGGGACTCAAAATTAATCTTGACAAGTCACAGGCGCTTAACCTTACCCTTCCCCCCCGGCAGCTGGAGGACCTGGGGGATGCTATCCCCTTCCAATGGGCCCCACTCTCCATCCGCTATCTAGGTATCAATATTACGGCTACTCTAGACTCGTGGACACAGGCGAATTGGCCGGCTTGTAGAAACTCCATACGGGATGAACTCCGCCGTTGGAAATCGCTCCCCATTTCCTGGTTGGGCCGCCTTAATGCGGTTAAGATGTCAATCCTTCCTAAGGTGCTCTACATTTTTCAGGCGCTCCCAACACTCATCCCCCAAAGGGACATCCTGAGCCTTCAGCGGGAGGTTACTGCCTTCATCTGGGGGGGGGGGGACCGCGTTTTTCTACAAAGGTCTTAATGCTGCCGCGAGACCGGGGAGGGTTGGCTTGTCCCGACTTTCTTGTCTACTACTGGGCATCGCAATTGTGCTATATTACGGAATGGGTAGTTCGCGAAAGTGAAAAGCACTGGTTCCACATGGACAGGGCCGTGGCCTGTCGCCCGCTGTGGGATTTAGCCTGGCTCCCGAGAGGTGCCAGACATCGTAGCGCTTACATTGCCACCCCGACAAGGACTGTTTTGGAGATCTGGGACAGAATAGCGGTGACCCGAGGCCTTACCTCCTTCCCCTCCCCTAATACACCCCTGGCGCTTAATCCGGAGTTTATGCCAGCTCTGCATCCCGCCTCCTTTCCTGCGTGGGCAGCTGGTGGGTGCCGTATCATAGCATAGCTATTCAAAGGGGGAATTTTTAAACCATTTGAGCAATGCAGGAAGGATTTTAATCTCCCTCGAACAGCGCGCTTAGAATACTTTCAAATTCGCCACTGGCTCCACACCCCTTCCTACACAGAGGGTGCCACACGCCAGCTCACTCCTTTTGAGACCTTAGTCCGATCTTTTGATGGAACCCGAGGGCTGATTTCCAAGACATACAAGGTACTCCAACATTCACATGCAGTGCCGCCACACGCCTACCAACACCACTGGCAGTTGGACCTCGAGGACGATATTCTCCCTGACCAGTGGGAGCAGTTATGGAGGGATATTCCGTGCATTTTTAAAAGTATTGCACAGCGGGAGACGGCGTATAAAATCATGACTCGTTGGTACTACACCCCCCTTAGACTCCAAAAGATGTTCCCCGGCTTTGCTCCTCTCTGCTGGCACTGTCAGGCTGCCCAGGGCTCCTTCATGCACATATGGTGGTCCTGCCCACTCATCAAAATCTTTTGGAAAGAGGTTCTGAGTCACATTAGGGAGGCGGTGGGGTTTCCTATACCGAGTGACCCGGGGATAGCAATTTTAGGGCTCCGTACGAGATCCCTCAAAGCCATGATACACTCGGACTGGCGCTTGATCTTCCACATGCTTACTGCTGCAAAACAGGTTATAGCGCTCCACTGGAAGAAGGCCTTTACCCCCCCGTCCTCAGTGTGGCTCACTCGACTATAGCATGTCATGGCGATGGAGCTCCTCTCTCACAGACTTACCCACACTGATGCTAAATTTGAGCGCACTTGGCGGCCTCTAGTCTCACACCTCTCTAAACTGGAACATGCCTGATCTGTTCCCCCTCGCTTGAGAGCCCTCCAACTCTTCATCGACCCCTTACTTCCAAGGGGAGAACCCTGTGAGGATGAGACAGGATAATTGGGGGAGGAGACCCGAACCCCTCCTGCGATATGACCGGACATGGTCCTAGGCCCAGGGCGTTTGCCCACCCTTCCCCGGAGCTTCCCTGCACCAAGGAGACGACGCATCATTCTCTCTCCCCTCCTCTTTTTCTCTCTCTTCTCTTTTCTCATTCCTCCCCCTCTACATCTTTGACTGGTGGGGCTCTGCCCTCTATTCTCCTCCCCCCTTTTGTTTTGCAGGCCAGCAGATCTGGGGGTCTCCCCCCGACCATTAGTTACGGGCACTATTTGATACCTGTATACGCTGGTGACCCTTGGTACGACGTACACAGCCGGTCTGTGCCACACCTGGCCAAACCTTAACGAGGGGCTACATTATATTAGGGCTAACAGTGTTAGCCGCAGACTGCACTATCCTTACTGAGGTACCGATTGGTGTTCTTTGTGGACTTTTACGAGCTTAGTTTACTCGCTCCCTTGGGGCTCCCACTGTTTAGTGATTGTTAATACTCTGCATTCTCTACCCCATGTGGCCCTCCTGGAGATGCGACTGTGCTAGTCCAGTTAGTTTAGCCACAGGTATTCATGTGACCCCGTCTGCTTGATCCGTACTGTTGCTACAGAGCTGGGTGGGGATCACTAGCCTAACTTTTGTAATGTCATCTGCACCCGGCCTTTGGCCCTGTACCCTACGGTATGTACTGTGCACCATCCCTCATAGCCCCAGTACTCTAAACCACTGATGTATACATTGTAATTTGCCTGCTATGTGCTGCCTCTTATTGCTTACTGCCTGGTGATTGTTGATGTTCGTTCTCTTTGTTGTGTATAAATTCAATAAAAGAGATTTAAACAAAAAGAAGACTGTAAAAGAATTTGCACATAAACAGGCAGATTCCCTATTTGCATCGCTGGTATTATATCTCCCAGATTTATAGGTGCCAGTGAGTGTTGAGAAAAAGAAGCTGTGCTGATTGTTCAGTCAGGTAGTGCACCCTTGGACTTGCAGCTAGGCATCTTCTCTGCTTTGCGCTAGCACTTAAGAGTTGCAGCCACTTGGAGTGGTGCTCTGTGATTTGTATGGAGAATCAGAAGGGAAAGCAGTGAGTGGAGTATAGAGTCCTGCATTACAGGAAAGTTATCAAGGTTGGGGTTCTTCATGTACATAGTTAACACAATGTATTTGAAGAAAGGAGGGTGACAAGTCTTATGAATGGCCCTTTGCAACATGATGGTCTGTCCAAAGAATATTGCCTGAGGTTTCCAATTCAAGGTGAAGTTTAGTATTTTTCTGTGATGTCATTTCCTCTTCAAATCCCTTACTTTTTGCAACATTTATGATCCTTTGATTTCAGATTTCCTTTTGGATTATTTTCTGGAAGTCTTTGCTCAGCTCTTTCTCTTGCTTGATGCCTGGGAGAGTTTGGTACCTTGTTTATCTACATATGCATAAATCTTCATCTTCATTCAAGAGCTACAATATTGCCAAAGAGGTTTGTTACCCTTTTTGGCATTTTTCTTCTAACTGGTGCCCTTTTAAGAAGACACTTGACACTGTTCACGTGTACTAATAAGGGGAGGGTGGCATTATGGCTACTGGGAGAAGCCACATTTACCTCAGGCAATGAAGAAGAAAACCTGTCAGACCTTCACAGTCTCCAGTCTTTGACACCCTGCCCAACAAGACTGTGTATAAACCACCCAATCTGTGGTGGCTATTTCAACGCTTAGGCCCAGATTATCAAAAGTGTCACTCAATGGAGCACAGTAACCAAACTTGCGTCGCTGCGCTGTGTTGCGGACAAGAGAGCAGAAATGACCCATATCTACAGAGATATGGCACTATCCTGCTTTCTCCTTAGTGCTGGGACACAATTAGACAGCCAAGCGCCAAGCACACACCTCTGCACTATAGTTCAAAGGTGTCTGCATGAGTCTTGCACAGGATGTTTACTGTAAGGGTGTCCTTCCAGTACAAAATGCTATGCTTAGACTAACTTTAAAATGTTTCCCACTTCTGATGTGTGCTGTACACATGCAAAGTGGGAAAAGTTAGGCAAAATAAAAGCATTTCTCCTTTATAATGCCTGCTTCAGAGGCAAGATGGCGCCCGCTTGTCGGACGCTCAACTGATGCTCTCGGACTCTCCCCCGTCAGCAATCCACCCTCCCTGCAGCCCCTGCAGCCCCCGCAGCCCGGAAAGGACAAGATTTACCTTGAGATTCAGCAAGGCATATTGTGGTGTTTCTCGGCGGCCTCCCGACTTGCGGTACAATGGCTCTTCGACTTTGGCTGGCGTCCCACTCTGCTTCCGTATTCCCTGCATACAGCGTGGAGCTGCCTCAGGGCTGGGGGCGAGGTTGACCTGTCTGGGTCTTCGGCTCCAATGCCCCCAAAATCCATGCGAGGGAAGCCTTGCACACCAATGAATGCGGCCGGCATCGCCAAGGACGGTCTATCACAACAACGGAGTGGGAAAAGCGGCACCACTAACAGCACAGGAGAAACGGAAGAAAAAAAACGAGAAGGCTTGCAAAATGAAGATTGCGGTAAGCGCAATATACCTCCTATGTTTTTACCTCGGAGGGGGGAAAAACAATATAACCCACAGAAAAATGCAGGGGGGTCAGTAGGAGGCATATGTAAAACGGTAAACTCTTCCATAAATCAAGGACATGGTGAGAGCGACATGGGTCACCCTACTTGTGATCAATCCAAGGGTCAGACTAGTAAAAATGGGGACACCCTTTTAAATGCTATGGCCACGGGAGGTGAAATCCATGGCTCTGCGACCCCTGCCTCAGAGAAAACTGTGCAAAAAACAGAAATATACAGGACCTAATAACACTGCTCGGAGTAGCACTTCGACTAAAAGGGCGCAGGTAGATACCTTTTTGAACACCGATGAACCAGGAGAGGAGCTGAGGGGAAACAATGACATTAGCACACAAAGCATGACCAAGGAAATTGATTCCGGTGATTATTTATTTTCTCTCACGGACCCCTCGGATTCATCTGGAGATGAAATCGAGTCAAGTCTTAGGTCCGGCTCCAGGGGGGCGTCCCCGAGTAGTGGTCATAGTGAGTCAAGTAGCTTACAGCCTGAAGATCAAGATCAAGGGACAGATACATCGGAAACCGCCCCTCGGACAGTACGCAAGAGGTTTGAGCATGGCGAGGCTGTTACTCATGATGTGGGGAATGATGCCCTGGTATGGGACCATTCATTTTTGGCTGGGCTAAGGTCAGATGAGGGGGGTGTAATTAAACAACCAACTGAAGGCATAGTGGAGAAACCCGAAATAGCTGGCTGGTCGTCATATATGAAACCATCATGGCTCACAGAGAAGAAACCCGTATGGAAAATCAAGGGACCCAAGGTGCATGCCACAAGCTACAAAACTCGATTCGACGCATTGCAAAATCCTGCTCTGAATTTGCGGAAAGGTTTAATAAGGCAGAAGCTCGAATTTCTAATTTGGAGGATGAGCTGGCAGCTCAAAAGGTGGTGACAGAGTTAATACGGGCATCTAAAGAGGACACACAGTGGACAGATCTCGAAAACCGCATACGGCGTAATAATTTGAGAATCTTGGGGATCGCTGAAGGCATGGAGGGCCAAGATACGCTCAAGTTTGTCGTTGACCTTTTTTCTGAGGCTTTCCCTGTGCGTACACAGTGGTATTGGAAGCAAGAGATACAAAGAGCGCACAGATTTCCGTTCACAGAAAGTGTAAAATCAGGACAAAATACTTCCAGACCCAGAGCGATTTTGATATCTGTCAATAACTTCCTGGCTCGCCAAGCTGTGTACGAACTTGCATGCCCCAATAGAACGAGGATGGGGAAGGGGTCAGAATTTTTTGTGAGACCAGACTTTTGTCACCAGACGGTGGGAAAACGATGGCAATTAAGACAGCTTATCTCCCCATTTCATGGTAAAGGGGCCAAAGCTTTCTGCTTAACCCTGCTACGTTGAAGGTCATACATAATGAACATATTGTTTCTTTACTTCGGAAGGACAGGCTAAAGAGTATTTACAGTCTATTCAATGGGATTTAAATGGAAGGCACACTTTCTTTCTATCTTTTATATCTCTATCTGGTTTTCCGGCTTATCTTCGTCTTCTTATCTTTTTTTCTTCTCAAGTATTTTTTTGAATAAGGGGTTGTGGTATACTACGCGGGTAGATATTTGAAGACATTTTTGTGAGTGGGACCTCTGAGTAGTGTCAATCAATCAATCATAGCATTTGTAGAGTGCACTACATACCTGTGAGGGTCTCAAGGCGCTGGGGGGGGAGTGCTGCTACTGCTCGAAGAGCCAGGTCTTGAGGAGTCTTCTGAAGGTCAGCAAGTCTTGGGTCTGCCGTAGGTGGATGGGGAGGGTGTTCCAGGTTTTGGCGGCGAGGTGGGAGAAGGATCTGCCGCCGGAGGTCGCTCTTCGGATGTGGGGGATTGTGACGAGGTCGGCGGAGCGAAGCTGGCGGGCGGGGGTGTAGAGGCTGAGTCGTCTGTTGAGGTACGCAGGTCTGGTGTTGTGGAGTGCCTTGTGTGCGTGGGTGAGGAGCTTGAAGGTTATCCTCTTGTTGACAGGGAGCCAGTGCAGGTCTCTCAGGTGGGGAGTGATGTGGCTGCGGCGAGGGATGTCGAGGATCAGGTGTACAGAGGCGTTCTGGATGCGTTGCAGCCACTTCAGGAGGTTGGCAGAGGCTCCAGCGTAGAGGGCATTTCCGTAGTCCAGCCTGCTGCTGATGAGGGCCTGGGTGACCGTTCTTCTCGTTTCGGTGGGGATCCACTTGTAGATCTTGCGGAGCATGCGGAGGGTGTTGAAGCAGGAGGAAGAGACGGTGTTGACCTGCTTAGTCATGGAGAGGGTGGAGTCGAGGATGACTCCTAGGTTGCGTGCATGGTCGGTGGGTGTTGGAGCTGTTCCCAGTGCGGTCGGCCACCAGGAGTCGTCCCAGGCCGAGGGGGTGGATCCGAGGTTGAGGACCTCCGTCTTGTCCGAGTTCAGCTTCATTCGGCTGTTCCTCATCCATTCAGCGACGGCCTTCATTCCTTCGTGGAGGTTGGTTTTTGTGGTTTGGGGGTCCTTGGTGAGGGAAAGAATCAGCTGGGCGTCATCGGCGTAAGAAATGATGTTGAGGTCGTGCAGTCGGGCGACGTGGGCGAGTGGTGCCATGTAGATGTTAAACAGCGTTGGGCTGAGGGATGAGCCCTGGGGTACGCCGCAGATGATCTCAGTGGCTTCGGAGCGGAAGGGGGGGAGGCGGACGCTCTGTGTTCTGCCGGAGAGGAAGGAGGTGGTCCAGTCCAGGGCCTTCTCTTGGATCCCGGCGTCGTGGAGGTGTGTGCGTAGTGTGTGGTGGCATACCGTGTCGAAGGCGGCTGACAGGTCCAGGAGGATGAGGGCCGCGGTCTCTCCGTTGTCTAGCAGGGTCCTGATGTCATCGGTGGCGGCGTTGAGGGCAGTTTTGGTGCTGTGGTTGCTGCGAAACCCGGACTGGGACGGGTCCAAGATGCTGTTCTCCTCGAGGTAGCGGGTCAGTTGTTTGTTGACGGTCTTCTCGATGACCTTTGCCGGTAACGGGAGCAGGGGGATGGGCTGGAAGTTCTTGAGGTCCTTGGGGTCCGCCTTGGGTTTCTTGAGTAAGGCGTTGATCTCGGCGTGCTTCCAGCTTTCCAGGAAGGTTGCTGTCTCGAAGGAAATGTTGATGGCTTTCCGGAGATGGGGTGCGATGGCAGTGCTGGCTTTGTTGAAGATGTGGTGTGGGCATGGGTCTGACGGAGATCCGGAGTGGATGGTGTTCATGATCTTGATGGTGTCGTCGTCGTTTATGTTGGTCCAGGAGAGCAGGCGGTTGGTGCGGATGTTGGTCGTGGGGGCGGAGGTCTCAGTGGTTGTCGGGGCGGTCGTGGTGTTGAAGCTGTCGTGGATGTCAGCAATCTTGCGATGGAAGAAGGTGGCCAGCGAGTTGCACAGGTCTTGCGAAGGTGGGATGTCGTTGGTGTTGGAGCTGGGGTTGGAGAGTTCCTTCACGATGTTGAAGAGCTCTTTGCTGTTGTGTGCGTTGTTGTCTAGGCGGTCTTTGAAGGAGGCCCTTTTGGCGGATCTGATGAGGTGATGGTGTCTGCGGGTGGTGTTCTTGTGGGCTGCGTAGCTGTCCGGTGTTTGTTCACGGTGCCAGTTCTTCTCTAGCTTTCGGCAGGTTTGCTTGGAGGCCCGGAGGTCTTCAGTGAACCAGATGGCTTTCTTGCTGGTGTGGCTGTTGGAGGGTTTCTTGAGCGGGGTGAGGGTGTTGGCGCAGTCGTCGATCCACTGTCTGAGGTTGCGGGCGGCGGTGTTGGGGTCGGTGGGGTGGGCGGGTGGGCAGGTGGGCTCCGGGCGAGGGTGGTGGTTAGCTGGTCTTCGGTGGCTTTGCTCCAGCATCGGCGAGGTATCTGTTGGGTGCGGTGGTGCGTGGTGGCTTTCTGGAAGGTGAAGTGGATGCAGCGATGGTCGGTCCAGTGGAGTTCGGTGGTGTGGCTGAAGGTGACGTGGGAGCTTGCGGAGAAGATGGGGTCAAGCGGGTGGCCGGCGGAGTGGGTGGGTGTACAGGCCGGTGCGGATGTCACCCTACTGCAAACTGAGGTTTCCCACAGTAAAGCTAAAATTAATCTACATTGGAGCAAGGAGATAGCTATTAAATGCAAGCTGTTTAAGGAGGAGAGCTATGAGTTTGGGAAGGCCACTGGGCAATGTCTTGCACAAAGGCTTCGCTCTAAGGAGGCAGCACAGAGAATTAAGATTATGAAAGACACACAGGGCAAGATAGTTAATTCCCCTCTTGAGATCTTGAAAGTCTTTCATATGTTTTTTGAGGCTCTTTATACAAAAGACAACTATAGGGGGCAGGCAGTTGAGACTCTTTTACATGGTATGAATTGTGAACGACTGGGCCGGGAGGAAGTACCTATTCTGGATACTCCTATTACCATGGAGGAGCTCGAGGAGGCAATAAATAACTTAGCCAGTGGTAAGGCGGCTGGCCCAGATAAGCTACCACTGGAGGTTTATAGATCCTTTTTCCAGGAATTTAAAACTGATATGTTGGCTACCCTGCAGCATGCGCAATGGGGGTAGGCCCCCTCAACACAGCACTTCCGGCCGGAGAACTCCTGATAGAGTCCGGAGGGGGCCCCTTCGGGTACCTTGCAGGGGCCCCCCTCAATTTTTGTTACGCCACTGATCCTGGGAAGAGACAACATTATTGTGTTTAAGAAAAAGGATAAACCGGCAGATCTCCCGGGGTCTTATCGACCTATTTCTCTGGTGAATTGCGACTGGAAGATTTATGCCAAAATTCTAGCCTCCCATTTAGCTAGGGTTATTACCCCACTGGTACCAATACGACAGCACGGGTTAATACCTACCAGAGGCACGGTCAACCACATCAACAGGATGGTGACCCTGTTTGATGCTGCTAATGTGCAAGGTACCAGGCTGGGCTTGGTACTATTAGACGCTGAAAAAGTGTTTGACCGTGTCTCCTGGGATTTTTTAGGGGGGGTTTTACGCCATTGGGGTTTGGTCCTGGTTTTATTAAATCGATCCAAGTTATGTATAAGACCCCCAAGGCTTGAATCTGTATCAATGGCCTAGAGTCTGAACCAGTGCACATATCGAGAGGTACAAGGCAAGGCTGTCCGTGCTCTCCATTATTATTCGTGTTATATATAACACGAGAATCAAACCCGTGGGCTGCGAACAGGAGCAGCTCCGAGTAATAGCCTATGCAGATGACATAGCGGTTATAACATCCAATCCCGTGGTAGCTATACTCGAGATAGAACAATTGGCACATAGGTTTGGATCTGTGTCCGGCTATAAACTCAAACATCGAAAACACAGATCATTCGCACAAACTAGGCCTGCAGTGGGGACTCCAGAGTGACCAATGAAGTGACATATCTGGGCATTAAGATTAGGACATGTTTAAAGGAACTAGTGGAAGTCAACTGGGGTGCTATTCTCACTAGTGTTAAACAACAGTTAGAGAAAGTTGAATGCCTTCATCTTTTACTGGTGGGGAGGTGTAATATCTTAAAAATGATGATTTTACCCAAAGTTCTTTACTATTTTAGATCTGTACTGCTAGAGCTCACTCGGGGGCAGCTACAACAGCTACAATCACATTGTATCAGGTTTTTATGGGCCCAAGGGAAACCGCGTAGAGCAAAGCGCTTCATGATATTACCCCGGGAGAAGGGGGGCTGGGCTGTACCGGATTTTACACTTTATTATTACGCTTGTATTTTACAAAATATTCGGATAATCTTAACAGGGGAGGAGGTTGGCAACCCTGCAGAGTCTCCATCTATATATCAGATGTTGTTGGGTGCGGAGATCAAGAACTGTTTATGTACGATGTTGGAGTTCAGCTACTACAAAAAGGCCCATTTCAAGGTGATAACAACTGCTTATAAGGTGTGGGAGGTGGTACGGAGAAGGTTGCAGATTGAGGGGTTTGCCACTATACACCCATAGCTGCACCCACTCTACTACCTGTTAGGATAGTAGATAGGTAGAAAAGTAAAGGCATTTTATATATAGGCAATCTGTATAAGGATGGCGACCTTCTCCCTTTTGCAATATTGGCTGATAAATATAAGCTCCCTAAAACGGATTTTTAATTTTTTTTACAGATTCAGGACTTTTAAGTAAAAAACAGAGGATTATAGAGCCGAACCAGCTAGTCGGGGCTATTAGACGCAAAAATCGGATTGGGGCGGTATATAATTGTCTGTTAGACATACAGAAGGATGACTTAGAGGCTCAAAACTTGAAATGGGAAAACCGATTGGGGTGTCAAGGTGTATATGTGGAACAATCGATTGACATGGCTGGGAGGATTTTAGTTTCTGCTAATCTAAAGGCACAGCACTATAAAACTCTGTTCAATCTGTACCATACCCCTGCTAAAATGCTGAAGTGGGGAGGAGCTAATGATGGGAAATGTTTCCGTTGTGGTGCAGACTCGGCGGATATTGTACATATATTTTTTATGTGTAGGCAACTAACTCAGTTAGTGGGACATATGGAGCAGTTCCTTTCGGAAATAAGAGGGGTGGGAATAAGAATCACGCCGCCTGTTATGCTACTAAGTATAGGGGAAGGTATGACAGAGGGACAGCCAGCCTTTGAATTTCGTTATCTGATTTTTATTGGTGTGGCACGAATATGTATAGCCTCTATCTGGTTGCAGAAGGAAACCCCGACATTCGAGATGTGGAGAGATAGATTTTATGTTATTTTTTATCTGGAACATAGTCTTTATGCTCTCAAAGGGTCACGAAAACTGAAACTAGGTTCACAGATATGGGGCCCCATGATTGAATATATGAAACATTAGTAGGAATATAACTATGTATTATTATTATTGATCCCATACTTGCTGTTTTATTCTGCTTTTATCCTGCTGATGAACTTTTTTCCCTTCTTTTAAAAAAACATTTGTGTATCTCGATTTATGTCTTATTTATGAGGTGATTCTCTATTTACTCACGTTATGGATTGCAATAAAAAAATATTTAAAATTAAAAAAAATATATATACTGCCTGCTTCAAAGTGGCATTATTTTTTGGCACAAAACCCTGTCCACGATTGTTAGTAGGTAGGGTTTTTCATCAAAACCCATGGGCGTTTGCATGGGAACACCCATGTACCACCCATGGAATGCCCCCAGATGCAGAGTAATGCAAAGCAGCACTAAGCATTGCCTTGCCTTACTTTGAGGGGAAATTCCAACACAAAACAAGTTTTGCACTGGAAAATTAATTAAAAAAACATTTTGTGCAAGTTTACGTCACTTTTGTTGGCCAAACCTGCACAAAATGTTTGTTATTCTGAGCCCAAGTGTGGTGGACTTATCTCAATGAAAGATCAACATGGGTATGGTTTCACACCAGGAGTCTCCAACCTTTTCTGTAGTAAGAGTTAATTATGTTCAATGAAAAGCCTCCCGAACTACAAAGATTATTAGAGATGTAATAGTTACCAAATTAGACAGGATTACTAGCAGTGATCACATCAGGATCGGTTGCCAGCAATAATGTAAAAATGCGTTGTCATTGTGGTAATACATAACAGCCGTAGCTGCAATGCCTCTGGTACCAAGTTAATAATATTAGTAATACATCTCCCCAACTCCACTTTATTTTTATTGCTCAAATATCATCTTTAAACATATTTTGGAAATACAACCATTTTTCTCCAGACATCGTCTTATGAGTTTTCAAAATGCACACATTTGTTTCCTGAATACATGTTTTTCAATTTTGGTATACATATAATAATCCAACGAAGCAAAACTTTCTAGTTGAGTAGGCTCTGCTGCTCACAGAAGAGCTGCTTACAGCCAGCCAGAGAGCTACCAGTGGCTCACCAGCTTCAGACACTCTCTGAAAGATGTATACCATCTTTGTCTTTCTGGGACCACACTCCCACGATATTATGGAGCAAATACAAATAAACACTAATGATGTGACCAACTTCAGGTGTATATTTTTCAATGCTCACAAATGGACGTAGAATTAAACCAGCAGTGATTTTTACTAACAGAATTATGAGAATTTCACCTGAAAATGACTCTTCCCAAAGTTCATAACTGACATTTTCATGGAGGAACGCCTGCCATCATTTGTTCAAGTACTAAATATTGCAAATGTGTATCTAAACCTCCTCAGTAAGTGTAATTATTTCTAAATATTAGCTGATGGAAATTCTGTCAACAAAATTCTAAATTATCCTGAAAATGTGTAAATAAGTAAAATCAAGTAATGCTCATAAACGCACCTGAATGACATTTCGTTTTATTTTCAAGTGATATATTTATAGGATATTGCTTCCTGCTCTTGGCTGCTCTCCTCAAATCCGAAGTAATATGATATATGGGGAAGGGGGATAACCCAGTCACCATCAGTGTCACTGTTGCTAGTACAAGCCTAGTAATGCAGCCCCCCACCATCAGTGCCAGTGCTACCTTGCAAGACTAACCAACAGTGCTTAGTACTTACTTGTTGGAAAGTGATAGTTAACTATGGGAAAGAGAGAGAGGCCTGAAACACACAAATCAACCTAGTTAAAAGCTGTAATAACTCACAATGAAAGACATAAAAAAAACTCACAATGAAAGAAATAAAAATGACAAAGGTACTGTGTAGGGATTGCAAAACATTAAGAGGTTTTCCCAGACTAGCTTGAAAATGTAAAGAAAATTATAGCCTATGGAACAGTTGCCTGAGATCTAGGCAAAGTCTGCAGCTGACTGGCGATGGAGTGGGGTAGAATAGTTGTCAGGCAAGCTTTGATGCATTTTTCAGCTCTTGTGCTGTGCCCAGTCTGCGGGGAATGCCTTGAGCCGTTGTCAGGTTGGGTTTCTGTAGGTAAGATGCTTTGTTCAAGGGAGCCTTGACCCTTGCAGCAAAAAGCAGAGAGGGACAATCTAAGAAATCTTGCCCACTGATAATGCAACTTTGTTGGGGAGCATCATCTGTCGTTCGAATTGAAAAAGTCTCCAACTTCTAACTTTAACAACTTGTAGGAAAACTTGCTTATCTTCGCTACATGTTCTTAAAGTTTAAGGAGATTTTCCTTGGACACCAAACTGCAGATTTATGTGGGGAGATAGTTTACCATGCATCCAAGGAATCATAGCAAAATGTAATTCCTTTATTAAAAGTACGACTCATTTTCTGTGACTAACTGTGAATTCTATCGTGCAAGGCCTTGCTTTGCAGCGTGGCAAGTTGGTAGGGGAGAGCCCTGGCTAAGAGTCTTTCTACTGCCTCAAAGCTCCTCCCAAAGTCCATCTCTTCCAACCCCTTTAGGATAAAAAGGTCAACATATCCCTTATATTCAGCACCATTCAGGTCCCTTCTATGGAGCATGGGTCCTGGTTTTCTTTCAGTCCCAATAGTAACGAATGAGATGGAACCAAAGGGTATATCCCTTTTGTCTATGAGTAGTCAAAAGAGAAGTCAGGATGCTCTTTGCAAAAAATGTCTGTTAGACCTGACATATTTGGTGTGGCATTCACCCAGACTTTTTTCCTGCACTACCTTGCTTTTGCTGTCCCTTTTTAGTTGACATTAGGACTCTGTACTTTACCCCTGCTATCCAGTAATAACCTGCTTGTGCTCTCTCCCTTAAACATGGTAAAATTGGTTTATATCTAATTGACATATTTAATTTAATTATAAGTACAGAGTAAATTGTACTGTAAATTAAATGTTAGTAGTGGGATGCAGCACTAGATGTGTCTCCTACTAAAGTGGCTCTGTAAAATATGTTTCATACCTGACACTTCATCTTTGAGTCCAGTTTTAAACCGCTATTTCAGCCTGCCAAAATAAACCTTTTACAAGGCCTAAAACCTCAGTTTTAATATTTATAAGCCACCCCTAAGGTAGGTCCTAAAGGCTCATAGGGCATGGTGCACGGAATGTAGCAAGTAGGACATGTGTACTTAAGTTGTACACGTTCTAACAGTGAAAAAATCCTAAAGTCATTTTTCATTGTAGCAAACATCTCCCAGAGACTAAACCTGATTTAGCATATAACACTTAATGTGTGATCATTTCAGTTTTGGAGCAGGTAGAGAAATACTTCTTCCACTCATTTGAATTGTGGGGAGCCCGTAATTACAGGAAGGAGGGGGCAGGACCGCAAGCACCGGCTGTCTTTGCGGCCGTTGCCGCCATCATCCTGCGCCTGGAGGCACACTAAACCCGTGGTCGGGCCCCACAGCGTGAGAGCCCGTAATTACAGGAAGGAGGGGGCAGGACCACAAGCCCCGGCTGTCTCTACAGCCGTTGCCGCCATCATCCTGCACCTGGAGGCGCATTTAACCCACAGTTGGGTCCCGCAGCGTGGTAGCCTGTAATTACAGGAAGGAGGGGGCAGGACCACAAGCCCCGGCTGTCTCTACGCCCGTTGCCGCCATCATCCTGCGCCTGGAGGCGCATTTAACCCACGGTCGTGCCCCGCCAGCGCCAAGAAGAGGCAGGGCAGGGCCACCACCCTTGGTTCTGGTGTCTGGTCTGCCACGACTATCCCCAGCCTTAGGTAAGACTTTAACTGCCCTGTCTGCAGCAGCAACAGAGTGACTATTGCCCTTTTTTTTAAAATCAAGTACTGGGATCCTATTTTTGAACTTTGTCATTCTAAAACTGCAATGTTGGACAGTGGCTGGACCATCGTTAACAGGGGCGAGAACTAAAAACTTGGCATCATATACTTTATGTCTGTGGGGGTATATTGTGGAATATCGTGGAGCCCAATTGGCGAACTATTGGCCAATAGGATCGTATAGGGCTCTGTTAAGGTGCTTTTTCTTTTTCCTCTCCACTCCCTGTGTTTATTGCCAACTGCTCCTCGCCCACTTAACGGACCCTTGCATTAGTGATAAGGAAAGGGGGGAACTTCCAAAGGTCACTCGGGTGGGTGACGCATGGGGAAAGGGTTGTTCTTTCCGCCTAAACAAACAAACCTCACTGTTATAATGGGCAAGCAGAAAGCTTTAGAGGGATCAGTTAAAGGGAAAACACCTAAGATGAGAAAGAGTGCTGCTGAAAACTGTTCCATTGATGAGATAGACAACCTGATTGAAGAGGTGGAATCAATGCTAAGTAATAAGTGTAAATCTATTAACAAGAGTAAAACAAAAGTCACTGCCTTCTATGGCAAACATCCCCTAGGTTCCCAAGTAGAGAGCCCAACACCATTGGGTCAAATAAAAGCAACAATTGAGCCCCCGTTATGTGTACCAGACACTCTCCATCCACAATCTATGCCTCGCAAAAAAACAATTGTGATGCCCCTCAGGAGACAAAGACCTGTACATTAAATGACTTGGTTATTATTGAGAGAAGTAGAGAGCTTCCACAGCCTATTGTGTGCTCCAACAGGTTTTCCCCCTTAGTCTCTATACCAGTGCCAGATGATGACACCATGGCTCTATCTATACAGATTTCTATCCTAAACACACATGCACAACAGCACAGTAACACGCAAGGAAAGGTCCATGCAGTACACAACTTATCTAAAGTGCTAGTAACACAGGCAAACAGTGCACAAACCAATGACAATGTCCAATTGATAATCAAGCTTGTGCAGAAACTAGACATTCTAACGGAAGAGGTTGCCAATCTAAAGGCTGTAGTAGGGAATTTAACCAGGTACCCCAGTATAGATAGGGATACTGCTCTAGAGGAACCCTGTGGATGCCGTAGGAGGAACCAGGCTGACTCTCGAGCAGCAGAAAACACCAATTTAAGATTACAAGACCCAAATAACGGAGGTAAACAATTAGAGGGTCCAAGTACTGATCTACAAAATAAAAACCTTGATGATAGGTATAGATGGGACAAGAGAACGAATAGCAGCTATAGAAGAACAAGACCTGAGAGAGGGAATGAGCATAGGGAAAGGATAGGGGGAGTACAAGGGGACAGTACCAACACTAATATTCAACATACCAAAAACCAGCGGAGATATGTCAATTGGCATAGAACAGGTAGAGAAAGTTCAATAATGGAGCAGGATCATTATACTGCACAGCCAATGAGAAACCCCCCCACCAGTGATTTAGAGCGTAGGCAGATCTCCACCGCATATAGAAAAACTGGCAGTCTTAGACAAGTGGGTTGGAAAGTGTATATGACGAATGTTCCTAAGCTTAGTCTTTCTTCATATAAGGAGGACGAACAGTCGTTAAAAAAACAAGGTAATACATTGGATCCGACACAAGCACAACTGTCTATCAGTAATACACTCAGATCTATTGGAGGTGGAGCGCCAAACGAGTAAAAATGTACCCCATGATACCATACTCCTCACACTAAAAACAAAAAACATAGCTGATGGTTTAATAGCACTTGATTTGAGAACAGGTCCACCTTTCAGTACCTCGGTGAGATTTAAACTACACAATCCTTGCGGAATAATAGAAGGGACCCATCAAGTGCTTGCTAATCCCATATCCTTGTCCTTTGCAAAAAACCTGGAGGCAGCTGATTGACAGTCAAAGTTGTCCTCTACATTCGATCGAAGTGCGGGGCCTCTAAATCTAAATCCGCCTAAAGACAACTTTATTTTAATTGACCCCACCGTCAAGCAACATGCTAACCATGCAGATAGGGGAGATACAGGGGTAGATTCTGTCACAGGTATCTCCTATCTCTGGAATGAAGAAATACAGCTACCAGAAAAGCATCTAATATCATGGAATATAACCGGGCTGAAATTAAAACTAATAGATTGTGAATGGCAGGTGTACATTAACCAAAGTGACTTCTGCCTGCTGCAAGAAACCTGGGCATTGGAACCTCCGTATAAGCTTGGCTATAAAACATTTAGTGTTAGCGCCGTTCCCTCAACGAGAGGTAGACTGTCAGGTGGTCTGGTATTATGAATAAAAATCACCCTAAATGTCGAAACATCTCAGCTGGATTTTCCATCAGGGGACGTAATGGGTATAAAGGTGAAATCACAAAATAAAGATGAAATCTACCTAGTAAACATTTATAATAGACCAGGCCCAGCTACTAAGGAATCTCCAGTGATAGAGCTACTTGACAAATTTGTAAGCACAATTGACTCCAGGGCATTAGTAATCGTAGGGGGAGATTTTAACTGTAAATTCGAACCGGTAGTGGGGTTGGAAACCATCTTTGAGGAGGAAGATATGGCAAATAATGTCCCTTCCCTGGAGGCCGGCCCTACTGTGCCCTGTACAGTTGCAGTGGCACAAATTATCTGATTAGTTTCAGGGCAGGGACTCAGGGCCTGCAATGGTAGGTTGCCCTCAGATAGACCAAGCATACATACTTTTAACAGGGGATCTACTAAGAGTAGAATTGACTATATAATGGCCTCTGCTAATTCCTGGTCTAATATACTATATTTAAAAGTTGAGATCAGAGATGATAGCAATCACTACCCACTGTGCCTAACAATAGCAGGATCCCTCTTTGAAACCAGGAATTCGAGAAATAATGCTAACATTATAACTCCGATTGAACCGATGGTCAGTAATAACTGTAGAGCTCTGAAATGGCCATCGTTTGCAGGTAACGATAAAGCTCTGACAAGGATCTATAATATTTTCTCTGATGTTATATCCCCTTATATCGAATTATCTACTCTGGAGATCCCTATAGTGCAGATACATCATAGTATGATTGACAAATTGAAGTTGATCCTGAGTAAACCACCCAGAGAAAATGAGGCGGCGGGTGCAGCTATCTACCCCTCAGCTAACCACTGGTACAATAGCGAGTGTCGCAAAGCAAAGAGTGAGCTACTAGTGGCAGTGAAATCTAACGATGTTGAGGCATTGAGAGATAAAAGGGCTAAGTACAAAAAATTATTAACACAAACAAAAAGAGACTGGGATGACTGTGTCTGGGCCGACCTGATCATCGCAGCCAAAACCAAGGACCATGCAGGTTTTTGGAGATTATTAGCCAAGGGCAACAAAACCGGAAGTATCAGCATGGATCGCTTCTTGGACCCAGGTACATGGTATAGCCATTTTTTAAAATTATACTCAGAGGCCACTATTGAACCTATAAGTAATCAATCAAGAAACACAATAAACTCTGTAGCAATCGTTCAAAGTAGACAAAATCATGTCCCATATTTTAGTATGGAAGAAACCTTGGCAGCTATTGATGCAGTTAAGCCAGGGAAAGCCCCGGGCCCCGCTAAAATACCTGGCGACCTGCTGAGACATGACAAAGCAGTATGGGGACCTTATATAAATCTTCTCTGTAATGCCGTGGCGGCAGGAGCCCCATTACCAGAGTAATGGAAAGGGGCCAAAATAATCCCATAACATTTTATCGCAGTACCAGGCTGGGTTTAGAGCAAGAACCAGTACCATTGATCAGGTGTTCAGACTTCTCTGCATAGGATGGAAATACACTACTCTAAAGAAAGGCCATCTGTATATAGCTTTTATTGATTTGAAGGACCACCTTTGATCTTATTTCTTGAGATTTGCTTTGGAGTTCTCTCAAAAATCAAGGTGTGCCCGAGGATCTTCTTATACAGATGGTCAGACTGCATAAAGGTAACTATGCTAAAGTCAGATGGGGACCCAGGGGTGAACTTACAGTGGCAATCCGTATAAGGAGGGAAGTAAGGCAGGGCTGTTTGCTGGCACCCACCCTCTTCTCATTATACGTAAATGACGTTGCAAACCATCTTTTAGGGTGCAAACATGATTCACCAAAGTTAGGAGGGGTGCCAGTACTGGCTCTTTTATTTGCTGATGACACTATTTTATTATCACAAACCCCGAAGGGCCTTCAAAACCTATTAGATTCATTTAGTGAATATTGCAACTTAAAGGGCCTTGAAATTAATTCTAGTAAAACAAAATATATGGCATTAAAACCACATAAATCGTTTAAGAAAAATATCACAGTCCAAAAACAAAAGCTAGAATATGTCCCCAATTTCAATTACCTAGCTAGCACAATAGATACTAAACTGACCTGGTACCCACATTTGCAAAAAAGTAAGGCTATTCTGCTTCAAAACTTCTCGCCAATATTGAAAAAACATCAGAATAGCATAACCAAGGCTGTGTCCCCAGCACTTGAAGTTTATAAATATAGGGCACAATCTGCAACCCTTTATGGTGCTGAACTTTGGGGGGCTGCTGGCAGGAACACATTCGTGGGGGATGAAAATACGTTTTTTAGGATGTTGTTACGCATAGACCATCAGGCTATATTGAGACCATTGCTATTCTGGGTCCGTTTGTGGACCACTGAAGAATTAGCAAATTATAAAGAGGGGTTAAAAGAGATCCTAAGGCTTGATCAGAGTGTTAGCCTCCAGTGGGTCAAGCATGTGCGTACATGGTTCTGCAAACTAGGGTTAAATCATTACTGGGACGCACCCATCTCACTGACACCGTCCTCAAAAAAGACCCTGAAACCTACATTTTGGGCGTTCATGCAAAATAGTACTTCCCACAGCCCAGACACTGACAGATTGACATCGCAGTTCCTGTTAGTAAAACCATTCCCATTTTTCGAGCAATATTTGGACGAAGTGCAACCACAATTAGCAAAATCGTGGTATATGAAGTTCTGTAATGGCATTCTGCAAGTTAATTCTAACACAGCAAAATGGGTACGAAGAAATGGTGATGATAGTGATGTCTACTGCTCTTTATGCCAACCAAACGCAGTAGAAAACTATTCCCATCTATTATTTTTCTGGCCAGTATATGCTATTCCAAGGCGAAAATGGATCAAACCTATTTGCCGGAACTTGGGAATCAGGTCCCACTTAGAAGCGACTGGGATTTTAAAGACAGATACTTCTCAGAAAATTATTTTTAGAGTTAGCAGATATTTATTTGCTGTCAATTTATTGCAAAAGGAAAAAGGCGTGACATTTTAAATTTTAATCTTCTCTTATTAAAAATAAGGTTAGGATTTTGAAACTTAAATGTCGTACTTCTTATGTGCTGTTTCAAATATCTATATACACTTTCTAGCACTTGCACTTTATTAATTCTCGCCTAGAATTTGTATTTCCTTCCATGACATTAAATTAAATAATATTTTTAGTGTGTTGAACAGTAGGCTATGCATTTAGAATTTTACTGTTCTAATGTATCGATTAGCAGGCTTGGTATTTGTATTTCATTTAATAAATTGTGAAATCGGTTATACATTGTATAAAGACAATATTCTACCCATTATGATTGCTACGGGATGAACTACGGAATGATTACTGGTAACTGTGCTAATATGTGAGAACTGTTTTATTATGTATCTTTTATGGGTTTTTTGTTTTAAACCGAATAAAGATTAATGAATGAGTGAATTGTAATTTTAAATCCTCTTCAATGGTAAAGCTGGATATTACGTTATGATTCTGAAAATGCTACTTTTAGAAAGTTATCTTATGTGATATGACTGTTAATGCCTCTCCTGTGGTGTGATGTGTATTCTTCCATACAGGGAATGGAAGAGCCTTGAGTGTACAACGGTATTACTCTCCTGAGCAGGATGGCCTGGGGAGAGTTATGTTCATCCCTTCCTGAGTTTCAAAGGGTTGGCTGAGTGCTGTCTCTACCCACTTCCTGACTTCTGAAGCTGCCATCCCTGCCTCAAGCAAATGCATCTGACACCAGGGCCTGCCTGTCCTTTGTCACCCTAGACAGATTGGAGCAAAACGCAGGGGAAGGGGCAAAACTGACCAGAACCAGTTTGGGGATAGACAAAGAGAGGGTGAAAGGACGCAGGTAATTGGTGAAAGTCCTTTATTTAATATGAAGGGCGACAGGACGAGTCGGACCTCCGACTCCGAGATAGTCAGCTCCCAACTGACTACAGTTCCGTTACCCCAGTAACAAGGAGGTTCCATAGAGAATGGAATAGAACCTAACACATCTTCCCCCCTTACATAACAACGCAGAAGAGTACAATGATGCACAATGAATGAAAACAAAATAACAAAATCAAAAACAATAGAAGCTAACACAATATTAACAAAATGTACAATACAATGAATGTAGCAAAAAGAAGAAAACAATTGAACACATCTTCCTCCTAGCATAACAGAGAATATATATGAAAGTACAATACTTGTAGTACAATATAATTTAAGCTATAAAACCACGAAGTCTAGAAGAAGGAAATCTGGTTCTAGTAGATACGCGTCTCTCACATTCACGGATCATAGAAGATGGAACACTGATGCGGGTAGACACAGATTCCTTATCGCCACCCATGGTAGGATTATTACTGTGAATATCATGAGCGATGGAAACCTTGTCCTTGTTCCACCACTTACCATTTTGTAACTTGACCACGTTTTTTTCACAACTACCACTTTTTGTGGAACAGAAAATTTGGAATCCTTCATGGCAATGACTCTAGGTACTTTAATTCTGACAAAATCACCAACTGCAACCTTAGATTCCTTCCCCCGCACACTCACATACTTATTCTGAGCAACAATTCTTTTCCTGATCACATCCTCTACCTTTTGCCTGGAAGAAGAAGAACATCCCATCCAATCTCTAATTAACTTGGATGCAGGTAATCTCCCTCGTAAAAGAGAAAAGGGGGAAAGATTAGTGTCAGCATTAGGAGTAGTGCGAACAGCCCACAACAACTTGCGCAACTCCTCTTTACTGTTCAAACCACAAGACTTGGCCAGCTGAACATTGTCCTTGATGACTCTGTTAAAACGTTCTACCAATCCATTACTCCTGGGATGATATAAAGAAGTTCTGGTGTGCTTAATGCCTAAAAAGGTGACAAAGTCAGAAAATTGAGAGGAAGTGAACTGACAACCATTATCCGATAAAATTTCATCCGGAATGCCTTCCCTAAGGAAAATAGACTCCAAAAATTCAATGACACTGTAGGTATTAGGAGATTTAACAAACTTAAACTCTGGCCAACGACTGTAAAAATCCACGACAACAATGCCATACTCCTGTAAACCACCAGAAAACACCATGGGACCAATAATATCAATAGCTATCTTGCCCCATGGTTTGTTGGGAACTTCAATAGCCTCAACAGGACTGGGCACAGTTACTTGACTCTTGTCGCTTCCAGCACAATAGATGCAATCTCTAACAAAATGCTCAACACTTCTATCAAGCCCTGGCCACCAAAAATGCTCCCTAATCCTCCTCTTCATGGCTCGCATACCAATGTGTCCCTCATGAGCTAAGGTAAGGACTCTAATCCTCATGCTTTCGGGCACAACTAATAAACTAAAACGGTAAAGTAGACCATCAATGATAGAAAGTTCCCCAAAAACATGCTTGTAGACATCACTTTTAACACCATCAGACTTCCATTCCGACCAACCTTGAAGAATACCATTTTTAACTTCTGATATTTGGATATCAATATCACAAGCCATGAGCCATTCACTTTCTAGTATGGCACCATTGCACCTCTGTTCCACCGCACATACCAAATCAGAATCAGAATTTTCAGGTAACTCAACTTCATCCACACCATTGCAACTAGGCAAACGAGACATGCAATCTGCTAAGACATTTTTAGCACCTGGAACATACTCAACAGCATAATCATATTCCTGGAGCCTATACTGCCATTTGGCAATTCTAGGCGTAGCACGTTCCATACCTTTGGTAGTAAATAGCTGTACTAAGGGCTTGTGATCAACACGGACAGTAAAATGTGAACCCCACAAATATATTTTGAAGTGAACAATGCCCCACCAACACGCTAAGGCTTCTCTTTCTATTACAGAATAGGATGATTCAGCACCCTTTAAACTTCTTGAAGCGAAAGCTACAACTTCATCTTTGCCATCTCTGCGTTGCATGAGGACAGCACCTAAACCCATCTGGCTGGCATCAGTCATAATGATAGTTTCATCAGAGGTGTTGAAAGGCTTAAGAGGTATAGCATGCACGAGTTCTTTTTTGATAAGAGAAAACTCTTGACTACACAGAGTACACCAATTAAAAGAAACATTTTTCTTAAGAAGATTTCTCATGTGAAAAGATTTTTCAGTACACTTAGGAATAAACCTGGAATAAAATTCAACTAAGCCTAAGAAAGACCTTAGTTGATCCTTATTTTTGGGGTATCAAAATCATTGATGGCTTGTACAAGACTGAGCTTAGGTTCAATGCCCTTTTCAGAAAGTTTGTAACCTAAGTACTCAATTTCGGCAAGACCAAATTTACATTTTTCTGTACTGAGAGTTACACCCTTGTTTTTCAAAATCGACAAAACATGACGCATTCTTTTGTCATGTTGGTCTTGATCGTTACCAAAAACCAAAACATCATCCTGAAAAGCAATGACGCCTTCAACATCCTTAAACATGCCTTCAACCACCCGTTGAAATACTGCGGAGGCTGACGCTAAACCAAAAGGCATGCGCTTGAATTGAAACAGGCCCTCAGGAGTAATAAAGGATGTCAGGTGTCTGCAATCAGGATGAAGATTGATCTGATGATAAGCTGAGGTCATATCCAGTAAACTGAAAATTTTACCACCTCGCAATATGGAAAGCATCTCAGTGATGTTTGGTAAGGGGTGTCGATCAATCCAAATTTGTTTGTTTAAGTCGCGCAAGTCCACACACATGCGGACAGAACCATTAGGTTTACGCGCTAAAACAATGGGGGCAACCCAATTGGAACTTTCAATAGGTTCAATGACACCTAGTTCGCAAAGTTTCTGTAACTCAGCTTTCAACTCGGAACGCATGGCTAAAGGAACCCTTCTTACTTTGTGGGCAACTGGGCACGATTCCTCAACAAGCTTGATTTTATGGGTGAAGCCCTTCAAGGTACCTAACCCACTGCGGAAAACTTCAGGAAATTGTAATTCCCACCTGTTGGAATTTATGACAGGCATAACAGGTAAGTAACTGTCCCTTAACACAACTTGAGCAGGATTATTAGGGTCGAGTAAAATGCCTAATTTCTTCTGATCATACCAACCCAATAAACAGGAATCATCCTTGGCTATGTAAACCACCCCATCGGAAGAATTGGATTGGAACTTAAGAGTGGCAGCAAATTCACCAACAACATCAATAGTTTTGCCACCATAACCCACAGGACGCAACATGGAATTAGATAATTGGGTGCCATTGAACTGATTGTGCCAAACTTCCTCACTCAATAAAGTATAAGGTGAACCCGAATCTGCCATGACTTTCACATCGATGCCATTAATACTAATTGTACAATATGGTCTTGTAAAATTATTCAACCCAATGTGACATACAGAATCATCAGCAGCAGGGTCCTTGATCAAGAGTATTTCATCATCGTCACCTGAATCTTGATCATGCTCAACACCATTGCTTGGACTTACTTCCATCACTTTTTCTTATATTGGACTCTATTGGAGGCTCTACAAACCTTGGAGAAATGACCCTTCCGCATACACTTGGCACAAGTACGATCCTTAGCCGGACAAAAAACAGCATTCCCTAAATGAGACGGGCTACCGCAACGGTAACACTCCAAATGCCTGAAGGAAGGTCTTGTAACCTGGTTACCCAAACTTTTCGCAGTCTCTGAAGTGTTTCCAGAAGCGTCCTTCTTTTTAAACTTAGAGTATTTGGATTTGACTGCCAAAACATCTGAAGATTTGTTATCAGATACAGTTAGTTGACTCATGAAGGACGTGGTGCTTTCAATTCTAGAAGCAATTTCTACAGCTTTCTCTAACGTTAGATTGGGTTTAGATAGTAAGGCTTCCTGAACCTTCTTATTGTTGGTTTTCTCCACTAGTTGGTCACGAATCATTTCATCTTCAAAGTTCTTATATTCACATGAAACAGCAAGAATTCTTAAGGCTCCAACATAACTGGCAGCTGACTCACCAGAAATTTGAACCCTTCTATAAAATTTGTGCCTTTCCATGATGACATTTTTCCTTGCCTTGAATCTTAAATCTAATGCTTTTAAGGCTGTGGCATACTCATCAACTACAAAATCTCCTTCTCTTTCACCATGACTAACCAAAACAGGTTCAGAAGGAATGTGCTTAAGAATTTTTCGACCCTCGTTACCCAAACAATGTCGAAGAACAGCAAACTTTTTTATGTGTAAAGGTATCGCCGTCTAAAGCGTCTAAATATGCTTCAAAAGCTTCCTTCCACTGCTCCCAATCAGATTCCGGAGTAGTGGGATTTGGAGAAAAGGCAGGTGGCGGTACTAATGAATTTTGCATTATGAAGACAAAAAAAACAAAAATATGTTGAAAAACATAAACTTGAAATGCACGTGGACATACACTGTGTGTATCAGTGGTAGGAAAAACACTGTACACAAGTAGATGCACAATGTAGGAGGCTTATGCAGTGTACGAGAAAATAAACTGTGTGTATCAGTGATAGTAGAAATACTGTACACAAACAAATGCACCAAATTGCATGAAATGTCAATTAGATCTACTGACACTGAAGTAAATGCACAAAAACACCCTAAAACCTGCGCGTAATTATAATGCAGAGATTATGCATAGGCAACTGAGGGTTAATAAATATGAGAACAGTAGTAAGGATAGCTGAAACTCATAAATATGTGGAAGAAGAAAATGCAACGATAAAGTAAGCTGTGTGCATCAGCGTAGAGAATTTTGCAGTGCACGTGGATTAAACTGTGTGTATCAGTGATATGAGAAATACTGTACACAATAGATGCACAATGAAACGCAAAATAAGCTGTGTGCATCAGCGTAGAGAATTTTGCAGTGCACGTGGAATAAACTGTGTGTATCAGTGATAGGAGAAATACTGTACACAATAGATGCACAATGAAGCGAAAACTGTAGCACTGGCAATAAAGTGAAACTCCTGATGCACAGTAACACCCTCGGTAAACTGCACGTATTTGCAATAGGAGAATGAAGAGATTCTGCACAGGCAGCTGAGGGTTAAAATATCCCAGGAACAGCTGAAGGAGCTTCCGTTGCTATGATGCAGATATACAATGGACTGACGTAACAATGTGAAGACAGTCAGGAAGGAATGGGAAGGCTCACGCAGGCAGAATCAAGAGCTGTTGCCAGGATACCAGGGGCTCAATGGACTGACAGCGTGGAACCACTGAGGCATGTCAGGAAGGGAGTTGGAGGCTCGCACAGGCAGGCTCGAGACAGCAACTCGAGACCAATTGCCAATTGCCCAATTAAACAGTACTCACGGCAGAAGAATGGATGAAAACCGGAGAACAGATGACAAAGCCGTAAATCAGCCCCAGATGAAGGTTCCAATGCCCCGAGAGGATGTTCTTCACGAAGACAGCACAGCAGGAGACAAGGTGAAGAAACCGGAACACTGCGTGGGGGACTC
Organism: Calotriton arnoldi; assembly: GCA_963921515.1. Classification (NCBI taxonomy): domain Eukaryota; kingdom Metazoa; phylum Chordata; class Amphibia; order Caudata; family Salamandridae; genus Calotriton; species Calotriton arnoldi. The sequence goes on along the minus strand of CAWUFW010004401.1, from coordinate 918,401 downwards.
GTCCTGTCCCGGTAACTCGTCGCCAGTGAAAGGACGCAGGTAATTGGTGAAAGTCCTTTATTTAATATGAAGGGCGACAGGACGAGTCGGACCTCCGACTCCGAGATAGTCAGCTCCCAACTGACTACAGTTCCGTTACCCCAGTAACAAGGAGGTTCCATAGAGAATGGAATAGAACCTAACAGAGGGACAGGCTGGTACTGGGTGTAAATGTGGCACCCTCTGAAAAGCTCATCAGAACACTCCTGGACCTTTGAAAGATTCTGAAGAAAGACGGTGCTGCTGTCTGAAAAAGGAAGACTGGGCCTGCTTACCTTCAACCCAGGATCTCCAGAATTGACTCCAAGGCTCAGCTGGCTGACCTCCTGTCATAAATGAATATTCTGTATTTGTTGTTCAAGAAATTCAGTTTTGGAAAAGTTTATTAAGACTCATCTGAGGAAATCGCATTCCTTTAGTCTTCACTTTACAAACAAAGAGGCCAGTAGTTGGATGTCTGCCAAAGTAACTTATATTTAATAATATTTGCATGGGTGCACATAATCACAGTGCTAGGATGGCTATGAAAAGAGTGGACATTGTACAAAGCTCTGCAAGGTTATTTATACAGGTTGCACAGCTGGGGATGTGCAAAATATTTACAGAAGAAACAATCCCCGATTAGGTAACAAGGGTATGGTTTATTCCTGACAATCGTACAAATGAGTATAAACATTACAAGTGGGCATTTCTAGTTTCTACGCATACATGGACAGACAATCGAACAAACGAGTGTAAACATTACACATGGACATTGCTTGTCCCTTCTCATACATTGACAGACAATCAAACAATCGCAATATAAACATTACAAGTGGACATTGCTAAGCCCTAGATGGGCAAAGAGCAGGTTGGTGAACACCAGGTGTGGAGAAGACACAAACAAAAAGAAGTCTGTTTGTGTTGACTTGAAACAAATAGAAAGGCACCAAAGTTTGTGATTTCACTATCTTGGGGAATACAAAATGGAAGGATTGATGTTCAGATTAATAGGGAAAAATGTGTTTTTCACAATCGACCCTTAGAACATTACTTCTGAACATTTCAATATCATCCAACCCAACTAAGTGCCCTTGGTTGAATTGTTCACAATCCTTCGCTGGAGAATAATTTGTCATCTACTTGCACTAACATAAAGAATTCCTCCTGTTGAACATTGCTGTATTTACCTGACGCATAAGTGTGGGAAAAGGGCGGCAAGTTGCTGTCAGTGTACCACAGCACATTAGCAAGCATTGTACACACAGACAACATCCTAATACCATGCCTCCTATTACAAGCACTATCATCAATAATTTCCAACCCCAGCTAGTGAAGAATGAGATAATACGGTCCAAAAGGGAGGAAATATCTTCATTGGCAGACATATGTACCTGTTGGGCTATGCTATGCATGTTCTCAATAGCCTGATGTATGTTTTTGGAATTGTCCGGTAAAAAAATGCAACATTTGGTATGCAAAACCCTACATACTCCCTGTGTTCTGCGAGTAGCATATTAAGGACCATGCAGTTTTACAAGACCACAGAATGCATAGCAGTCATTTCTACTGTTATAATATCTAAGGCCGACATTGTTTTTTTTTATCGTAGCCTCCAATAACCGTCCCAATCTTCTAATACAATGGGAATTCATAGCTATTCCAAGTATAGGTAGTACTCCTATTCCAAAGTCATCTGCTATGAAAATGTTTGAGCTGTCCCTTTTGTGGTGACCAGAAGAGGTTTACAATTTAGCAAAGCCAAGGTCAGAGGGAATAGTCCGAATGCGAGGAAGAGCCAATCCCAAATAGCAGGATCCCTCCCCCTTACCTGGGGGGTAGCAAAGAGTATGCTTTGGAGCCACATATGAAATGTTACCTTCAACTGGTGGGAGGGCACGATAAATATGAGAGACACTAGCCATTGAAAATATTTACCTTACAAACACTACTACCTAAAAACAGGGAACCTAAGATTGTAGGCATATTTCCATTGGTGATATAGTTACCTGGAGAGAGGGTGGTGAGGAGATGGCTGGATCAGTGAATGGAGCAGTAGTGTTCAGTCTAGTCAGGAATTCCATATATCGGTAGGACATAAATGAATTATTAAAAAGGCTTTTATAAGGATAATTCTTCCCCCTACTATTACAGGATGTGGGGACCATAATGTTATCCCTAAAATCATGCTTGAAATCTTTTCCATCTGCAATGTACCACTGAACTACTGTCCGGAAAGGAATAAAACAGGAATCATTATAAGTTAATGACAGGGACAAAAATGGCATACCTGTTGCAGTATGCGCTGGAAGTTTCATGCATACCCTACATTTTCATGAGATACTATTTCGTTTGTAATAGGTATGAGCCATCTGAACAACTACATTGCTACGATATTCAGAAAAATGATGTTGGTGATATAACGGGTGGATAGTAGGTGCAGAAGTGGTCTTAGACATTATCACATGTACTGGGTGGTAAACATCGAGGTACCAGTTTAAGGCAAATGTCATAATGCAGATAATGAATACTATAAAAACAACTATCAATTTATTTTTCTTCTTCAAATTTTCATCATCAGGAGTTCCTAACATGTTATCTTTCTCTAGATCAACATTTTTGACTGGTTGGCCAAAGGGATGCATCTTCAATAGAACCATAGTCTACAGTGTCCTTATTTTACTAACTTCACTGCACAAGCTAATCTCTCAAAGATGGCACTTTTGTGTGCCGGGCAGTTGGTTCTTGTTCCGTCCTAAGCACTTTCCTATCTAAACCTTCAGTCTTCTTGGATGGAGAATGAAGCGTGGTGCAGTAAGTGGGTTGTCTATTATTCCAGGAATGGACACTCTCCTGAGACTCCTCAAGCCATCTCCTTCCAAAAGCTGCTCCTGCCAGAATGGTGGTACCCTTTCTACATGAGACAGATGGATCCAATTTTTATATCCATCACACCGTACTGCAGTCTGGGTTGTCAGCAAGACCTGGACGAGGCCTTTCCACGAGGGTTCCAAACTGTTTCTCAAGAAGTTCTTAGTCAGCACCCATTCCCCAGGCTTGATGTCATGCACTTGTCCTTCCAGGGAGGGGGACCAGGTGTCCCTGACCTTTTGGCTAATTTCAGATAGTTTGTTAGAAAGTTCTTTACAATAATCCAGCAATAAAGGATGTGGCATATCGCGGAATTTCAAAGGAGATGCAAACCCACGGACATTTGCTGGCCTACCCTTCTCCAATTCATATGATAATAATTTATTCTTAGCTGTTACTTTCGTCCTCATGGAGAACAAGGCTAAGGGCAGTGCATCTACCCAACTCAATTCAATAGATGCACATATTTTTGACAATTTGTTCTTTGGTGTTCCTGTACACCTTTCTATCAACCCTGCAGCTGTAGGGTCATAAACTGAATGGAATTTCTGCTTTATTCCTAAACCTTTACATACCAAATCCATTATTTTATTTGAAAAGTGTACTCCATTGTCACTCCAAATGCTCCAGATTAAGCTAAACCTCGGAAAATATTCCTTCAGTAATACTTTTTTGCCGTACTCAAAGCTGTATTGTCTTTTAAGGAAATGCCTCAATCCAATTGCTAAAACTGCATATCGCAACTACCACATAACGCTTCCCATTGCTTGGAGGCATCTGGATAAAATCCTTCTGCAAGCATTCAAAAGGGTATTCTGGCATCCAAACATGACCTGTTGGTACTGCAATTTCTTTTCTCACATTATGCTGGGCACAAACGATACAAGTTTCACAAACATTTATAGCCACGTTTCTGACCATATTGTTTTTAACCATGGGCGTAAAACTCTGCTCCGCTCGCGGAGTTTTGGGAACTCCGCATTCCGTGTAGAACGTGGACTTGTCAAAAAACTCTGCACTCCACAACAGAGCAGAATCTTTTTGTGCTTACCAGGTGCCTGCGATCGCCGATGAGATTTCCTGAGCCGTTCGCTAGCACCACGAGATTTGCTAAGCGGCCGCATGGTCCCGCAAGAGTTTGCAATTGCGAACACGACATTCAGGCATGCCATCGGACTTCCAGTGGAAGTTTTGTGAGGAACACAATCCCGAACGCGCAGAATCTACCACGACTGCAACCTGGAGAAGGTTCTCTCCCCGAGCAGCATCAAAATCTTCTCGAAATGACAATTTGGATTAAAAAGACTCCTGAAATTGACATTTGGCTGTACTTTTTTGTGCAAGGAGTCCTTTTTCTTTTTCTTCAATTTTTTTGAAGAGGAAGGAAGTGCCCCAGAGTCTCCAACTTCCTGTTCCTGTCTAGCAGGCTCCTCCCAGTGCTTTGTCCATCTCCTGGTCACTTTTCATTTGGATTTGGAGCTGGAAGGATCACTCTTTGTGTCTGCTTCATCATATATCATTGGATTTGAGGACTTTTGAATTTGAGATTTCACAAGTAAGTTGGAAAATTGATGTTGTTTGTTTGATTGGGGCCATGCACCCAGATTTATTTGTACTTTTCATTGTTTTTTTTTTAAATGTGTTGTTGTGGGTGGCCTGTAGTTTCAGTAGGGGCCTAGTTGTTTCTTTGTAAGTCACTTTTCTTCTTTTATAAAAGAAACATGTTACACAGTTCACTACATTTTCCCCAACTTTTGAAAACAATTTGCAATATTTATTTAATTCACTATGTAGCCCAGTAGTCTGGCAATAGGCATTTCAGCCAGTAGGCCCAGAGCTAATCATGGGTGCATGAAACAACTGTTTCTTTGGTGTCTGTTGAATTTAAACATCATTTAGGGCATGGATGGCATTGGATTGAAATACAAAATGTTTTTTGAGGGTATTTCACTTTTTTTTCATGTGTGTTAAATCAAATGCCTTTGATGGATGTGTGTGGTTGTAACTTGCAAACCTTTTTTTAGCCCTGTGGATTATCGTTTTTGGCAGTGTCGCATTAAAGATGTCTTATTTAGCATACCTCCTTTGTTTGGCCAGTATGTGTTTGCAATAGTGGTCCATCATTTGCCTTGGCTGAACCTCCCCATGTGGCCAGGGACCATTTTGTAAAGTCTGTGTCCATATAGGTCTGCTTGAGTTCATTGTTTTCCAGGCCTCCTGCTTGTTGTTGTGTTGTGTGACTGACCATGTGGCTGAAGGCCATTTCGTGAAGGCAGCCAGTGTGCTTTTGCCATAAGCCTGCATTGTCTGTCTTCCCTTTGTAGGCTTATTGCTTGTTGTTGTGGCCTGGCCATGTGGCTGGAGGCCATTTTGTGAAGGCAGCCAGTATGCTTTTTCCATAGGCCTGCATTGTCTTCCCTTTGTAGGCTTACTATTGCTTGTTTTTGTGGCCTGGCCATGTGGCTGGCGGTCATTTTGTGAAGGCAGCCAGTGTGCTTCTGCCTTAGGCCTGGATGTCTTTTTTGTTGTGGCCATGTCTTCTTTGGGTTGTTGTTTTGCATGCAATTTTTTCTTCTTTTATTCAGCAAAAAATGTAGCACAGTTCACTACATTTTCTCCATGTTTTTAATACATTTTTAATATTGATTTGAATTGAGATTCACTGTGTGGCCCAGTCTGCCAATGGGTTTTCCAACCAATAGGCCCAGAGCTACTCCTGGGTTTATGAAGCAACTGTTTCTGTGGTGTCTGTTGAATTTAAACATCATTTAGGGCATGAATGGCATTGGATTGAAATACAAAATATGTTTTTGGGGGGTATTTCATTTTTTTTTTCATGTGTGTTAAATCAAATGCCTTTGCTGGATGTGTGTGGTTGTAACTTGCAAACCTTTTTTTAGCCCTGTGGATTTTCGTTCTTGGCATTGACGCATTAAAGATGTGTTGTTTAGCATGCCTCCTTTGTCTGGCCAGTGTGTGAGTGTGTTTGTAATAGTGGGCCAGCATTTTCCTTGGCTGCTCCCCATGTGGCCAGGGGCCATTTTGTAAAGTCTGTGTCCATATAGACCTGCTTGAGTTGATTGTTTTCCAGGCCTCCTGCTTGTTGTTGTTGTGTTGTGACCATGTGGTTGGCGGCCATTTTGTCGAGGTAGTTAGTGTGCTTTTGCCATATAGGCCTGCATGTCTGTCTTCCCTTTGTTCCCCTTGGCTTATTGCTTCCATTGTCATTTGTCAGATGCAGTTCCCTGAGTGCTGCATCCCACGTGATGCACAATGCCAAACCGTTATGTTATGTTAATGAAGCTTATAGAGCGCAACTGTTGCCCGAAGGCGTCCTGGCGCTAAGCGCTACCTAGTGGTTGCCCTGAGAGAAAGATTATTCAGAGAAGAGCCAGGTTTTCAATCCCTTCCTAAACGAAAGGAGATCCGTGGCCTTTCTCAGATGCACAGGAAAATCATTCCAGGCCTTGGCGGCACAATAAAAGAAACTCCTGCCTCCCCAGCTGGCTTTCTTAACTCGGGGGATGATCACTAGCTTTGCTTCCGAGGAACGTAGCATTCTTCCAGTTACATTTGTATTTTGTTGTTGTTGTTCTTCTTTCCTATCCTTCCTGAGTGTACTACTGTAGTGTACACAGTACACCATGAAAGCCCTTGTTGTTGTCAAAGTCTCACAAATGGTTACACTGTATTGTTAATTATTTTAATAACTGAGGTAATAACGCTAACAAGTGTGACCACACATACTAAATTATATTGTATTTTTTTGTACTAGCAATTGAACCACAACAATGCCACATTTCACTGATGTTCTTCTGGCTTCTTTGCTTTTAGGTGCACAAAAGAGGAGGAGATAACATCACCCATTGCACTGCTAGACAGAAGGCCTGTACCCTGCGCACGACGTCACATGACGTATGACCACAGAAATACATCTCTTCAACTTGTGCCACTGCATGCTAACTGACATCTTCAAGATGGCCCCAAAGAAAGGTACCAGGTCCAGTACCAAGAAAGTTGCCAGCGAGAAGGGCACTGCCACTTACCACCACTGGTATGTCGGCCAAGACCTTTTTTGGGAAACCAAAAATTGCAGCAGCGGTGTCCGGGGAGTAAGCTGGGAGCAGCACCCCCTCATCAGTGGACCCACCCCACCAACCTAGGCCCAAGCCCATGTCTGTCGCAGAGGCAGCCAGTCTAATCACGACAACGCCGACAAGCAGTGATGTTCAAATTGACGTATCGTTATTGCAAAGTAGTACCCAATCAATGCAGGAAACTCAGATAAGTGGGCAACAACAGCCGCAACCACCCTCAATAGTAGTTGTTACTCCCGAAGTAGAGGCACATCAGGAGATCGAGCTTCCTGCTGAGGAAGAAGAGGAGCAAGCTACCCTTTCAGAAGATTCATTGTCGTCCAGATCTCCAGCAAGGAAAAGGAGGGTTAGTCCATCAACTTCTTCTCCAAGCCCCCCTTCTGATGATCTAGACGCCACTTGGATTCCACCTCAGTCTGAGAGTGAGACATGCCACAAGACAAGGCTAGGGAAAAGGAAGATTCCAGAAAGCCTTAGAGTTATGGAGGTAGATGTAGAAGAGGAGGATGATGACGAGTCAGTCATCATGGATATTAGCCCTGCCCCAGTGGATACTGATATTAGCCCATCCCAAATTGCTGTCAGGGATGTGACACGGACCACCACCAACACAGATACCACCAACACCACCTCCAGCTGCCATATTTACAAAGTCCCGGCAGCGACCTACATCTACCACAAACACCTCAGTAGAAATAGGTACTCTAGAGAGTCAAATGAAACGCCCACATACCAGTTCATCCGTCATTGCAAGTGGCACCAGCAGCATCAGAAAGTTGACCTCCCCAGTTTGGGACTTCTTTTCGGTTAGCATAAAGGAGGTGAACATTGCTCTATGCTCCATTTGTGGAGTAGGTGTTAGTCGAGATAAGCTTGGTACAAACTATGGTACTGGAGGCCAAACAACCCATCTGAGAAAACACCACTTGATCCAGTGGGAGGCGCACCTTAGCGGCCACAAAACTGCAAGTGTTTTTGGTGGAGGGGATGAAGAAGATCCGATCACGGTGGAAGGTGAACAAGAGGTAGACATTTTCTCTGGTACACAAAGCAGCCCTGTCCCCAGCAGTGCAGTGGTACCGCCCACATCATCATCAGCAACATCGCAATGGCACAAGAGTCAGGCTGAGACACCACAAGAGAGTACTGCAATGAAAAAACGTGCGTTGAGCCTAACAACATCTGGCGTCAAGAAGTCACCTGCATCAGTGGCACCAGAAAAGAAAAAAATCTAGGCTACCATTCTCAGAATGTTTAGGTCGGAAGGGTAGTACGAATGAAACCACCCAACGGCACGTTTGTACAATGCGAAGCTGGCTAAAATGTTAGCGCTGGACTTCCTCCCTTTTGCTTTTGTGGAAGGGGTGGATTTTCTTGAATTTGTGGCAGCCATCTGCCCAAAATGGAAGGTTCGTAGCCGGTCCTATTTCACCAGAGTTGCTGTTCCAGCAATACATCACGACGCGCTGGACTTGCTTGGAGAAGCTTTGCAGCAAAGTGCTGGTCACACTATCCACCTGACAACAGACATGCCAAGCCACTGATTACATGTGCATCACTGCACACTGGATCTCTTTTGTGGGGGTTAGAGAAAAGATATCTGCATGTGTTGACACTGCTGAGATTTTTAATGCTGGTTGGAAACATGCAACAGTAGCCATGTTCGCCATGGAGAAATCTCATACTGCTGCAAACATTTGGGAAGACTTTGACAACAAGGTCTTTGAATGGCTGTTACCAAGAGGGCTTAACATTGGTTGTGTTGCCTCGGACAATGGCAGTAATATAGTTAAGGCCATGGCTGATGGCTATTTCAGGGTCCTGTGTTTGGCACGCTGCATTAACATCATTGTTCAAGACTTTCTGAAAAAAGAAGACAGAGTCAGCAACTTACTGACCACCTGCATAAGAATCTGCACACATTTCAGCCATTCTTTTAAAGCCTGGAAGCAACCCAGGATCATTCAATGTGATAAGAGAATGCCAGTTAAAGCACTCATCCAGGAGGTGCCAACACGTTGGAACTCAACTTATTACATTCTTGAAAGTCTGTTTGAGCAGCACAGACCAATCAATGAATATGTCATGCAAAGAGGGGATGCTACTGTGAAAGGCATGATCATTGAGATGGACCAATGGGGCCTTGTTAAATGCCTGACGGAGATGCTGCTTCCTTTCAAGGCCTTCACACATGAAGTCAGCAAGGAGGACTGTACCATGGGCCAAGCTATCCCATTGTTGCACATGCTACAGGAACAGCTAAAGGAGGTGTCAACAATGTACGCAGGTGTGGAGGAAAAAAAAGAAGCATATGAGTTGGTGGAGAGCTTAAACGTTTGCTTATCTGAAAATACAAGGGTGCAAAGAGGCATTGAGTCATCCAACCATTACATTTGTGCCACAATTCGTGATCCAGGGTACAAACCATTACTGCACACTTTCATTCCTTTTTCAGACGGGGATGTTGCCAGCTACAAAACTTGGATAGCTGTGCAAGCCAGTCATCTAGAAAAAGAACGGCCAGGAATTTGAGGCCCACTCCTCTAGGGCACAACAAGTGCTGCAGGGCAGCCGGCTTCAAATTCAACTTCAGAGACTGAGGACAGTGCGTTGGCTCACAGCAGCCAAAACCACCAACAACACCAAGAACAACAACAACGATAACAGTGGCATCAGCCCCAAAATCGGCATAGGAATGGTTTCTACAGGCAGGGCTTAAATCGAGGGCTGAGGCACAGGCAAAAGAGGCCGAGCAAATCAGAGCACCCATGACCATTGAGCGGATGGTCCAGGCCTATCTGGATGACCCAACAGAGGTCTAATTTGATCAAAACCCATTGCTGTATTAGTATGGGAAAAGGTGCCAATGGCCAGTGCTCAGTAGGCTGGCGATAAACTATCTGGCTTGCCCTGTCGCAAGTGTGTCTTCTGAGCGTGTTTTTAGTGCTGATGGTGTCATTCTGACAGTGAGAAGGACCAGTCTCTCGCCCCAAAACGTGGAAAGGTTAACCATGATAAAAATGAATCAGCACTTTATACCACTGGACTACAACATACCTGAAGTAGCACAGCAGGAAGATGATGACGGCGACTCAGGTCATGGAAGTAGTGTGTTAGGTGACCTACTTCTGGGCGAACCACCAGAGTTTGAGGATGAGCTCTACTTCCCTGACAACTAGGCTCTTTCATTTTCCAGTTACTTTCTTTCTTTGACACCCAAAAAAAAAAAAAGATATAGCTAAGGAACATTATTTACTTTATTATTTGTGTGTGTCACTGTATTTCTGGTTCACAAATCCATCCCCGCCGTCTTACTCTTATTATTGCCTGATCGGAGTTGCAACTGTGTGCAGTCAGGGAAGAAGTAAAGTCCACTGCTGACTCTCCCAAAAGCCATTTCCCTCAAGCCAGACATTGGATGGAGAATTCAAACAAATGTGTGCCTGCCATCCCTGGGCCCTGACTATCTATCTATCCTTTCCTAACCTAGAGAGACTGCCCCCGGAGAACAGGTAAATGATGGCATGCATTGCACGCTGAGTGATTGTAGTTTGTTGTGAATGTCTATTCTACAAAGTGACTCAAGTCAATCTTTCCCTTCTTGTTGTTCAATAACAAAATTGTACTACTACAGGCCGATCCATTGCATTTTTAGTCGGGAGTGGATGAGTCTGGAGGACTCACTCGGGAGTCAGACACTGTTGGTACGGACTCGAAGTTGGACACCATACTCGCAGTCAGAGTCAGGTCAGGACTAAGGAGGAACAGAGATGATTGATGGAATAACTCAGGGCATGAGCGTGACTACCTAGAAGAATGCCACCAAAAGAAGATTGAAGTTTTCAAATTCACTGAAACCAACCAATTTGGATGATTGATGGTGACTTTGAAGTGGCCTAAAGGTAAACAACAACACAGACCAGACCTACATGTCTGTGTAGTGGTGGTGGGCGGTGAGTGTGGTATGACTGACAGCGGTGCATTGATTTTTAAATTTTTACTTCATTTGGAAAATGCTAAGTTGCTGTGTGCATACTATGTATGTGTGCTCAGTGCTGTCTGGCTCAAATCCGAAGCTAAGTGGAGTTTGGGTGTGGGTGGCCTGTTGTTGGAGGTAACTGCCGGAAACAGAGTCTGATTTAGCCATGCTGCCTCTGAAAGTCTTCTTGTTGCACTCCTTCTGCAGTTTAACTTTTTGTTTTCGCCTTGATTTTTCAATAACCTTTTTGTTTTTCCATCTACAGGCCCTTTACCCTGCGCCATACTGGAAAAACAACTCACACTTACCAGACCGAACAGTATCCGCCAGGCACCCCAGATTGACGGGCAGACAGTCCAATAGGAATGCGGAGATGCAACTCCCAATTTATACAGTATCTTTTTTTCTCTTCAATCATTACAACTGTGTGTGTTGTTTGTGTTTGCTTATTTTACTCCTACAGATATATAATTTTTTGTGCTATCTTTCTAAGCCCAGTACAACAGAACATAAATATAATGTATGTAACTTGGGTCTCTCTGGGGGCAGACAGACAATTGCATAATTAATACACTGCCCTGTACTAGCGTAGTAACACTCATCATCATGCATGCATTTCCTTTTCCTCCCATAACAGATTTATGATGGTCGGCTGCCAAGACGAGTGTTGTCCATGTGCAATGTTTGTCTTTGTCAAACCTTTCCCTCAAATCTCCCTTCCCAACCATTCATCAAACCCCTAACCCTCTTCCCCCAGGCTGTGTGATTTATTGAGGTGTGACTTAACAATTCACACCATTAATTGATCACACACTTGGTGGGGCGGATGTGGTGAAAGCAACACAACTCAGTGCAGGGTGAGGAGGATCTTATTCTTAAGCTCATATAGCCCACACTGGCAGTATATTTCAGAGGAACATCTCATTGCCAGCATCATCATTCAGGCACTGTATTAATTTGTGCCTAAGGTTAAGCTTGTCCACTTCGTACAGTTCGTGGTAGCTCAACATTGTTCTGATTTATTCAATTTTTCATTGCTTATACTCTCTTCTTGTGTCTGAGACTGAGTCTGTTCTAGTAGTCTAGTCTCTGGTGACTATCATCAAGCTTGCATAAAATAATGGCATTAACTAATATTTTTTTTATTTCAATTTGTTAGCTTCCCTTTCGATGGATAGTCCCCACTCTCAGAGTCCTTATCATACAGTTCTAGTTGGCCTAAGAGGGAGTGGGACCTCGCTTCAGTTCTGATGAGTTTGCCTTCACTATCAAAAGAAACGCTAGCAATGCATGTTGCTACTACTACCACCACCATGATGGCACCTTGGGAAACCATGGAGCCCTCGCTTCATCTAATCAGGTAAGAGAAGTGAACTGTGGTTAATTGATCATTGTTGAACGACAATCATTCTATACAATGGTAATTCACCCCCCACCCCCTCCGAGTCCTTAGGGGTTAATAATAATATATAGTGGCAGAGTAGACTGCAGAGACTAGGAGGTGAGAGTAGTAGGACAAGATAGGGTACCGCATCGCTATTTTGTTTACACTATCAGCAGATTTTTAAAACTGGTTGCGGGAAAGGCAAAGACAAACAATCAATAACCCCACCAAAATGTTTTTAAGTCATTCATAATCGTAAAATGTAATCATATGAAAAGTTTATTCTCTGAACAAATCTAAACCAAACCCACAACTGGTCCACCCCTTTCCCTAACCCCAACCAATGTCCAATTAGTGTCCAAGAACTCCCACCCACCCACCCACCCAAAAACAGATTAAACAAGGGGCTGAAGAGAGCCCTAACAGCAGGTTAGGAGCTTCTGGAGGTGCCTGTCCATCTGTTCCTGCCTGGCTTTAATATCCGCCAGCCGTCGCATGATGCAGCGTTCAAACCAGTGCAAATAAGGGGGAGCAGCAGTGCTGGTGGAATGATGGCGGCGCAGTCGGGTGCCCATTGGACCACCGCAACGGTGTGGTGGTTTTTGTGGCCTGACTGGGACTTGGGGCATGTGCAGCAGCTTCTGCCTCATCCTCCAAGGTCACCAGCCGCATGTACTCAGCCCTGATGGCCTCCATTTTCCGCTTCCGGGTCCGGGCTGCAATCTCATGCCTGCTGTATTTGGAGCAGCATGAGTAGCTAAATATCAAGAAAGAAAAAAAGACAAATTATAAATAATGCTCTTAGCAAAACACATAGAAAAGTATGCCATGGGTATGGAAGGAGGTGATTGATGATGGGTGGGTAGGAAGGATACATAATGTTGCGCTTGAAAACTACTGTGAGTCCAGGGAGGAGTCTAAAATACCACCTCTTCAACCCTTTGAATAAAAAAAACCTAAAAAAAAAACATTCCAGGAAAGTAAAAGTGAGAAGAACACCACTACAGAGGAGAACCCTAGTCCCTTATTCTCCTCCCCAAGGAATTTTCCATTCATCATTGCATTGTTCTTCGAGTATTTTATTTTTTATTTTTCACCCTTAGCTTTGCTACTCACCACCATTTAAGTTTTTCATTCTCTCAATCCACTCTTCACCATTGAAACTACCCATCCATCCATCTAGCCATCCTTCCAAAGTTCCAAACAAGGCTCTCTGTCTCACTCTAGTCTCATGATCTCTAGTACAAACCTTTCAGCAACATACATTTGTCATTTGACATTTACCCACCTATGTGTCCTTAAGTTTATTTCAATCAAAAGAAACCACCACAGGATTCCAATCACCCACCCAGGCAGGCATCCTTTCACACATACACTTTCACCCACCAAGGCAAGCTTCCTACCCGTATACCTTTCATCCATCCTTCACCCACCCATGCATCCTAGCTATCAGCCACCTATAGTACTATTTATGCATCCGGCGCTTTCAGCCACGCATCCTTCTCTTTCAGTCATATATATTACATTTCATCCATCCTTCCCCTTCCATCCTTCTCTTTTCCATCAAACCATAGTTAAAGGTCTTGTTCATGAAACGTTCTCTGCTGAGTTGAAGATAGGAGTGTCCATTAGTTACTCAGCTCAACTTCATCTCCTGCTGTGTTTACCTGTTGTTCACAAGTCAACAAGTCTTCACCTTTACAGTGAGCTTATAATTATGATTAATTGTCAATAAGCAAGCAATATGACTTACCACTGCCCGCCACTGCCGCTAGCTCACCCCCTTCTGCTGCTGCATCTGCAGACTGGCTGGCGCTGTCACTGCTGGCCACGGCACTGGTGGGCGGTGCGGCTAAAAAAAAAAAGATTACACATTTCTTTGATGCCAGATACACCTCCCTCTATTAATTGTTTTATAGCAAAATAAAAAAACACCACACACATCATTCACTACAATTTGGAAACATTACAGAGAGTATCTTCTATCAAAAATATCAGGTTGGGCTTTTTGTTGTTGGAAATTTTTTAAAAAGCCTGAAGTCAAGACAAGAGACAAGCTGTTAACCCCTTCGCCGCGGGGCAAATTCCGCCGCGGTGCGAGAGGGGGCGGGGTTGGGCGTGGCGCTCCCGTACTCAGGACGGCTCCCGGCCATCATAAATCACGGTGGGCGAGTGCTCATGACGGCCGGGAGCCGTTCGAACTCCGCCCACTGATTAATTCTCCAGCACAGGCGGGGAATTAATACCGCGTGGGCGGAGCGGCAACGTTCGGACGGCTCCCGGCCGTCATGAGCACACGCCTACTGTGACTCATGACGGCCGGGAGCCGTCATGAGCACTCAAGGAGTTAAGGAATGGCTGGAGCTATTGATTGATGAATCTGATGTTTTGAGAAAAAAATAACACATGGCCTTGGTTGGCAAATGCAATGGGGCCATCCTCCTCGTACTTCCTCCCAGACATGGTGCACAGTCATCAGTTCACCAACTGCTGCTAATAACAGTAGGCCTAACTAATAAGAAGACACAACTTTGGGGTGTCCAACGTAACCATTGGCACTCTCTTGTTTTAGTGATTGAGCCTTTTCATCTCAACATACATGCGTAGAATACCTTACTTGGGCAATGGGCATGCAATTTGCACAGCAGAGGAGTAGTAGTAGTAGTAGTATGTGACCAGTGGGTTCTCTGAGTCTTAGAGTACCAACACTAGGCAGTCCAGAAAAGGGTAGAGGGAAAGCTGACTTAAAAAGCAGAAGAAAGGAAGCTACAGACAGACTAGTAATAACTAGAGACAGTTTGACGTAAAGTAGAGAATCTTGAAATATAGAAAATAAGTAAATAGGATAATGCAGGGATAACAAGAATTTAGAAACGGATAGATCGAAGAGGATTTGGAAAAATAATATAAAACGGGTAGACGGCGATGCCACATTATTCAAAAAGGAGCAGAAAAATTAGGGGAATAACTATATTAATGTTAACAACACCAGGAGGACTTACTGGGGCCAGCAGAGCCTTGGCCGAGGAACTCTGGGAGGCACCTCCAGATCCCGGACCCTCACCCGTCTCAGCCCTCTTCTTGCCCCTGGATGCTGATGTAAAACATAAAGACAAAAAAAATTAGAGGTAATAAATAATATCGCCCCAAAATATATTTTGACCGGCAAAGGCGAACGCAATATCATTGAACTTTTCTAAATCAGATCAACTGTATCACAGACTGTCCTATCCCATTCAAAATTTCCAAAACCTACCTACCTAGTCCACTCCTTTTCTCAATTTAGTAAACTGCATTTTGGAATTACTAATAATACATTGCAACAAATGATGTTTGCTTCTTCTCAAATCTCATTCGCAATCTATCAGTCTCAAGTCAACCCCCTTTGACGGGCCAATGCACTAATCACTAAGGGCCTTGTTATAATGATTACATTGATGTTGGGTGGACGCCATTGCAGTTTTGGAACCGCCCGACCTTAAGTCGGCGCAGCGGTCACGACGACCGCAATAGTCTATTACGAATCGATGCGATCACCTATAGGCCGTAGGGTGGTTGCAAACCTCCATTTGTCAATGGAAGCTTGAATGGCAGGCGAAAAAGGCCCGCAGCACAAGCTTCCATTGAAAAATGGATGTTGTTGTTCACAAACATCCCTGCAGCGTCCATGTGGCATGCACCAAGTGGTTACAAAATTACAAATAACTAATTACAGAACGTCTTACATAATCATCACTAATCACATCAGCCCAAGCGAGCGGCAAGAAGTACGATTCGATAACTAGGTTAGGTGGGTAGGGCCAAGTAAGCTAAGCACCTGTCTAGAATAACAGACTACTCTGCCACCTCTACCTTGGAAAACAGGCCACGGGGCTGCACCCCTGCCTGGCACCGCCTTCCGCAAGGAAGGCAGCCACGCCTTGGTGCGCCCTTATCTGCCATGGGGCTGGGGGAAAGAGAGAAAAAAAAGAAATGGGGAAAAAGAAGGAAGGACTGGGCAATAAGGAAGAAGGAAAGCTAACAAAAAGTACAAAACTCTTAAAAACACACAGTAAAGTAGAAAAACAACACAAATACACACTCAGAAAGACAAAGGGTAAGATAATAAATAAAAACGATTGAAAAAAAAGTTTTAGAAAGCAAGCATTGCAAAGATTGAGTAAGGATGGAAAAGAAGGCCCCAGCGCCATAAGCAGAGTAAGAAACAAGATGGCCGCGCCCATGTACGGCCACGTGGTGCAGTTCATGCGATATTTCCACCTGAACATGCAATCTGCGTTGACGTAGAGTGGAAACGTCACACGAACGGGCAGGACAAGCATCTCCGCCCGCTCGCTTTGCAACTTCGCGGAGTTCCGCATAGCGCCACTGTGCAAACTCCGCCCATAATTAATTGTTTTCCCATATTCTTGAAATTGTGTTTACTATCCCATCTGTTCCAATTTATGCTGGTCCATGCACCATTTGGACCATAGTTAAAGCAAAACTGTTTGGTAGAATCCATCTATTTCCATTTAGACCTACCATCCATGCCTCAAAGTGTTGATCAAACACATATCCTTTTTCCTGCCATCTATTCTTTTCTTTACTTCCCCATCTGCCAAATGTTGTACTTCCTTTATTTCTGCATAAGTGTCATACACTTCTCCTTCGCTAACGGTCCTCACTACCATGTACATCAGCGACTGTTCTGCCAAGGCTATGGTTCCGGCTATCTCATCTGCAAAAGCATTTCCTTGTCCCACCTCATCTGTTACTTTCTTGTGTGCACTGCATTTAATGATAGCTCATCTTTTTGGGAGAGTGATAACATTCAAAAGTCTAGAAATTAGATGTCCATGCTGTATCTTAGCTTCACTAGAGGTAATAAATCCTCTTCCAGCCAATAGGCAGTCGCAGTTATGGGACACGCCAAAGGCGTACTGGCTATCAGTGTATATATTTACATTTAACCCTTCTGACAATTCACATGCTCTAGGTAGTGCTATCAACTATGCAGCCTGTGCCATTGTTTGTTCTATTCTACATGTCTCAATTATAGTGTAATTGGTGGTAATTGCATAGGCAGCTGAGATAGTCCCATCCGGTTTCTTTAGCCAAGATCCATCTACAAATAAAGTCCCATCAACAATTGGCATTGATAAATCCACCAGGTTCACTCAACCCTTTGTCTCAGTTTCAGTAACAATCACACAGTCTTGTTGTACTTCATCCTGTTCCAAAGGAAGAGGCATCAGAGAGGCTGAGTTTATTGTGTTACATCGTTCCAGAGTGAAATTTGGAGCCATCAGTGTCAGTTCATGTTGCGGCAATCTGGCATTAGTTAAATGTTGCGTTTTTGTTTTATTCAAATGTATGTTCACTGAATGAGGTACATATACTGTAACCTCGTGTGCCAGAATAATTTAATCTGCCTGTTTTAATGGGGCTGCTACTGCCACCGCAGCAATATTTCGGATGCAGTTTGGTAGGCCTCTTGCTACGGGATCCAATGTTGAGGATAAATAGACACATGATCTATTCTTCTCTCCTTGTTTTTGTGTTAGTACAGCCAGAGCACAGCCATCTTTTTCATGCAAAAACAAAGCAAAGCGTTTAGTAGAGTCAGGGCTTCAAAAAGCAGGTGCACTACAAAGAGCTTCTTTCAAGGTGATAAAGCTATGTTGATGTTCAACATGCCATGGAACTGGGTCAGATATGTCTTTATGCTTTAAGGGCAGTAAAGACTTTGCTATCAAGGCAAAATGTGGTATCCATTGTCTTCAGAATGAGACCATGCCTAAATAGGCACGTAGGTCTGTTTGTGTGGTAGGTTGAGGTATGTTTTGAATTACCATAATGCGATCAGGTGATAGTCTTCTCTTCCCTTTCAACAGGAGGTAACCTAAGCAGGGGACCGCCTGTTGACAATATTGCAATTTTGATAGCGACACCTTATGTCGGTGTGAAGCCAAAAAGAACAGATCTCTATGTGAAATGTTCTTGCAATCCTCTTCACGTTCTGCTGTTATTAATAGGTCATCTACATATTGTAATAATGTTGTTCCTGTTGGCAGCATACAATTTTCTAGCTATTTCTTAAGGGCTTGACTATACATGCTCGGACTTTCTGTATACCTTTGTGGTGCACAACAGAAAACATAAGATTTTACTTGAAAACTGAAGCCAAGCAAATATTGGCTGTATTCATGAATGGGAATGCTGAAAAACCCGTTTTTGAGATTTATTACTGTAAACCATTTTTCTTTTGCTGGGATAGAAGAAAACATCGCAGTAATATCTGGGACCACAGGGTATTGGGGCTGAACTATTTTGTTAATTGCCCATAAATCAAAAACAATATTATATTTATCTTTTCTCGTTTGACCACAGGTAAAATAGGGCTGTTACATATGTTTTTAGATACACCTCCTATTATTCCCTTATCCAAAAAGTCCAGTATAGCCTCTTCTAATTCTTGTTCACCTTCTTTTGATATCTCTTATTGAGGTATGCGAGGCAGCACAGCATTATTGTTCACTTATATATGGACTGGTACTATTTGCTTATTACCAGTGTCATTTGGTCCTTGGGCCCATTATTTTTGATCTATGGACAACAATTCTTGGGGCAAACCATTTCGCCCTGTCACCACATAGCTCTTATTTAGTGCATCTTTTTTGCATGTCAGGTATACGCCATCCGGTGAACAATATATGGTGTCAAACACCATTTTTAACGCTTTTAATCCTAGAAGATTTAGAGGGCATTTGTCTGTTAACCCCTTCCCTGCGGGGGTAATTCCCCCACGGGTGCGGGGGTGGGGGGTGAGCGCGGCGCCGCAGTGCTCATGACGAGCCCAGCTCATCATGAGTCACGGTGGAGCTGTGCTCATGATGAGCTGGGCTCGTCACGACCCCGCCCACTGATTAATTCTCCTGCACAGGCGGGGAATTAATCCTGCGTGGGAGGAGCGCAGCTGTTATGACGAGCCCAGCTCATCATGAGCACAGCTCCACTGTGACTCATGACGAGCTGGGCTCGTCATGAGCACCGAAGGGGTTAATACAAATGGCATTTGTTCTGTCAAAGGACCATTAGCAAAATCAAGTGGTTTTGAAATGGGACTTGTCACAAGAATATTAGAGAAGCCCACTGATATATCTACTTTTCCCGAGAGAGATGCATGAGGGCGTGCACAGTGGGAAATAGAGGTATTAGTAGCACCTGCGTGAGTTAGAAACTTACTTATGCTCTTCACCATCAACTGTCATCTTGACATATGGTCTAGTCTGGTCTATAGGTAGTGGTACTCACTGCTCTCTCTCTCGGGCCTCCCTGTTGGGTCCAGTCACAATAATCATCCTCATCTAAGTAATCTTGTACGTGAAAAGCGTTATTACAACCATTAAACCAATTAGCACTCATGTCATGTCCTACATTTTCTGTCCTTATCTGTCCTCAGCCTCTACCACTGCCTCTCATTAATTCTATTTGTAGCCCTTGTCCTCATCCTTGAAGAGATGGACAGTCATTTTTCTAGTGCGCTTCTTGAAAACAATAGGCGCAAGTATTATAGCTTATTCCAGTTCTCTGCAGCGGCGGAGCTGAATGCTCTCATCTCCTCCCTCTACTACTTCCTCTTGCCCTCACATTACTTCCACGTCCCTGCAATCTACCTTTTTCTGGATATGCCTGCTGCATCAATGCTTTTGTTTTTAACGCTTTCATTTTCTTATCTGTTTTCAATTCTCAGCATCTCTCTTATTCTCGTAATAACACGCCATAGTTAATAATTCTGCTGGACTCTTTGCTGTTCATGTGCTCTCATATGTTTTCATGCTGTCTCCCAACTCAGTCAATAAATTGTTAACAAACTGAATGGCGAATATTGTTAGAACCTGCCCACTGTGACCCTTTAATATTTTTTCAAGTCTACTAAAGAAGTCTGTTACGTCCTCACTCTCCTTTTATTTACATGCTGTTAATTTATCCCAATCAACTTTTTCTCTAGGCAAAATCAATTCCAATCTCCTAATAAATAGTTGGGGCAACCGTAAGATACTTTGCAGGGGCAAATCTCCTGCGTGTCTATTTCTATCATCTCGGACAAGTTAGCTCAAACTATATTCAGTTGTGCATGGTCATTCCTTCTCACCTCATCCCATATTTCCCAAGGGACGACATAACTAAACAACATATCAATATATTTGAGTGTCATGAGGCAATATTAGCGGCTTGTTCCAAATTGTCCTAGAATCCCTTGGGGTCTTTTCTAGGATCAGGGAGATCCTTTTTTATTGCCATTAATTCTGTATTTGTCCAAGCGGTATGAACAAACTGTGGGATAGTGTTTACTTGTCCAGCTGGGGGTAAAGGATGTATTTCCCTAATTGGTAAAATTTTCTCTGCAAGTCTGGAATTTCCTGAAGTTGACAGGAGGCACATGCGTGCCACACATATAATTGCTCAAACCAATCTTCACATTCACGCTTAGACAAAGTAGAAACATCACTGTTCCTCCATAATTGATTTAGTTCCTCTGGGATCGATTCACTAACTTCTGTTCGTGTCTCTAATTCTCTAAATAAATCAATTAGGTGATATACAATACATTGGAGAACATTTAGTTCTGGAGGCATTGGGTGGAATGTATTAAATGCATTTGCCTTTGATACTACACCTATTTCGATCCATTCATGAACCATTTCCCTAATTATTCTCTTTTCTTGTTCATCTAACTGTGTACGTGTACTCATTGGTGTGCCTGTATCCAATGAGGAACATCTCATGGGTGTCTTATATTTACTTGATGACCACTGAAAAATGGGTGACCATTGAGTAAAGTCCCCAGACTGGGAGGAGACAGACCCTCGAACTGTGTGTAATATGGGTGTATTAATAATATTGGACCCTATCTGGGGACTCGTCAGTATCATAGTATTAGGTGTACTTTGAATAATGTTTGGCACTATGAAAACAGGTGGAGGCGGTGCTGGAGGTGCATTTGGAGCTCTCCTCACTGGTAGAGGAATCCGTTGTTAGAGTAATGGAGGTGCAGGTTGTCAGGCCATATTATACG
Source organism: Calotriton arnoldi (assembly GCA_963921515.1). Lineage (NCBI taxonomy): Eukaryota > Metazoa > Chordata > Amphibia > Caudata > Salamandridae > Calotriton > Calotriton arnoldi. The sequence continues at coordinate 896,991 of CAWUFW010004401.1, read as the reverse complement.
GCTTATCCAAAAGGTCTGTTAAAAAGGGGTCTTCTTTATTTTGGCCAGTTTTCTCTGACTGAGATACAAAACACTTCTCTGTTTTCATTTTGAATTCACTATCTATCAGTTCTATGTTTTCCTGCATTCTTTTAGCATCATATTCAGATGCTTTAGCTTGCTCTAGCATTTGCTGTTGTTTCTCTCTATCTGGTTTTTCGTTCATTGCTAACATGCATGCATAATTTTCCCATATTTTTAAAACTTGCAACATTGCAAGACGTACTTTTCTTTGTGTTAATATTTCTTGTAAGTACTGCAATTTTGCAAGATCAAAAGTGCCATTACAAGGGAATTACAATTACTCGTTTTCTTTAGTATTCTTAATCCATAATTTATTGTAGAAATTCACAGACACTCCTTTCTTTACCATTAATATCCAACCTAGGCTATCTTCAAATGGAGTGGGGAGTTCTTCATGTAACCTATTCCCTGAACCTATACAACAACAATACTTTGAAATGCATTTCTTCATCTTAGAACAATTCATACCCATATTTGCCGACAATTCCAACCAATACCAATAAGACCGGTCTATACCAATAATATCAATTCAGTCAATGATTATCAATTAATGCAACAGAAAAATCTCACCAATTGTTTCATTGTGTTGATGAAGTCCGGTCACTGGTCTTTTAGACAAAACACCTACTCCAAAAGGATCAGTCCGGGGACCTCTGCCAGTGAAATCCTGTTGTCAGGAGGCCTGTTTAGGACTTCAGATGGCAGCTGCTTGAGAAACTTTGTCTTCTTAATTGCAGGGTGCCCCACAAACAGTCAGTCCTAGGTCGCACCTCCATGACCACAGTTTTTTAAGCCTGTTGGATGTCTCTCTGCGAGCTCCCTTCGTGGTCGCCAATTGTGGAAATTGCATTCCTTTAGTCTCCACTTTACAAACAAAGAGGCCAATAGTCGGAGGTCTGACAAATTAACTCATATTTAATAAAATGTGCGCAGGTGCACATATTCACAGCACTAGTATGGCTGTGACAAGAGTGGACATTGTTCAAAGATCTGCGAGGTTATTTATACAGAATGCACGGGCTAGGGATGTGTAAAATATTTACAGAAGGAACAATCCCTGATTAGGTAACAAGTGTAAACATAACACATGGAAATTGTTTGCCCCTTCTCATACATTGACGGACAATAACACAATCACAATATAATCATTACAAGTGAACATTGCTAAGCCCTAGATGGGCAAAGATCAGGTAGGTCCACACCAGGTTTGGAAAAGACACGAACAAAAATAATTCTGTTTGTGCTGACTTGAAACAAATAGAAAGGCACCAAAGTTCATGATTTCACTATCTCGGGGAATACAAAATGGAAGAACTGATGTTCAAATAAATAAGGAAAAAAAAGTTTCTCACACATATATTGTTTAAGTTAAGATATGTTCTTAAAGAAAATTTCCAGAAAGAACCTTATTCTCAAATACCAGCTCAGGTATTGCTATGGGAGACATAGTCACATTGGAATCAAATGGAGTTTTAGCATTGAACTAGCGCACAGGTTCAATCACCCCATTGAAGTTCTTTTTGGAAATGTGGTCTATTCTTTGCTTGGGAACGTAAACACTAGGATTCCCAAACTATCCAGTTCTCCAAGGTGTTTGTTTCAGTACACCATGTGTAGACTTTAAGAGTTATTCATTTCAAATAACATTTGTTTATTTTTTCCTTTGGATTTACAAGCTTTCATTTTGCTTAACTGGAAGAGTACTCAAAAGTCACCTTTGGAGTTATGAGCTTTCAGCTGCTTGACTTAAAGAGTTCACAATGGTTGAGTCTGAAGATGTCATAGCCCATAATGTGAAACAGAAAAATAACTTTGAAAGCAGAGTTTGCTTTTTGGATGTAAACCTGAACCCAAGAACATATCCTTTGCTTTAGAGATTATTTAAATACATGGTATTTATTTGCTTAAAAGTGGCTTCAACCTGGGACATGTTTAATTTCCTATATGTTTATTTTTGAATGCCTGGCAAGTGACTTTACTGTATTTTTTGTTGGAAGAGGTTGCTGAGACAGAAGGCAATAGCAAGTGGTCTCTCTTTCATCTCAGCAGGCCTGTGATCAGGAAACGTTCTCAAGACAGATGACTTTGAGACTGAATGGGGAAGCTAAAGCTCAGGGTGCCTATTGTCCTGAGGAAGAATCAAATCTGTGGATCATTCACACTGTTCCAAGGCTGGGGGAAGCTGTGAGAGAAACATGTCACTGCTGATCTGCAGACAGCTGAGACAGAAACAGGTTATAGACACAAGGTTTAACCTGGTTTACCTCAAGGCAGGAAGGGTATAAACAAATAATTCTTATAGTATATGAAAATAAAATCTATGCCTGATAATTATTTTCACTAATAAATTACATACATGCAGATGGTCATCTTTAATCTGTTGATGAAGTAGAACCATGTTGGTGCTCTGGTGTTTGTTTCTAGTGCCTCGGTTGAACTGGGTTTTGGTGCCCTATGAATGCTGAATCATTGACCTGCTTGCAGCCCTTTGGAACCAAGATCAAATGAACGTACCTGCAGCTCGGTTGTAAGGTTTGTCTTCGATCCTAAGATATCTGCCACCATGCTGTCCATCACTGGGAAGTTTTCAGGGATTTTGTTGCATCTCTTGATCTGCATGGAGTGCGCACTATTCAGGAATAGATACCCAAAGAATGCACCTTCTGTCCAGTGTTGAAGCAAATACTCTATGCAACAGAGAACACATTAATGCGCATAAGATTACGATGAATAGAAAATAATCATTTTTCCTCTTAGTGAGTAGTGCTTTCATTAATAAGACAGGTTCTACTCACTTGCATACTTTCAGAATCTGAAGACCTAGGTTTGTGGTTTGTCCACTTAGAGCTCATTACCTTCCAGTGAGTGCTTTCAGCATTTAATCATGTGATGTGATTGGGACCAAGAGTCTTTTACCGTATAAAATGGACCTTAACATATGTAGAATATGCTTGTAATAATGACACAGTACAATCAAGGGAGCTGAATTAGTTTATTCTTAACACAGGGAGCTAGTGATACCTTCCTACCACAAGATTCAGCTAACAGCACGTGCCTGGGAGAGGGGAAGCACGTCTTTGGAAGCACGTGCCAACCAAAACAAGGAAGGAAGGGCAAGGAATAGGGTAAGAGATATCGTGATACAACACACAACGGTATTTACCATTGATACAGAATACTGTAATTTTATCAGGCTTTTATGCAATGAGGAACCAAGATGTTTCCTCTAATAAAGCACATGGATTACTCATAACAATTTAGAGAATTTACTCAAGTGTATAGCTAACAGGCTCCTGAAAGGAGATGATAGCCGTGAGCCTGAACGTTCCAATACAAACAATAACACTTTATTCTGATATATTTAGCACCGGATTGTCTGTGCATTACAAAACGTAGGGTCAATAAATAGATCACAATACACACAGTGGACAGTTTTTGGGTGCTGTGCTAAAAATGCGTGAATTTATTTTGCTGTGTTTGAATTATTTTATTGGAGGTAGATTTTCAGAAACGCTATTTGATCTACAACCTCTAAAAGAAATGTTTTCAATGTTTCGGCTGCTACATTGAGGCTTTCATCCGGACTTAGATGCCTTGTCGGATGTTTGGGGAGAACAAATACACTATCACTTATTTGCTGTGCAGGGTCGGACTGGGATAAAAAATAGGCGTGGGTACCAAAATTTAAGTACCTCGATAGTTACAAAAGTGTCCTACATGTGAAATCAGGTTTGTAAAGGAACCCATGTTGGGTATTTTGTAAGGTATGGGAGTATGCAATCACTTGTGTTTGCTACAGACAATGTTTGAGGTTATATCAGGGAAATCAACAATACAAACTGGCCCACTTGGCCATAAAACAGGCCCACAAAGTTCTAAAGCACTGTCCCACACACCGATCTGTAAGATTAGCTCGTCCGGCACTGTCTGATTGCCCTATAGGCCAGTCCGGGCCTGTTGCTCAGGAATTCTTTGAGACAGTGGGGCAGCTCCCTAATGGGCTGGCTTTTTATGAGACAGGGTTTCCTCGGCTTGTCCTTATTAATGCTTCATATAAACATGCCAGAAACTGATTCAATTTAATAAGACTGGACGAATCTTAAAGGAAAACAGAAACCCAATGGAGGGGCATCTACTCTGCTAGGGCCCTCTGGTGTTTCCTCAGTCACCTGCGACCTAAAATGTTTGTTGCAGGGCTAGGTGGGCTGCATTGATCACACTATGTCAATGGCAATGAGCCAATTCTATCTGCAGCCTCTTGCATGTGACTAGGCCTAGCAGAACGAAATGCGTGCTACACTGGCACAAAGCAGCAGCATTTTAAAGGTGGTTTTTAGTCCTAGACATGAAGAATCCCAACTGGTAAAAAAGTGCTAATGCACACATGTACATGCACATAAAAAACGTTCATATGCGGGAGCGAGCAGCAGGATACGGAAAGCACGCTCCACCTCTGTGCAGGTTAGAATGAAAGAACTTTGGAGGACAAGGAACAGCTTGATGGAGAACCAGGCTGCTGGACACGGCAGCAGTGGTTGTGCTCCTTGCAAAAATAACAGAAGCAGCCTTCTTCATCGACTCCACCTGCCAGTGACACGGTTATGTAGGAAAGGTCCTCAAACATATGAAAAGCGCTCCCTTTTACGATGAACTAAGGACCTTAAAGAAAGTAATAAAAAAAGAAAGCTAGACAAAAGACCAGGTCGCTCTATGGTCCACAGAACTGACAGTGGAACAAAGACACAAAACAGACTAAGATTAATGGCAGGGGGGTCCTTTCTTCTGAGAAGCTATTCTGGGCTGACAAGTCCAGCCATACTTGAATAATTGTGCTGTAAAATGCGCTTTTCTGCCCATGTACTCCAATGTTCATTTTGAAACTTCTACCATCCCACAAATAACTCGGCCCTAGTTTGCAGCCGCTTTTAGTTCTGCATCTAGCTTTTCAGGCCTTCTGCAAGAAACAGCTAACGTCTACCGCCCCTCTTTAATAAAAACAAATCTTTCTTTTCCCATCGAAGTGAAAACAACAGCATATGTTCTCATTCCCTAGAGACTCTGGCAATGCTGTTCTTGGCTTGCACCTCCCAGTCACCTGCAGCTCCAATGAATGCCATCTTTCACTTAATAGCCAGACTTGGCTCTTCAACTATATTTCACCAATTCTGAAAGAGCTACACTGGCTTCGGCTAGAAGGAAATATCACATTTTAGGTCTGATGTCAGGTTTATAATGCCATCTACTTAAATAGCCAACTGTATCTAGCTAATTTTCTGGCTGTTCCCAGAGGCCTACAGGGTCTGAGAAGTAAGGACTCATTTCTGCTTGAAAAATCTAAATTTATAACATTTCAAGAATTGAGACAATCCTAAATGACAACCACTAACCTAAGGAACTTTCTTGCCACCATTCTGTGGAGAACTCTACCCCTCTCATTTCCATATATTTATTGAATACACACATTGTCCTAATGCATCCTAGCAAACCCACAATCTCCCCTTCTCTTGGGCATGGCGAAATGCTGAAGATGGCGGACGCTTGTTGAACAGCTATGGTTTGGGGTTCTGCACACCTTGCCTTCATGACCACGAGGCCGCAAAAAAAAACACAGCAGACATATCCGCCTGTTCCCGGGAAAAGCGAGAAAATCTGGCAGTGAACCTGTCCCTTGGGCTGGTACTGACACCTGCGCCAGTTGACATGCAGCCTATACCACTTCCAAAGATGGTGACAGAATGAGGCACCCAGCGCTTGAAGTAGGCCTATTGCAGGAGGCATTGTGAGGTACTGTGTGGTGGTGTGCTGCTACAACAGACTCCCCCAAGGCAGGACAGACAAGCCTGGAGAATAAAAGACACAATCCAGGAAACTCTGACTGGAGACCTTCGGCGAAGACTTGGTCGGGCTCCACATGGCCTGCAGTGGGAATGATGATGAGGGTCATGACCAGGTCTCCCCGCACCTGAGAGAGAGGTTTGCGTAGGAGGGGCTGGGAAATTAAACGCTGAGGTGTTGTGGTGTGGCTGCAGCCTACCTTTCAAGGGGCAGACCGTCTGCAAGTTGGAAGCTGGTAGATGCACACCTGGACATCACCCTGGTGGCATGACACAGCTCTGCCACAGACTCACACAAAGGTGTATGAGACACCTGACCGGGCCAACAACTCTGAGAGAGGACAGCTGACCCTGGAACACCGGAGTGGTCTGAACGGTGAGTGATGGGCCTCAAAGTGACAGAAAAAGGTCTGTGGGAGATCCCCCATGGCTACACTTAAAAAAGATTGTCAACAGGTATGCCAGCGACTGGGGTAAAGATGAGCCTTCAAGCGATCCCTATGTGACATGGTGTTACTCCAACAGTCAGCACCTGGGGTTGGGCGTTGGCCAGAGCTGGTGGCTGTGAGAGAACCTCCTTCATGGAGAAATACTACAATCTACTCTTAAATTACTGGACAGCTTGTCAGAGATGGCATGCTGGTCACTTCAGACATGCCGTTTTGATAGATGCTGAGGTATATGGAAAGACTTTCTCTTTGTGAACAGCTGCTTGGAAACCAAGGAAGAGAAGCGGTGAAAACTGTGAGCTCCATGAAATGCACATATAGTGCACCAATTTAGCAATGTAGTACCTTAGGACAATAGGGACTGGTTGCACTCCACTATTGCTGAGTTTGCTGAACTACCAGATGGTCACCCATAGAACATACTGCATCATAGGAAGATGCCTATTCTGCTAGCTACTTCATGATAACTTAATTCTCCCCACTGCACAGGCATATCCAGCAGAGATCCACACCACAACCAGTATAACGGGCATGCCGGGAGGCAAACCAAAACAAGAACAGCCGTATAAATACTTTTTGAGACAACCCAACACATGATCCAGCTCCATGACATCTGAGGCGAATTAGGGAGAGAGACCTCATCAAACCCCAAAAAATGATGCACCACGTAATCTAGGCATCAATAAGGACTTTTGTTTCCAAGCCTTTGAAGAACTAAAGGAAGAGATCTAGGCACTAAAGTTGGACCTCCGAAATAACCTGCAGGAGGTGAAACAAAGTGTGTCAGACCTAGATAACAGCGTGGATAAATTGGCTATAGCAAATTGAGGACTGTGTAAAACTGCAACAACACGTGCTGGCGCTGGAGTAACAGCATATCATTCTACAGGGAAACGTGAAGAAATAGGTCTCAGAGAAATAGTATTTGCATTAGAGAAATCCCAGCAGAGATAACACAAAAATATCTCCTAGCTTACGTACAACACCTCTTTGGAGCTGTGATAGAGTCAACAAGGGGACCCTCTCAATCAGACTCAGCAGAACACATAGAGTCTTCCAACAATGCTGCCCTCAAGGTGCCCCTTCAGACATACTATCTAAAGTCCACCTCTGGAAGCTTTAATGGCACAAGCCCGCACTGTTGGCCGCATATCTTTTAACAGCTCTGTTATTCAGTTGTTTAAAGATCTCTGTCCCATCATAAACACAGATTCTTCAAACCCAGGCTTGGTATTTTGTGATCTAAAGGCATAAATTGTAAATGGGGACACCCACTCCGACTTATCTTTGATTGGGTAGGCAAGCAACGGTCATTGACATCATTAGAAGAAGCACACAAAACAGAAGGAGTCCTGGCAGAAGAGCACAGAACTGGCACAGAAACCTGAGGGTGAGAGGAAGGGCAAGTAAGGTCAGTGGACCACAGTCACCTACAAGGAGATGTCACTCAAAATAAGATGTCACAGAAATTGCAGCAGGAAGAGAGAGTCTTTTCATGCACCTGCAGCAATCAGCCACAGAAGACGGAGGTCCCCCCACTCACTTGGAGCACACTTGAACTAGACTGCAACTCATCAATCGATAACCCAGAAACCCCCAGGACTTACAGCACTGCACTCCCTTTTCTTTAAACACTGACTAGGCACAAGCTCAGGGTGGTGAAAGCATGCAAGATATAATTTTTTTTAGTGGTACCTAATATTGACATGTGACTTCTGAAGAAAAGAATAATGAGAGAATTAACTAGAAAATTGAATTATTCATATTAATGTGTGTTTTATATTAATCATGAACGTGATAATGATTCAGCAAGTTTTCATGTAGGCCTCAAATGCTTCTTTTTCCTCGTTCGAAAAGCAGAATCTAGCTGAAGTAGTAATTTCAGACGCTATGAGAACTTTTCATGAAGTTTCTTTTACGCTTGTGAACAATAGACTCATTCTGATTCAGCAACACTTTTGACAGAAATGTATCAATACAATTGCAAACCCAGAGAGAGCATCTGGGAACGGACAGACAGTGAACAAAGTGAATTTTCTTACTTCTGAGAAAAGGATGGAATTATAAAGTTGTTGAAATTGATGATTCTGCAAAAGAATGACTTAATGCCTCCGGATTTTCTTAGTGAGGTATTGATCACACCATGAGTAGCCCACTGTGGACAACCAATGGAAACCATATTGAATGATGGAAAAGGTACTTTGTGGGCGTAAACTGAGAACATTTGGAAGTATAATTTCCCCCTTGGAGGAGGAGCTGTGCTGGTTGTCATTTTCAATTTCCCTGCCTGGCATGCTGTCGGACTGAAATTTGATTTTCTTTCCTATGCCAAACCCATTTGAACTGATCTTTCCGAACTGACTCAACCTGTACTTTGCCAGCTGGTAAAGTGTGCAGGTATAACTCTTCAGCTGAAGAGATTATGGACTCATTCCTGTGACTCCTTACGCTTCAACTCTGCATATTTGGTTTGTATAACCTAAATGCTGAACTTGACTTTTCCCTATGTTCTCTCTCTTCATCCCTTAGATAATCAGCAAATGTCTATTTTTATTGAATCTGTATGACATTGTGTGACTAATTGTACTAAATGATTTATATTAAATTGAATGTGAAACGTAATTTATGCTCTTGACCATTCAAATTGAGACTTAAATGAATGGTTTTCATGAGCAAACTTTATCGTGTTTGGGTCATTCTTAATGTGAATCTTTTTGTCGAAAGTCTTATTATTATAGTATCTACAGAAAAGGTTGTTGGTTGTTAGCATGAATTTGGCATTTTCTTTTTATTCCAGGTCCTCATAAGGATTTGCCTCATGTTCGCTAAATATCCAAGTCCCTGTTAGCTCCCATAACAGATCCATTGGAGGACCAATGTCAGATTAATGTTTTGTTATGGGCCCAGAGAGGAAATAGATCGAGGTATGATGAAATTGATGTAAGTATAAAAGAGAGATAGTATGTTTTTTGCCCATCTTTCCACTGCAACAGTTTTCTGGTAGCTTGTCGGATGGTTGGTTTGACTAATTAAACTAGGATATGAAGAGACGTGATTAAGAGTGATTGGGGTTTTAATAGTAGTGTAAGAGAATAGAAGGGTTTTGACAGGTGATGAAGTTTTGACATTGACGAAAAGGTTAAAATGGACTTGTAATCACAGAAAATTTTCGTTTTGTAAAAATTGTATGTCTATGTTGTATTGAATTAGGTCTGTCGAGGCCTAAGTGAGTACGGGTCCGTTGAGGCCTAAGATCCTGGGATAAGCCTACGGGCAGTCTTAGTATGGCATACACTAAGTGTGTTTGTCTGCTGTTTTCTGAGTACTGTGCATGAGACGTCATTGCCAGTACTGGGAAAGGGAACTTGAGGCATGACAAGTTGGAATTGTTGAGATTTCTTCTGGAAGCGCACCGGGAGAGATCGTAAAGTTTTTTACTTAATGGGAGTGAAATCGTGCTGGTCGAGGTTTTCACAGGAAGCAAATTAGTGGGTATCTATAATTCTTTTAGTTGAGCAGACAAAGTTGTTTTATGTTGTATTGTTTTGTGGAGTTTATTTTTAAAGGACGAAAGAAAAGACGACGTACAAATTGTGAAGGGAGGGTCAGTTGCAGTGAGGAGTTAGACTGACGTCATAAAGTGCAGCGCTGGTATTGGTGGTTGGTAAAAAGCTGCGCTGGTATTGATGGACGAGAACGAACAGTCATTGGAGGTAGAAAATCATAACACGGAAGATGATTTAGTTGTTTTAAACAACAGATTGAGTTAGAGGAAAGAAATCATGAAATCTTTCAAGTTGTTAAAGACTTTAGTACGTAAAGATGAGCAGATACCAACAAGGGAAGGAGTTCCTGTGGCTCCAGAAGGTACACCGGCTCTGCATCGTTATTAAAGAAAGAATATCACACACGTACTTGGTTAGAGAACTGGGTAAAATACACTGAGAAGGATGGTCCCTTAGCGTTTCCACAGTATGGGAGATTTAATGTTAGAATTTTAGAGAATTTGAGAAGACAGATAAATAATTTGAAACTTAGTCCCAGGAATATACAATAGGAAGCCCTTGTAGAGTGGGAACATAAGCACATCAGAGAGAAAAGGAGAAATGTCAGGGAAGATATAGAAATACAATAAATCAACATGAACAGGCAAAATGGCATTCCCAGAAAAAGGTATTGAGACAAGATGTTGCTTGGGAGCACAAATGTACCCGGTAATGGTAGCAAAACAAAAGGAAGGAGAGAAATGTAAGGAAAAGAGGAGACATGTAGTGGAGCAAAAGGTTCAAGCGCTACCTGGAGCAGATGAGAATCTAGAAGATATAGATGATGAGTTATTGAATGAACGTTTGCTGAATAGACCCCCACCTTATAATGAAGAACAGAATAATTCAGAGACCAATCCGTTTGTAGGTTTAAGACCAGAAGCCCCACCTGCAGATTTAAATTCAGTTTATAAAAGAATATTTTAGATGAAAATCAGACCCCTGAGAGAGCAGGGGTTTTCCAATATAGTCATGACAAATAATCCTGATGCATTATCAGTAGCTGTAACAATTGGTCCGGTTGTTCCTCTTTATCGGGCAAGACGAGGAGTTTCACAGATTCATGCAATAGCAGTTCCAAGTGAAACTGTAGGAGACAAACATACTTTGCCTGGAGCGAGAGAGATCGTGAGAGATCAGGGAACAATGTGTACACCAGTAAGAGTAGAAACTCATGAGAATAGTGCCGAAGAGTGTAGTAGGATGAATTCCACCATGGAAGGGGGAATAGAGCCATTAATAAATATTTCAAAGAAGGCACTTGAAACGCCAAGTAGAGGACAGCAAAAAATTACTGGGAGATCTTTGCAAATGGGTAGTCAGAAAACAGATTCACAAGTATTGCTGAAGCCAGGAGAGATTAGTAGAGAATCACAGAGATCAGAAACAAGTACTTCAATAAGGCCATCCTCAGAAGAACTCGATGATTGTATTAGAGACATAGCAGTATACAAAGGAGGGACTACAGGGCTTTTTCCTCTATCAGTGTCGAGGGAGGTCCAGCATAGGTGCCCTAATTGAAGTATTAGAAGAAGAAGGTTATGCTGTTCCTCAAGAGTGTACGAGCAAGGGAAATTGACACCACCCTGAACGTTTGGGTTCAGAGTTGGGAGTCCATTTATTGGATTATAATGCCCTCACACACCCAATCGGCTGTCATGCTTCATCATCTGGGCTGCTCCTCGTCGGGTCGGCGGTGCAATACCCAACTGGCTCCCTGTAGTAGGGGAACTTTGGCGGAGGTCTTTTTCCAATAGCCGTATGGTGAAGTGGGGGTGAGGGGCCAGAACTGTGTAGATGTATGTGTGTTATTTAAAATAAGGTTCGGAGTATCCGTGAAGACAATTTTTAATCAGTGGGTCTCCTACCCTAGTTAAAAATATAAACAATGCGGTGCTTGGCTAAGTATTATGTCTTAGGTCTAAGCGTCGCTATTGGTGCAAATGAGGTCAATATGTTTCTTGCTCAGTGTAATAGTCTACATGCGATTCATCAGGACCTATATTGTGGAAACTATCTACACTTAAAATTGGCGACGTGGCAACATACTCACATCAACCAGGTAACTACCTAAATCGTGTACCTGTCAAACCTGGTCCTACCTGTGTGGGGAGAAAAGGGTGACATTGGTATTAATGGTACACATTCGAATATATATACAGTATCATTTCCCTTGTGACTCAAATTTAGTTTTCTGTCAGTGAATTGTGAAAGCCAAAATTCAGAGAATTAAAAACATTGTAAAAACAACTGTGCTACACGGTGAGTGCCCGCAGTGAGCTAGTGTGAACTACAACCTTAGTGGCACAAGTGTACTGCAGCAGGTAAATATCGTTTGGACTCACCCATTGTTGTAAGCTAACCAGGCGGCATCAGTACCCTGTAGGTCAAACTAGAGGAGTTCCTCACGAGCTACACAAGGTCAATTAGGAGAGAGCATGGATGGTGCAAAGGTCAGTCATACTGCTTATAAAAATCTAGTTGCCTTGCACACCTCAATTCCTAGTCTACATACTCATTCTTAACGGGTTCATGACTTATGCAATTATATTTCAGGGGAGCTTGTTGTATTGAGAACATCTTTTTTTGTCCACATACTCACTCTCATCGGGCTCGTGGTTCACAGCATGTATATCTAAATAACCATCAAGGGGGACAGCCAATAGCTCAGGGTGGTAGTATAGGTGAAAACTAGAGGGAATATCTATTTATAACTATTTATAACTACCATCCTCAATGTCTGTATGGCAAGGAAACAGCGCGCGCATTGGCAGTACTCACTTTTGTGCTGTTGTCACGTATCGAGTCGACCTACCCACATCTACCGGGTCCGGGAGGTGAGGTTGTCAGTTGCTGATCTATTTTTATAGTCCGTCGCTGCTTTCTAAAGTGGGACGTCTCTAACCAAAAGGCGGGAGTCTGTTCCTAGTTGGAAATGGCGGCCATCTTGGAGTGGTGTTTCCCATGGTTTTTATACTATAGTGTGGCGGCCATTTTAAAGTGGTAAATGTTGGCTGGTTTGTTTACTGCATTTATAGTAATTGTGTGCCCCTGATAGTGTATTGTCGTCTCTGTGCACAGGAACCCATTCTCATGTGGTTAGTCTGTTCATGTTAAATCCTCAGAGAATTCCAAGGAATTTCCTCATTGAGTCCTGTAATATGGGAGGATAATCTGTATACCCACCTCTGTTCTTTGACAAGTAGGGCATTCTTTGAGATTTTGGGGAAAGCCTCCAAGATGACCCACTGTAATGATTCTGGTGTATGATGCTTTTCCAAATAGTGGATGCACATTTTGGTGTTGCTTTTGTGGCAACGGAAACTGCTACGATGTTCTGAGATGCGTAGTTTTATGGGCGTGTGGTCATCCCTACGTAGTACAGCCCGCATTGGCATGTGATCAGGTATACGCAATTGTGTGTATTACAGTTAGTGTGCGACCTTATTTCCCACATGAAACCGTTATTGAAGGTGATGGTTTTCTGTATTTTTGTAAAGGCACAGGCCGTGCATGAGCCGCATGGATAATGGCCCATTACAGGCGGTAGTTGCCACAGTGTTCTTTGTTGTCCCCCGTGGGTGCCTTAGGTCTTGTATGAATCAACATATCTTTGAGATTCCTGGAGCGTCTGAAAGCAAGCGCGGTTGTGCCAGAGTCATCCCGCCAGTGTTAAGTATGTTCCAATGCTTCTTTATAACCTTGGTCAGTTGGTTAGAAGCTGATGTAAACATGGTATCACAGGTTAGGGTTTCAGTTGGGGTCTTCTCTCTAAGTTCTAACAGGCCCTCGCGGTTGTTATTTCTAGCTCTCTTCCTAGAGAGAGCTATACTGCGTGGTGGGTAGTCGCGTGCTGCCAGATTTTTTGCGAGGATTTCAGATTCAGATTTGAATGCCTCTAATGTGCTGCAATTTCTCCTCACCCGTAGAAATTGACCGAAGGGGAGGTTTTCTTTCAGGGCCCGTGGGTGGTGGCTGCTATACAGCAATAGGCTATTGCGGTCAGTGCTTTTCCTGTGCATAGTTGTTGACAAAGTACTTTGCTCAAGTTTGATAGTTAAGTCCAGGAATGCAATTTGGTTGGAAGACACCGCGCTGGTAAATCTGAGATATGGATTCTGGTTGTTGTTCCATTCAAAGAATTCAGTGTAGGACTGTGAGTCACCTGTCCAGAAGATGAGGATATCATCTATGAACCTTTTCCACAACCGTATGTTTGACTGGTATGGGTTGGATTCATGGAAAATCAGCTTACCCTCAAAGGCCGCCATGTATAAACAGGCTAAGCTGGGAGCGAAGGTACTTCCCATGGAAGTACCTTGAGTTTGATGATAGAGCTGGCCTTTAAACTCGAAAAAGTTTTCGGTGAGAGCTAGGGTAGCGCATTTCATAATGAAACTGCGAGGTGTAGGAGATTCCCATGTTACTGAACTCAATTCCTCCTCTATCACGTCTAGAGTGGCTCTCTGAGGGATGTTAGTATAGAGCGCTTCCACATCTAGCGTGATGAGGAAGTCGATGTCATTAGTGGGTTGAAACTCGTCTAATAGACGGAGTACGTCCGTGGTGTCCTGGATATAGGAAGGAATCAGCTTTACCAGGGGTTGCAGGAAGTGGTCACAGAATTGTGACAGCGGTTCCAGTATGGAATCGATCCCCGAAACAATTGGTCTACCCGGTACCGGGTGGTCCCATTATGGATCTTAGGTAGTACATAGAAATAAGGGGTCCGAGGTTCTTGTTTAATTAGGAAGGAGGCTTCCTTTTGCTAACCCACCCTTGGGTCTCTGCGGAGAAGACTAGAGCCTAGATAGTCTTTGTCAACCTTTCCAGTGGACTGCTGGCAATTGGTGTAGTATTTTCTATTGCTCAGCTGTCTTAGGCATTCAGTCTCGTAATCCAGGGTAGCCATGATGACAGTGGCACCCCCTTTGTCTGCTTGTTTTATAGTTATTGTGGGGTCGTTAGCCAGCGTCTCAACGGCCATCAGTTCACCCCTAGGGATATTGCAAAAATGTCCCAGGTTGGTTGTTGCCTGTGTATCCTTCAGGACTGCCTGTTCAAAGGTCGCCACCTAATGTGGTATCATGCCGCTGGTGGGGGTGAAAGTGGAGGGATTGTGTAGTTATTTACTTGTAGGTGGGGTTTATTGTCAAAGAAGGCCCTGAGGCGTACTTTGCGGAAGAATTGTTGTAATTCATATAATTGTTGGAATTGGTCCACCTTGGGAGTGGGGACGAAGCCCAGACCCTTTTGTAAGACTCTTCTTCCAACTCAGTCAATGTCCTAGTGGACAGATTCACTACTAAATTCTCCTTTTCGTGTAACTCCTGGTTTCCATTGTCCGTTGCTGGGGTTCTTCCCACTATACCCTCTTTTCTTGTGGGTTTCCTCTTTTCGCCTGCGCCTCTGCCCCAACCTCTGCCTAAAAAGGATGGCTCATGCCTGGGGTCCAGATTGCGGTGGGCCCTGGGGGTACATGGGGTATTGCCAGTAAGATGGTCCCTGGTACTGTGGTGGCTGGTACTGTGGTGGTTGGTACCCAAAGTATCCCTGCCTACCGCCCCTTCTCGCTTGGTTAGTGTTCCAGTTCTCTCCGCTGGAGTCACTATTGCTGGATGAGCCTCGTCTGGTGGAATTTGAGCTGGTATCAGAGAGATTATTCGAGTCAGGGGTGTGAAATCCTGCTTGAGGTATGGATATACCTTCTCTTTGTCAAAACGTCGAATATCTTTCTGAAGTTTGACCACCTTTGCTTCATAAGGTATTCCTTATGTTCAGCAATCTCGTTATTCAGTTCTGTGAGTTTTGATTTAAAGCTGGGGCCTGGTAGTGCGCTTTAAGGGTACTCTCAGCTATTTGAATCCGTGCTAGTAATTCATCGTCTAGTCTCTTTGCCATGTTGATTACCAGTATTAGTAGGTCCCTCGTGCATTTCCACGAGATCTGGGACCACTCCGTCTTAAACAGGATGTCCTCCAAGAAAATTCTCCTGAAGTTCTTGACAACTAGACCATTGGGGGATATATTAGCCCTCAAATATTCCGTCATAAACAGGAACAGCATAACCTTCTTCTTCTAATACTTCAATTAGGGCACCTATGCTGGACCTCCCTCAACACTGATAGAGGAAAAAGCCCTGTAGTCCCTCCTTTGTATACTGATCCTAGCACGGCTAAACCCAGTGGGACTTGTTGTTGGTGGGTAAGATCTGTTCTATCCCCCGCTAGCTCCATCCAACACCACTACATTTGAGTGGTAGTTCCCTATATTACTAGGTATATTCCTTTCTACGATTCACTGATAACCTCAATATGGAAGATCAGGGCCTAAGTTACGGAGAAGAACTAGCAGCAGAGATATTGAGGGCCCCATCTATTCTGGGAGCAGAGAGTGGTGGCGCCACAGGAAGCCAGTCGGAAGATTGGCAGTCCCTTTCAACCATGAAAAGAGAATGGGTTAGGATAACCCTGCACGGAAGCACTAATGACGGAATATTTGAGGGCTACTATATCCCCCAATGGTCTAGTTGTCAAGAACTTCCCGAGAATTTTCTTGGAGGACATCCTGTTTAAGACGGAGTGGTCCCAGATCTCGTGGAAATGCACGAGGGACCTACTAATACTGGTAATCAACACGGCAAAGAGACTAGCCGATGAATTACTAGCACAGATTCAAATAGCTGAGAGTACCCTTAAAAGTGCACTACCAGGCCCCAGCTTTAAATCGAAACTCACAGAACTGAATAACGAGATTGCTGAACATAAGGAATACCTTATGAAGCAAAAGGTGGTCAAACTTCAGAAAGATGTTCGACGTTTTGACAAAGAGAAGGTATATTCATACCTCAAGCAGGATTTCACACCCCCTGACTCGAATAATCTCATCTCTCTGATACCAGCTCAAATTCCACCAGACGGGGCTCATCCAGCAATAGTGACTCCAGCGGAGAGAACTGGAACACTAACCAAACGAGAAGGGGCGGTAGGCAGGGATACTTTGGGTACCAACCACCACAGTACCAGCCACCACAGTACCAGGGACCATCTTACTGGCAATACCCCATGTACCCCCAGGGCCCACCGCAATTCGGACCCCCAGGCATGAGCCAACCTTTTTAGGCAGAGGTTGGGGCAGAGG
Organism: Calotriton arnoldi; assembly: GCA_963921515.1. Taxonomy (NCBI): domain Eukaryota; kingdom Metazoa; phylum Chordata; class Amphibia; order Caudata; family Salamandridae; genus Calotriton; species Calotriton arnoldi. The sequence goes on along the minus strand of CAWUFW010004401.1, from coordinate 879,960 downwards.
GCGCGGGCGAAAAGAGGAAACCCACAAGAAAAGAGGGTACAGTGGTAAGAACCCCAGCAACAGACAATGGAAACCAGGAGTTACAAGAAAAGGAAAATTTAGTAGTGAATCTGTCCACTAGGACATTGACTGAGTTGGAAGAAAGAGTCTTACAAAAGGGTCTGGGCTTCGTCCCCACTCCCAAGGTGGACCAATTCCAACAATTATGTGAATTACAACAATTCTTCCGCAAAGTACGCCTCAGGGCCTTCTTTGACAATAAACCCCACCTACAAGTAAATGACTCAGGACTACACAATCCCTCCACTTTCACCCCCACCAGCGGCATGATACCACATGAGGTGGCGACCTTTGAACAGGCAGTCCTGAAGGACACACAGGCAACCACCAACCTGGGACATTTTTGCAATATCCCTAGGGGTGAACTGATGGCCGTTGAGACGCTGGCTAACGACCCCACAATAACTATAAAACAAGCAGACAAAGGGGGTGCCACTGTCATCATGGCTACCCTGGATTACGAGACTGAATGCCTAAGACAGCTGAGCAATAGAAAATACTATACACCAATTGCCAGCAGTCCACTGGAAAGGTTGACAAAGACTATCTCGGCTCTAGTCTTCTCCGCAGAGACCCAAGGGTGGGTTAGTAAAAAGGAAGCCTCCTTCCTAATTAAACAAGAACCTCAGACCCCTTATTTCTATGTACTACCTAAGATCCATAAGGGGACCACCCCGGTACCTGGTAGACCAATTGTTTCGGGATCGATTCCATACTGGAACCGCTGTCACAATTCTGTGACCACTTCCTGCAACCCCTGGTAAAGCTGATTCCTTCCTATATCCAGGACACCACGGACGTACTCCGTCTATTAGACGAGTTTCAACCCACTAATGACATCGACTTCCTCATCACGCTAGATGTGGAAGCGCTCTATACTAACATCCCTCAGAGAGCCACTCTAGACGTGATAGAGGAGGAATTGAGTTCAGTAACATGGGAATCTCCTACACCTCGCAGTTTCATTATGGAATGCGCTACCCTAGCTCTCACCGAAACCTTTTTCGAGTTTAAAGGCCAGCTCTATCATCAAACTCAAGGTACTTCCATAGGAAGTACCTTCGCTCCCAGCTTAGCCTGTTTATACATGGCGGCCTTTGAGGGTAAGCTGATTTTCCATGAATCCAACCCACACCAGTCAAACATACGGTTGTGGAAAAGGTTCATAGATGATATCCTCATCTTCTGGACAGGTGACTCACAGTCCTACACTGAATTCTTTGAATGGATCAACAACCAGAATCCATATCTCAGATTTACCAGCACGGTGTCTTCCAACCAAATTGCATTCCTGGACTTAACTATCAAACTAGAGCAAAGTACTTTGTCAACAACTATGCACAGGAAAAGCACTGACCGCAATAGCCTATTGCTGTATAGCAGCCACCACCCACGGGCCCTGAAAGAAAAGCTCCCCTTCGGTCAATTTCTACGGGTGAGGAGAAATTGCAGCACATTAGAGGCATTCAAATCTGAATCTGAAATCCTCGCAAAAAATCTGGCAGCACGCGACTACCCACCACGCAGTATAGCTCTCTCTAGGAAGAGAGCTAGAAATAACAACCGCGAGGGCCTGTTAGAACCTAGAGAGAAGACCCCTACTGAAACCCTAACCTGTGTTACAACGTTTACATCAGCTTCTAACCAGCTGACCAAGGTTATAAAGAAGCATTGGAACATGCTTAACACTGGCGGGATGACTCTGGCACAACCGCGCTTTGCGTTCAGACGCTCCAGGAATCTCAAAGATATGTTGATTCATACAAGACCTAAGGCACCCACGGGGGACAACAAAGAACACTGTGGCAACTACCGCCTGTAATGGGCCATTATCCATGTGGCTCATGCACGGCCTGTGCCTTTACAAAAATACAGAAAACCCTCACCTTCAATAACGGTTTCACGTGGGAAATAAGGTTGCACACTAACTGTAATACACACAAATGTGTATACCTGATCACATGCCAATGCGGGCTGTACTACGTAGGGATGACCACACGCCCCATAAAACTACGCATCTCAGAGCATCGTAGCAGTTTCCGTTGCCACAAAAGCGACACCAAAATGTGCATCCACTATTTGGAAAAGCATCATACACCAGAATCATTATAGTGGGTCATCTTGGAGGCTTTGCCCAAAATCTCAAAGAATGCCCTACTTGTCAAAGAACAGAGGTGGGTATACAGATTATCCTCCCATATTACAGGACTCAATGAGGAAATTCCTTGGAATTCTCTGAGGATTTAACATGAACAGACTAACCACATGAGAATGGGTTCCTGTGCACAGAGACGACAATACACTATCAGGGGCACACAATTACCATTAATGCAGTAAACAAACCAGCCAACATTTACCACTTTAAAATGGCCGCCACACTATAGTACAAAAAACCATGGGAAACACCACTCCAAGATGGCCGCCATTTCCAACTAGGAACAGACTTCCGCCTTTTTGGTTAGAGACGTCCCACTTTAGAAAGCAGCGACGGACTATAAAAATAGATCAGCAACTGACAACCTCACCTCCCGGACCCGGTAGATGTGGGTAGGTCGACTCGATACGTGTCAACAGCACAAAAGTGAGTACTGCCAATGCGCGCGCTGTTTCCTTGCCATACAGACACTGAGGATGGTAGTTATAAATAGTTATAAATAGATAATCCCTCTAGTTTTCACCTATACCACCACCCTGAGCTATTGGCTGTCCCCCTTGATGGTGATTTAGATATACATTCTGTGAACCATGAGCCCAATGAGAATGAGTATGTGGACAAAAAAAGATGTTCTCAATACAACAAGTTCCCCTGAAATATAATTGCATAAGTCATGAACCCGTTAAGAATGAGTATGTAGACTATGAATTGAGGTGTGCAAGGCAACTAGATTTTTATAAGCAGTATGACTGACCTTTGCACCATCCATGCTCTCTCCTAATTGACCTTGTGTAGCTCGTGAGGAACTCCTCTAGTTTGACCTACCGGGTACTGATGCCGCCTGGTTAGCTTACAACAATGGGTGAGTCCAAACGATATTTACCTGCTGCAGTACACTTGTGCCACTAAGGTGGTAGTTCACACTAGCTCACTGTGGACACTCACCGTGTAGCACAGTTGTTTTTACAATGTTTTTAATTCTCTGAACTTTGGCTTTCACAATTCACTGACAGAAAACTGAATTTGAGTCACAAGGGAAATGATACTGTATATATATTCGAATGTGTACCATTAATACCAATGTCACCCTTCTCTCCCCAAACAGGTAGGACCAGGTCTGACAGGTACACTATTTAGGTAGTTACCTGGTTGATGTGAGTATGTTGCCACGTCACCAATTTTAAGTGTAGATAGTTTCCACAATATAGGTCCTGATGAATCGCATGTAGACTTTTACAGTGAGCGAGAAACATGTTGACCTCATTTGCACCAATAGCGACGCTTAGACCTAAGACATAATACTTAGCCAAGCACCGCATTGTTTATATTTTTAACTAGGGTAGGAGACCCACTGATTAAAAATTGTCTTCACGGATACTCCGAACCTTATTTTAAATCACACACATACATCTACACAGTTCTGGCCCCTCACCCCCACTTCACCATACGGCTATTGGAAAAGATCTCCGCCAAAGTGCCCCTACTACAGGGAGCCCGTTGGGTATTGCACCGCAGACCCGACGAGGAGCAGCCCAGATGATGAAGCATGACACCCGATTGGGTGTGTGAGGGCATTATAATCCAATAAATGGACTCCCAACTCTGAACCCAAACGTTCAGGGTGGTGTCAATTTCCCTTGCTCGTACACTCTTGAGGAACAGCATAACCTTCTTCTTCTAATTAGAGACATAGCCCCTACTGGAAAAGCACTGAAAATGCAATTCAAAGCATGAATATAGATGTGAGCAAATTAAAAGTGGAATTAGAAGAAATGATATTGGGAACCATTAGTCCGGAGAGGCTATAAAAATATCATGATGAGGAATTATTATTTATGTGTAAAGATATAACTCGGAAAGTGAGAAATACCCATGAGAAATTTGCTGAGGTAGCACAGAAATATGGGGTGGATGTAGAAAAGTCTAAGGCATTACAGAAAACCAAATGATTGGATTTTAGTGGCAAAGATTTGGAAAGTATGAATTCCTTTGGGAAAAGACTGCAAATTAAAGAGTTAATACCTACCCTGAAGCGACGGGGAGGGATAGAAAGATGGGAAGGCAGATGGGCTGAAAAGAAAGAAGATACCACAGTAGTACTACCTATTTATCTTATGATGGAATAGGAGAAGAATGAGGCAGATGCTTTGGCTTTTCGTATGAGAGAAGTCCCGGGAGGAGGGTATGTACATGTCCCCTGGAGTAGACAGGACATATTGTCCTTTTCAAATGATTTCCCGAGGTTGAGGGAGAAACCAGTGGAGTGGTAAGAGCAGGTGAAAAGATTTGTGAAAGTTTCAAAGGTCCTGTTGAAGAATTTGGATGCTTTGTTTGATATTGTGGTCCCTAAAGATTTGTGGATGGAATGTAAGATTGCAGTTGATTGGCCAGAAACAGAATATGCTAGAGACCCAAAAACAGGTGCACTGTCAGCAGAAGTGATGAAAGAATCCAATCAGGTCATTACATATTTGACAGGAAAGATTTTGCCGAAAGAAACAGATTGGGTGAAAATAGATAGGACTACCCAGGAACTAAAAGAAACAGTACATGCCTATTATGAGAGACTTCTCCAGGCATTCAAACAGTATAGTGGAATTGAAAATGTGTCAAAGAACGATATGGGACATTTTGTGTATCGATCTATTTATGGTTTGAGGCCTGAGATTAGTGCTATGATTCAGAAGCATTTGATTTGCTGGCAGAGCAAGTCAATAGATGAAATACTGCGTTATGCAAAGTATTGTGGTGATGACATCGACATGCGACATAAGAAGTTGAAAGAGAAGTTGATGTTGGCACAGATGAGGGCAGCCAAGAAAGGATATGTGGGTTTTGATTCAGATGTTACAGGCATGATACAGGGAAATGGTCAGACTACTACTGGAATGAAGGGTGTAATGGTAAATCGCTTGCCAAATTTGATGCCACAAGGAAGGGGACGTGGATCCAACATAGATTCATTGAAAAAGACTTTTCCTTGTCACAGTTGTGGCAAGCTCGGGCATTGGAAGCACGATTGTAAGTCCAATTTGGCTAATCAGGTGAATGGACAAGCAATTGTGACAGGTGTGGATGGGTTGATTCAATCACAGGTGACAGGTGATATGTTACATCAGTCAATGTTAAATGTAAGGGGTCAGGATCAGAATATGTCTCAAGCTCCTATGCAAAATTTGAATGACACGTACAGAAATACAATGTGAATATGGGTTTTCATACCAATGATCAGGTAAATCCACATGTACAAGTGGCTTCACAATATTTATTACAGATAGATGATAGTGACTCAGATACTTCCCAATAACGGTGCCTGAGAGGGGAGGAGGAATGCGTGCTTGGTGCATCCTTAGAGGTAGATCAGAATGGTCCTTATGTGGACGGCTAGGTAAATGGAACACCTATTTCATTCCTTGTAGATACTAGTGCTACCCGATCCATTGTGAGAACTGTAAAAATTCCCAACCTACCACTCTCAGAAGAAACAATCCAAGTAGTAGGATTATCAAATCAATTAATTCCAACCCTAGTGACAGAACCAGTGTAAGTACAGATTGGAACATTTGAGGATATGCATAAGTTTGTGGTGTGTGACACTAATCCAGTGAATCTGTTGGGACGAGATTTATTGTGCAAAATGAATTGCTCCATAACTGTACACCTGAAGTAATAGAATTTCATACCAAAGATGAGGAGGTAGTGTTTAAAATGCCTAGACAGAAGACAGAGGTAAAGAGTTTGTATCCCTTACTTACTGAAAATGACTTACCACCTGTGTTGAAAGAGATGGTCATGTCTGAAGTGTGGGATTTTTCAGGAAAGGATATTGGGTTAATGAAAAGAGTAGCTCCAATTCGAATTACAGTGAGACCAAATGCAGAATACCCGAGAACTCCAGCATATAATGTTAGTCCTGAAACAATTGCTGGAATAACCCCATTGATTGAGATTCTGATTAAACAAGGAATTTTGAGAGGGATTTTGGGCAGTTCATGTAATTCACCTATCATGGACATAAGAAAACCAAATGGAAAATAAAGAATAGATCAGGATTTGAGAAAAATTAATCTGTTTGTGATACCCTGTTGTCCAATAGTACCAAATCCTGCTGTAATTCTATATCAGATTCCATGTGAAGCTGAATGGTTTTCGGTGATTGATTTGTGTCAAGCTTTTTTCTCCACTACCTTGCATCCGGATAGCCAATATTTATTTGCGTTCTGGTTTGGAAACAGTGTCTTGGCATGGTGCCAAGTTCCACAAGAGTATGCGGAAAGCCCCTCAATTTTCAATCAGATTTTGAAGAGCAATTTGGAGTCACTAGAAATGCTGAATCACTCTGTGCTAGTGCAGTACATTGATGATTTATTAGTGGCATCTGGAACTAAAGAAACATGTGCTTCAGATACTGTGGCCCTACTGAATTATTTGGCAGTCAGTGGGCATAAGGTGTCGCCGGAAAAACTGCAGTTTTACAAGAGAGAAGTTCTCTATTTGGGTCATCACAGTGAAAAAGGAGTCAGAAAAGTGTCACAAGATCGAATCACTGCTATATTGCAGATGAATCCACCTGAGTATACAGAAGGAAGTTCGAATGTTCTTGGGATAGGTTGGCTATTGCAGGCAGTGGATAACAAATTTTTCTTTGATAGCCAAGCCACTTCAGAGATTAACACACAAAGACGTGCCAGATCCTGTTCCATGGGATGAGGAATGCATGCGCTCTTTTCTTGAACTGCGAGACAGTTTATGTCAAGCACCAGCATTGGGAATGCCCAACTTTAACTAGAGTTTTACTCTGTTTTGCAGTGAGTGCGAAGGTTGTGCACTATCAGTTCTAATGCAAATGCATGGAATAGCAGGCAGACCTGTTGCATATTTTTCAGCTACATTGGATCCTGTGGCTGCTGCTTTACCTGGATGTTTGAAAGCTATTGCTGCAACATGTGTGAGTTTGGAACAGTGTGAGAACGAGTAGTCAATTAACAAAATATAAACAAGTGATCTTGGGTGCAGAGAATATAACTGTAACAAGATGTACGAGTTTGAATCCAGCTACCTTGATGCTGTTACCTGGACATGAAGTTGTGATGGAAGAAGCTGATCATGTCTGCCTTGACCTGACTGAGATGTATACAAAACCATGACCTGACATACAAGATAACCCGTTGCCAGAGTCAGACCATGTACTGTTTCTGGATGGATCATGCTTGAGAGATTGAGGAGGTACCTTGCGAGCTTCGTATGCGATTTGTACTGTGGTGGGTGTGGTGGAAGCATCATGGTTGAAAGGAGTGTACACAGCACAAGTGGCTGAATTGATCACACTTTCCAGGGCTTGCAGCATTACCAAACAAATGAGAGTAACCATATTCACAGATAATCAATATGGTTTTGGGGTGGTGCATGACTTTGGGCAGTTGTGGTCTCAACGTGGGGTTATGACCTCTTCGGGTTCACCTATCCGAAATGGAGAGTGTGTAAAAAACCTATTGATGGCACTACAACTTCCGGCACAGATTGCGGAGGTGAAGTGTTCCGCCCACCAAACTAGACATGATTATGTCACAGTTGGCAATCGATATGCCGATGAGACTGCACATTATTGTGCCCTAAATTCTTACACATTCAATGGGGAATCTTTGAAGGAACACTCTGATGACACAGAATGCAGATTGATGTTTTCAGTTGTTGAAACTTGAGAAGAAATTAGAGAATTGCAAGATTCAGTACCACAGGCAGAAAGACAAGGGTGGATTAAAACAGGGTGTAATCGCAGACAGGAAGATGAGGTTTGGGTTTGCACGGATGGAACACCTGTGTTGCTTGATAGCATACTGTCACCGATGGCAAGGACTTGTCATGGACCTGCACATGTAGGTAGAGATGCTATGCTACATCTCTTTCTGCAAACTTGGTACAACCCGAGATTTAGAGCAATTGCAGAGAATCTGTGTCAAAGATGTGTAATTTTGTCAACAACAAAATGTAGGAAGAAAGACCGTGGTCAGTACAAGTCACATTGGAAAATCAGGCGGTCCCTTAACCCGCATGCAGCTGGACTTCATTGAGATGCCCTCTTGTAATGGATTGAAATATGTCCTTGTGATTGTGTGTTTGTTTTCTCGTTGGGTCGATGCTTATCCTACGAGGCACAATGGCAGCTTAACTGTGGCTAAACTACTTCTTAGAGAATTGTTACCTAGATTCGGTTTTCCAGTCTCATTGGAATTGGATAGAGGAACTCACTTCAATAATGAAGTAATATGAATGCTTTGTGTTGCAATACAAATTGAGCAAAGGCTACTCTGTGCATACCGCCCGGAGGCGTCCGGTGTGGTGGAACAGGTGAATGGAATGATTAAGTCCAGATTAGTGAAGGTGTGTGCGTCCACATCCCTGAAATGGCCTGATGCGTTGCCTTTGGTGTTGATGAGTTTGCGAAGTATCCCAGACAGAAGAACTGGACTGTCCCCTCACAAGATAAATATGGGGAGGGCTATGAGGCAGCCTACAGTCCCAGCAAATCAGCTTGTGAATATTTCTGATGACTTGGTACTCGATTATTGTAAAGGATTGGCTGATGTGGTGCGTTTTGTGTCTCATCAGGTTGGAGAAGTCGCAACTACCATTCAACAGGAGCAGTGCCACGATTTGTGCCCAGGCGGCTGGGTACTCGTTAGGAAGCACGTGCGAAAATCCTGTTTGAAACTTCGTTGGCGTGGGCCTTATCAAGTGATTCTTGTAACCACAACTGCTGTTAAATTTGGTGGTATACCTAATTGGGTGCATGCAGCCCACACTCGTTGAGTCCCATGTCCTCTTGAAAGTGTAGGGTCTGTGGTGGACGAACCGGCGGCAACAGAGAAACGTCCTGTTCAGACTGAGCACAGAGTACAGAGGGCACCAGCTACTGGGTCTCAAGACACTGTTGTAAATGAGAGTCAAAGAGAGATGATCCCAGTTGGTATCAAGGGTCAAAGTGAAGGGGATCCAACTAGGAGAAATATAGACTCAAATGATGTGAACAGTGTAACAGAGAAACAAGTGCGAAAAAGAGACCGTTGGTCTAGAAAATCTGAAAGATTGAAACACATACTGACTGCAGGAAGAATACCTTCAACTGTGATTGAAATCTTGAGTCAATCTGAGCAAAGTGACACAGATGAAGAAGAACCAACAGTCCACAGAACAAAAAGAGCATGGCACCAAGTCAAATATATGCAGCTCCAGAGTGGACATATTTAGCTGCCGCAAACAACTGGGAAAAAGAGTTCTACGCGTTTTGCTCTAAAAACTGCCACTCATACAAACCACCCTGAAAGAACCGTTGTGAAAAAGGAGAAAAGAAGAGCAAAAAAGAAAAAGGCCAGAAGAGAAACAAAGAATAAAGGTGTGACCAGACGCTAACCAAAAGCAACCGCACAAGGCCTATTTCTATAGATTAAGTTATACATAAAAATAATATTAAAATAAATAAAAAATGAATGCCTCTAATCCTGAGATGGAAAATCGAAATCTAGTTTCACTAAAATGCAAGCGTATGTGTGCTTGCTTTCTAACTGCTTTCTTTCTAATTCTTGTCCTGCTGTTGATAATACTAAATATATGCAAACACAAGGAGATGTTGGAAGGAGCGCTGAAACTTTTTAGACACTCACCCCCAGTCACAGATCTGGGTTGATTCCATCATCGTTCTTTAGCTCACTATGCCACCTCAGTTCAGACTTAGCTATATGCAAATCAGTCTTGACCCTGTGCTTAAAGGGAACAGTCCAGCCCAAAATGCGAAGCCAGGTCTTCCCTGAACCGGAAATAAGCATCCTGGGACCGATTTCGGGGTAACACCCCTCATCAGCCAGGCTAGCTTAAATCCAGTGCCAAATTGAGCAAGGGACCCATGTCTGGGCATACCCTGCCAACTTAGGGTGAAAAAAGCAAGCCCAAGGAGATGATGGACGAAGCGCTGAAACTTTTTGAGGCACTAAACCCCACTCACAGATCTGCCTGATACATGAGATGCTGAGATAATGGGGGAATTCTATCATCCTACATCACCTACAGATACTGTATATGCACATCAACATAATTTAACCTGTGCTTTACATAGTGTAGAAAAATAACTTATTAATTCTGTAGAAGTAATAAAAACAAGAGTGGCAACACAAAGGAAAGCTTTGCATACTAAGACGTAAAACAGAGCATAATATTAACTTCATTGGTTTCAGTGAATGTGAACATTCCTTCCTACTTATGGGAGAATGGGGATTATTTTTAGGAGGATTCGATCCAGTATTTCCTGGAGTATATTTTGTGTGTGGGAAACATTCTTATTACAAATTGCCCAAGCATTGGTATGGGTGTTGTTATATGGGAATAGTCTTTCCAAAGATCTACCACGTTAATGGACATAGTGCAATCAATGAAAGGAAACCTGCATGCTTTAGAAGAGGATTAAGTGCTGCTGAAATTATTGGGGATGTTGTTGGAGCTATAATACCGTCAGTTGGGGTAATATCAAATTCGCACAAAATTCTAAAACTTTCACCAGTAGTAGATCGATTGTCAACAGTTACTGCTGGTGGATTTTTAGTAATTGATACGAAAATGGTTGCTATTAGGTCTATGGTTTTGCAAAATCGACTTGCTTTAGACATACTCTTAACAAAAGAAGGCAGAATCTGTTGCATGCTGAAAGTTCAACAATGTTGCACTTATATCCCGGACAAAAGTAAAGATTTGAAAGGATATATAAGCAATATTACTAATTTAGGAAAAGAACTAACAGAATTAAAAACAGATGGTGCATGGGAGAAAATTGGGAAAGGATTTTCTTCTGTGGGAAATTGGTTTCCAGCACTGGGAAAATGTTTAGGGGAAAATACTAACTCCATTAATAACAATTGCTATTGGCTTACCAATAATAATACTAATGTATTGATAATGTAAAAATAAGAGAAGCTCTAAAGAAAATAAAGGGCGAAAAAGAAATAGAGCAGAAAATGAATTAGAATATGGAAAGAGTGTTTTTTATCATTAGATTAAAAATTTTAAACAAATGAGACTGAAACAATTGAAGACAACTGCATTCTAACGTGATATCAGAATAAGATAAAAGATAAGATAAGATTGTGTGATGGCTTGATTCGTCATCAAAGAGGGAATTTATGGAGTGCAAAAGTTTAATGATGGTTGTCTCTATCAATTCTCACCACTAAATTAGATTTACGACAATAATTTTTGACTAAAATATGCAAAATGGTTGAAGACGAAAAACATGAGATTTAATACTGCATCGTAAAAGCATGCAGAGGTTTCTAAAATGTGAAAATGTGAAAGACGTAGATAGAGAAAAAGTTATTTGCTTATGCAATGTAATCACGTGTTTAAGAATTTAAACATAGTTAACTTAAAAAAAGTACTGCTGATGATTTCTAAAATGTGATAAATGAAACTAATGCTTACGTAATGAGACATTTGAAAACGATTAAACTGTTTAGTTTCAAGATGCTTGACAGTATGAAGAATTGCAGTTTTACTTTAGCATTATGTGGTACAAACGTGAATAACAAAAATGAGAAGAATATTAATCTGTTTTGAGAATGAAAACGTGAAAGATATAAAATTTTTTTAGTGGTACCTAATATTGACATGTGACTTCTGAAGAAAAAAATAATGAGGGAATTAACTAAGAAAATTGAATTATTCATATTATTGTGTGTTTTATATTAATCATAACGTGATAATGATTCAGCAAGTTTTCATGTAGGCCTCAAATGCTTCTTTTTCCTCGTTCGAAAGGCAGAATCTAGCTGAAGTAGTCATTTCAGACGATATGAGAACTTTTCATGAAGTTTCTTTTACGTTGTGAACAATAGACTCATTCTGATTCAGCAACACTTTTGACAGAAATGTATCAATACAATTGCAAACCCAGAGAGAGTGTCTGGGAACTGACAGACAGTGGACACAGTGAATTTTCTTACTTCCGAGGAAAGGTTGGAATTATAAAGTTATTGAAATTGATGATTCTGCAAAAAGATTACTTAATGCTTCTGGATTTTCTTAGTGAGGTATTGATCACACCATGAGCAGACCACTGTGGGCAACCAATGGAAACCATATCAAGGGATGGAAAGGATACTTTGTGGGCAAAAACTGAGAACATTTGGAAGTATAATTGCCCCCTTGGAGGAGGAGCTGTGCTGGTTGTCATTTTCAATTTCCCTGCCTGGCATGCTGTCGGACTGAACTCAGATTTGAACTGAACTTTCCGAACTGACTCAACTTGTACTTTGCCGGCTGGTAAAGTGTGCAGGTATAACTCTTCGGCTGAAGAGTTTATGGACTCATTCCTGGGACTCCTTACGCTTCAACTCTGCATATTTGGTTTGTATAACCTAAATGCTGAACTTTTCCCTATGTTCTCTCTCTTCTTCCCTTAGGTAATCAGCAAATGTCTATTTTACTGAATCTGTATGACATTGTGTGACTAATTGAACTAAATGATTTCTATTAAATTGAATCTGAAAATGTGATTTATGTTTTTGACTATTCAAATTGAGGCTTAGATAAATGGTTTACCTGAGCAAACTTTATCGTGTTTGGGTCATTCTTGATGTGAACCTTCTTGTCGAAAGTCTTATCATTATAGTATCTACAGAAAAGGTTGTTGGTTGTTAGCATGAATTTGGCATTTTCTTATTCCAGGTCCTCATAAAGATTTGTCTCACGTTCTTTAAATATCCAAGTCCCTGTTAGCTCACAGAAAAGATCAATTGGAGGACCAATGTCAGATTAATGTTTTGTTATGGGCCCAGAGAGGAAATAGATTGCGATATGATGAAAATGATGTAAGTATAAAAGAGAGATAGTACGTTTTTGCCTAGCTATCCGCTGCAACAGTAGCAAGCACAAGTCTTGGGCTGTGGGTCAAGAGATAATATAAGAGGTGTTGTTTAGAGAGACATATCTCTACCCATTGAGATTGACCAAGGGTAGGTCAGATTGTGAAATGCAGAAGTGCCAAATCTGAACAAAAGGGACTCATCATACCTGATTATGTAGTGAAAAGAGTGGCGAAGGGCTATATGTGTGCCAGCATATGGAATGTCACAGGCTGGGATGTGTGATGGTTGCTATTACAAGAAGAGGCTAACACATGTATGAGTCTCAGCAGTGGGCGAAGAGAGAATTAAAATGTATATACAGCTGTATAGGTGGAGAGGGGGTGCTCTCTGGAACTTCAAATATAATAACTCTAAACGAACCACTTCCACAAAGTATTGATTTACTGGATCACTGACAGAATATCGGAACCGCAAATATTGTGTGGACAGAATATCATGTCAAATCTATTGAGGACCAAAATATCGAGAAGGTAACGGCAAATAGGTAAGAATAGATTAACTATTCTTCACTCCACATCTATGTACCTTGAACCTATATATATGGTCAAGGTACATATATGTGGAATTATATATAGTAAAACTTTGCTTACCTATAGAAACTTACCTTCACAATTTGTTTGTCCTCGATATTCTTGACATAATATTTTGTCTCACGGTATTTCTGGTTCCAATATTCTAATTAAACACCGATTTACCAACATTTATTCTGCTGCAGCCTTTCTTCTCAGTATCACCTATTGATCTCTAACAGATGTGGAGTTTCTCTGAAGTTAGAAATGTTAATAAAGCCAATGATTAATGGGCATCATATTAATTTTAGTGAGGAAACATTCTTTCAGAGAAAATTTGCTTGTTTTGTGGTATAATGTACCACAAAAGTTCCATTATTTAACAAAGTCTAAGAGAGGTTCCAGGGTGTCAGATCAAAGGATCATCAATTCCTAGCCCAGTGCCCTGATACTTTTCCACAATATGGCCATCACTATTGCTTTCAACATTCTTTAATATCATCAATGAGATATTTCACTGTCTTTGAAAACTCTAAATATGTAGAGCCATCCAAAGAAATATCTGCCGAGAGTATATCCACAACATATACACGATTTGATACTATGATTAAGGTTACAATTCGAACATCCATCATATGTACTATAAATTTCATTTCATCATTTTTTTTAGAGCATTGTTATCTGAAGACAGCTTTTGTTTGCAGGTATTTAATCTGTTTGACATAAAAAGGCAGTCCCACACAGCTATAAAATCTCCATAGTTTTCCATGGAATGAAAGACTATGGTCAACAATTTTCCAGAGGTTTGCATACATTCTGTAAAATAAAATGCTGCCCCCACCGCTACAAATCTGTGACAAATGTACATTTGGAGCAGGTAAATTAATCGTTATGAAAGCTCAATTGAAAAGTCACTCAAAGTATTCTCTGCATGTGAATCTGAATGGACGGTTTCATAGATGGATTTCTCCAAGTAGATGAATTTCTCGAAATAGGGGAAAACAAAAACAACTTAGAGAGGACATGGACAACTCTTTTGATACTGAACACAGTTCAAGGAATGTAAACATCTGAACATTAATTGTGTGGCTCCTCTTGAAGTGTCACTTGGACCCATAGTGTAATTGATATGCCATTGCTTTTCAAACTGCACCTTCATCATATATGTTTTGCTACAAGAACTGAGAAAAATGATAACTACTAAGATTGCAAAATAATTACTAAATAATGCTTCAAATTCCTCCTGGATGCCGAGAGGTTTGTACTCTGTGGGCTATGGTGCCAGAAAAGAAAGTTGCATTTCACCTCAATATTGTTTTAATTATATATATTCAGCAATCATTATTTACAAAATGAAATGATGTAAAACGTAATTGTAGATCTGGGTAGAGACTTCTTTAGCTCTCTCCAGGATTTAAAAAAAAGCATAAGCATGTCATGATAATGTAGTCAGAGGGTTTGTGTCAGCTACCTTGATGCATTGGTAGCTTTTCATTCACATTCTGGATCCAGTCACAGAATATATAGAATGGGGCAGTATAGTCCACTAGGCATTAGTTTTGCTGTCAATGTCATTCACATTTTGGATCAACCCACAGCAAAGTCATTCGGTGTTTGAGGTGCATACTATGTAGTGTGAAGTGCAGCATTTTGTTGCTTTACCAAGTCTGCACTGGGGATGGTGAATATCAGGAAGCAAAGGACTCCTTTTCCGCCTTCAAAATATACAGGACACCAGCCTTCCACTTTGAGCTTGTGAGTGACACAAGTGGTGTGGCTGGAAAAGGCACCACAGCACACATAGGATGTGTGATTGAAGCAAATAAGAAAGTCTTCAATTTGAGACTCATACTGTTTAATGGCCATAAAGCCAAACTAACATATTTGTACCAAAAAACTCACAAGAGCAGAGCATATACCAGTCATGCTGTACAGGTAGATATACCTATTGAATAATTTCATGGCAGAGGAGCAGAGATTGTAAGGGGGGGCACAGTGAGTCAAATCTGTGGCAGCAATATATGTGGTGGGTAATAAAATGAAAGTGGGGACAGAGTCCAGACAATTAAAGATATTGAAGTCCAGAGAATCAGAGATATGCCAGAGAGAGGTGCAACTGCCTGTCATGTGCTTCTTCAACTTGGTGCAAGTGCACACAAAAACCTCAGACCTGCACCTACACTTGCCCCAGCGGTTGCTTTTTCTGAGGCTGAGGGAGGCCAATGGATACTGTAGCCTTGCTGTTTAGCCTGACCAAGATACCTCCATACACCTGCATGTTTGTTTTTAAGTCCACTGGGCTGCAAGTCTCTGGGTTAAATTCTGAACATGCAATGGGTTGCTCAGGGGCATAAATCACGGTGTTTAATCAAATTACACAGTGATGGCTTCAAGTGCTAATCTGACTCATCCTGCTGTCTGCAAGCACAAATATTCAACTACCCTGTGGGCAGTAAAAAGAGACAACGTACAATGGCTAATTGTGAATGGATACAATCCTGCCAGCTAGCCAGAAAAAATGCATACATCATCTTGCTTATATTGAAAAAGGGCAATCAATGGATGTTAGAAAATGGGTAATCATTAACTCATCAATAAGTAGTAATGAGTGCTGGAATGGCAGTCAACACTCAGCAATCATTCACAGATTGTGCAATGTGTGTGCACACCCACACACACACACACATAAAGTGCTCCTACACCCCTAGACCACAACACCCCTGCTCCAAACCGTGGTCAATGGGAAGTTCCTACCTGAAGTAGCAGTTTTATTGGTCCAAAAAGCCTTTCTGATGTCTTCAGATGGTTTGCATGATTCCTTGCATTCGGAAAAGCCATTTACTTTGACTCCCACCAATCTAGGTGCATGAGAGAAGAGAGGAATTACTGAGAATCATTGCATCATACGCATCATAATAAATGCAATGCCCAATAGAAAATATATTTTATTCTTGTGCTCTATGGTTTTACAGCAGATCAATAGTCCAAATTCAAGCACCCTTGCTACTTTGGGTATGTGCGGATGGTGACAAAGCAGTACAAAAGTGAAGAGAAACTCTGAAAGGAAATCATGTTAGAGTAGAGGAGGAATGACGATATATGAAATGTATCTTTCCTATAGGGAGGAAATAGTGAGATGGAAGCATCTTGCAGTGAAAGACTATTTCTAGGATAAGTTGTCATGACAAAAAATTATGTAGGGTCAGGGAGTGGGTTGGGAGATGACTCAGAAGTAACATAAGAAAACTTTTTCTTTGAAACAATTTGGGATTGGATTGAAGCAGCGGATATAGCATCAATACAATTCAATAAATCTTGAGCCAGAAGCAATGGTGATGGTATTAAGAAACAAAGGCAATGTTTGCAGAGCAAGTAGGACATGTTATTAAAAGTCAAAATGGATACAGGGTGCAGATAGAGACTTCTAGCAAAGACACTTTGTGGAGGTGCATCCGCCTGATGTGCAAGCATCTCTGCTGCAGACCTTTGAAGCATTTCCGGACATTACTTTCCCACTACAACAATGGTTCCCCACGATGCTAGCCATGATGAAAGTGGGCATTTTAAGACTATGGAGAACAAGTACTTGCCCAGCAGAAGAGGGATAGATGCAAGAAATGTATAAAGCCGCCTCCTACGATTGAATAATATCCAGCCTCAATGCCAAACTGGACCAATTCCAGGAAATATGGTGGAATTACATTTGAGATCTATTAACTGAGGGACCCCAGAGGCTGGGTCATCTGACAATGGGAAGAGAGGTTTAGACCTGGAGGGATATGCCAGAGATGGAGTTGCAGAGATGGGGTCCTGCAGGTATCTACAATGCTCCGAGGTTTGCCTGGGGAACAGAACATCAGTAGATGGGACTATTTTAGACAGATGTTCACCTGGGAACGTAAGTTTGATCTGTACTTTAGAGAGGGCTGGGAGGGTAGCTACAGGGAATTGCATTTAAGTACTGTTTTTGTCTATTTTCCCATCCTTCTTGGGTACAGGAACAGGAGTAGGATTTACACTTGCTAGTTGTACTCGAATATGGTTCTCTGAGATGGGAGGTGAGGGAATATGTTAGAGTCCTGTTTGAATACCGACAGCATGATGCACGTTTGAATGTGTAAATGGTTCTACTCTTTATTCCAGATGTTGATCACACGTGATTTAACTAAACTACAGTAACAAAGTGTTACACAAAATGGATATGGGCATAGGGTCTGGCCCTGGTGAGGTGAGGTTAAATGTGTTCAACAAAATATCAGCCCATTTGTACTATAGTTCTTAAGGCAGGAACCATGTTTTCTGAACACTGGACATCCCATGGCAAGAGAGGCATGGGGATAGCCGACCAGGGGGAGGTGTGCTCTCCGGGGATGTTGGGTGGGTGGTACAGTCCAGGGGACTGGGGGCATTTTTGGGCAGCCCTAGTAGGCAGGGGAGGGTAGTGTGATATCACGGGGAAGTAGTTGAGTTACCAACAGGCAATACTGTGGAAGAAAAGGGCGAACAGGAAGCAGAGGAGTGGTTGGGGGTAGGGAACTGTCCAAACCACTAAGGGCCCGATTACAAGTTTGGTGGTGGGGCAGCGGGACTGCCCCACCACCGCACCCCCCAAACCTGCGTGAGGACCACCCGCTGTATTATGAATGATTTAGTGACTGGCAGGCGGTTCCTTTGGTGCTCCCACGGCGGAGCCTATAAAATAGGCACTACAATGGGAACGGCAAAGAAAGTTCCAGCAGGGCATGGACTGTGAAGTCCATGCCATGATGGAACTAGGGGTGCATGCAATTGTGTGCATCCACATGGAGTGAGGCACAAGAGGGCCCCCTTTCTTAACTCACCACCATGTTTTCATGGAGGAAAGACTTCCATGAAATTAGTGGCAGTGAGGAAAGTGGCAATAAACTTGGCATGACCACAGCGGTCCTGCCAAGCATATTACTGCGCGGTTCCCTGGCAGAGTTAGCGGTCCAAGGGCCCAAGGACCGCCAGACCCTTAATTAGGCCCTAATAGTGTATGGAAGGCAGGACAAAGACAAAGTGGGTAGAATGGCGACAAGCTGGGGCGTACTAAGAGGACTATAGGGGGCATGGTGGATGCCCCGTGTGGGGCAGGCAGATGGACAGGTGGAAGGGACAGAGGGGTCAGGAGGGAGGGGGTGACTTATTAAAGGGTTTGCTGAGTTTCTTCTGGGAGGGTAAGTGGGAATAGTTGTCAGAGCAGGGGGCCGGCAGAAGTGAAGAGGGGTGGAGAGCCTGTACACCTGCCTTCTTGTGTGTGATTGGGTTCCAGGTCAAGACGTCCATCCATACTCAGGAGACTCTAGTGTGGGTCACATATCTCATGGGGAAGTGACAGCAGGGTCCTAGGCAGCCTGCCTGAATGCGGCGATGAACAGGACCAGAAAGCATTGAGGTATGGAGAGTCCTCCGGTATTGAAGTTCTGGTGGGGACTCCTATGCAGCGTGGGAAGGACGGTTAGGTGAGGCTGCCTCTGACTGGCAGGCGAAGCGGGCCCAATATGCTTGGTAGGATGAAGAATTCCCAGCCAACATGTCATGTGGCGACAGTGGTCATGGAATCTCACGAGGAGACAGCAAGGAGTTAATGCTAAACTATGAGGAAGATGAGCTGAAAGAGTGAGAGTTGGTGGAGACTAGTCTAGAGAGGTCACGAGCGGAGAAGGAGTGGTTTGGGGTGGCATGATTCTGATAGTTTGTTACAGGACAGTGGGGCAACGGCAGTCACGGACCCTTTTGGTATGAAGGCAGAGGCAAGATTGGAGAGGCAGCATGCTTTGGTGCCAGAGCTGACCTTACGCGCAGGTAAGTGGTTTGAGAAGAATGAATGAAAAACTTGTGATGGTAATGAAGTGTGTAGATGCAAGGTACTTAGTGGGAGGAGGGGGCAGTGATACACGATTGAGAAGGGGGATTTATGTGACAGATAAAGGAGTAGGATCAAATGGCCTGACTAAGAATATGGGGATGGGGAAGACTGACAGTGGAAAAAAGTTGTCAGGAGTGGGAGGAACATTGGAGACTGGGGAGGCTGGAGTTGTGACAGAGAAGGCCAAAGAGGGACAGGACACAGAAGAAGGGAACAAAAAAGAAAGTGTAGAGCTAAGAATAAAGAAAGTGCCCTACTTGGATATTACAAAGCACTTGGAAACACATCTATTGACATCCACAGAAGAGACAATTTGGATTGGGGAATACATGGAGGTCTTCAAGATGTTACAGAGGGAAATAAGGGCAAAAGATGGGTCTAAGGAGGAAGAATGCGATGGGCAAATAGCCAAAGGTACCAGTCACAATGTAAAATAGGACTGCAGCTTTTTTAATGTATGCCAGCGTATATTGTGAAAGTGTTCTAGGGAGGTATGTGGCGTTGTTTAAGTACATGGATGTGATTAAGAAGGTACGCATTGCCTTCAGCGGCTATGCATGTGTGAGGCACAATGAAGAGTTCAGGGCTTGTTTGGCAGTGGATGCAGAGGGAAAATAAGGGGAACTGGACAATGATTTGTGGCTCATACAATGGGACCAGCGAGGCCAGCGCAACAGTATTTACAGCTAGCGGCTTCCAATTGTCTATCGTCCCTTTGAGGGGTGGCCCACCCAAGGAGGGGTGGGGTCCATGGCTAGAGGTCATGCAGGCCGGATGTGGGCGTGCTGGGCATACAATTGGGGATCTTGCAGATGGAAATATTGTACATTTTGACATGATTGTTCCATGTGTGCTGTCTGATACTCACTCATACTTTGATGATGGGTTACAGGAGGATCATTGTGGACACAAATAGGTGTTTGGCAACAACCATATGCCCATGTTGGACGTGGGGCACAGGGACCTGCAGAAAAAGGGCTCTTACACCTATTAAGGTACAGAGACTTAACCATTGGCTACTGTGGGATGAGAACCAGGAAAACAGGTACTTGTTAAGAGAGGGATGTGATGCAGGGTTTCGACTGGGATGTACATGTGAAGAGGTGGACACAGAACTTGAAATCTGTGAAAAACCACCTGTTGGTGGTGAGGGACAAGCTTCAGGACGAAATTAGGTAGGGCAGAATGGCAGGTCCCATTGGAGAACTTATTTGTGTCCTCAATCGGGGCAGTTATGAAGAAGGAACTGGGGCAGTTCCGGCTGATACAGCACCTATTGTGGCCGGAATGCCACTCAGTAAATGAATACATAGCTGACGAATAGACATCAGTATCCAATTCATCGGTTGATGTGGGAATCGACTTAGGAAAGGCAGTAATATAGGGGGCACAAATGGCGAAGAGCGACATTAAGCTGGCATTTTGCCCCCTAAACAGCGGTGGTTTCAGTGAGAGGGCGTAGGGGTTCCACCCCCTTTACTTTCACCGTAAAAAAGAAAGCAATGTAAAATGCTAAATCTGGGTTTTAAAAAAAAACAAAAAAAAGCATGTATCCACATATACAAATGTGCTTGTCCAGGTGGGCTTTTCTATAACACTGTCTGCCAGACTGCCACTCACGTCACAGCACTTTCCCTAAAGTTGCAAGTTTCTCCCCTGGGCATGCCCAGAGTCTAGAACGTATTTACTGGGCTGACAATCACTCTGGTCTAAGAACTGTGAGGTCATCAGCTCGGCAAAGACCTAGCATCAAGGGCCAGTCTCCACCCCCTGATGATATGGAGGTAAAGTTAGCCATGGGCCTTTGAGACACAGGCCCTGAAGTGCTAACATAACGTGTATTTGTAAAGTAGACATTCACCCAGAAGGGTATCACGGCGCTGAATACCAGATGTTTATTGTAACCCTACTCAATGGCACTAATTTTATCAACCTCAGAAGGATGAGTGACCCTGCCGTGATTTGAACCTGTGACCATGAGGTCGAACACAGGCGTGCATTAACCCACTAAGCCACCAGACCCAGCTAGTGCTAAGCCTTTATGTCAATCAGAGAGTGGAGAATATTGTCACCCCCTTTCCCAACTCGTCACAGGGTTTAACAACGTGGTAAAGGGTGTGGTAAAGGCTGCAGGTGGGAATTTAAGACACTGCACAGACTCAACTTGAGGTGTCTGCAACAACTGCTTCCCACTACATGAGTTAATCCATAATGCCATTATGGGGTAAGCTGCTAGCACGCGCCAATCAAAGAAATGAAAAATGTTTGTTTTGAGCCATCAAAGAAACATTACTGTTTGGCACAAAGCCACAGTTTTGTTTAGAAGCTGGAAAGTGGCAGAGGAACAATATAGCAATTATAAGCCATGCGCCACCCCAGACAGCATGTTTGCAGGTAAACTGCATCTTTCGGATGTGGCCTTTCCAGGCCCAGTCAGATTTATTTCTAACTCTTGCGTTTTCTTGATTTTCCGCTGGAGGGTATTGGTTCCCCCCCCCCCACCAGGGGAGGGAGGCTCTGTGTACATCTTGAAGAGCCAGATCCCTGAGTGCGCTGTAGTCTACCACATATGAGGCAGGGGTGAGCCCGCCTCATCAAGTAGAATTATGGTTCTTTGGGGCCAACTGCCTTGAGAGGGCCTCCCTTCTGGGGGAATGCAACATTAAGATACTGTGATTCCAGGGCTGCAAGCTGACTGCTCCTACGGCCTGCAGTTATTGTCTGACTGTTTTGATAATGCTATACCTCAGTGACAGTAAGTAAACTGCTCGCTGCTGACATCTGTGTGTACGCTGATACTAGTCACTAAGACTCGAAAGCAGGCAGGACCGTCCATGAATGACACAAGAATTTTCAGCATGTAAATAAGATTTGCACAGTAAATCGTGGCTAACCTCCCCAAAAAATGCCATACACCTCTAACGTGAACACCATGGGAACAAGCCCAGCCTCACCACTCACAAACCTTACCAGCCCTCACTGCACTTAGCAGTTCATCCTCTTGATTTTGAGCTTCAGAGCAAACAGTTTGAAGAACAGTCGTATGTGGACAAAGCTTTATCCATGGACTGCTCCATCTCATGTATATTGTTTGAGCTTTTCAGGGCCGTTTTCCAGTGGCTGTTCATGTTTTTGACAGGGAAAAGAACAGCGATGCATTACCTGGACGACATCTTATTTGTGGGTCCCCTGGGCTCCATGGACTGTCAGCAGATGGGAGGTGCTGAACCATGTAGCGGAACCCTGGGCAGACGAGAACACTGTAGGGTCTGACACAACAATGGCATTCCTTGTGATTAAAATGGATACAATGAGGGTGGAAGTGAAGCTGCCAGAGGACAAGCAAAGGGCAATGATGGTTTTTCTGGACAACATGTTGGCCAAGAAAAATGTACAATTGGGGGAGGTGCAGGTCCTGCAAGGACGTTTGAATTTTACATGCATGGTGGTCCAAGCAGGGAGGACTTTCTGCAGGAGACTGGGCCTGGCTTTGGCGGGGGGAGGTATGCCGCATCACAAGGTGAGATTGTCAGTGGGTATAAAGGAGTATTTGAAGATGTGATGAGCATTTTTGGAGCAATTTAATGTCATTCCTTTGGAGAGATTTGGGGACATGATGGAATGGGAAATGCAGGTATTTCTGGATGCGGCGGGGGTGCTGGTTTTGGCCTGTATTGGAGATGACATTGATACACTGAGCAGTGGCCACAGGCATGGAAAAATGTTTGGAGGAGTATTGCTTTTCTGGAGTTCTTCCTGTTGGTGGTGGCTCTCTATGTATGGGGTGATCAATTTGACTGTGGTGCATGTGGTGAACAGGCAATTGGCCAAGGATGTGTAGGTGCTTAGGTTGTTGAGAGTCTTGGTATTGGGCAGCCAACGGAACAATATTATCTTTAGAGCAAGGCACATGCCCGGTATGGACAGTAATATTGTGGACGCTCTGTCTCATTTGCAGTGGCAGTGGCAGATGTTCCGTGGGCTAGCTATGGGAGCATATGGAGACAAAACACTGATGCCACATGAGCTATGGCAGAAAGGCATCAAAGCATGCTGCATTTGGTGTGAAGGTCACTAGTGCAGTCCACAAGGCGAGCATATGTACAAGCTTGGACAGAGTTTTTGGTGCCTGCGGCTCAAAAGAGAGTAGATAAGGAGTGGCTAGATGCGAAGATGTGGTTCAGTTTATCATGGATTTGGTAGACAAGGCACGTTCCTGGGTTACAATCTCGGGTAAGTTGGTGGGCATTGTGTCTGTGGGGAAATTGCTGTGGGGATATACCCCATTGACCAGTGAGTTGGGTATGAGGTTGTTAAAAGAGTGGGCTAGAGAGCTAGGATGGGGGGAGGAAACTTTGATCACTAGTGTGGTCAGTTTTACAGAAGGTGCTGAGAGAGTTGGCCTCTCTGTGTCACGACGCCCGAGAGGCAGAGTTTTTCGTGTTGCTAATGGGCTGGAAAATGTTCTGTACATTTTGGGTCACAGAATGTCTGGGGATATAGAGCGGTGGAGGAATTGGTTCGGACAGTGTGGACATAGAACAGGCTTGTGATATGACTGGGTAAGTCCAAAACAGACCAAAGGGCAAAAGGTCAGATGGTCATATTGGCAAAATATTCTGTGCAAAGAATATGCCCAGTGAATTGTGCAAGTTCAGAAGGGAGACAGGAAGGGTGGAAGACAAAATTGTTATGCACAAGGATGGGTCAGTGGTTATTTCATTTAAACTGTTAGCAGTATTACGGAACGCAGGGGGTGGCTGGAGTTACCACCAGCAGCATTTGGCATACATTCCTTTCACATAGAGGCAGCTACGGAGGCAGGCAAGAGGGGTTGGTCAGCTGAGAGGATAAGGGGCTGGGTAGGTGGTCTTCCTGTTGCTCCAAATGATACGTGAGGGAGGTAGAGGATGAGGGGAACAGAGTGGGTGTGTCTAATTGAACCAATGCTGTTTCTTGCACGATCTTGTAAGGATTGTGGGTCATTCTTTTGAGAAATGGGCAGAATTCAAGCTTACCATAGACGACATGGAACTCAGTTGGGTTTTGCTGCGTGGAAAAGGGGGTATGTAGTGGTGGAAGCTGTTGCTGGTGTTACACAATTTGTTGGATGGAAGAAGTTGTCTCAATGTTCTAGTGGTGCAACTGGGGGAGAATGACATGGGGTGGGTGAAAGGTTTGGCATTGCTCAAGGAAATGAAGCAAGTTAAAGAAAAATGGGTGGGGACCATTTGTTGTGGTCGCAATTGATACAGGGGAGAGAATGGCAGGGAGTGGATAGGCCAGCGGCGATTGATAAGGCCATAAGAAATATGAACAGGGGGCTATGCAAATTTTGAAGGGAGGAAGGAATTGGCAGGATAGTGCACCCAGATTTGCGTTATGAAGAAGTTAGTTTTTTCCGCCAGGATGGGGTACCTTAGTCCAAGATGGCATGGACTTATACTTGATGCAGATGAGGGAGGCCTTGGCAGAGGCTAGGGGGACGACTATGGAAGTCAATCTAAGAGAACTGGTAGAAAAAGTGAATATTTAAGTTTTGAAACCGAAGAGGGAGAGTAAAAAGAAGGGGTGATCTTTGGGGAGGGGGGCAGAAAAACCCAGTTAGTGTTTTTTTTTTCTAGATGGCATTTTGCCCCGAGGATGGTGTGGTTCAATCGGTTTATTGCTGTTGGGCTGGGGGAAGCAGTTTGAAGGGAGGGCAGGGGGGAGTATGTTCACAGTTGTTGAAGGCAGGAAGTTAAAGGTTACGGTTATAAGCAATTCAGAATACAGAATGTAGATAGATACAGGGCAGGTAGGATGGTTGGTGTAGGTAATGTTAAGGGACATTTAGGGGTTGGGGTAGGTTAATTGGTAGATGACGCTTGATGGATTAGTGAGGATGGTAGGTTTGTAAGGCAAACTGCTTGTGTTGAGTGCACGTGAGCCCTATTCATCTCGTGTGTCCTCGTGAGCATGAGCGTGATATGGCGTGTCGCGCTCATGGTCATTTTACAATGTTCTTATTATGGTTCTGTTCTCGTGGGCAGAATGTTTTGATTAGAAATGTTGGGGATGGATATAGGATGGATATAGGCATGTAAACCAACTGTGTGATATCATTCTGTAACTTGCACTTGAAGAGTGCACTTCTACTGCAATAAAGGTGGGTCTTCATCTACGCATCCAGACTCTTTTATTCGCTATTGTATGCTGAGGGATTCATATGGATATACTTTCTAAAGCTTGTCAGTAGTATGTGCTGCGCTTTCGCCCCCAATAGGAGCTGGTGGGCAGCCAACCCGGGGTGGTGTGCCCCAGGCGATATTGGGCAGGTGGCACAGTCCAGAGGACTGTGATGTAATTTTGGGCAGCCCTAGTAGGCAGGGGAGGGTAGTGGGATATAAGGAGGGGGAAGTCGAGCTAACAATTACCATTTTGTGTAGTGTTGTACATGGTGGCTTGTAGTATAGGTTAGGAGGCAAGGATGTTTTTAACCTGCCCACCCAACCCAGACTGTTTTTGGGGGAAGTGTGATATCTGGCATGTTTTGTTTGATCAGGTGTGCAATGGGTTGACTACTGTTAGATGATGTCGCTGGAGGCAGGTCAATCAATAAATCAATCAGGGGAATTATAAGCGCACTACTCATCCGTGAGGGTCTCAAGGCGCTGGGGGGGTCAGCAGAACCGTATCAGTAAAAGAGCCAGGTCTTCAGAGCCTTCCTGAAGGTGTTCAGGGAGGGGGCACGTCTGATGTCGGTGGGGAGCTCGTTCCAGGCCCTGGTCGCGATGTAGGAGTAGGATCTTCCCCCTGCTCTGGCTCTGTGGATGAGCAGGGTTTTGGTGAGGAGGAGGTTGGTGGAGAGGAGGTTTCATTTGGGTACGTGGAGGGTGATTCTGTCATTGAGGTATTGGGGTCCGGTATTGTGTAGGCATTTGTAGGCGTAGATGAGTATCTTGAAGGTGACTCTTTTATCGATGGGGAGCCAGTGGAGCTTGCGTAGGTGTTGGTTGATGTGTTCGTGTCGGGGGACCCCGAGGACGAGTCTGGCGGCGGTGTTCTGTATTGTCTGGAGTTTGCGGAGTAGAGACTTGTTGATGCCGGCGTAGATGGTGTTTCCGTAGTCCAGCCTGCTGGTAATGAGTGCGTGGGTGACTGTTTTCCTTGCCTCGGGGGGGATCCATTTGAAGGTCTTGTGGAGAATGCGGAGGGTGTTGAAGCAGCTGGAGGTGACGGCGTTGACCTGACAATTCATGGAGAGGGAGGAGTCGAGTACGATGCCGAGGTTCTTGGCGTGGTCCGTGGGGGTAGGGGGGCTGCCGAGGGCAGTGGGCCACCAGGAGTTGTTCCATGCCGCAGGGGTAGTTCCGAGGACAAGGACTTCCATCTTCTCCGAGTTGAGTTTTAGGCAGCTGTTGCTCATCCAGGCTGTGACGTCCTGCATTCCTTCCTGGAAGTTGAGTCTGGTGGTGGTGGGCGAGAGGATGAGCTGGGTGTTGTCGGCGTAGGAGACTATGCTGAGGCCATGCTGTCAGACGATGGTGGCGAGGGGAGCCATGTAGATGTTGAAAAGGGTAGGGCTGAGTGATGATCCCTATGGGACTCCGCAGTTGATTTCCGTGGGTTCGGAGAGGAAGGGTGGCAGTCTGATCCTTTGGCTCCTGCCGGTGAGGAACGATCTGATCCAGTCGAGGGCGGTGCCTTGTATGCCGGTGTCGTGTAGTCTTGTTGCGAGTGTGCGGTGGGAGACGGTGTCGAAAGCTGCTGGTAGGTCGAGTAGAATCAGGGCTGCGGTGTGGCCTTGGTCGAGGAGGGTGCGGATGTCGTCGGTGGCAGCGAGTAGGGCGGTCTCGGTGGTGTGGTTGCTTCAGAATCCGTATTGGGAAGGGTCGAGGATGGCGTTGTCTTCGATGAACCTTGTCAGTTCTGCGTTGAATGTCTTCTCGGCGACTTTAGCTGCAAAAGGGAGGAGCGAGATGGGCCTGGTAGTTCTTGAGGTCAGTCGGGTCCACCGAGGGCTTCTTGAGCAGGGGCCTGACTTCTGTGCGTTTCCAGTTGTCGAGGAAGGAGCCAGTTTCGAAGGTGGTGTTGATGGTGCATTGCAACACGGGTGCGATGGTGGTGGTGGCTCTGTGGTATATGTGGGGTGGGCAGGGGTCTGTAGGGGCCCTGGAGTGGATGCTTTTCATGGTCACCGCGGTCTCCTCTGTCGTGATCGGTCTCCAGGCGGAGATGGTGGTCTGGCTGGCGTTACCGCCGGGCGGGCTGACTGCAGGGTCGGGCGAGTGGTCGTTGAAGTTGTCGTAGAGGTTCTTTATCTTTAGGTGGAAGTAGGATCCGAGTTTGTCGCAGAGGTCCTGGAAGGGGGTGATGTCCGTGGCTTTGCTGCGGGGTTTGGTGAATTCCTGGATGACGCTGAAGAGTTCCTTGGAGTTGCTGGAGTTGGCGAGGATTCTGTTGTGGATGCACTGGCGGTGCACTGGCAGTTTGCCCAGAGGTTGGCATGGTTCAATCGGTTTATTGCTGGTGGGGTGGGTAAAGCAGGTTGAAGGAGGAGAAAGGGAGTAGGTTCACAGTTGCTGAACGCAGGAAGTTAAAGGTTACGATTATGTACAATTCAGAATACAGAATGTAGATACAGGGCAGGTAGGACAGTTGGGGTAAGTGATGGGGGAACTTCGAGGTGTAAGGGATAGGATACATGGTAGATGAAGCTTGATGTATTAGTGAGGACTGTAGTTTTGTAAAGCAAATTGCCTAGGGATGTTCTTTGTTATGATGTGTGCCTGTATCAATAAAGCGGCCTTTTCCAATCTATATCGTGCTAGTGGTCTGTGCTGTGCCCTCTCGCCTAACAGCCAGAATAAAAGATTTTGACTTTCTTTCTAAAGGAAAACCTTTTTTGATTCATACATTAGCCCAATTGAAAGAGGACAATCTCCCTATTGTATAGGAAGTCCAATTGCTATAGAGAATAAGGCTTCTTTGAAAATCCAACACATATTTGCTCTAATCGCAATGACCTCCAATACTTACGAAACAATGTCATTTTCGGCAAACTTTGTGAATTTGGTAATTGAGTATTTAAATTTCAAGTCTAGTTCCTTGGCGTCATCCACATCAATACATCTGGGAAAGCCTTTATGGAACACTTTCCACCTGACAGAGGTCAAAAAAGAGAGAAGAGACAAAAGAAAGAGGTCATTGAATGTCATAGTCTGAAAAATGCTCTAGAAGCCTGAATCTCCAGAGGCACATCAACATGACTGCCACTTATGTTACATCTTGTTATTCAATGAATGTTCACAGGTAACCAAGATATTAAAAAGGAAAATGTGTGTGGTGTGTGTGTGTGAGTATGTGTGTGTGTGTGAATGTACATGTGTTTCTGTGTGTGTTTTCTTTCTTGCCCATCTTAGTGGCTTTCTTATGGAACGTGCTGCCCAATATTCTTGCAATTCTTACTTGCTCAAGCTTGTTTTATACCCAGTGTGGTATCTCCTCCCCACTTCACAGTAACCATGCAGTCATAGCTATGCCTAGGCAAAGCCTCTTTCTTATTAACTTCTGGACTTTGAGGCCCCTCTTCAATGAAGTAGAAGCATACAGGCTTTTCTTATTAAAAGCCTCTCCCAGGTTTTTAGCTAGCTTTGCCAGACACTATAATGGCTGACCAGCACTAACGCTATTGCTGATACATCAAATCACTGTAGTAGGCTATTGTAGGAGGGGTTTTCTTCAATGGAAAAAGGTGTTAGGGAATTTTATCTATAGGTGCTTCCACCTGCAGATCAACTTACATCTTCAAGACTTTTGTGAAAGAGGGTCTAATTGTGAAATAGGTTGAGGTAGCCTTTCTAGTCAATGAAAACAAGAACCACACTCTTCTCGTGTGGAAGTTTGCCTTAAAGGCTGAGGCACTCTGTTAAGTACCACTCTAAGAATGACACCAGAGACTCCCACATGCAGGTATGTGATATTTTAATCTACGAGTGGTGGACAAGGAAAGCCACCTCACAGCTCATCCCAGAGGCAACTGTCAAACATAGATCTCTACTACCAACCTGGTTCCATGACAACACAGTGAATGGTGACCTGTACTATGACACAACAAGGCTCCAAAAGAATAAGAATGCAATGGTACAATACAAATGGATTATAACACACTTTGACCCCCTTGAATATAAACAAACAAATTACAAATAAAGTGTTGAGCACAAGAAGGAAACACCAAAAAAACGCAGGTAGCAACTTTAACCATTAGTGTACTGAAGTGATTACACCACTCAGGTAAGTGTAAGAGCACAAGCTTTATTGACTGTTCGTCTCCACAGCTTCCAGGAACTGACATGATCATCCTGGGATTCAAACCATAGTGTTCTATTACCATGACAGTGACATCATAGGCAATGCAAGCCATAGACAGACACAGAGAACTAAAGGAGAAACTACTACAACATCTCCTCTCTCTCGAATGATACACATGGTAATAGAAAAATAAAAACATAGCAATGAATGCAAGAAGTACAGAACAAAAAGAACAAGAAAATATAAGAAAGAAAATGAAAATAAAAGGTAAGAAAAACACATTACAATTGATATGAATGAATCAGAATAACAAACTACAGATTTAAGCGATTTGGCGGAACACTCGTCCTACTACTCCTTCGTGGAGGAACATATTTCAAAGAAGTTTCAACCCTGGAAGGTCTCTGCTCCCTCTCTTTAACTGATGGTTTTCTCAAACCAGATTGAGGCTGAACGGTATTTTCCGGTTCAAGACCCAATTGCATCACAACCTTCAAAGGGATTTTATAAACTCTAGATAGGTTCCACCAATTTTTCCCATTGATTCTTATGGCAAAACGTGATGTAGCATCCACCCTAACAGGAGGACCAAACTTTGACAGCCCCTTAGGGACATTATGAGGAGACTTAATTCTCACCCAATCTCCTACATTAATTGTAGACTTAAGACAATTCTGTGCGCTACAATCTTTTTTAGCAGGACAGAATTGTATATTTTTTATTTCTTTTGTCTCAGGACATTTTGATAACAATCCCCATTTCTTCATCCAGGCAGGACACATGTGAAAAGAAGCTTGTCTACCTCTAAGTAGTGCGAAAGGACTGGAACCAGTGATGGTGCTTGGAGTAGTGCGATGTGCCTACAACATACTCTGCACAGCCTCTCTAATATCAACGTTAGCTGAAACAGCCCACTGAACACATTCAACCAGAATGCGGTTGTTGCGCTCAATAAAACCATTAGCCTGTAGGATATATAAAGCCACCCGCCGGTGAGAGATCCCAGATTGGTGCAGAAAAGCAGACATTTCCTTTGACGTAAACTGTACACCATTGTCGGATACAATCTCTTTGGGAAAACCCTCTCTAGCAAAAAGACTTTGGAGAAACTTGATGACTTCTTGTGAGTTGGGATCTGTCATAAAATGAACTTCCCACCACTTGCTGATGTAGTCAGCAACAACCAATGCAAACTTGTACTTGTTGGGTAGAACATTGAAGGGTCCCACGAAGTCAATGGCTAACTTCAACCAGGGATCCTCAGGTGCCCCCACACGCTGCATAGGAGGTGAAACAATCTTAATAACCTTATCACTTGTACAGCATGTGACACACCCTTCCACAACATCATTTATTTGACGGTCCATGGAGGGCCACCAATACACACAACAAATTATTTTCTTAGTGCTGGTCTGGCCAAGATGTCCCTCGTGACCATAGTCAATGATGCGACTTCTGAGAGACTCAGGAGGAACAAACTTATCCCCTCGCATGATCATTTCAGCACCCTCCAGAGTAAGCTCATCAGCAACCTTGGCAAAGGGATGAAGATCACTGTCAAGATGTTTCTCTTTGGGCCAACCTGGCACAATAAAGTCTTTCACTTTTTTAAGTAGAATGTCAGATTCCATCCCGCAAATCCAATCGCGCTCAGAAAAACAACCCACACAACAGGCATCCACTGCAGCAATCAAGCACTCATCTTCAATATTGGCATCGCGATAATCTTTCCCTAAGGGTAAAGGAGACCTTGAAAGATAATAAGCCCTCGTGTTTCTCCCACCTGGGATGTGAGCAACCACAAAGTTGTATTGCAGCAATTTGGAACTCAACCTAGCAATTCTGGGAGTGTGATCTTTTACAATTCTACCCTCAAGAATGGGAATGAGAGGCTTATGATCAGTGAGAAGAGTAAACGTCTTCCCCCACAAAAAACATTTGAACTGCTCAACAGCCCAGCAACATGCAAGTAATTCTCTCTCAATAACTGAGTAGTTTTTTTCACTCGGTCGCAAAGCTCGAGATGCAAATCCTATTGTGTATTCTTTACCCTGTTTGATTTGAGTAATCATTCCCCCGAGACCATCTAAACTGGCATCAACAGACACAGTACATTGAAAAGAAGGATCAAAAGGGGTAAGAATTTCACAAGAACCTAACTCTTTCTTGATCTGCAAAAATTCCTCCTGGCAAACATCACTCCAATTAAAAACTGTTTTCCTTTTAAGCAGATCTCTCATATGGACAGTCTTTGCAGCAAAATTGGAAATTAATTTAGTGTAAAATTCGCACAAACCCAAAAATGAAGAAACTTGTTCTTTTGAGGTAGGACATGGAGCATTAGAGATAGCTTCAATGAGACCTTCTCTTGGCACAATTCCATCACCAGAAATACGGTGGTCCAAATACTCTATGGACTCAACACTAAAGACACACTTGAGTTTGTTAGCCACAATGCCTCTACTCTCCAATCTCTCCAACACTTTGGCAACATTCTTGTCATGCTCGTCCTTACTTTTTCCAGCTACCAAAATATCATCCTGAAAAACAACCGTATCCGACATACCCTCCAACACCTTTTCCATAATACGCTGGAAAACCGAAGCTGCCGACGCCATGCCGAACGGCATCCTTCGGAACTGGAAAGTGCCAACAGGTGACACAAAAGCTGTCAGGTGCTTGGAGACTGGATCTAACTCGACTTGATGATACGCCGAGGCTAAATCAATCTTAGAAAAGTATTTTGCACCAACAAATTTGGAAAGAATGTCATCAGGGGGTGCGAGTCTATCCAAATCTCCCTATTGAGACTGCGTAAATCAATACATACCCTGAGATTTCCATTTTTTTTTCTTGCGACCACCAAGGGACTTAACCAGAGAGATGACTCTATAGGTTCAATGACCCCACTTTCACACATTTTCTTAAGTTCAGAAGATAGATCATCTCTGATGCTGAAAGGCACGTTGCGTAATTTATGTTTGATAGGTGTAGCCCCATTCTTTACCTTAATGTGATGCTTGAAACCTGTAATACATCCTAAATCGTCTCCAAAAGCTTAAGGGAATTTCTTGGACCAGTAAACCAAACTCTCCCCTAGAGGTTGATCACCAACCACAGAAACTTGTTCCAACGTGCCAGGCTTGAGAGTCATTCCGAATAACCCCTGGTGATACCAACCAAGAATGTTGAGCCCCTTTTTGGCCACATAGATCTTCCCTTGAATGCGCCTCTCCTTAAAAACTAAAGAAGTTTCAAAATATCCAGTTAAGTCGATTTTCCTCCCTTCATACGAAACAGGGCTTCTATCTCGAGGATTGAGAGGTCTGTTTCCCCAAGTACTATCAAACAATTCCTCAGTTATCATAGTCATCCTTGCACCCGAATCGACCAAAAGTTTCAGACATCTTCCATCCACCAAAATATCAACTATAGGGTCAACACAGTCATCAGAATCATCCTTTACAACCACTACAAAATCAGTAAGTGAGCTAACAACCTCACACACAGGATCATGCTTTGGCTCTTCAGAGTATACAACATTGACACTCCCTCGAAAACCACATATTTTGGCGAAATGTCCTTGTTTCCCACATTTACGACATGCTGCGTTCTTCGCCGGACGTATCCACGAGTTGGGATAATGTGATGGGAAACCACACTTATTACATAGATTTTTGGAGTACAACCCTTTTTTTCCTGTTTTGATAGAGACAAATCTATTTCCCTTTTGCTGAGCATAAGATTTGAGTTTGTCTCCATGTATTTTCTCATTAGTATCTTTTTGATCTTTGACAGCACCCACAACACTCTTCTCAGGTTTAAGTTCTTTCGAGGACTTCTGAGATAACTCTATACTTTTTACAATGCTAATCGTTTCCTCCAAAGAAGGATTCTTTAAAGTGAGCAATTTTTCTTGGACTTTCCTGTCTCTGCAATGCACAACAATTTGATCTCGAATGAGTTGTGAAGAAAAATGCTCAAACTCACACTCTGAAGCTAAAATACGTAAAGCTGCTACATAGGATACGATGCTTTCATCACTCTCCTGTTCTCTCGTAAAAAACTTGTGTCTGGAAACAACAAGGCTGCTTTCCACATCAAATTGTTTTCCAACATCCTCACAGCTTGGTCATAAACATTTAACTCTTCCTCTCCCGCAACCACAACAAGAGGAGGTAAATGTTCTAAAACAGCTTGACCCTCAAAACCTAGATTGTGCTCTAAAATGAAACGCTTCCTCTCAGCACTAAATCTAGAACCCCCATTGCACCCAAATATTTTTCAAATGCTCTATACCACACTTTCCATTTGACTGGTGGATCACCTGGAAGCTGTAAAAAGGGGGAGGGGCCTGTACATTCTGCATGGTGAACACAATTGAAAATACAGTAAATCCTTATGCACTTATATGTGAGCAGATCACCTGTGTAAAGAAGAAAAGGTTAAAAATCAAAATTTAAACAGGGAACCAGCACAAGAATACTGAACCCCAACAACAAAGAGATTAAAAGCTGCTGAAAATGATGATAGCAATGTAGATGGTATCCACAGATAATTTCTCGTTCTTTGCTGCAGTACATGGAGGGTAAGATGGCAGTTAGTTAGAGAAAGTGGCAGCACAGTCACTTCCCATTGAAATTTTGCAAGTGTTCTCAGTCGTCAACTGACATAACAAGATATTTTTGCCACAAATAAAGTACTAAGATGGCAGAAGACATGCGCAAAAAAAAAACATATATTATGACCAATCAGCGCTGTAGTTATTGTGGCCTTATACCTTTACGTGAACTACGAATTGACCTTCAAGACCGCTACCATCTGGAGACCAATTGGATGCTCGAGGGAAAGAAGAAAAAACAAAATAGGAATTACCCTTGATGTGCTGCGCTGAAGCGCGTAACCTCGGTGCTTGAGGAGCAACAGTAAATGAATCTCTTGAAGCGCTGCTCAGGTACGCACAGCCAAAGCGCTTGGTGCGCAGCAGTATACGTGTCTCTTCAGATGAGCACACACGCGATGTACTGCTCTCGCGTGATGACACACATAATGTGGCTGCAGATCGGAAAGCTTCCCTGTAGCCAGGCAACAGCATGCACGTTACCTCTTCCTTGTTTAACGTGTGACGTCCTCCTCCAGTGCGGCGACACGCACAGCTTTGAGAAAATTCCTCGGACACGCTTTGCTGTAATCAAGCAACCGTAGACACACAAACAGTGCCTTGTGATGCGTAACTTTCAGCGCTGACTCCTACGGAGGATTCCAATGCGTCATCAGTTGAAGATAACCACAGCAAAGGAAAGACCTCTCTCCCAAGAGACTTCAACGGTCAAAGCGCCAGGGTAAAACAGCATACGATAAAGCTCTCAACACCCCAGACGCCAGGGGAGAACGGCACAGGATCGCGCAGACAGTAACTTTCCCTTCCAACGTGAAGAGAGACCAGCAACAGTTAATTTACTCATAAGAGCGCCAGCCACACGGGGTGAACAAGGTTTAAACAGGCTCACCAGACACGAAGTGCCAACAGCATAGATGTGAAGAGCCAAGTATGACGAGGACCAAACGACTCTTCTCTAGACCCTTAACTGGTTATCTTATGGCAAAAGCGAAGGCAGATCCAGTTTTCTATGGACTCTTCTCTTCATGTCAGGTTAAAGATGAACTGCTGCAGGATACAGGAGTCTTGAAACGCAGAAGACGATCACTGCACAAGTGGGTGGAGAGAGGAACAGTCAAACTCGTCGCCAAATTTGAAGTGATTACACCACCCAGGTAAGTGTAAGAGCACAAGCTTTATTGACTGTTCGTCTCCACAGCTTCCAGGAACTGACAAGATCATCCTGGGATTCAAACCATAGTGTTCTATTACCATGACAGTGACATCAGAAGCAATGCAAGCCATAGACAGACACAGAGAACTAAAGGAGAAACTACTACAGGTACTATACTTGAAGGAAGGAAGGAAGGAAGGAAGGAGAGTAAAACATTAGAGAAAGGAAAAGGAGAGAGAACTGAAATATAATTTTCTCAAAAATGATACTTATAGCTTATAGTTGAATATTAAACATGAACCTACAGAATTAGCGAACATTTGAAATTTCAATTACAACTGGTCAATACTGTAGCTTTCACCAATCTGGACATTCTCCCAATGTCAACAAAATCCAACATCACAACATTTGTTTTCACCTTTCATATTACAAATGCACCCATTAAATTGGTAGTGCCTTTACTCACAAAACCCAGCTTTTTAACCAGGACCTAGTCACCTATATTCCAGTCACAAGACTTGCCAAAGTACTTGGAATCATGCCTGGTTTTGTACTTCTGGTACATTTTACATCTGTTAGCAATGCCATCTTCAAGAAGGAGCTTTTCATCACCCATAGTAATTCCAAGTAATAACCATGCTGGGTTAAGGCAACATGCACTTAAGTGAGAAACATAGTGATTCTAAAGTAGTGACTCTATGGGCACAAACAATTTCTTGTCAAACATCTGCAAATGAGACTCCATAGTCAATTTCTTTTTGTTCACAATTTTTAACCACTCTATTAATTTGTTCAGTCAAATCGTTGGCTTGTGGAAAATAAAGAGCAGTGTTCAAATGGACAAAAATAACCCTACTAAGAATTCATGTATCTCTTGGGAAGCAAATTGAACTCGATTGTCAGTGACTAAAAACCATGTAATATATTTCCTGGTGAATTCTTCTTTCAGGAAGTCAACTACAGCTCTTGTGTACACAGCACCTACACACTTGGTGATGACCCATTTGGAAGTACTCTACTGCCACTTATAACAAGACTTCACGTTCCTTCTGGGGCAACAAATGAAAAGAACCTACAAAGTCTAAGCCCAAATTGGCCAGATGTAAATTACACAGGAGCCAGAGGTGGTGGATGCATTCACTTTTTTTGTGATTCCAGGTGCAAGACTAACAGTCCTGTACTATCCCTTCAACTTGGTGATCCACACCAGGCCACCAGTCCCACTGCCACAGCCTGACTTGGGTTAAGCTCCTACTCAAATGTCTCTCATGAGCCAAATAACTGATCACATTTCTCTCAGTCCCAGAGGAAGCATTGTTATGAACTTCTGAAAACGTTTCCACTTACAAGGCTTAATTCGTCCCGCACATTCCAAAAGCCTTTGCCTGGACTGGGTAGATCCGTATAATCCGGCCAAACGTTCACCAAATACCTTAAGGACTTTGTCCTCATTATTATGTTGATACCATTCATTAGTATCCAATGCATTTTCCTTCAACGAACCAGCTACATAATGTTCATCCAATTTATCTTCACCAGACATGTGCACTCCACCAATTATGGAAAGTCTGGATACAGAAAACACAGCCTTGTTGCTCATACCTGCCACATATTCAGTGTAAAACCTGCAATCCGACAAACCCTCAACCCACGTCTTATTTCTAGGAGTTAGATTCAGAATGCCTGTTGATGTAAATATTCGTACCAAAGGTTGGTGATATGTCCAAGGTTGGTGAATGGCCCACAAAAAAAATCTTGAAATGTTGAATTGCCCACAAGACAGCTAAAGTCTCCTGGTTGATCACAGAATATCTCTCCTCAGCACCCTTGATGGAATGTGACATGGAAGCAATTACCTTCGCTTTACCATCAACATTTTGTGAAAGAACAGCCTACATACCATACAAGCTTGCTTCGGTTGAAAACAAAGTTTTGTGACCAATGGCGCATTGTCCCAAAGTTGGTAACACAATAAGGCAATGAAACACTGTCACTGGTCCAATCAGGACTGGCTTTAGGGTAATATAGACTGTGCCACCTCACTCAGTACCAAGCTCGGGGTCATCAAAAGCACTCGAAGTTGAGTAGTTATGTTCCATGTAATGTATGCTTGTGCATGTGCCTCACTTTTCCCTTTTGCTCAGAAGCTGTGTGGGAGCGTTCACTCTGCTTGACACCAGGGTGGCTGGTCGATTTTGAAAGTGGTAGGGCATACATTTTCAACCCATGTATAAAATGATCGAGCAGAGCAAGCAAGCTCAAACAGAAAAAGGAGGGTTCAGGGGTGGAACGGCACTGGGCACGCTACTAGATTTTTTCTATCACATATTGCAGGCAATGAGAGTTTGCCCAAAATCTCAAGCTGTTGAGCTGATGCCGAGACTCAGACTTTGATTTCTCCAGTTCTAAACTCACCAGCTCTGGTTGTAATGCCACATCCTCCCCACTAGATTTGATCTTGGTACCTTGGATACCTAACTAACTCATAACTGCTCTCGTAAAATGCAGCTTCTTTAATGTGTAAGGAGCTGGTACATGCCATTTAGTTTACTAATAGAATTGTCATCATGGCAGGGCAGGAATGTTTCTCACCACACTTTAAAAACTTTAATAAAGACTAATTCCCAGATGTAATGCAGTGCACTAAGATGACACACATCTGCAAGTTCAAGAAATATACTGTTTTTAATTTTCAATTCGCCATATCTGGAATTAATCCCAGCAATTGTGTGATCCTAGACAAAAACTGTATTTCATCAGGTCTCCTCTTTGTTATTGCATAGGTGAGCAAACACAAGGAGATGATGGACGGAGCGCTGAAACATTTCAGACACTCACCCCCAGTCACAGATCTGGGTTGAATCCATTATCGTTCTTTAGCTCACTTTGCCACCTCAGTTCAGACCCAGCTATATGCAAATCAGTCTTGACCCTGTGCCTCATGGGAACAGTCCAGCCTGAACTGCCAAGTCAGGTCTTCCCTGAACTGGAAACAAACACCCTGGGACCGGTTTTGGGGTAACACCCCACCTCAGCCAGGCTAGCTTGAATCCATTGGCAAAGTGAGCAAGGGACCCACGTCTGGGCATACCCTGCCAACATCTCGCCCCAGTGTCCAGGACCATCACTAAGCTTGGACGATAACATCTATGTTAACATCACTACACACAGACTCACTGACTATTCAGGCCTGGCATATTCAACTGGTTTCAACTTTTTTCTTCACGTCGGCGATCCTATTTTTTTGTGTGCATTTTTACATAGCGCAAACTCAACCAAAAGGTATTAGAGCACTTTAAATGAGCACTAGTTGCATTAGATAAGGTTACATTCATTTTGTAAGCACTGGGAGATTAAATGATTTGCCCACAAGCCCAGGCTGTTGCACCGACGCAGAGACTCAGAACTACTCAATTCACAGATATGATCTGATGTACTAAGGTGACACGCATCAGTGTTTTATAGAAGTACACTTTTTTGGATTTGCAAGTCATCCTATCTAGAATCAATCCCGGCTTCCCTGTCTGCCCAAACTGTATGATCCTAGGAAAATACTGTAGATCATCAGGCCTCCGCTTTGTTTTTTTATTGCATGGGTGAGGCCAGGAGGGCTCATTCTCCTGGACCTCTTGGCCGCCTTTGACACCGTCTCCCATCGCACCCTAAGCATGAGACTCGACAATGCCGGCATCAGCAACAAAGCCCTGGACTGGATCCGTTCCTTTCTCACCAGTAGAACACAGCGAGTCAGACTATCACCGTTCCTCTCAGAACCCAAGGAGGTCGGCTGCGAAGTCCCGCAGGGCTCTTCCCTGAGCCCCACTCTCTTCAACGTGTACATGGCCCACTTGCTGCCATTGTCAGGAACCACAGACTCAACATCGTCTCCTACACTGATGACACCCAGCTGATCCTCCCCCTCACCATGTAGCCCACAATCGCCAGAAACAACTTTCACTACAAGATGAAGGCCATCGCCATCTGGATGAGAGACAGTTGCCTCAAGCTCAACATGGACAAGATCGAAGTCCTCATCCTAGGGCCTAACACCTCAGCTTGGGAAGACTCCTGGTGGCCCGCAGCATTAGGAACCCCCCCACACCTATGGACCACGCACAAAACATCGGCATCATACTGGACTCCTCCCTCATCATGAACTGCCAGATCAACGCAGTCTCCTCATCATGCTTCCACACTCTTCGCGTGCTTTGAAAGACCTTCAAATGGATCCCCACTGAGGCCAGAAAGACGGTCACCCACACACTGATCAGCAGCAGACTCGACTATGGCAACGCAGTCTATGCTGGCGTCACCCAGAAATTCCTCAGGAAACTACAGAACGTTCAAAACACGGCAGCCAGACTGGTCCTCAACACCCCCCAACGCAGTCACATCTCCGAACACCTTCAAGAACTCCACTGGCTCCCAGTCAACAAAACAGTCACCTTCAAGCTCTGCACACACACCTACAAGGCCCTCCACGACTCCGGACCAGCGTATCTGAACCACCATCTCTCATTCCACATACCCACTAGACACCTCTGCTCTGCTCAACTGGCCCTTGCCACCATCCCTCAGATACGCAAGACAAGGACTGGTGAAAGATCCTTTTCCTACCTACCGCCAAAACCTGGAACACCCTGCCTCTCCACCTCAGGCTATCCCGTCGCTGACCCAATTCAGGAAGGATCTCAAAACCTGGGTCTTCAACTGAAACACAGCTCCCAGTCGGACGTGCAGCCCCCCCAGTGACTTGAGACCCTCACGGGTGAGTAGTCGCGCTTATCAAGTACTGATTGATTGATTGATTGAGGGCTGGTGTACAGACAGTCAAGTATCAGGCACCCTTATGACTGACTCTGCAACAGTATTGCCAGCCTGACTACCTGTTGATGAGCCAATGGCTCAGAAAGGTCTTATATGTAACAGTGGCCAAGGGGCATTAAAGGCTGTTGAAACATAAGCAATCACAGCCTCTCTGCTATGTACGCCCTTCCTCCAACACCTCATCCAA
The DNA here is from genome assembly GCA_963921515.1 of Calotriton arnoldi. Classification (NCBI taxonomy): domain Eukaryota; kingdom Metazoa; phylum Chordata; class Amphibia; order Caudata; family Salamandridae; genus Calotriton; species Calotriton arnoldi. The sequence goes on along the minus strand of CAWUFW010004401.1, from coordinate 839,355 downwards.
CTTTTCGGGCCCACTACTAAACTTGAAAGATAATATATATGTAAACACCACCACACATAGGCTCGCAGACTGTTCTGTGGCAGATTCAACTGGTTCCAACTTCCTTCTCCCACGTAGGTGGTGGGTTCTGCTTACGCTCCTAGATTTTTTCTTTTGCATTTACATATAGCACAAACTCAACCCGAAAGTATTTGAGCACTTTACATGAGCACCAGTTACAAAACATAAGGTCACATTTATTTTGTAGGCGTGAGGTGATTAAATCATATGCCCAGGATTACAGGCTGTTGAGCCGACACAGAGACTCAGAACTTGATTCTCCAGTTCCAAACTGGGCATTTCTGGTCGTAATGGCCTCTCTGCTTACACCCTTCCCCCAAAACCGCATCCCAGAGTCCGGGCTCACCACTACACTTGAAGGATAACATCTATGAAAACACCGAAATGTACAGACTGTTTGTTATCGCATATGCCTTTTAGTTTAGTAATGTTATTGTTATCACGGTGAGACAGGAAAGTTTCTCGGTTCACATTTATAAAATGCACTTTTAATAAAGACTTCTAAATTCACAGATATGATCCGATGTACTAAGGTGACACACATCTGCATCTTATTGCATAGGTGACACCAACAGGACTGGTGTACAGACAGTCAATGCACACTTATGAATGACTCTGCCCCTACATTGCCAGTCTGACTACTTGCAGAGTGTGGATGAACCATTGTAATTTACATAATAATTCTGCATGTGAGGAGACTGCTCTCCCTCCACTTACTTGGAAGATAACATAAATTCCAACAGTAATTTACTTACGTTGACTCATCGCTCCTCCTGACATCAATCTCCAATCTCACTCTATTACTAATGGCCAAGTGACTCTGTAGCAGGGGCACAACACAGGCAGCATAAGTGCAGGCTGCAAGGGAGATTCATAGGTTGAGCTGGTGTGGAAATCAGCAGGTCAGTCCCAAGGATTAAAAAAACAAAACACCCCCACACATACAGACATGCGGTCTGTTCCCCAACTGGCATATTCAACTCCTTCTCCCACTTGGTGATGGGCACGCTCCTAGATCCATCTGATCTTGCTGGCCTAGATACCTAACTAACTTAATGTGGGAGGAAGTGGCTGGATTCCTCCCTTATGATAATAAACAACAGTAGTTGGGTGGCAGATGTCAGTGTCCCACAAACTCCAGCAATCACCGCATTGGCCTGCCCCGCCCCTGGCTAATTTGTTTAATGTGCTCTGTTAACCCTCACCCCGGCTGTTAAAAATAATTATCAAAAAGAACCGCACACTTGCCAATGAATTCCACCACAGCCACTAGTGTGTTCTTCACTGCCCTGGCAAATGTCTCAAGGGCGATGGAGACTGCGCCCAACCAATACATGCGCAGTCTGCAGGAGGCCACTCTACAGGGTTCAAACTGACCCGCTCCTCCTCATCCCACTGAAAAAACACAGATTCAGATAACAATGCCATCGAGCAGCAAGTGAAATTTATTTTCAGATGCTCGGTGTTCCTAATACTTTGTTTCTTTCCCAGGTTGGGCGGTCTAGGGGATTGACACCCCTCACGCCATTAAAACCAGCCGCCACAGCTCTACACACCAGGAGAAATACTACGACAACTGCAGCTGATCATCGTTTAAAAGGAGGAGCGTCTTGAAATTTTGACTTTCTGTTTGGGCACGCAGAGAAATCCAGAGCGCTATGAGGGGTCATAGGCCTGTGATGCAATCAGGAGGCCCCTGTAAGGCCTCCAGCTGCACAATTATCATTGAGAGAGACACTAACTTTTCAAGAGGGCAGTACCGGGCCCTATGGCCGTGTAATAACCTTTCCACTCTAAAAAAGACCTTCGATTTCTCATCAATTTTGTAATAACCCTTAATGTAATCCATGTCTGCTCAGCAGCCCTTGTTTATAATTCATATGTTGTACTTCATCTTGCAGCCAGTAAGAATGTTTGCATTTTACAGATGTTGTTTTTCTGTTGGGATTTTCATGCAACATATGACTCTTGTGTAGAGCATATGCTGAAATGAGACACAGCTAGGTGTCTTGGTGATATCAGAGTATGGGTGGGTATTGTTGATAAGCCACAATTTAGAACTCTGGAACTGATGCTAAAGGAAATGTGTGTTTTCCCACAGTGCCTGTCCATGGGTCATAAAGGTGTACAGTCTAAATGCTCATGCCATCACTAGCCTGTCTCAGAACGATGTTCACTTGTATGTCAATAATGCTTAACCCGCGGCGGTTGATGACATTAAAAAATGGTAGGGCACACAGACAAGCTCACAAACACGCACACAAACATACAGTCACGATCATAGACACACCTACACAAACACACACAATCAATCACACAGCGGGTCAGGAAGGCAAAATACATAAAAGTTTCACTTACCTTGCAGCATGTCCTCATGCCCTCAAGTCCGTGGCTCTGACTCCCCCGATGACGAGGTGACGTAGGAAGGCAAACTGCACTGTATTCAATCCAGATGCTGCCCAGAACAGTGTCTGGATTGGCTGGAGCAGGCAGCCTCAGCGCTCCAAAAGGCACTGGAGCCATATGCCAACCTAGCTGTCTAAGACAGCTGGGTTGGAGAGTTTGAAGTGCAAATGTCAGTTTGACTGTAGCATGGTAGCTGGCCAAACCTACATGTGCAATTCACACTGAAGGGCCACTCCTCTTTGCTGACAAACACTTGACAACAATGATGCACTGGCCCCGCCCCCACACTCTGTTCAGCAGAAACCTGGAAAAGTTTAATGCTAATAAAATCATTTTCATTACCATTTTATTTTTCCAGCTTTCTAGCAGCAGTGTGGGGGGGGGGCGACGCTCCTCCGCTGGTATGGAGACACCCCCACTGTCCTTAACTGCTGGAACTTTGATGAGCTCTTTTTTGGCTATTTGGGGTAGTTCGCACTTAGGCTTCCATAACTTTACATTCACATAAGATGTCCACGGCCAATTTGTATCCTTTCTTTCCAACATTCTGGGAATTTTAAAAGTGCCCAAGGTTTGTGGATTCCTTTTGAGGGGACGGAGAAAATAGGCAAAATATAGCTACATGTTGAGTTCTTTGGGAAAAATAGGAAAAAAGTGCTATTGAGAAAAGAGTTTCTTTCCCCTAAAAATGGCATCAATGAACAGTTTGCTGTGCTAGAGTCACCATCTTCCCAGTTTTCAGGAACACACATAGCTGAATAAATGTTTTTATTTTTTGCCACAGTTTTGGCATTTTTCAACCAGGTAGCCCAGGTTTCTTTTTTTGTGCTCTCAACCTACTTCCAGCTTGTGGTGGAAACCAGTTTGAAAGCCATGGGTAATCCAGAAAAACTATAGATTTCTCAACAGTAGACAATATTCTGAATTCAGCAAGGGGTCATATGTGTAGATCCCTCAAGGTTTCCCTAAAAAAATCTACTTGTTGAAATAAAGAAATACTGAAAGAGTAGAAAAAAATGCCCATTTGTGACAACGTTTTGATCTGTAACTTGTGGTCACAATGGATGATTTACAGAAGCAGTACACCACTATGTCTGCTAGACCATTTTTTTTTTAGTCCTCATATGTGACAACTTGCAAAAGCATTTAACCAGGTGTTATTTGGTGCTGGCGCCCCAAGCCCGCAGCCTGCCGGGCAAAATTGCTCCTGATGTGCCTTCTGCTCCATTTGCGAGAGATAATAAAATCACCCGCCCAAGGTCTCTCTGGAGGCGAGTGTCTTAATCATTGGACCGATTCCTGCCAGAGCTATATGTGTGCTAATTTCAATATGTATGCGACTAGTGGCTCCCAAGTTTTAATTTGATTTGGTGAACCACTTAAGCGATCAAGATTGCCAATACGTTCAGCTGTTGTTAACCATTCAGCACAAGTTGGAGATAATTGTGAGACCCACTTAATGCAGATTTCCCTACGTGCAATAATTATCAGAACGAGTAGGAGTTGTTCTTGGAATTTCCTAGCTCTCCCCACAAGGTTGTTATCTTCTAAGACCCCAAAGACAATAAGTGATAGGCTTACCTCTATTCTTCTTTTCATTAGGATAGTTAGTACCTTACCCACTTCTTGCCAAAAGGGTTGAATTTCTGAGCATTGCCAGAACATGTGGATGTCATCTGCTTTATCGTTGTCGCACTTCGGGCAATGCTTAGTTCCTTCTCCTATTTTAGACAATTTCCAGGGAGACCAATATACCCTATGGGAAGTAAACAAATGGTTCTTTCTTAATGGGGCATATCTGACAAAGGACCAAAGAGTAGCCATAGATACTTGGCAAAAGGATGGTATATCGGCTGCAGGGAGAACTCTCTTCCATCTTCCTTCTCGTAAGGTATTGGGGCCATCTTCTGCTTGTATCAGCATCCAGTACCAGGTTGAGATCTCTTTTTTTTGCACATTAATGTCACAGATTTTTTTTACCCAATCCATGGCCTGGCCTGCATCTGGTTGTTCATGAGCCCAGCTTGTTAGTTGTAAATATTTGAACCTTGAGAGCGTATTGTTTGTTTCCTGAGCGAGGTGATCCCAAGAGATAGTGTTCTTATCCCCTAGCAGTTGGACCCATTTTTCTATTCCGGCCTGAATAAGTGGTGTTGCCAATGAGTCCACTAAGCATGCTGGAGTTCCTGGGGATTCCCAGACTGGGGCCAAATGGCAATAGTAGGAAATTCCAAGAAGTCTTCTGACCTGTATCCATCCTCTGCATGCTGTGGTCAAGACCCTGAGCTGCACCTTTTTAAAGTATTTGGGATACTCAAATTTGAATAGAAAACCAGATCTTTGGTCTGCCAAGTCTTCCGTTAGGGCTCCATAACAGGACGTCCCCAATTGATAGTTATCTGTTAATAAAGCTTTGAAATGTTTTAATTGGAAGGCCCAGCAGTATATCTGAAGGTCTGGCAAGGTCACTCCACCATCAATTTTCTTTTTCCGCAGCTTCTTCCAAGATATTCTAATAGCTTTATTGTTCCAAATAAAACTGCTTAGCTCACTCTGTACCTTCCTCATCCATTTGGCCTCAAAATGAAGGGGAAGCGCATTAAACAGGAAAGTAAATTTTGGGAGGAGATTCATTTTAATTAGGTTAGTTCTGTCTATGATCGAGAGCGGAAGGTGAGACCAAAGTTTTAGGAGCTTGCTGGATTCTTTAGTGATTTTTGCCCAATTGATCTGAGCCATGATATCTATATCTTTCGTAATTTGTACACCTAGGTACCTAATCTCATTCTTCTCTAGCTTTTTCAGTGTTGTGTCTAAAGAGGTGTTCCATGCCATTATCTCGGTTTTCCCCTCATTTATTGAATATCCCGACACTTTCCCAAATTCTGTTAATATGTCCATAATGATGGGATAAGCCCCAACAAGATCTTGTGTGAATATCATTAGATCATCAGCATAGAGGGCCTCTTTCTTAGTCCATTCTTGATATTGAAATGGTGAGATTTGCTGTTCCCTTCTGATTCTTCTGGCCAATGGTTCAATATATAGATTGAACATTAGTGGTGAAAGGGGGCAGCCTTGCCGGGTGCCTCTGCCTATCTCCATCACAGGTGTTAGTGTACCGTTAACCAGAATTCTTGCTTTTGGAGATCTATATATATTTTGAATAGTATGTAAGAAATTATTGCCCACCCCTTTAAGCTTGAGAACTTCATATAAGAAGGGCCAGCTCACCCTATCAAATGCCTTAGTGGCATCAACCATCATTATGGCTAATGGATGTTGTTGAACAGTGGCTAAATCGATCGCACAGACCAGGTCGTGAACCAACTCGTGTAAGTGTCTGCTTGTCATAAACCCTTTTTGAGAAGTGTTGATTTGCTCTCCTATAACTCCTCCCAGTCTTTTGGGCAGAATATTTGTGAAAAACTTGTAATCATTGTTGAGTAATGAGATTGGTCTATAAGATTCACATGCTTTGGGATTTTTATTTGGTTTGAGGATTAAGGTGATTGTGGCATCGTTCCACGTGTCAGGAATAGTATTATTGTCTATGTAGATATGATTAAACAGCGAGGTCAACTCTGGGACTATTTCCTCCGCTAGAGCTTTATAAATCTCCGATGGGATCCCATCAGGGAAGGCAAGAGGGAATATGAGCAGAAATACTATCAAAGAAATCATAGTTGAACAAACAGGGGAAATGTCTCAAAACGATCAAGATATCGGGAGAGCCTTCACTGTTTTCTTTCAAAACTTGTATAGGGACGACTGTCTTGCGACAAAATCCCAGATTGAGAATTGGCTAAGCCTAGACTCAGTCCCCAAACTTGCAGCAGACAGGGAGCAATAGCTCAACAGCGAAATAACCCCTGACGAAGTCTTCAAAGCCATCAAGAATTCAAAAAGGGGAAAAGCCCCTGCTAGACCCTTTTGATTGTGTGTCTATATAGGATTTCTAGGTTTTCCAAGAACCCAAGGTACCCAGAGCCAACAACTGAGCTGCACAGTACAATGTTTTTTCATTGTGTACTGAGTAAAGACCAATTCATATGGTCAAATAAGTACAATGAAAAATTGGTAACAGAACAGGAACGGATCAAACTGAGGTCAATAGGAGTCCCATTGACTGTGGTTTCATCTGTTCCTGTTGCGGGCACTAGTTCTAGCTACGCAAGTGGCACAGTGTTTCATTGGCTCAAGTGGAGTAACACTAGGTGGTAGGAATTTTGTGGATTCCTGTGAATTCGGAAGTTTCCATCACATAACATGTAAGGAAAATATGTGAGTTTAGGCATAGTTTGGGGTTTAAAGGGCATTGTGGGTAAGAAAACCTCATGGGGTCCAAGTAAGGCTCACCACCATGCAATCCGCTCATTGTCTAGTTTTCAAAAATGTCTGTGGTTCGTAGGTTTACGATGGTGGCAGCCGAGCACATGCCCAAATCCCACATCTACCTCTATCACTGATCTCTCCATGCAGTGCTTAAGGGCCTTTTGTGTCAAGGTCTCTTGGCTCACCAACACAAGTGAGGTGCCATTGTTATCAGAAGAGTTGGGGGAATGCTAGATGCTAGGAAATCTGTGGCAGATCCCACTAGATTTCCTCACAGGCATGTGAAGAAAGTGTGTGTTTTTAGTCAAAGTTTGCATTTGGCAGGGCATTGTGGGTAAGAAAATGTTGTGGGGGTCACACAAAGCACACCACCCTAAAATCAGAACTGTCTGGGTCTGGTAGGTTTTCCCAGGTGGCAGACTACCCAAGCCCAACAAGTGCAGCCATTTACTATTGCAAGTGGAACAATATTGGGAGTTAGCCACACTCTACTGGCCCAAATATAAAAACAACACCCAAAGGAATCAAATGTCCTCTCGTTTGCCATTGGGATGGGATTTCTTAGTCTGCAGGGGAGCAGAAAGACTGTTGAGGTTTTAAGGGTGAGGTTGGGGCGGATGTTCGGATGGGCAAGACCCACCCCATTATTTAAAAAATATATTCCTACCATACAGTGGGATTTCTTGCCCCCAGTCACAAATTAGGGCAAACTTCCTGTCTGCCCGTGGGAGGACAAAAAGACTGGTTTGTTACTTTTTTGGAAGTGGGGGTGTGGCCTATGCCAGAGTGCAACACTTGCACTACTTTCTTTTGCCACAAAGGCAAAATCCCTGGTGTCAGGTTGACTTTATACCCGGGGGAATATTATGGACAATATTCCTAATTGGGACAAACATCCTACCTGCCCCCAGGGGGGGGGCCGAACATCACTATCACCCCTTCTGGTGAGTGGTGTATGGCTCAATGTCAGATAGGCCACACCCTCTTTTTTGTTTTGGCTCCTTTTTAAAATGCCTAGCGTTTATTGGGTTTTCTGCCCCCCCCGGGCAGATTGGGGTGAATACCCCTATCCACCCCCCGGGGGCAGAAATTCTATTGGGCCATGAGGTGGGGTAGAGCAGGGCCCATGCCCAGGAAGGCCACTCTCCCTTCCCAAAAAATACTGCATAAATTAAGTAAGACTGTCTGGCTTGTTGTTGCAGTGTGGGCATGGCCATTCACATGGTGGGCAACCCTTACCTCTATTCTCTCTTTTTTTTTAAAACGTTCCCTGTTGTACCGTGGGCTTTCTACCCCGTGCAGGGGGAGCAGATTGGGGTGTAATCACCCCCATCTGCCCTCCAGGGGGGTAGAAAGTCTGTCACCGTAGTTTTTTATGGGGTGAGGCCATGGCCAGCCCTCATCGCTATATTTATTTTAAAAATAGACCCTGGTGTCTAGTTGGCTGTCTTCCCCCTTGGGCATACAAATGAAGGGTAATTATCTACGTCTTCCTCCCAGGGGGGCAGGAAGACTATCTTCTTGTTGGGGAGGGGGCATGGCCATGCCCATGGTGGGCAGCCCCCACCCCTATATTTAATAAGAAAACTCCCTGGTGTCTACTGGGCTTTCTGCCTTCCTGGTAGGGGCAGAAAGATGGTGACCATATTTCTTTAGTGGTTGAGGGCATGGCCATGCAGAGAGAGTTGATAGTATTGGTCACAAATGGTCTGATGTTTTCCCCCAGCCTGCGTGTACCCTCCTCGTCTGCAGTCTCTCATCATCCATCCCATCTCCACTGTCCTCCTTGTTAGGGAGACCATATGGAGCCCATGCTGACCGCATGCTGACCACATGCTGACCGCATGACTTAAAGCTCTGGAGACAGAACATTGGTCACATATGGGCCAATGGAAATTTTGATTATATGGGAAATGAAGCAGGTATATAGGTATGGATGTATGGACAACATCAAAGGAAAAATTGCATTGGTTTGTGTATTTGGGGGACACCAATAGATTGTATTGGGTATTATCTTTGCTCTATTTATTCCATCACCAGGCACCCATTACACACAAACATCATATACTTCTCCCACCTTCTCTTCAGGAGAATCATTATTCGCTGCAGAGAGGTTTTTGATTTCCAGCTCTCATTTCCTCCACTCATACAGGGTATTCTGCATTCCCTCAATTATTGCCACATCCTCTTTCAGATTGGGATTCCGGGCAAGTAACTTCTACTGTGCTTTCTGACTATTAGTACACCTCACAAGCTAAGTCCTTAATCAAATAGTCTATTAGAGTTTCAAATTCACATGTGCTTGCAAAAGTCTTTAAAAAAGCTTCTGAACCTCTGTGTTGTACTTGCAAACCTTGTGCAAAAATTGTGTCTCTTCAAATATACATTGATCTTAGAACCAAAATATTTTCTAACATCATCACAGGCATTTCATAAAGGTCAGAGAGTTCACCAGTTCGCCATCCACTGTTCCCACTGGCATTTCATCCAAAGCTTTCATACACATTCCTACCTTCAATCCCTAAACTAAGCAGTAAACCAGATTCCTTCCTAACTGCCGAAAATGCCAGCCATTCCAAGAATGTAAGAGTCAATAACTTTTATCTACTGCTTCCATGTCAGTAGAGGATCTCTCGTTTCCTATATGAACTGCACCAGTTGTGAAATGCTGGCAGCAGCCACGTTGGTAGGTGAATGGCAGATGTAGTATCCAACAATCTTCAGCTTGAATAACAGTTACTTAAGGTTTGGCTCAGGATTGTCAATGTCTACAAAACACACCACATTAAATAAAAAATACTTCCTGTTGGTTGATACATGTTTTGCTTGAATAGTTAGGCAATGTTCCTATGGAGTGTAGCCCCAGTATGCTTTAATGTGTCTAAAATAAGTTTGAGATCACATTCATGAAAGAAAAGTACAAGAATACTCAAGATGCATGTGTCTTCCAAAATCAAAGTGGCCGCTATTCTGTTTCTATTTCTATTTACATCATTTATAGAGCGCATGTTGACCCGAAGGGATCCCAGCACTGAGTAGGAGGCAGCATCCCAACCGAGCCCCTCAAGGATTAAGCTAATTGAAAAGCCAGGTTTTTATCACTTTCTGGAAGCTTAGCTCATTTTCTATCATACAAATAGCTGGTGGTAAGGTGTTCCAAAGTTTTGCTACATTAAAACTTAAGGAGCGACCACCGCTTCTCATTTTTTTGATAGTTGGGACAGAAGCCAGATGTAAATTTGCAGACCAGAGTGGTATATTCGGAGTATAGAGAGTGATCAGTTGTTGAAGGATAGGTGGACCATGGCCCTGCAAAGCCCAGTGTGTAATGCACAATGAAATCATATGTTATGTTATGTTATGTTAACATCATTTGCTATAGCGCTCGACTCACCCGGGGGCATCTCGCGCTGTTTCAGATCCTGACAGGAGGGGAGTACCAAATGAGATCAGAATAAGTATGCTTTTAGTGATTTACGAAATTTAACATATGTGGGGATGGGTCGCAGAGTTAATGGAAGTTCGTTCCAGTATTTTGTCATGAGATACGAGAAGGCCTTGCCCCCCATGCGTGTTTGGCGAATATCGGGGACACACAGTAAGGCTTTGTCGCTAGATCTGAGATTTTGCCTTGGGGCATAGGCCGTTCACTTTTTTTGAAGGTAAAACGGACCTTTGCCTTTTAAGGCGTTGTAGGTGAGGCAACAGATCTTGAAATGGGAATGTTTTTTCTCTGGAAGCCAGTGCAGTTCCCTCAGTAGGGGCGCTGAGGGAGTTCCAGGAGGGCGGTTCAGAGTAAGCCTGGCCGCCGTGTTCTGGACAACCTGGAGTTTGGAGAGCAGTGATTCACTAGCTTCTGCTAGGAGCGCATTTCCATAGTCCAGTCTGCTTATCACCATGGCCTGGACCAGCATTCTCCGGACTGTCCTGGGGAGGAAGGGAAAGATTCTGCGCAGAAGGCGTAGATTATAGTAGCAGGCGCTCGTAGTTGCCGCAATCTGATCTTTCATCGTAAGTGCTTGATCTAGTTTTATGCCTAGATTCTTTATAGTTAGTTTAGGCGTCGGAACGGTACCCAGTTGGTGTGGCCACCATTCATCCGACCAAATGGAGGAGGCTTTACCCAGCAGCATGATCTCTGTCTTCTCTGGATTTAGCTGAAGACAGTTTTCTGTCATCCAGTTGGTGATTGCTTGCATTCCTGATGAAAAACGTTTTTTTGCTGTTATCAGGTCTTGGCCTAGAGAAAACATTAGCTGGGTGTCATCAGCATAGGATATAATCTCAAAGCCAAAATGTTCTGCAATGTTTGCTAACGGGGCCATATAGATATTGAACAAGGTGGGGGTCAAACATGAGCCCTGCGGAACACCCTTGTCCAAGCTCATTTCACGTGATGAGTACGGGCCCTGGATGACGGTTTGCTGTCTATCAGTTAGGAAATGCTGAAACCACTTTAGAGCCACACCCTGTACACCAATTTTATGCAGCCTTTCCAAGAGCCTTGGATGAGTGATGGTATCAAAGGCTGCAGAGAGATCTAATAATATCAGTATAACAGGTATTTCTGCATCAACCTCCAATCTCAAGGAATCAGTCACGGCCAGAAGCACCGTCTCTGTACTGTACCCAGGGCGAAAGCCCGATTGTGAGGGATCAAGAATATAGTTGGATTCAAGATAAGATCCCAACTGCTTGTTTATTAGGCCTTCAAGTTGTTTGCCCAAAAGAGGTAGCAGGGATATTGGGCGATAGTTACTAAGAGATTGTTGACCTAGCGTTGCTTTTTTTAGTATAGGCCGTACATATGCTGCCTTCCATTCTGTCGGGATTTTGCCTGTTTTTATTGAGCAATTAAAGATCTCCTGGATCATTGGGGCGCAGCAGGTAGCCAAAAGAGATATTATTTTTGGTGGACAGAGATCCCGGGGGGACCCAGACTTGGCTGCAGCCAGAAAGCTGTGTATTTCCTCTAGAGTGAAGGGCTGAAATCTGTCTAGTGTACATGGGGGTGTTTTTTCCTGTTCTTCGTTTGAGCTGGTGGTCACTGTGTTTTGCACAGGGACAGTAGGAAATTTTGAATAGATGTGGGTAATTTTCTCCTGAAAAAAATTGGCCAGAGAATGACAGAGGTCCTGGGATTCCGCGAGAGATTGCCTGCAAGCTTGTGGAGAAATGAAATCCTGAACTATCCTGAAAAGGACTTTGGGGGAGTTGTCAGCTTGTTCGATTTGATTAATGATAAAGGATCGCCTAGCAGATTTAATATTCTGATCGTACAGGGACAGTGCTTGTTTACATTTTTCCCTATCTTGAGGCTCTTTCCTTTTCTGCCACAGTCTCTCTAAGGTCTTGCATGTGGTTTTTTCTTGTTTTAGTTCTGGCGTAAACCAGGGGGCTGATGGTCGATGATGCGCAAAGCCGTGATTTTTAAAAGGGACGGTTACGTTCTGGGCCGCCGTAAAGGCAGAGTTGAAGGAATTCAGTAATTCAGAGACCTCATGGTTATCGTTTGGTAACTTCGGGTGAAAGGCTTTACTAAAGGCTTCAGGGGTAAGTTTATGCCATGGCCTGTAAGCATCGCGTTGCAGTATGTTATTTACAATGGGCCCCCGGGGGAGAGGGGGCTGTACCTCAAAAGTGATTAAAAAGTGGTCGGTCCATGTAAGGGGAAGAGGGGTCTTACAATCCAGCTGTTCTATATTGGAAAAAATGTAGTCCAATGTATGACCTGCTGTGTGCATGGGGCCCTTGACTCTTTGAGAGAGCCCTAGTGTTTCAAGGTCAGATAGAAGTTTACTGACTCCCGGGTTTGTATTTCCTTCCCCATGGAAGTTAAAATCGCCTAAAAGGAGAAATGTATTGGAAGCTAAAACGTGCATGGCTATCTGTTCTGTTAGTAGCTGACTGAAATTTGTCTTCAGCCCCGGGGGGCGGTAAATGAGGGCTCTATTCCAGCTATCCGTAGCAGAGAGATTGATCTTAAAAACCCATGACATGTTTATAGTATTTTTAAAAGCTATGGCAATGCCTCCCCCCCCCTTTTTCCATTCCTATCGATATGGATTAATTTGTAATTATCCGGGATGGCTAGCGCAATGGTTCGATGGTTGGAGGGGTTAAGCCATGTCTCTGTTAGAAAGCAAATATCCGTGGCCTGGGAGGAAATCACATCCCATATCTCGGTAGAGTGCTTAGCCAGTGACCTGACATTGCAAAGAATACAATTTAGACCATGTTTTGGCGAAGAGTGTCTAGGTTCTTCCCTTAGAGATCTGCCAGTCTCTAGGTCACTTTGAAACTGACATTTATAGCAGGCAATCAGGCCTTAAAGAGTGTGTGGGTAGTGGTTGGTACATAAAAGTTTTAGAGGAGTTTTAGCATTTTCATCACCAGTGTTAAGTTCCACTGGAAAAGTGCCACCAGAGATTCCCACATGCAGGTAAGTGAAGTTTTAATCCAACAGTGGTGGACAAAAAAATCACCATCCACCTCACAGCTCATCCCAGACGCAACTGCAAACATAAAACTCTCCCATCAGCCTGGTTCCATGACCATGCAGTGAAGAATGACATGCACAATGACTTAAGAAGGTTCCAACACCATAAGAAACCAATTGTACAACACAAATCGATTATATCACACTTCCATGTTTGCTTTTGAAGCAAAAGTGAGGTTGTTTTAGTGCATGAAATTCAGCACATGTGCAGAAGTGGGCCCATGGTTGTAAGTGTTCAGCTTGTGTGATACATGTTGCAGCAGCGAGTGGTATGATGCAATATGAGTGGGTGACTTAGTGTGACGAGGTGTGTTCTAGAGTAATGAGGCGAGGTACAGTGTGAATGTGTGATGTGTAGCACGGAGTGGCATGCAAAAATTGTGTGATGCACAGCATGACATTTCGAGATGTGCCATGGTATCATGCAATGCTATATGGTGTTTTGTAGTGTGATGTGATGTTGGGGTGTGGTGTGGTACACAATGGTCATGTATGATGTGATATGTTTCGTGGTAAGATTCAATATGTATTTGGTATTGTAGTGAATGGGGTGCTATGATGTATGTAGTTTGGTATGATGTGGTAATGTTGGTAGACTATGGTGTGAAGCAGCATTTGGTATTTTGCACTGCGTTCGGATGTGTTGCGTGTGAGATTGTATGTTGTAGTATGGTTTAATGTTGTGTTAAATATGTTGTGATGTGGTGCAGGGCTGATTGCTGTGGGTCTGACTTTCTTCTTGTATGCTCAGCAATTAGGCAAGTGAAATATTTTCAATACCCTCTTGCTAGGCATATACCTCTGCCAGTTATATGCACAGTGATGCTGCTGTTTCAGAGAAGGCGGTCCAGCCCTCCACACGTAGTGAGGATATGAAGCAAAATCATTAGCCACCTAAAATCTGCCATGAGGTACAGAGAGTTGGGACCCAGGCATATGCAATTCAATATTGACCCTGCACTAATAGGAACTGTTCAGCACAAACTGCCTGGCAAGGTCCTCCCTGAACCGGAAAACAAGCAACCCAATACCAGTTTCCAAACTGACGTAGCATGGTGGGCAAAAGAACTATGAGTTTGAATGCTACCCTGAGCGATTGCCAGTGGTTAGACCTATTGCAGTCATTGCTCCTGTCACCTTTTGTGTGTTTGATTAAGATAGCTAGGGCATTGACTAATTCTTCTTCCATTTGAATTTTCCGAGATTCTCTCGTCAGCATCTACACAGTCTTTCTGACCGTCCTGAGTACCCAGATCATCTGCATTATTTCTAGTGCAAACAATTGGTCTTACATTTGTCCTGAGCCGGCTACTCTCAAACTTGAGTTCTCGCCCTCAGTGTTGACTGACATATCACTGTCACCACCCACCCTTCCTGAGTCATGGAGTCTTCCAGCTCCTTACTCCCCCTGGTTCCTAACCACCTTTCATGAGAACTAAACTTCCTCCATCAACCACTAAAGCTTACACTGCAATTGACAGACTATACAGCAGATGTGCATGCACCCTATAACAACAGCACACTGCGTTTAATCTATCATTTATTATTTGACACCTTGCAAGAACCCCTCGACCCACACACACTGAATAACCATTACTAACCTTCTCTGGATGCTTATTCTTCACCAGATCACCCCCACTGATTTCATGAGCCATATCATTCTTCCTATTTTATTTATTTTATTTATTTATAAAGTTTTATACAGCGTGGACTAGACCCGTTGTGGGTATCAGAGCGCTTTACAAAAGTTACATCAAAAGAAAAGTTGAGCGCTAGTCACACAGAAATGAGTAACTAACATGAGATCGTATATGTTGTAGGTTCTCGTTGAAGGTCAGGAGTGTGTTAGTCATTCACGCTTAGAGTTCATCACGAATCCTGGTAGGTGAGCAGCTTCTGGTTGGTATCAACTCGCCACAGGGCTGGGATCAGGAGAGAGTTTTATTCATTAGAAGTAGTTGACTTCTTTTTTGAAGGAGGTGGTGGAGGGGTTCATTCTGATAGCCGTGGGCAGGGCGTTCCAGATCCTAGGTGCTAGGCCAGAGAAGGTGCGTGAGTAGGTTTTCTTTTTCCTAAATTTTTGAGGTTTCAGTAGCAGGGTGCTGGTGCTTCTCAAAGTTCTGCTGTTGCCTGATAATTCCAGTTTATTGGCTAGATACTTTGGTGTGCTAAAGTGCAGGGCTTTGTGTGTCATGCATGCAATTTTTAGCTGTGCTCTTGCCTCATATGGGAGCCAGTACAGTTCCTTTAGATCAGAGGTGATGTGGTTGTTCTTTTTGGAGCCAGTGACAAGTCTTGCAGCCGCGTTGAGTGAGGCTCTTAAAGGAGCCAGACTGGATCTCGGCAAGCCACATAGGGTTGTATTCCCGTAGTCTATTCTGGGTATAACTAGAGCTTGAACGGCTGTTTTTAGGTTGTTGTCGTTGAGGAAGGGTTTTAGTTTTCTGAGAATGCTCATATGAAAGTTGGCTCCTCTGGTGGCTGTGCTGATGTGATCCCTCATGTTGAGATTCTTGTCAAGTATTATACCCAGTGATCTTGTGGAATCGATAATGTGAGGTTTGCAGTTGAAGGCTGTTAAGTGTTTCACCCAGTTTACTCTCTGTCACCTTGTCCTTGTGGTGGGGAGATTAGGAGAAAGTCTGTTTTGAGCGCACTGAGTTTGAGGTTGTTTTTTGTCAGCCAGATGTGGGTTTTTTGTAAAGTTGTGTTGAGTAGGCGCATGTCATCCGGCGATGATATTTTTAGGTATAGTTGAGAATCATCCGCATACATGTGGTAATGGACATTGGAGAGTTTCAGAATTTCAGTTAAGGGCTCAATGAATAGATTGAAGAGGGTAGTAGATAAGGCGGAACCTTGAGGGACTCCCAGTGTGACCGGCGTGGTCGTGGACAGTGATTGGTTAATCTTAATTCTTTGAGTTCGGTTATCTAAGAAGGAGGCAAACCACTTTAGGACAGCTCCTGATAAACCCATTCTGTGTTCAAGTAGGTCCAGGATACTGTTATGTTTGACCGTATTAAGGCTGATGATAGGTCTAGGAGGATGGATTCATTTTGATCTAGTATTCTGAGTGCGTCATCGACGATGAGAGTCAGGACAGTTTCCGTGCTGTGATTCTGCCAGAAGCCTGATTGGAACTGGTCGATGAGGTGGAATTGGGCTATATGGTTGCATAGTTGGGAATTAACGCACATCTCTAGTAGTTTTGCTAGGGAAGGAATAGTGGATATTGGACGGTAGTTATCTGGAATTGTGTGGTCAGCTGTTGTTTTTTTTAGAATGAGGGTTACTTGACCTTCTTTTAGGCAGCTTGGAAGGGTTCCTTGCGCTAGTGATGCATTCACTATCTTTGTCCAGATGAGTATAAGAGCAGTTTTGATCTCGCTGAACATGTTGGCTGCAAGCGGATCGCAGAAGTGATTTGATGGTTTGAATGTTGTTACTAACTTAAGGATGTCATTTTCATCAAGGTTTTTTAAAGTGTTCCAGGACGCATTGTTTTTGAGGGTAAGTTCATGTTGGATTGGTGTTTGTGCCGATTGCGGCGTGTGGGGGTTGGGAGGGGGCAACAATGTGAGTTGTTCATTTGCTGTAAGGAGCTCTTTTTCTATCATTTAGGATTTTTCCAAGAAGTGGGCGGCAAATGGGTTGCAATTAGGCTGCAAGTTGGGGCCTACTGAGGAGTCGGTGGGATGCTGAGCGGACTGAAGTTAATAATTTCAAATAGTTTTCTTGGTCGATTTCTAGCATTGTTTAGTTGATCTTTGAAGAAATTAGCTTTTGAAATTCTGATGTGTTTGTTGTAATTACTCCTCCTTGATCTTAGTTGTTTAAGGTGCTCTAGGGACGGTGTGGATCCAGGCCCGTTCCGCTAGTCTTAGGTTGCGTCGTTGATCATTTAGGCTCCCATTGTACCAAGGTTTGTAGTCTTTAGACAGTAATGCTTACTTTTGTCACTGAGCTATCCTTACTTTGTCCACAGATTCACAATTTAGAGAGCCTCCTCTTTTGCATAACCATGCCGGAGGTAGTTTACAACACAGCTCTCCACCTTTCAACAATTTAAATGGAGACTCACCAGTTGTCGAATGTTGAGTCAAATGGTAATTCTAAATCTCATCATTGACTGTTTGCTCAATATCCAATCTTGAATGTACTGCCAACTGCATGCCCTCCTTAAGCAATCTATTCAGTTTCAACATCCACCCTCTCAATCATAGGCTGTTTAGGGAAATTGTTCAATGTATACTGTCTGCATCTCCTTGAGAAATATGCAACAAATATTACAAATGAACTGAACACCATTGTTTGACACAAACACTTTTATATAAATCCAATCAAAAACACACATTTTAGAAACTCTACAACTGATTTTGCATCGGCAGATCTTGTAAGTATGTAGAAAATCCTTTTTGAATGACAGTCAATAAGAACTATCAACATTCTTTCTCCTTCAGTAAATTAGCAACTGATTTCACAGGCCTCATCTGTTGCTAATTTCTCACAAGGAGAGGCTGAAAATGTGGCTGAACACAACATAGATTTGCTCAACACAAAATTTCTATCATAGACTGATGAGCCCTACAAGTGCCTGGCCATCAATAGTACAACTTCAGTTTTTACTTTGTCAAAGGCAAACCAGTCGGTACTAAATGAGCCAAATGAAATGTTGATCTCTCCCACAAGCAGTTAGGACAATCCTTGAATCGTCAAACACACATAAGGTGATGGGAGGATTAAAATTAGTCTAGCCAACAGTAGCGGCCGATGTTGTGTAGGAGTGGTGAGGCAGGCGGGCAATCGCAAGGGAGGGGAGTCTCCCAGGGCTCTGAATTTGCACTCCCACAGAAAATGGAAACCTGTGCCTGCTCTCTCCAACCCACCAATGCAGCTGGGGTTGGAGAGAGCTTGAGTGCGCATGACGGTTTGGCCGGCTTGAGACAGCCGGCCAAACCATCAAGCACACTGACAACAGTGCACTATCACTCTTCCTGTGCCTGTCATCCACCTGACCCCACCCCCAAGACTCGTCAGGAAAGGAAAAATCAAATGATAATAAAAAGTGATTATTATCATTTTATTTTTCCTTTCTTGCCGTTTTGAGGCATGGGGGTGGCGCTCCTCCGCCACAGCGAAGGAGCCACGGCTGCTGGCCACTGGCAATCACTCGGGTAGCATTCCAACCCATCATTCTTTTGCCCACTATACCACCTCAGATTAGACCTAGTCATACACAAATCTGTCTTGACCTTGCTCGAATAGGAACAGTCAAGCCCGAACTGCCAAGCCAGGTCCTCTCTGAACCAGAACACAAGCTACCCAAGAATGGTTTTGCCCTGATTGGGGCTCTTCAGTCGGGTGTAGATTTATTCCAGAGGCACAATGAGCAAGGAACCCATGTATGGTCATACCCTTGGCCACGTAGGAAACCCTCTCACATTAGGATAACTTTCCGCACTCAGTTCCACCTGCACCCTGTTCCAGCTATTGAATTCATCAGACATATATTCTTTGTCATCTCTTCACAATCAAATTGCTGATTTTCAGTAGAACTGAAGCCCATTTTTTTGCCTCTCTCTCTACTTGATACAGAGCTGCCAAATCTGTCAACATCCATGAATCCACAATACAATCCACATCATCATTGTCTTCTTCCACATCGCCACCAACATATGCCAAGAAGAAATGTGGAAAAATCTGCATGTATAAAGAAAAGGTTATGCTGTTCCTGAGGAATGTGAGTCAGAAGGAAGGGAATCTAAACCAACCCGACCAGAGTGGTTCAAAGTTGGGAATCCATTTATTGGATTTTAATGCCCTCACACACCCAGTAGGGTGTCATGCTTCATCATTGGGCTGCTCCTCGTCAGGTCTGCAGTGCAATACCCGACGGGCTCCCTATAGTTGGGGCACTTTAGCGGAGATCTTTTTCCAACAGCCGTAAGGTGAAGTGGGGGTGAGGGGCCAAGTGTGTGTAGATGAATATTATTTGAGTGAATCTAAAATAGGGTTGGGAGTACCAACGACAACTTTTAATCAATAGGTCTCCTACCCTAAGTAAAATCAATTAATAAGGCGCTCGACTAAGCTTATGTCTTAGATTAAGTGTACTTATTGGTGACAGGTCAACATGTTTCTCGCTCAGTGTATAGTCTACAGGCGATTCGTCAGGACCAGAAAATGAAAACTATCTACAACTCAGAAATGGTGACGTGGATGCATACTCACATCAACCATACAACTAACTAGTTGTGTACCTGGTAGTACTGGAACTACCTGTAAGGGGAGAAAATGTGATACTGATTACATCAATTTAATTACAAATGTGTATATCTTCTCCTTTCCCTTGTGAGGCTGACTCTTAATATTCAGTGGTGAACATGAAATGAAAACACATTAAAAACTGTTAAAATTAGTGCCACACGGTGAGTGCACAAGGTGAACTAGCGTGAACTACAGCCCTTGTGGCACATTACAAAGCAGCAGAGAGACTCTCTGGGGACTCACCCAATGATTAGGACTAACCAGGCTTCAACAGTACCCAGTAGGCTGTACACGAGGAGTTCCTCATGTACTGGAGCGATTGAGTAGGGAGACAATAAATAGTGCTTGTATTAGTCACATCTTTCTATTACATACTGTGCAGTGATGACCATACTTCCCGGTCTCACTAACACACTCGTCGTCATTCATACATTGCAGTGAATGGGCTTTGACTCATAACCACTCTTTCAAGGTGTTCCTAAATACCACCACCTCCTCATAGTGAGGCAGCAAGTACGATCGGCCACGTCACGTGTGGCAATGCAGTGTTATACATGCAACTTTCACAAGTATCCCCCGTCTCGGTAATGGTATTCAAGTTGAAGGGGGTTGGTGTCCCTGTGAAGCATGGTTTGGCAGGGAGCGCGTCATTGCTCGCGATCACTCTGTAATGTGTTACCTTGATCATGAATTAAAACCATGTGTGCACGGGCACGCGAAGTTTCAAATTCGTGATGCGTTTTCATGCCTATCAAGTGTGGCAATATGGTGTTATACGCGAGCATGCCAAATAATGAGTATTTCCCTCGTCGGTTGTGCGATATTAGTTGCGGGTTGCTGGTTGAGCGTAATGCGCGGTATGGTGGCGTGTAACTTGATCCAGGTCACTGCATGTGCGTCATGCAGTGTCTCACTCGTAAGAGCAAATTCATTGTGTACCAGCCTTAGGGGTTGAAACCCAATTAACATGAGCGCGTGGACTTAGGACAAGCACTAAAGCTGTACGGGCGCGTTAAGTTACGGTCAAGTCTGCGTGGGTTAGGGAGTCTGCGGAATAGAGTATTCAAGTGTGTGCCAGTAGCACGCTGTCTCAGGACCTACCCACTCCTACCGGGTCCGGGAGGTGGAGTGGTCCGAGACCGCGTTTGTTTTATCGGTGCGTCTCTGTGCTTCGGGGGGGCGGGGCATGACTGTGGTAGCTAGCGCGTGTGTGTTGATGCTCGTCTTGTCGGCCATGTTGGAGTGGTTTCTTTAGCGGAAGTGTGCATTTTCGGACATGGTAAAAACATAACAACACTCAGAAGTGACAAGCGTGTCGGGTTGATTTATACAATCCATGAAAAGCGCTAATTGAGCATACCATTTAAGAATGCTCCTCAACCATTTTACACACCGCTGTTAGTGTGTCTCATCTCCTGTGCGGCACACATTGTGTCAGGTCCCTCACGAGACTACATGGTGCTATTATCTTAGCGATGTGGTGTTGCTGGATGGTTTTGCATTACCCTCAGTGTATTGGCAGTTAAAGGGCATCACGGTATAACTTCATAGTATTAAGACTGCTCCTCAACCAGTTTACACACTGCTGTTAGTATGTCTCATCTCCTGTGCGTCATATATTGTATAAGGTCCCTCACAAGACTTAAAGGTGCTATTATCTTAGCGATGTGGTGTTGCTAGATGGTTTTGCATTACCCTCAGTGTATTGGCAGTTATAAGAGGGGCATCACGGTTTAACTTCATTACATTCTTAGGTGTTTAAGATTCTCGTATTGGTGTGGCAATCATATCTATTGGTAACTCAGGAGACTCAGTGGTGCTACTACATTAACAGTGTATAATTACTAAATGGTGTATGCACTTCGACCATCGTGTGATCAGTTATAGAGGCCCAACTTTCTGACACTAGGGTGTCCATCGTCACCAAGTGGTGACATTCTGTCAGACTCTTAACATGTTCCAAGGTATATCTTCATTCAATCCTTGGGTGTGTGAAGCAAGTCGATGTACCCATCTCTGTCCCTTCAGGAAAAGAGCGTTTTTTGTGATTTTTGCGAATGCTTCCAAGATGACCCCCAATTCAGTGAGTCAGGTGTGTGGTGTTTCTCAAGGTAATGGGTGCACATTTTAGTGTTGTTCTTCTGGCAGTGGAAATTACTCCGATGTTCAGAAATGCGTAACTTGATCAGACGGGTGGTCATCCCTACATATTGTAAGTTGCAGGGGCACGTGATCAAATATATACAGTTGGGTGTGTTGGGTGTGTTACAGTTGGTGTGCGACCTCATTTCCCATGTGAAAGAATTGTTAAAGGTAATGGTTTTCTGTACTGATGTAAAGGCACAAGCAGTGCATGAACCACAAGGGTAATGGCCTTTTACAGGTGGTAACTGCCATAATGTTCTCTGGTCACCCAAAGCGGGGGATCTTTGATCTAGTGTGGATCAGCATGTCCTTCAAGTTCCTGGAACGTTTAAACGCGAAGCGTGGTGGCTCCAACGTCATTGAGCCAGTGTTTAATATGCCCCAATGTTTCTTAATGACTTTCGTCAGTTGATTGGAGGCTGGTGTGTATGTGGTAACACAGGTAAGGGTGTCAGTAGGGGTCCTGTCTCTATGTTCTAACAACGCCTCACGGTTGTTATTCCTTGCTCTTTTTCTGGATAGAGCTATACTTCGTGATGGGCATTCTCGTGCAGCCAAATTTTTTGCCAATATTTCTGACTCAGTTCTAAAATCTTCCAATTTACTGCTATTTCTCCTCACCCTCAGAAATAGCCCAAAGGGGAGATTCTCTTTCAGGGCGCGTGGGTGATGACTACTGAAAAGTAGCAGACTGTTACGATCTGTGTTTTTCCTGTGCATCATAGTCGTCAGACTGCCTAGTTCAAGTTTGATCGTCAGGTCTAGAAACGCTATCTGGTTGTGCGAGACTGTGCTGGTAAATCTCAAATATGGGTTCAGATTATTAATCCACGAAAAAAAGTCTTTACATGATTGCGAGTCGCCTGACCAAAAGATGAGAATATCATCTATGAATCTCTTCCGCATACGTATGTTGGAACGGTAAGGGTTCGATTCATGGAAGATGAGTTGGCCCTCAAAGGCCGCCATGTATAGACAGGCTACACTAGGGGCAAAGGTACTACCCATGGAAGTACCCTGGGTTTGATGATATAACTGGCCTTTAAACTCAAAGATGATTTCGGTAAGTGCTAGTGTGGCACATTCCAGGACAAAACTGGGTGGCGTAGGGGAGTCCCAAATAGCCGAGCTGAACTCCTCTTCTATCACATCTAGAGTGGCTCTCTGGGGGATGTTGGTGTAGAGCGCCTCTACATCTAGTGTGATCAGGAAATCAATGTCATTTGTAGGTTGGAATTCGGTCAGTAGGCGTAGCACATCAGTAGTGTCCTGTATGTAAGATGGAATTAGTCTCACCAGTGGTTGTAAGAAGTGGTCACAAAATTGTGATAATGGTTCGAGTATTGAATTGATCCCTAAAACTATAGGACGACCCGGTACTGGAGTGGTCCCCTTATGTATTTTTGGTAAAATGTAAAAGTAAGGGGTCCTGGGCTCTTTCTTGATTAGGAAGTCAGCTTCCTTTTTGCTCAGTCAGCCTTCCGCTGAGAAGACTAGCGCAGTTATGGTCTTGGTTAAGTGTGCCAACGGGCTACTGGTGATGGGAGTGTAGTACTTCCGGTTACCCAGTTGTCTCAAGCACTCAGTGTCGTAGTCAGTAGTGGCCATATTTATTGTGGCGCCCCCTTTATCAGCTTGTTTGATTATAATTGAGGTGTCATTTGCCAGGGATGTGACAGCTGCCAACTCTCCTCTAGGGATATTACAAAAGTGTCTGGGGTCAGAATCCGTTTTTAAGTCTATGAGAACAGCTTGTTCAAAAGTAGCAACTTCGTTTGGTATCATACTGATATTGGGAGTGAATGTGGAGGGGTTGTGTAAGCCCGAGTCACTCACTCTTTGGGACGATCTCTCATCAAAGAAGGCTCTCAGACGTACTTTGCGAAAGAATTGTTGCAATTCACACTGTTGTTGGAATTGGTCCACCCTGGGAGTGGGGACAAACCCCAATCCTTTTTGCAGGACCCTCTCTTCAATTTCAGTAAGTGATCTTGAAGATAGATTCACTATCAGGTTCTCTTCTTGGAGTAACTCCTTGTTTCCATCACCCGTTGCTGGGGTTCTTCCCACTGAACCCTCTTCTCTTGTTGATTTCCTCTTCTTCGCCCGCGCCCTTTGCCCCAACCTCTGCCTAAAATAGGTTGGCTCATGCCTGGTGGGCAAAATGGGGGCGGGCCTTGGGGGAACATTGGGTATTGCCAGTAAGGTGGTCCCTGGTACTGTGGTACAGGGTAACCATTATAGCCCTGTCGGCCACCCCTCCTTGTTTGATTATTGTTCCAGTTTTCCACACTGGAGTCACTGTTGCTAGATGAACCCCGTCTGGTGGAATTGGAGCTAGTGTCTGAGATATTGTTTGTGCCGGGTGGGACAAAATCCTGTTTAAGGTATGGATAGACCTTCTCTTTGTCAAAGCGACGGATTTCTTTTTGTAGTTTCACTACTTTTTGTTTCATAAGATATTCCTTATGTTCAGCAATTTCGCTATTCAGTTCTGTTAGCTTGGCTTTAAAGCTAGCACTTGGTATAGCGCTTTTTAAACCTTTTTGCTGTGCTGATTATCAGTATGAGTAGGTCCCTCATGCATTTCCACGAGACCTGGGACCATTCTGTCTTGAATAAACCATCCTCTAGGAAGATCCTAGGAAAATTCTTAACAATCAGGCCATTGGGTGATATATTGGCCCTCAAATATTCGGTCATCAGAGCACCGTGTAGGGTGATCTTGACCCATTCTCTCTTCAAAGATGTGAGGGACTGCCAATCCTCCGATTGGCTCCCTGTGGTGGCACCACTTTCTGCTCCCAGAATAGACGGAGCCCTAAGTATCTCTGCTGCTAAGTCATCTCCATAACTCAAACCCTGACCTTCCATGTTGTAGAAGTCGGGGAATAATATCGGAGGAATCGGTGAAAAAGTGTGGACACCAACTCAAATGTAGTAGTGTCAGGTTGATCAATAGGGGGACAAAACTAATTTTACCCACCAAGAAAGTCCCACGGGGGACGCCCGTGCTGAAGTCAATACACAAGGGAGGGACCAGGGGGCTTTTTGGGAAGGTCCAGCATAAATGCCCTGGAGCAAGTATAAAGAAAAGGTTATGCTGTTCCTGAGGAATGTGAGTCAGAAGGAAGGGAATCTAAACCAACCTGACCAGAGTGGTTCAAAGTTGGGAATCCATTTATTGGATTATAATGCCCTCACACACACAGTAGGGTGTCATGCTTCATCATTGGGCTGCTCCTCGTCGGGTCGGCAGTGCAATACCCGACGGGCTCCCTATAGTAGGGGTCCTTTAGCGGAGATCTTTTTCCAACAGCCGTAAGGTGAAGTGGGGGTGAGGGGCCAAGTGAGTGTAGATGAATATTATTTGAGTGAATCTAAAATAGGGTTGGGAGTACCAACGACAACTTTTAATCAATAGGTCTCCTACCCTAAGTAAAAACAATTAATACGGCGCTCGACTAATGTTATGTCTTAGATTAAGCATACTTATTGGTGACAGGTCAACATCTTTCTCGCTCAGTGTAAAGTCTACAGGCGATTCGTCAGGACCAGAAAATGAAAACTATCTACAACTCAGAAATGGTGACATGGATGCATACTCACATCAACCATACAACTAACTAGTTGTGTACCTGATAGTACTGGAACTACCTGTAAGGGGAGAAAATGTGATACTGATTACATCAATTTAATTACAAATGTGTATATCTTCTCCTTTCTCTTGTGAGGCTGACTCTTAATATTCAGTGGTGAACATGAAATGAAAACACATTAAAAACTGTTAAAATTAGTGCCACACGGTGAGTGCACAAGGTGAACTAGCGTGAACTACAGCCCTTGTGGCACATTACAAAGCAGCAGAGAGACTCTCTGGGGACTCACCCAATGATTAGGACTAACCAGGCTTCAACAGTACCCGGTAGGCTGTACAAGAGGAGTTCCTCATGTACTGGAGCGATTGAGTAGGGAGACAATAAATAGTGCTTGTATTAGTCACATCTTTCTATTACATAGTGTGCAGTGATGACCATACTTCCCGGTCTCACTAACACACTCGTCGTCATTCATACCTTGCAGTGAATGGACTTTGACTCATAACCACTCTTTCAAGGTGTTCCTAAATACCACCACCTCCTCCTAGTGAGGCAGCAAGTACGATCGGCCATGTCACGTGTGGCAATGCAGTGTTATACATGCAACTTTCACAAGTATCCCCCGTCTGGGTAATGGTATTCAAGGTGTAGGGGGTTGGTGTCCCCGTGAAGCGTGGTTTGGCAGGGAGCGCGTCATTGCTCGCGATCACTCTGTAATGTGTTGCCTTGATCATGAATTAAAACCATGTGTGCACGGGCACGCGAAGTTTCAAATTCGTGATGCGTTTTCATGCCTATCAAGTGTGGCAATATGGTGTTATACGCGAGCATGCCAAATAATGAGTATTTCCCTCATCGGTAGTGCGATATTAGTTGCGGGTTGCTGGTTGAGCGTAATGCGCGGTATGGCGGCATGTAACTTGATCCAGGTCACTGCGTGTGCGTCATGCAGTGGCTCACTCGTAAGAGCAAATTCATTGTGTACCAGCCCTAGGGGTTGAAACCCAATTAACATGAGCGCCGTTAATGTAGTAGCACCACTGAGTCTCCTGAGTTACCAATGGATATGATTGCCACACCAATACGAGAATCTTAAGCACCTAAGAATGTAATGAATTTAAACCGTGATGCCCCTCTTATAACTGCCAATACACTGCGGGTAATGCAAAACCATCTAGCTACACCACATCGCTAAGATAATAGCACCTTTAAGTCTCGTGAGGGACCTTATACAATATATGACGCACAGGAGATGAGACATACTAACAGCGGTGTGTAAACTGGTTGAGGAGCAGTCTTAATACAATGAAGTTATACCGTGATGCCCCTCTTTTAACTGCCAATGCACTGAGGGTAATGCAAAACCATCCAGAAACACCACATCGCTAAGATAATAGCACCATGTAGTCTCGTAAGGGACCTGACACAATGTGTGCCGCACAGGAGATGAGACACACTAACAGCGGTGTGTAAAATGGTTGAGGAGCATTCTTAAATGGTATGCTCAATTAGCGCTTTTCATGGATTGTATAAATCAACCCGACACGCTTGTCACTTCTGAGTGTTATGTTTTTACCACATCCGAAAATGCACACTTCCGCTAAAGAAACCACTCCAACATGGCCGACAAGACGAGCATCAACACACACGCGCTAGCTTCCACAGTCAGGCCCCGCCCCCCGGAAGCACAGAGACGCACCGATAAAACAAACGCGGTCTCGGACCACTCCACCTCCCGGACCCTGTAGGAGTGGGTAGGTCCTGAGACAGCGTGCTACTGGCACACACGTGAGTACTCTATTCCGCGGACTCCCTAACCCGCGCAGACTTGACCGTAACTTAACGCGCCCGTACAGCTTTAGTGCTAGTCCTAAGTCCATGCGCTCATGTTAATTGGGTTTCAACCCCTAAGGCTGCTACACAATGAACTTGCTCTTACAAGTGAGCCACTGCATGACGCACACGCAGTGACCTGGATCAAGTTACACGCCGCCATACCGGGCATTAAGCTCAACCAGCAACCTGCAACAAATATCGCACTACCGACGAGGGAAATACTCATTATTTGGCATGCTCGCGTATAACACCATATTGCCACACTTGATAGGCATGAAAACGCATCAAGAATTTGAAACTTTGCGCGCCCGTGCACACATGGTTTTAATTCATGATCAAGGCAACACATTACAGAGTGATCGCGAGCAATGACGCGCTCCCTGCCAAACCACGCTTCACGGGGACACCAACCCCCTACACCTTGAATACCATTACCCAGACGGGGGATACTTGTGAAAGTTGCATGTATAACACTGCATTGCCACACGTGACGTGGCTGATCGTACTTGCTGCCTCACTAGGAGGAGGTGGTGGTATTTAGGAACACCTTGAAAGAGTGGTTATGAGTCAAAGCCCATTCACTGCAATGTATGAATGACGACGAGTGTATTAGTGAGACCGGGAAGTATGGTCATCACTGCACAGTATGTAATAGAAAGATGTGACTAATACAAGCACTATTTATTGTCTCCCTACTCAATCGCTCCAGTACATGAGGAACTCCTCGTGTACAGCCTACCGGGTACTGTTGAAGCCTGGTTAGTACTAATCATTGGGTCAGTCCCCAGAGAGTCTCTCTGCTGCTTTGTAATGTGCCACAAGGGCTGTAGTTCACGCTAGTTCACTTGTGCACTCACCGTGTGGCACTAATTTTAACAGTTTTTAATGTGTTTTCATTTCATGTTCACCACTGAATATTAAGAGTCAGCCTCACAAGGGAAATGATAAGATATACACATTTGTAATTACATTGATGTAATCAGTATCACATTTTCTCCCCTTACAGGTAGTTCCAGTACTACCAGGTACACAACTAGTTAGTTGTATGGTTGATGTGAGTATGCATCCACGTCACCATTTCTGAGTTGTAGATAGTTTTCATTTTCTGGTCCTGACGAATCGCCTGTATACTTTACACTGAGCGAGAAACATGTTGACCTGTCAACAATAAGTACGCTTCATCTAAGACATAAGCTTAGTCGAACGCCTTATTAATTGTTTTTACTTAGGGTAGGAGACCTATTGATTAAAAGTTGTCGTTGGTACTCCCAACCCTATTTTAGATTCACTCAAATAATATTCATCTACACACACTTGGCCCCTCACCCCCACTTCACCTTACGGCTGTTGGAAAAAGATCTCCGCTAAAGTGCCCCTACTATAGGGAGCCCATCGGGTATTGCACTGCCGACCCTACGAGGAGCAGCCCAATGATGAAGCATGACACCCTACTGGGTGTGTGAGGGCATTATAATCCAATAAATGGATTCCCAACTTTGAACCACTCTGGTCGGGTTGGTTTAGATTCCCTTCCTTCTGACTCACATTCCTCAGGAACAGCATAACCTTTTCTTTATACTTGCTCCGGGGCATTTATGCTGGACCTTCCCAAAAAGCCCCCCTGTCCCTCCCTTGTGTATTGAAAAATCTGCATGTACATTTTTTACTCCGGCAACATGATGTATGTCAATACCAAATTCCTGTAGTCATGAAGCAGCCTCAATAATCTTGGTCTCTGTGGTATAGCAAGGCTGCAATGGGCCCTAATACAAGCCAGGAAACTTGTTCTCCATCCATTGGTTTTGTAGTAAAAACAGATACCATCTGGTGTGAAGTGGGCCTCTCAAAAACCCTGGGCTTCAGTGCCACTGCACCTACAGCACTACTGATAGCTGCACATTCCTGTTAGATGGAGCTTAGCATATTCCTTTCTCACTAAGTAAAAATGTCAATGGCTTCTGATCAGCACAATATCAAGCTTCCTGCCCTATAACAAAGTCCTGAAGTATTTCCATGAGCAATCATAGGCTAGGTCTTCCCTCTATATCATACTATAATGGCATTCGGTTGGGTGTCACGGACGGTCTCTGTTTAAGCATGAAGGCCTGGTCGTCGCTAGAGCTTAGGATTGATGGTCATCACAGGCAGTCGCTGTCGGTACGAAGTTCAGGTCTCCTGCTGGTGTTCATCATGGACATTTGTTGTTGGTGCGAACAGCAGGTCCCACTGGAGGTTTACATTGGTGGTCCTAGCGGGCAGTCGATTCTTCATGCAAAGAGTTCACTTTGTGGTCATGAGGAGCCCAAAACTTCTGTATCTTCTCCTTTTCT
Source organism: Calotriton arnoldi (assembly GCA_963921515.1). Classification (NCBI taxonomy): domain Eukaryota; kingdom Metazoa; phylum Chordata; class Amphibia; order Caudata; family Salamandridae; genus Calotriton; species Calotriton arnoldi. The sequence continues at coordinate 809,875 of CAWUFW010004401.1, read as the reverse complement.
TCCAGAGGAGTATACACTAATGCCAGTCAAGGGTCCATGATCAGATGCCACCTTTGTAGATCAGACCCACTCCAGCAAAGGCCAGTAGCAGACTCAGGCAGGTCCAGGTGGGTCCAGTTGGTGCTGGGCAGCAAGGCAGTTGCAGAGAGGTGTCTGAAAGCGTGTTGTGACCATGTAACTCAAGCAGGAGGTTAGTTAATTGACCATTGGAGTCACTTCTGGAGAGCCTGGGTTTAACACATTCAGGTACAATCTTCCTTCTTCAGGCAGCAGAGCAGTCCTTCTAATTCTTCCACAGGTCCAGGAGTGTTCTGTTGAGGGGTTATGAAGGTGCCTATTTTTATCCCCAGTGCTAGCCTGTGGGTGGGGAATGCCCCCTTTGTCTAACCTTCCCCCTTACCTGGGTTGGGCTCCAAATTGTCTAGGTTAACAAAGGGCAGGCAGGACTGAGTGTGAACTGCAGTCATACGTGGCAGGGCAGGTAGCTCTAAGAAGTCAGGAAGGGGGTGGACAAGTCCTGAGGCTATGTCCTTGAAGCTCCGGAAGGCTGAGTACAACCCCCAAGAACTTCCTGCTCAGCCAAGCAACACCCTGTCCCACACCCAGGGCCATTGTGTCTCTATTTCTAGAAGGAATACACAAAACACTACAGGAGAGCCCTTCACAGTTATGTGACACTGGTCAAAAGGCACCTTTGGTTTAGGCAGAAAAAAGGCAAGTTTGTAAAAGTGGATTTTTCAGAATAGTACCTTAAAATCTGACTTTACCACTAAGGAGGATTTATCATTACAATTCATTTGATTATAAACAGCATACCTCTATCTGGTCACAACCTAAAGTTATCACTTATTAACTGTAATAAGGTAACCCAGTCTATGAGAGAGATAGGCTTACAGCAGTGAAAACAAGTTTAGAGGCTTTTCATAGCCAGGACATGTAAAATGTAGGCCTGGGCGGAAAACTACGCTACGCTCGCGGAGTTTGCGGAGTTTGCGCTAGTATGCGGTACGCGAATTGCACGTAGCACAGTGCAAAAACGCGTAGCGTAGCGGGCATTTTTTGCTTGCTCGCGGTCCTCAACGTCAAGTTGGCGACCGCGAGCGTGCAAAATCAACATCCCGGCGAGACTTTTTCCTCGTTCGCGATCAGCAACATCAAGTTGCCGATCGCGAGCGTGGAAAATAAACCTCCCGGCGAGATTCTCAACGCGGGGAGGTCAGGTTTCTCATTGCGAGTGGTCGCGTATGCTCGTGACCGCTCGCGATGAGAAACTACCAGTCTGCGTTGAGAAAGCTGCTGCTCGAGTACAAATCTACTCGAGCGGCAGAAAACGACTGATTGCACTGTGCAAGATGCCGTTTGCAATGATTGCACAGTGCGGACAAGCATCCGGCACTGTGCAATCAGTGCGAACAGCATTTCCCTACCGCACTACGCAGTTCGCGTAGCTACGCGTAGCGCTACTACGCGAACTACGTCCAGGGTTAGTAAAATGTAAACTCACATGTCCTACTTTTTTAAAATATCATGCGCCCTGCCCTATGAATCTTTAGGGGCTACATTAAGGTGACTTATGAGTATTGAAAAGAAAGGCTTAGGCCTAGCAAAAGGTTTATTTTACCAGGTCGAAATGACAGTTCAAAACTGCACTACAGGCTACAGTGGTAGGCCTGAGACACATTTTACCAGCTATTTTAGTGGGTGTCTGCAACCCACTAATAACATTTAATTTAGAGACTCTGGATACCTGTAGTACCATATAGTAGTGACTTACAAGTAAATTAATTGTACCAATCAGGTATAGGCTAATTGAACAAGGTCCTAATGCCAACAAAAACAAATTCAGTAAAAACAGTGGTTGAAGGTAAAAAGTCTGGGGGAATACCAAGCCAAGGCTGTGAGGTCTAACAATTATCTAAATTGTGTGCAGGTTAATGGTCTGCATCAGGTATAAACAACAAGCAGACATACTGTTGAAAACTGGCTCTTTGCACCCATAACGTAACCTGTTAGCTGGTGTATATTTTGTGATCCATTTCAGGCATTTACTCCCCACTTCTCAAAATAACTACTACTTAAAATTCAAACAAAAGCAGGAAAGATGAAATAGTCATTGGAATTCCATATACATTTCTGATATGGCTGACTGAATGGATCTTTTTACAACTATCGGAATAACAGGTTAGTTATGGGAAACAGTCAGAACACCGCAGTCTAAACCACAAGTGTTCCGACTACGCAAGCTAAACCATGCTTGCCTTAACCACGCATATGCCCTAACCACGCATATGCGTGGTTAAGGCAATGCTTGGTCTAGCTGCTGGCTGCTGTGGACAGAAGCAGGAAGACCTCGCAGGAAGTGGTGAGGTAAGAGGGGCTGGGTATAGTTCTGGGCTGGGGGTGGGTGGGGGTTGCTTTGTGGTAGTTTAGTAGGCTGGGAGGGTCGGGGTAGAGTTATGGGCTGGGATGGGTCGGGGTTTATTTTGTTGGCTGAAGGGTGGGTCAAGGTTGTTTTGTGGGGCGGGCATTGTTTTGTGGGTTGGGGTAGGGCGGGTGTTGTTTTGTGGGCTAGGGGTGGAACGGGGTTGTTTTGTGGGCTGGGGGTAGGATGGGTGTTGTTTTGTGGGCTGGGGTGGGTCGGGGTAGTTTTGTGGGCTGGGGTGGATCAGGGATCGTTTTTTGAGAGGGAGGGTCAGGGTAGTTTTCTGGGCTGGGGGTGGGTCGGGTTTGTTTTGTGGGCTGGGGGTGGGTCGGGGTTGTTTTGTGGGTTGGGGGAAGTTTTCTGGGCAGGGGGTGGGTCAGGGGTAGTTTACTGGCCTGAGGGTTGGTTCAGGGGTAGTTTTCAGGGCTTGTGGGGTAGGAGGTAGTTTTCAGGGCTGGGGGTTGGAGGAAGTTTTCAGGGCTGGGGGTTTCGGGGATAGTGTTCAGGGCTGGGGGTTGGAGGTAGTTTTCAGGGCTGGGGTGTTCAGAGCTAGTTTTAAGGGCTGGGGGTAACTTTCAGGGCTGGGGGGTCAGGAGTTGTTTTCAGGGCTGGGGGTGGGTCAGGGTAGTTTTCAGGGCTGGGGGTTTGGAGGTAGTTTTCAGGGCTGGGGCGGTTCAGGCTAGTTTTCAGGGCTGGGGGGTCAGGGTAGTTTTCAGGGCTGGGGGATCAGGGTAGTTTTCAGGCTGGGGGGTCAGAGGAAGTTTTCAGGACTGGGGTTTGGAGGTAGTTTTCGGAGCTGGAGGTGTTCAGGCTAGTTTTCAGGGCTGGGGGACAGGGGTAGTTTTCAGGGCTGGGGGGTCGGGTCGTTTTTAGGGCTGGTGGGTCAGGGTAGTTTTTTTATTATGGGTTAGGGTATTAGGCCTCAAGGTAGGGGGAGGGGAATAGGTAGTTGGAGTAGTTTTTAGGGCTTAGGGGAGGGTGGGGTACTTTTTAGGGCTGGGTCAGGGTTGGGCTGGGTCAGGTTAAGGGACAGGGTTAAGGAACAGGGTTTTAGGCCTCAGGGCAGGAAGAGGGGAATGGGTAGTTGGGGTAGTTTTTAGGGCTTAGAGGAGGGCGGGGTAGCTTTAGGGCTGGGGGGTCGGGTAGTTTTTTAAAATAGGGGTTTGCCTAAGGGCAGTGGAAGGGGTTGGGGTAGTTGTAGGGTCAGCGCAAGGGGGAGGGAAATGAAATGAAATGAAATTAAATGAAATTTGTACTTGTAAAGTGCACTTATACCCCCAAAGGGGTGTCCTGGCGCTGTACGCATACCGCTGTGGAACCCTTCCTGGCTTTTCCCTGTGAAATGTCCACTCCTGGGCACCCCCAAGGTGAAGCCAGGCATCCCAGCGCTGTTGGGGCCGTTGTGGAGATTAAGCAAACTATTGCCCAGAGTTGCAGAGTGGGACCCATGATTAGAATAGGCACCGAGGCGAGAATTATCAGGTCCGAGGAAATTGAGCCCAAGACCCGCCGAGGCGGGAATTGAACCCTGGTCCCGGGCCAGATCTCTGCATCAGGGTCTGCCGCTCTCATCAGTGATGTCATTTGAGATGTCATCAGTGATGTCACTGACCATGTCATGAATGATGTAATATGTGACGTCATCAGCAGTGCATTGCGGGTGCGCGTGTTATAGTTAGCTGAACTAACTATAACGGAGGAATTGCTATGGTTTTGTACGAGATAAATGTCCAACTAACTATAACGTCCCTGAAACCTATGGTTTTTTCAGTGAATTTCAAAGGTTTTTTAAATGCTAATTTCTAACTATAACATAGCAGTCGCGTTTGCAGAGTGGTGGAGAAAGGTGAGCGTGGCCTTCAAACACCTTTTAGCAATCCCACTGTGTGGGATTTAGCGAAAGTAACAGGAGGGATAGTTAGCCCCCAACGTCAACCTTGAGGGCCAACTACCCCTTTTATTACCTCCAGTAAGTCCCACACAGCAGGATTGCTAACTTGTTATATCAGGCCCCACCCCTCCCTGCAGCACTCTGCAAACGCGCCCCCTGGCTCGTTCTAAGTTGGGGGATTAAGTCCCCTTGAATCCTGAGGGTCCCTGGGGCCAACTAGGCCACCAGGTACCTCCATTAAGTGCCACTGAGCTGCTTTGCAGAGAGGTGCAAAAAGGGGCGTGGCCTCAGACCACCTCTCTGCAACACAGCTCTGTGGCACTTACTGGAGGTACCTGGTGGGCTAGTTGGCCCCCAGGGACCCTCAGGATTCAAGGGGACTTAATCCCCCAATTTACAACACGCCAGGGGCTGTGTTTGCACACTTGACATATCAGGCCCGCCCCCTCCCTGCACCAATGTGCAAACGCGCCCCCTGGTGCTTTCTAAGTTGGGGGATTAAGTCCCCTTGAATCCTGTGGGTCCCTGTTGGCCAACTAGCCCACCAGGTACCTCCGGTAAGCGCCACAGAGCTGCGTTGCAGAGTGATGTAAAAAGGGGGCGTGGCCTTGGACCACCTCTCTGCAACGCAGCTCCCTGGCGCATACTGGAGGTACTTGATGGGCTAGTTGGCCCCCAGGGACCCTCAGTATTCAAGGGGAATTAATTCCCCAACTTACAACGCGCCCGGGGGCGCGTTTGCAGAGTGCTGCAGGGAGGGGGCGGGTCTCCAGCGCGATGCCGGCTTTTTTATTTTTTTATTTTTTTTATATAAGGGGGGCTGTGTGGTCCCCCTTCTTTTACTATTTTTTGGGCCCTGGGGACCCCATCCCCCAGGGGCTGACCCCTATTTTAAAAAGTTTAAAAAAAAAAAAAAAACGGGAAGGGGGCCGCGTGGCCCCCCTCCCGAAGCCAATTTAGGCCCCGGGGACCCCATCCCCTGGGGCATGGCCAGAACTTTCTTTTTTTTAAATGTTTTTCTTTGGAGGGGGGCTGCGTGGCCCCCCTCCTAAGGCCAATTATGGGCCCAGGGACCCCATCCCCCGGGGTCGGCCTTCCCGTTTAAAAAAAAAAAAATTGTATTTATTATTTGGGAGGGGGCCGCATGGCCCCCCTCCCAGGCCACTTCTGGCCCCGGGGACCCCATCCCCCGGGGCCGGCCTTTCCTTTTTTTATTTTTATTTTTTTTCTTAGGGGAGGGGGGCCGCGTGGCCCCCCTCCCCGGCCACTTCTTGCCCCAGGGACCCTATCCCCCGGGGCCGGCCCTCAGCATTGGGGACCGTGGGGGGAGCCCCAATGCTCCCACAGTCCCGCCGGCTCCCCGCGTCCTGCGGGAGCCAGCATTGCTTTTCCACAAGGGGAGCTGCTGGCATGCAGCTCCTCTTGTGGAAAAGCAATCCTGCTTTGCTTTGTTGAATGTCCTTGTGGGACCCCCTGAGCAGGCCTAGGGGGTCAGGGTGTTTCTACCCTGCCCCCTTTTCTTGTTTTTTTACCTTTATTTTACTGTTTTCTTGTGATTCGGTTCTACCGAGTCACAAGATGGCTGCCAACACTTCCTGGTTTGGAGGGTTGGCAGCCAGTTAGAATGAAGCTCGTGGGTTGGAGGTGTGTGATTCTGTGCATAGATGTGTGAGTAGGTGATTCACTGGGTGTATGGGTTCAAGAGTGCATCTGTGAAGGGCTGTATGGGTGGCTAAGTGTGTGTATGGGTGTGTTGGTGAGTGAATGGATGTCTCAGTGGTACATATGTGAGTAACTACATATGTAAAAGGAAGTATATGTGAGTGATGGTGTATATAAATAACTATATGTGAGACTGAGTGATTGTGAGAGTGGCATGTATAGATGAGTCTGTACTTGTTTCAGTGATTACATAAGAGAGTAACTATGCGTTACTGTCTGTATGAATTAGTGAGGTGGTGTGTGTATAACTGTTTAGGTGAGTAAATGGGAGTGTGATTGATTCTTTGCATGACTGACTAGGTGTGTGAGTAACTCCATGGATGAGTGGCAGTGTGTGAGTGTCTGAATAGGTGTATGAGTGCATATGATAGTGTTGTATTGATAAGTGACTGCATGTATAAGTGATTCTATACGTGAATGAGTGGATGTGTGTGCAGACCTAGGAATCAGTGAGTGAGTATGTAGTAACTGGTTTTGGTGTGTGGATGATTTCGAAAATGGTAGTGTGTATTTTACAGTGGGTGTATTAAAGGTTATATTAGGGTGTGATGAGGTGCATCAGATTATCACGTGGATGATGTCATCAGTGATGTCATCAGTGATGTCATTTGAGATGTCATCAGTGATGTCATCAGTGATGTCACTGACCATGCCATGAATGATGTAATATGTGACGTCATGAGCAGTGCATTGCGGGGGCGCGAGTTATAGTTAACTGAACTAACTATAACGGTGGAATTTCTATGGTTTTGTACGAGTGAAATGTCCACCTAACTATAACGTCCCTGAAACCTATGGTTTTTTCAGTGAATTTCTAAGGTTTTTAAATGCTAATTTCTAACTATAACGTGCCTGAAACCTATGGTTTTTCAGTGAATTTCAAATGTTTTTAAATGCTAATTTATAATTATAATGTTCATTAAACCTATGGTTTTTTCAGTGATTTTAAATTATCATTCCATTCTCAACCTAGTGAAAACAGCCAATATCGGCAGTTTTCCAACAATAGCTTCCGCAAAAAAATTAGTCACAAATGAGAGCGACAACTAACGCTAATAATATGCAGAGTTGGCGTTCCCATGCAAAAATAACACGAAAACACCACTTCCCGATATTTTCAACGAGCAGCCAAATCTGGGGTGCGATCCAAAAACAGGCGATAAGCTGCGTTAGCAGTAAGAATTTAACATCTGCCTTTTACTGGTGTAAAGCAGGACGACTACCTACAGTGTGAAAGGGAGCCCAGCCCATAACCACATCTAAAGACCAACACATGTCATAGAGCTACTGACCATGCAGCTCTGACACCCAAGAAGGCCACAACACCCACTGCCATCACCCTCAGGACCTCCCCCCCGACCACCCCCCTCCCTACTACCACCGAGGCAGCGCAGAACAGGACAGATGACCCTCCAAAAATGGCATGGTCCCTCAGCCACACAATAGCTGAATGTTGGGAGATGTGGCAACCAAGTATGTGTGAAGGATGCAAGTCACCCATCAATAAAAATGCACACAATACCAAGCGTAGCGGTGATGTGGTGGACAGACCTCACTATGCAGAGCACAAACCTCTCCATGTGGACATATACTGCTGGTACTTGTAGTGTTGTGGACAATAGACGCAACCATGTTACCTCAGGCAGTGGGGAAGATCTCGGTCATGTAGCTGTGTTGTCCCCCCCTGGAAGCGGAAGCGGAGTGGGCTGGTCCAACGTACCCCACTCCAGCGTAGGAGTATGAATAAATAGGCTGGGGCTCTGGGCGTGGTTCACTTGTGGAAAGGCCAAAACGTCTGCCAGGGCGGCAGCCCTCACCCTGCCACGAGGCCTCCGCCGTGACCGCCGGCCTCCTCGACACAGGCCCCCTGCGAACCCAGCAGCAGAGCACCACAGACTTATGTCTGTACAGACTACTGCCTTCGATCTACACTGCGGACCGCAGGGCTCACAATTCAGATCGAGTCCCGAATTGCAGATGACGTAGTCCAGTAGGCAAGAGACATTGCTCCCAGTGCAGCCCGCCCGGACCACGCATCATCGCAGGCTGCGCACACGCTGAGTGCTTCAGGTGCCACTAACTCAGTGCACCACAAGTCATCGCCACGTAGCCTTATTAAGGCAGAATTCATTAGACAAAAGACATTGCTACCAGTGTGGCCCGGCCGGACCACGCATCATCACAGGCTCCACACACGCTGGTTGCTTCAGGTGACACTAACTGTACAGCTCAACTCAACGCCACGTGGCTGTGGGCCCTTGCTGACCGCTGCCTCCGGCATACACTGCGGTCATCAGGGCTCACATTTAAAATTGACTCTTGATTCATTAATTGCAGAGTCCAGTAGGCAACTAAGTATTACGTCCCTAAAATCTACATAATATCCTTTTAGTATCCTTGCTTCAAGAACTTGTTTTATATCAGTTATAGCTTTAGTACAATGACCAACTTCATCTTGCAAGTCCAAAGGAACACTGAATGGCAGTCTACACTGCGGACAGCAGAGCTCACAATTTGAATTCAGTCTTGATTTATTAATTGCAGACAGAATTGTACTCTATGTCCTCGAATTTTGTCAAGAGGAAGTGAAAAAAGCATTCCTTGATGTCTGTGCTGACTACTGCCTTCGATCTACACTGCGGTCAGCAGAGGCTCACAATTCAGATCGAGTCGCGATTGCAGATGACGCAGTCCAGTAGACAAGACACATTGCATCATCGCTGGCTGCACACATGCTGAGTGCCACACCTACCACTAACTCTGTGCAGCTCAAGTGAACGCCACGTGGCTGTGGTCTCTTCCTGACCACTGCCTCCGGCCTACACTGTGCTTAGCAGGGCTCACAATTCAAATTCAGTCTTCATTCATTAATTTCAGAGTCCAGTAGGCAACTAACTATAACGTCCCTGAAACCTACATATTTCGACAGTGTATTCCATAAATGTTTCATCTTTTGTTCCATACACCTACACTGCAGTTAGCAGAGCTCACAATTTAAATTGAGACATGATTTATTTATTGCAGACAGAATTGTACTCTATGTCCTCGAATTTTATAAACAGGAAGTGACTAAAAGCATTCTTTGATGTCTTTGCTGACTACTGCCTTCGATCTACACTGCGGATAGCAGGGCTCACAATTCACATCGAGTCGCGATTGCAGATGACTCAGTCCAGTAGGCAACAGACATTGCTCCCAGTGCGGCTCGCCCGCACCACGCATCATCGCTGGCTGCGCACAAGCTGAATGTTTCTCATGCCCCTATCTCAGTGCAGCACAACTCATGGACCCTTTATGATACAATGTTTTGTGTATAATTTTACATCTGCTGCCCCTACCTCAGTGTACCACAAGTCATGGACCCTTTACGATACAATCTTCTATGTATTATTTCACATCTGTTGCCCCTACCTTAGTGCAGCACAAATCATTGGCCCTTTATGATTGAATCTATGTGTCTGATCCAATGATTACTGTTGTACTTGTTGCCAGCACCATCCATTCCCGGAGGGCTGGCTTACACTCACCCCACACGCATCCAGCACAGACGTCACTGGACATGTGACCCTGGTAATAAAAATGAGTTGAGCGCACATGCCCGTACCCAGTTCCACTATGTATCTGTGTCCGTGTGTTCATTATGTTTGCAAGATGCCGCCCCTGGGCCCTACCACATTACATTGTGCTGTGGACAGCGTATGCAACCATGTTACTCTGGCAGTGGGGAAAACTTTGGTTATGTAACTTTCTCTCGGTCATTGTACAAGTACGTACGTAGAGACTGGATCATTACAGTACTGCAAGGAGAGTGTATAGTGAATTTATAAGTGCTTGGGGATTGGCGGAGTAATTCTATAAGTACATATGTTGGCGCAGCCTAACACCGAACACAAGCTTGGCTCTAATTGGCTGCCCTCCATGTGCCAAAAACTGAAACTTAAACTTTCCATGACCCTGTATTGCTACAGCTGCAACACTCCACTGAAGGTGCAATAAACATTCATATCCACACAGATGTGTCATGTCCACCATCTTTCATGTGTGGAACTATGGATAAATGTAGGGTCAGTGATTCCCCGTACCTTCCATGTTGGCCATGTTGTGGGACTTGGCTCACAGAGTGACACATTGGCACTTGCGACCCGGGTGACGTCAGCACTACAACAGGGACACCCGCATCAGTTGATTCCTCATACAGACCAGGACGGAGCCACGCCCATAGCTCCGGAGTCATTCTTCACAGCCTCACGCAGGACTGGCATACGCCAGGCCAGCCCACTCCGCTTACGCTTACAGGGAAGGACAACAACGCTACATGGCCCAGATTTTCATTACACTGATCTGCTGGTCACACCCTAGTTGTCAGTACGCCACAGCCACTCCCTCACAGCTAGTATACACCCACACCACACCCATCCAGCACATGCGTCACAAGACACGTGACCCTGCCAATAAAAAAGACCGGGCTCACGTGCTCGACGCCATTTCAGAGTTGCTCGCACCGGATACACTGCGGCCGGCACAGGCACACCGGCACGGGACGGTGACTTTCGGTCCACTGAGGTACGGGTACCGTAACTGCTGAGTGGGTGTGCAGCCTGCGGTGATGGCCCGTCCCGGCGGCCTGGACAGCTCAGGTTTTGTGTGCCCTGCTGGACCGCAGTGTAGGCCTGAGCCATCAGACAGCGCAGGCCTACCGCCACGTGGCGTCGCCTCGCTGGTCACAGAGTTAGTGGCACCGCAAGGGCTGAGCGGGTGTGCAGCCTGCGTTGAAAAGCCTGGTGCACTGGTATGTCCTCTGCCATGGCGAAATCAAGACCCAGCACCAGATGTGAGACCTGGTGGCCTGCGGAGCGGGGCTGCATGACATGCAGGGTGCTTGTCCGTGGGCCCAGGGCTTGGGGCTTGCAGCGGCACAAAGTAGGCCCTCTTTTCTACACGCAAGTTGCGAAAGGTGAGCAGAGAGGCTTGTTAGTGCAGTGGCGGGCAGTCACCTCCGGGCAGTGGGAGTGGATGGGGTGCAGCAGCCTGGGTGCGCAGTGGCAGACAGTCACCTCCGGGCAGTGGGAGTGGATGGGGTGCAGCAGCCTGGGTGCGCAACAGCGGGCAGACACCTCTGGGCAGTGGAAGTAGATGGGGTGCAGCGGCGAGCAGACACCTCTGGGCAGTGGAAGTGGATGGGGTGCAGCAGCCTGGATGCACAAAGGCGGGACAGAGAATTAGGTGTATGCAGTTGTATGTACTCTGCCATTACTGATTCCATACTACGTTTCAGATGACTAAGTTTGAGGGCTCCACTATGTCCCGGCATGTGGTTGGAGACACACCAGTGACGGAAAGGTGAGCTGTGAGGGTTTTGTCCACAGTGTCGGCACTCACTGTCCCTCTCCATCTCTTCCTTTCTCTCCCTCACACTCTTTCTCTCTCCCTTCCTCTCTCTCTCACTCTATCTCTTCCTCTCTCTCACACAGTTTTTTTCTTTCTCTCTCTACCTCTCTCTCTCTTTCTCTCTCTCTCACTCTTCCTCTGTTTCTCTCTTCCTCTTTCTCACACTGTTTCTCTCTTTCTCTCTCTCTTCCTCTCTCTCACTGTTTCTCTCTCTCTTCCTCGCTCTCTCACTCTTTCTCTCTTTCTCTCTGTCTACCTCTCACTCTTTCTTTCTTTCTCTCTCTCTTCCTCTCTCTCTCTCCTTTGATAGACGCATGACGCACAATCTTATCTTGCTTTTTGTCTAGCAGTCTGTGATTCACAGATTGACGACCCCCCCCGACACGGACCTCCTGCCACGAGGCGATGACTTCAGTTCCACTGAGTTAGTGCCACCAGAGCTGAGCGTGTGTGCAGCCTGCGATGATGCGTGGCCATCCTGCAATCAACACCCGCTCTGAATTGTGAGCTCGGCTTGACCGCGTGTACAAAACTTGCGCCTGAGGAGGTTGCTTCAGCACGTGGTGGACCCTCTTCGACACACGCCGGTGGCGGAAGGTGAGCAGAGAGCCTTGTTTCCGCAGCAGCGAGCAGTCACCTCTGGGCGGTGGGAGTGGATAGTGTGCAGCACCCTGGGTGCACAAGAGCGGGCAGACACCTCCGAGCAGTGGAAGTGGATGGGGTGCAGCAGCCTGGGTGCACAGGAGCGGGCATACACCTCTAGGCAGTGGGAGTGGATGGGATGCAGCACTCTGGGTGCGCAGGAACGGGCAGTCACCTCCGGGCAGTGGGACTGGATGGGGTGCACCAGCCTGGGTGCACAGCAGCGGGCAGACACCTCTGGGCAGTGGGAGTGGATGGGATACAGCAGCCTAGGTGCGCAGAGGCGGGCAGACACCTCTGGGTGGTGGGAGTCGATGGGGTGCAGCAGCCTGGGTGCGCAGGGGTGAAACAGAGAATTAGGCGTGTGCAGTTGTATGTACTCTGCCATTACTGATTCTATACTATGTTTCAGATGACTAAACTTCAAGACTCCACTATGTCCCGGCACGTGGTTGGAGACACACCAGTGGCAGAATGTGAGCTGTAAGGATTTTCTCCACAGTGTCAACCCTCACTCTCCATCTCTTCCTTTCTGTCACTCACACTCTTTCTCTCTCTCTCACTCTGTATCTCTTCCTTTCTCTCTCTCACACTCTTTCTCTCTTTCTATGTCTCTTCCTCTCTCTCTCATTCTTTCTTTCTCTCTCTCTTCCTCTCTTCCTCTCTGTCTCACTCTTTCTCTCTCGCTCTACCTCTCTCTCACACTGTTTCTCTCTTTCTCTCTCACTTCCTTGTATCTCACTCTTTCTCTCTTTCTCTTTCTCTATCTCTTCCTCTTTCTCTCACTCTTTCTCTCTTTCTCTGTCTTCCTCTCTGTCTCACTCTTTCTTTCTCTGTCTCTTCCTCTCTCTCACTCTTTCTCTCTTTCTCTCTCTCTCCTTTCATGGACGCATGACGCACAATCTTATCTTTCCTTTTGTCTTGCAGGCTGTGATTCACAAATTGTCGAGGGATGACACGCCATACCTGTACCTACTTTTATTTTGTTGTTTTGTTTAAATAAAATGTTTTATATGTAAATCCATAGGTGACTGAGATTCTTATTTGTCCAACCTCACATGCATCTTCTTTACTCTAATTGTGCGACATCAGCCAATTTGTTACGTTCCAGATTTCCTAACGTTGCTGTCACATTTGTTTGTGTGGGGGGAGGTGAGGGGGGATGGCAGACAAGGGGCTGGTGGCGGGGGGTGTCGGAGCAGTGTTGGGTGTCCGAGCTGCATGATCGTTGGCTCCATTGCATCTGTTGTCTTTCACGTATGGCTCTGGGTGGGCTCCCTTTCATATTGCAGGTTGTAGTCCGACTTTACACCAGCTCAGAGCAGGTGTAAACTTTCTGCTACTAACGCACCTTATCGCCTGTTTTGTACTCTCTTCGACAATCTTGCTGGTGGTTGAGACACTTGCGAAGTGATGTGTTCGCTGCTTTTTGCACGAGAATGCCTACTCTACATCTCATTAGCAATATTTGCCGGACTCATCCATGACGGTGCTTTTTGAGGCTATCATCGCTGGTAAACTGGTGATATGGGCTGTTTGCTCTAGCTTGTGAATGGTGCGTTAAATTTATCACTATTTTGGTTGCGATAAAGTGCCGTTAACTCGGCGATATGTCCTTGAGAATATACCCCTCGGTGTTTGAAAGACTTAAGAAGTACTCGAGTGCCGCTCTGAGAGCCGCGCACCCATCGCTTTCACAAGTTTGCTATGACAGGGCGGGAGAGAGCGAGGGAGAGAGACGGAGTGAGATAGCACAAGCAGCGCAAGGCCACACAGGCACCTGGCTCCACATACCAACATGTGTGTGTGCATCGCCATCCGTGCACAGGCAGTTCCCCCACAATGCAGCCCACACACATATCAATCACAGAACATTAGCAATGAAGGCAATGTGGTACAAAACTCCCCTCATATGGGTTCTGTGTCCGGTGTGTGTGGCGGGGTGATGGCTGCATGTCTGTGTTCCCCTGACACATCAGACTGCGTAGGTGATGGGGCTGCATCAGATGTCGTCCAGCACCTATGCAAAAACAATGTCTGGCTCACAGAGGCGGAGCTTGCCACAGGGATACACCCCCGCACATAACACACCTTCTTAATTTCTAATTTACCTTCCTAGTTGGTATGCAGATTTCAAATGTCACAAACGCATGCAATTCTTTTCTTGTCACACAGTACATGTAATGCACCGCTTTCATCAAGAATGGAACCAGTAATGGCACAATTTCCCTGTTGCTCCACACATAAATCCATGTAAAGAACAAATCAGAATAGTTCCTTATTTTTTTTAGATTGCAAAACCCTCTCTTTATTGCTTATTTTTGAACTTTCCATATAAACTGTTTTGTTAAGGACACATACAGGTGAAAAGTTCAACTCTTTGTATCAACACTTTCTAGAACATTCTACGACATGTGCAGGTTAAAAGTTCATCATTTTTTTAAACCTACCGATATATTTTTTTGCAACATTTTCTCCAACATTTAACGGCACGTGCAGGTCAAAAGTTCACCATTCTTTCAAGTTTGAACTGCACCTTCCAAATACAATTAGCAGGTGTGGTTGAGCTGAGCAAATTTCATCCTATAATATGTACTCCACGTATAAACTGCTTTTTTATTAACCAATCACAAAGATGCTTTTCATCAAAACTAAAATACACCCTACTTTTTAGGACACAATACATTTCATCTCCCAATCGGTTAATGTTTTGTATGTGAAAAAAAAAGTAGTTCCCCATGTTTAAACATATCTCTCATTCTACGAACGGACTGCATGAGCTACAGACATTTATCCATATCTTCTAGCCATACCTTCAAAATGCTAGTGTGGATTGTAGGACATAGCTATGTTTTCTGGTGCAAGAGGTATGCAGAACAGAGACGTATTGACTTAGACCTAGGTTTACAAAATGTGCACATTAAATGGTTTGCACAGAGAGGATTGAAGTGGCACCAATTGCTCCCTTTGGTTAAAACCTGTTTGCATCTCCAACACCCTGATCTCATGATTGTGCACTGTGGTGGTAATGACCTAGGCACATTGACTGGGGTAGGTTTGGAAATGCTTATGAAGGACACCTTTGGACAATTGATGTTACTTTTGCCTCAAACTGTCTTTGTATATTTCAATATATGCCAAAAACAGAAGTGGAAATGGTCAAACCAATTTTGTCATAAGATTGAAAAATCTAGGAAGAATGTCAACAGAGCTGTGTCTGCATACCTCAGAGACCATAGAATGGGGTCGATCTACAACAACAACATACGTTTTGATATGGCTGATATCTACAGAAGTGATGGAGTACACTTCACAGATGAGGGAAACCGAGTTTTCCTGATTAACCTGAAGCTGTGCATCCGCACTTATATGTAGCTCCACCTAATAAACACAAGGGCTCTTTTTAGAGCTGCCTTATATTCCCAATTTTGGCTCGCAGAGTGTCCGCTGCGGTTCGGCTAGCAGAGGGACACCTGTGGGCCGTCGGGCAGGCTCGCAGAGGAAGAGCTGCTGCCCGTGGGCTCAGCTCGCAGAGGGAGACCTACGAGCCGTTGGCTCGCAAAAGCACAGCACCGTACTGGCTCGCAGAGGGAGAGCTGTGGTCTGACTCGCAGAGGGAGACCAACGGGCCAACAGGCCTGCTAGCAGAGACACAGCTAAAAGTTAACGGGCTGGCTCGCAGACATACAGCCGCGAGCCCTCCGAGCTGCAACCCGACGGGCTAACTCGCAGAGGGAGAGTAACGGGCCGACGGGCCTGCTAGCACAGACACAGCTACGAGCTAACTAGGTGGCTCACAGAGGTAGAGCTGCGGGCCCGATGGCTCGCAGACACAGAGCTGCGAGCTGACGGACTGGCTTCTAAAGACATAGCCGCGAGCTGATGATGTGGGGAGAGGGAGCGTAAAAGGAGTATCTCGCACAGACAGACCTGTGGGATATTTTCAGTATTGCCTCGCAGAGGTAGAATTACAGATCCAATGCCTTTTAGAGGGAGCGATGCGAGCTGACGGACTGAGTCACAAAATGGCTGACAGCTCAAAGTCGCAGAGCTGCGAGGTGACGGACTGGCTGCTAAAGGCATAGCCACGAGCTGGTGATGTGGGGAGAGGGACCGTGAAAGGGGTATCTCGCACACACAGAGCTGCGGTATATTTGTAGTGTTGCCTCGCAGAGGTAGAACTACGGACCTGATGCCTTGTAGAGGGAGAGTTGTGAGCTGACGGACTGAATCACAAAATGGCTGCCAACACTTCCTAGTTCCAACAGTTCGCAGCCAATCAGCCGCAAGCTCGTGCTCGTAACGCCTCAGCCAATCAGATGTCAGAATTCTTAAATATCGATATCTGGAAAATTTGATATTTCTCTAAAACTACTGAACGGATTTACCCCATTTAAACAAAAGCGTGCTTTCTGGCCCAAGACCTTTCTCTCTGCCAAATTTGGTGTAATTCCGTTCAGCAGTTTGACCTGTAGCCTTGTCTAAAGTTTCCTATGGAAATTGCATGGAGAAATCACGTTTTGGGACCCCTCTTTTTTCTTAGCCCCCCCTTGACGAATCTCCCCCAAACTTTTAGGATAGGAGCTAACCTGAAAAGAGGAACTTTTTGGAAAATTTCGTAAAGATTCATCAAACGACGCCAAAGTTATAAGCACATCAAAAAATGCTTTTCCTATGGAAACGTGGTCCTAACTATAACTATCTACTGGCGACCGCCAGTAGATAATATATATATATAGGAGCACCCGAAACGCGTAGGGCTTTTGAAAGAATTTGGAAAGGAAATGCCGGTTTTGCTTCATTAAAGGACTCTGTTATCACTGATGGGGTCCTGCTTGGTTATTGAGTGCGTCTCCAAGCAAGGGATAATAACAGTTGGAGGATATATATATATATATATATATATATATATATATATATATATAGCAGACGCCGTTCTTCGTGGATTCCCTTCTCTGGAAAAGGACGGAACACGAACCCAATTTGGTGCATGAAATCTTTATTGTGCTCTCAACACCACTACCGCCCTGACGCGTTTCGGCCTGACACGGCCTTGATCACATGACCCAAGGGTGCATTTTTGAAAACTTGAGGAATATTGGAAGTTGGCACCTAATGGGTGAAGTGGTGATGTGGGGTGGCATCTTCACCATCGCCCTGGTACATTATTTCTAAGTCTCCAGTGTCCCTTGTGTTTTTTCTGCATGGTATAGCCTTCCTGAAGTCTATACACATTGATTAGTAGGCACAATATTGGTTTAAAGGAGGGGAGATTGAGGCCGACTCTCACGAATGTGAAGGTAAACTACCTGAGATCTTGTACAGGGAATCAGATCACCACTGTAAGAAACCACAGCTACCATTGTTGACTGTGAAGAAAATATCCAGCATAAGTGCTACTTTGTATTTGTGTTTAGGTACTCGGTATAAAATACTTATGTCAATAGTTTTGTTTTTGTAAATTTTCATCATCAAAGTGCTGTAATGTATGATGCGCTAGCAGGAAGACAAATAGCAGCTATAAAATACAAAGTTAGAGTCAGTTGCTAAGGTTTTAGTGCTATATCATTCAAATAACATAGAATAACTCACTTGTAGGCCTCTCGTCTCTCTTTCAGCTCATTCTCTCTCCACTTTAGGAGGAGAGGATTGACATTTTCTGCAGAGGCCAGGGTAGCTGCTCAAAAAAAGAGAATATTGATGTTCAGTAATGTCTTTCAAAGAAGAAATGGAAAATTTCACATAAAGACCCAAGCCTTGGAATAAGATGTCTATCAAATACAAGAAATGAAGAACTGATACAAGTGCGGTTAACCTGTCCCAGGCAGAGAAGGAAAGAATTCAAAAGTAACACATTCAGAATTGTTCAAGGCCCAGCTGTGGTTCAGTTCCCTCCTAGAAAGTGTTCATGCTTAGTTTGCTAAGCTTGTTCAAGGAAGAGGGCAGAAAGCTAGGAACAGGAGGATGCTTTTGACTCTGAAAATTAGTTCCTCTTACTCTCTCCCTGCATCAGTTTGCTAGCCCCTCTGAGAAACCTAGTTCCAGGCTACAGAACTGGGAAGTTAGGCTGTTCATGAACGTCAGCAAACATGAAAACCAGGGCCGGATCCTCCACTATGGTGGAGGAGTGTTGCCCCCGTGCCAGCAGCGTAAAAAAAACAATAAATTAAAAACGATAATAAACACTGGTTTATTATCAGAAATATTTGGTTTCCTGGAGTTTTGGGGGCAGGGCCACGGGGATAACAGGCACCATAAGGAGTGGTATGCACTGCATTGCTGAAAACATGGATATTCAGCTCCACAGACGAACTATGCCTTTCCCTCATTTAATCTCTTTGGGAACCTCCCTCACCTCTAACCAGCGCCAGGATGCTCCTTTCGGAGTGGCAGTTTGCGCTTTATAAATAACCCATTACATTACATTACATTACATAGTGGTATGGCCGGCCATCTCAGGCTGACCAAACTGTCATATGCACTGAAGCTCTCGCCAACTCAGCTGCGTTGGAGACAGCAAGCACAGGCTCCCAGTCTCCCTGGGAGCGCAAATCATCAGCACTCAGGCCAATCCTGAAGCTGATCTCATGCATGAGAGCAGCATCAGGATTTTCTGCAGGGGAGTCTGGGAGCCCCTGCCTGCAGTGGAGCCATGAGAGGAGCAGAACACGGCGATGCGGCGGGCTGCAGGTGGAAGATAAGTATTTTTTGTTGATCGTCGCACACCCCATGCCCCCACCTCCCCTCCACCCGTCCCCTGCCCCACCACTCTCCTCTGACACCGGCCACTACTGGTCAAGACATTATGAAGCCATCCATAAATGTTTTCCATTGGCTTCCAGTGGAATTCAGGATCGAATCCAAGTTTTTCTGCACAGTCCATAAAGTCAACTGGGTCAAAGTCCCACAGTACATCCAGAAATAGACCATACTAATTCTCAGCCACAAATCTCTGATTATTAACCACCCTCCTGATTCATTATTGATCAATTGAAAGCATGATACCTGGTGGCAGATTTGTGGCAGTGCAGTTCCCCTGAGTGTAGAATACCATCTTCCCCCAATTGGAGATATGAACCCAACCACTTTTGTCATCCCAGACCAGAGGATACTTTCAATGAATGTCTGACACAGTCACTTCCTATCCGATTGGGTTCTAACCTCTAAATTTCCCTTTATCAAACTGTACATTGTCATGTCCTGTAGCTTTCGGAAGTAGCTGAATGAAAATACAAAGTTTTATATGAAAGTCAAAGAAACTCACAAGCTGTTTCTTTTTAGATTAACAGTATGAAAATGGTGCAAATGTGCTGTGATGTGAGAACCTACCCATTGTCCGAGCAACCAACAAGACTGAAGAGAGCAATGACATTTTTCATCAAAGCTCTTTTATAATGACAGAAGTATATGTACATTAATAACATTTACTTTTCACAAGTTTTTGTCCTCAGTGGGAGTGGCTCTCCTCTCCTGCCACCAAGAAGAGACATGCTATTCTACTAACGCACACTTACTCTATAGTTTACATGGCATGGTTACTCGTTAATGATAGAACACATGGCTTTGCTTTATTTACTGTGGTCCTGACTGCTCTTTGCCACTTGTTTGCCACATGGCATTGCCATTCACTTCAACCAACTGAAAGGGTGAAGGCCGATCACACTAACCATGAGCAGGAGGAGGCCCTGTTTTGAGTGAGGATGAATCCTAGACCAGAGTTTTCCCTCATACCTTCCCCACCGCAGAACTGTGCTGGGGTAAGTCTATTATTGCTTGGCTCCTGCTTGAGTGACAGAACTTCAGACCATTGCCTGGACTTTTACTTTCACAATGTCAAAGTGGATTGTTTAATGAATTTCCAATACTTAATACTATGGAGGACTTCCAAGCTTGACTTCAGCTTTTAATGTTCCCAGCCGAGCCATCAGAATAGCTTGTACTTCATTCATTCTTTAAGGGTTTCCTGCCAAAAATGTAGACTTTTGAGTTCATTCTATTGGCTTGGTTAGAAGAGCATAATATGCGTGCTACTTCTGTTGTCCTTCCCACAAGCTTTCTTCTTTTGTATTTCTTTTTCATTCAGATACTCATTCACATATATTTGATTTTGAAAGTAAGTTCCAATGTTATTTTTTGGTATGGAAATTTCAAGATTTATTTTCCAGTGTACTTCAATGACTATTTAGGTTCATCTGCTCTTCATGGGAAATATCCATGGTTCAGCCACAAGCAACAACAGAAAGACCAGAATTTGTACCATTACCTCCTCCCCCCTTTTGATTGCCTTCCTTACATGGTGAGGCCTCCCGTACCTACCCCGCAATTCCTTTTCCCTGTGTAATAAACTCCTCCCGCCACCACCTACCTCCTGTTTCTTTTCATCATCTCCTTCGGAAGGGCGGGTGTGGTGCACTCACTCCAGGATAAAGAAAGTATGTTTCCCCACCTGAAAGACTCATAGCGGCCAGAGTCTGAGTGACTGTTTGTGCTGACATGCAGGTGCCACGGCAGGAGCAGAGATCTCATGAGTGTCTCAATGCAGTGCATGCGCTCTGGGGCATTTCCTGATTTCAGAGGGTGGTTTCTCGTTTGGACGCAGGTGTGTAGATGAACTTCCTGGTTGGAGGGAGTGACACCTTTCAAGGGAAGGATTGATGCTGTACGGATGGGAGCGGCGCTGCTCTCCCATGCTAGTAAAGTGGCTTGGCAGTAAAGGGGGGTACTCTGAGGCTGTTGCGATGCTGTAGCCCTTTGGGATTGCCTCCCTGTTCCTTTCTGTTGCCCTATTGGATGCCTGTATGTGTCTTCACTATTGGGCTATGACAATTGCAGGTCTTATTTAAGGCCTACCTTTTCACATTTTGATATCTTCAAATAAAGGTGAAGAGGTGTGAAAAGCGGAGAGCTCTCTTTTTCCCTCTTCTGAGGGTGAGGACGGAGAGGTGTCTGTGTAGCATATCAGTCGCTCTCTTGAGACCAAGGAAAGGGTGACGACTAAACAAGTTCATGCTATGGTTGATGAGGTGGTGGTGATGGCTTTAGCTGCCAAGTATTCTCACTCCAGGAAAGTGAGGTCTGCTGATTTTTTCTCTGATACAGACAGTATTGATGCCAGAAAAACCTAGTTCCTCTAGTGGGAAGTTTATTTTCAGAGAAGAATTGGGGGCCATCTTGTTGCACATCCGTGACAATTTGGGGTTTGATCCTCCCCATGTTGCAGAAGATGCTGATAGTCTCTTTCCTCAATTTGCCAAAACGGCTCCTGTGACTCTTCCTTTCCACCCCACAATGGACTGCCTCAGGCCATCAACGTGGACTCCATTTTAGCTTCCTTGCTGGGAAGGACTTCATTGAACACCAATGACTTTTCAGCATTGGACCTACAAACAAAAATGTGGACGCCAGCCTTAAACGATATTTTAGGGCTGCAAATTTGGTACTGCTGGCAGCCACTGGTGCTGCTTTAACTTCACAATCCTTGGTGAAAGATTTCAACTGTCTGGCAGGACTAATGCAAGAAGGAGTGGATGTATCAGGAATCTTGGTATTGATGGGACAGCAGTCGAAATTCTTAATAGGCGTTTCAGCTGATATCATCCAAGTGGCCTCCATTGCTTCTAGTTCAGTGGTGATGGCTCATTGACATGTATGGCTTTGGGATTAGAAGGCTTACTGTTTGGAGAGAGAGTCCCAGTTAAAGCTTCCATTTGAGGGCAAGAACTTCTTCGGTGACCAATTGGTTGACATGGTGAAAAAATCTTTTAAGGACAAGAAACTTTCTTGGTCATATATGTCTTTTTCTGGGAGGACCTTTAAGCCCTGGTCTAGGGATACTAAAGATTATCGCAAGGGAGATTTTAAGTCATACTCTTCGAAAAGTCGCAAATACCAGCCCCGCAAACCAGGGAGGTCTCAGGGTGTGTACAACAAGGCGGGTCCTTCAACACAGCAATCCTGACTATTCCAATCCTCTAGCCTTGGATATGGTGGGAAAAAGGCTCAAGGACTGTTTTACTAAGTGGAAAGCATCTATCATGGATCATTGTGTTCTGAGCATCATTCAGAATGGATACTTTATAGAGTTCAACTCTCTGCCTCCTGACTCGGGATGCATCCCTACTCCTGTTCCCAGAAATCCAATCCATAGGAAGGCCTTATGGGACAGGCTTTTGATGTTGCTGTAGAAGCATGCTATTCTCCGGGTTACCTAGGAAGCATGGGGCCAGAGGGTGTATTCCATTCTGTTTTTGGTGAAAAAGGATTCAGGGGGTTTTCGTCCAGTCCTCGATTTGAAAAGACTCAGCCGTTGGAAAAGGACTCTGCATTTTCATATGGTGGTGTTGCAAGTCATCATTCCTATGGTTTCTGTTCAAGATTTTCTGGCTATCATCGATTTGCAGGATGCTTACTTACACATGCCTATTCACCACTCACATCAGAAGTTTCTTTGTTTGGAAAAGGGGGGAATTTCACTTCCAGTTCTGTGTGCTCCCGCTAGGTTTGAAATCTGCCCCACAGGTTTTCACAAAGTTTCTTGCTCCATTGATGGATCTGCTTTATCATTGAGAGATTTGCATCCAGCAATAGCTGGACGATTGTCTGGTGTCGGCAGGTTGAGTCAGTCCATCAATGGGCCATTTCACTCGAGTAGTCCAGGTGTTGACATCTCATGGGTTCCTTATCAACATCCAGAATTCACAGTTGCTTCCAGCACAGGATCGTCTTTTCATTGGAGCCATATTTCACACCAGCATGGGCGTGGACACATATTCTAGGCCTTCTAATAGCTCCCTTTCCAAGGGTGTCGGACTGGATGGGAGTTCAGGGGGATTTGATGCCCACTATCTTTTTGGTTCCCTGGTCTCACTTCAATCTGAGCATCCTCGTTTGCTGTCCGCTTCAATCCTGGGACCCCACCTCACAGGCTATGTCTCTCCATCTTCCTGGTCCTCATTTTGGATTGCATTTTCCCATTGAGGCAGACTTATCTCCTATCTCTGACAACGATTTATATTCGTTCACTTCCTTTCAGGCTGCCAGGTGACCATCCATTAGGGCTTCACGGTTTGGAGCCTGATCCGGCAGGATTAATGGCTCAAGGTTGTTCTGCTGTTGTTTTCACTTCCATTCAGGCTGCCAGGAGACCATCCACTAGGGCTTCGTATGGTCAGCACTGGGTTTCCTTGGGAAATGGTGTAGGAAGGATTGGTTTAGGCCTATATCTGTTTCAATTCCTCAGATCATTCAGTTTCTACAGGATGGGTTCACTTTGGTGCTTTCTCCTTCCACTTTGAAGCAGCAGTGGATAGATATTAGGGCATTTTGGGCTCCTTGGAGTAATCTGGAGGATCTCCAGAGTCTGGCTCATAAATTGTTTAAGGGTTTTTCTAATATTCATTCTAAAAATTTGTCAGACTGTTCTGCCTGGGATCTGCTTCTGGTGCTGCAGGTTTTGCGTTACCCCTTTTTTGAGCCTCTCCATTCCATTAATCTCAGGTGTCTTATGCTGAAAGTGTTTTTCCTTGTGGCCAATACTTTGGACAGGAGATTGCGGAAACTGGGGGCACTTTTCTGTAGAGCCCCCTTTCAGTGGATCTTTGAGGATAGGTTGGTTTTGCGACCGGGTCCTGGGTTTGTTCCCAAGGTCAATTCTGCATTCCATTCACCAGAGGAGCTTATTCTGCCAATTTTCTGTCCTAAACCACAGTCTCCTGATGAGATTAGTCTTCATTCTCTAGACATTCGGAGAGTGGTTTTGGTTAATCTGGAGAGGGTAAAGAGTTTCTGTCAGGATTCGTCTTTGTTTGTAAATGTTGGGCCTGCCAGAAAGGGTTGCAAGCCAACCTGGCAAACCTTGAGCAGGTGAATTTGCTCTCTGATTGCCTTGGCTTAATCTCAGTTTGGCATCCCATGTTCAACGATTGTCGGCTTCTCTAGCTGAGTGTCAGGGAGCATCCTTGGAAGAGATTTTTAGGGTGGCCACTTGGGTGATCCCATCTACATTTATCAAGCACTACAGAGTCGCTCAGGGTCCTGCAGAGGATGATCTCTTTGGGTCTAAGGTTTTGTCTACAGTGAAATTACTGTGGCTTTCCTCATGATAATAAAGATTGTGCTCTGCATTTATTCAGTTGTCCTGACTCTCTTTAGCTTTGATACATCTCACCATGTAAGGAAGACAAGCCAGAAGGAGGTGAAAGTAATGCTTCAATGACTTACCGGTAATTGCATTACTCCTAGTCCTTCTCTCGCTTGGCTTCCTTATGCCCTCGCTCCCAACCTGTATCTTCAGGCCAACTGGGTTTGGTGGAGCTTGATGATGATACAGGATGTGGGAGGGGGAGCTATTTATACTAGGAAAAGGGATGTCTGGGATTCGCAGTACGCCTCACAATTTAAGGAAGTCAAGTGAGAGATGTACTTGTAGTAATGCAATTACCAGTAAGTAATCGAAGCATTAAAGAAGTTGAGAGACAGCTACAGCCAATTTTGCCATGTTCATATGTGATTGAAGACCTTCCCTACCACAGCAATCAAGCCAGAAACATCCCATATAGTCTAAATGTTTTGATTATCACACATAACCTTCTAGCAGTCAGTGGTGTTCTTGTGATCCAAAGGAAGGATAAAGGCTCACAAAAGACCCAGCAAATGAGGTCAAACACAGAAAAAGCCTCCCAAGAAGGCAAAGAGCATGATTATTCATAGCCTTGGCTACAGGTCATAATGCATGATAACAGATTGGATCTTTCATTTCGAGTTAGGTGCCTTCTTGATATTTAGGAAAAGGAGAACAATGCATACAATAGGACGGGATTAAAAGGTCTATAGCATAAGACAAGAAAGAAACAAACATTTTATGCCTAATGTCCAAGGAGTCCTCCCTTGGGCACTGCTTATAGTCTAACAAACCAGTAAGCATTAATTACAGTGTTATCATTTCACGGGGGAGTTGCAATGAAGTCCTGGAAATCTATAAACTATCGTTTATTTGCAACAGATGGTAAAATGTTGATGCCATGCATGGAGGTAAATGTACACTCACTGCTTAATTACAAATGTTATTAAAGAGTTAGACATTACTGCGAAATTACCTTTTGTGTACAAACTAGACAATTGCTTTCGCTTTAAACTCAAAATGTACCAATAGGACTCAATACTGTTGGGAAATCCAATATTTGGAGGGATTTCAGAAAGAAAATATGAAAAAGAATGTTTCTCATAGAAAAAACATAACTTTCTTATCGTACAATATACATACCTTTTGTAATTTGGATTTACGCTTGATGTTTATTATCATTACATTCATGTGGAAAGTGTTTTTTGTGGAATAAAATAAAAACGTTCTAAAAAACTAGAAAAACAACTGTGCAATGTTTATTAGTTTTACCTTCAAGCTACAATCAAGGTTTTGCATTACTTACCACCAAATTAGTCTTAAACTCTAATCAGTAAATAATGAAATATTGTAAAAGGCTCTTAGTAGTTGGCAGACTTTTCTGTACTCTTCTGCTACTACATCATCGGTGACAGAAAGAAGAATAACTCTGGTCGCAACTGTTTTTATCACTCAGGTTTCAATAGTATATTTGATTTTAAAAAACATCTGAAGTAGTTCCTCCTGAACTGATTCACATTTAATGGTGTGGATAAAAAGTGTGTTTCATTTTCTATGAGATCTATGTTGTACTGCCTATATTTGCTGTCTTCTTCTGGTTTCTAGCACTTCCTATGTCTGTACATTTCTATTTCAAACCTGGTGACACCTACACTATATTTATTCGTAGTTTGTGTCAGCGTGCTTATTCTCAGTACGTACAGTACACAGTTACATCACATTTAATATTCCATAGCATTTTACTTGTGTTATAGTTTGTTTTTTCCCCACTGTACATTATGCCTGTTTTGAAGTGGTATATTCTGTTTTTTATGTGTGTGTTTGTGGCAAGTCAATATCTGTCAAGTGCTGCTTTGTTTGATTTGGATATTTCTATGGACTTTGAGAATCATTCTGTAAAAAAGTAGACACATTTTTTCTACTGGCATTTCATTACACTAAACATCTTGGTTCAGAGTATGTCCCAAAACTATACTGCAATACAGAGAGAGCTGGGCCAATGAGTGCAAATTACAATGGATGCACAATAAACAATTTGGATTTTGTAGAATTAAATACACACATTGTTTTATGAAGAACTTCCATGTCTTGTGCAACATTTCATGATTCAGTGAAATGAACTCTAGGGAGTATCTGTTGTCAGTTGTATATGCCTGGAACTCATTGTTGAATTCAAAAGTTTGTGGCTTACAGATGTCTTTATTCTGAAAGATGATTATGTTTACTAGATTTCTTATTAGGAAACACACTGCAGTTCTTTTCTTGGAAGTCTAGGTGTTATTGTAATCCTTCTTCTATAAGTATTATAAGTACTGAACAATGGGCACAGGGGAATAAGTTTATCTTTTGTTTGGTAAATTCATCTTTGGTCTGACGCTTTCTCCAGATTGATAGTTGCCTTATTCATGTCTTTATTAAAAAATGTAGAGCTCAGACAGCAATCGTGTCCACATGTTCACTTGTGTGAACTGGTGACTTTTCAGGTTATTTGCTTTGGCACTGTATTTGGTCTGAAAGTCCAACTATTAAATTGCATCATGCATACCCTACACACAATGCCATTTCGAAGGAGTTCAAATAATGTAAGTTTGAGGAGTCCATTAGAGATTGCTTGAGATTTGGGAACTCACATCAATGTTTCACATTTGTGGGTTTTTTCAGAACATTGGTTTATTAGCATGCAAATGATGTAGTTATGATTTGTTATGGATTTAGGAAAAACCTTGCTGACTTATTTGTAAATTATTTCTGTATAAAAAATGCAGAACACATCACATCAGTGCATTTGACCTGCATTGCACAATAAACGGTTTATACTAGAGGTGGAGTAAGATGTACATTATAGGCCTGATTTTGAGTTTGGCAGACAGGGCACTCCATTGCAACTGTGAAGGTGAAGGAGTACCCTGTTTGCCAAACTATCGGTCCACCCTCCCAATTTTTTGTTGTGTTGACCAGCAGACTTAGGCCGACAGAGTAAAATTTACTCCTTTGGCATACACCTTCCATC
Organism: Calotriton arnoldi; assembly: GCA_963921515.1. Lineage (NCBI taxonomy): Eukaryota > Metazoa > Chordata > Amphibia > Caudata > Salamandridae > Calotriton > Calotriton arnoldi. Next base: position 782,682 of record CAWUFW010004401.1, on the reverse strand, counting down.
AACAGCCCCAGGGATTATGGGCCATTGAAGATGAGCCATCCGACCATCCCCCCTATTTAGAGGGGGAGTGTTAGCCTTGGCTTTTTCAGCTGGTTTACCCCCAGACTTTTTGCTTTTTGGCCTCCTGTTTTTGACCCTATTTTTGTTGGTTTTAAATCTCTGGGTACTTTACCACTGCTATTCAGTGCTAAAGTGCATATGCTCTCCAGGTAAAATATGTTTATGGATTGGTGTTTCCATGTTTGGCTTATTTGATTTACCTTTAAGTCCCTAGTATAGTGCACTGTGTGTGCCCAGGGCCTGCAAATGCTGCTAGTGGGCCTGCGGCATTGATTGTGCCTCTCACACAAGCAGCCTTTCAAAGGGTTCTCAGACCTGCCACTGCAGTGTCTATGTGCAGTTGCGACAGCCATGTCAACCTGGCAAGTGCACCCACTGGCCAGGCCCTAACCTTCCATTTTGTTACATGTGAGTCACCCCTAAGGTAGGCCCAAGGTACCGCTGTGGGCAGGGTGCAATGTATGTGAAAGGTAGGACATGTACTGGGGTGTGTGACATGTCCTGATAGTGAAATAAAGTGTATTTTGTTTTTCACTATTGAAAGGCTATCTGTCCCATAGGATAGAATGCAGGATACTTTGTAACATCTTACAAGTATAGCTTCCCATTGGGAACAGATAGAGAAATGGAGTTTAGTATACCTGAACTCAGAACGTAAAAATGTGTCTTTTAGTAAAAATGATTTTTATGTTGTGTGTTTGAAAATACCACTTTTAGAAAGTGGGCATTTTCTTGCTTAGCCATCCTGTGTGCCTCTGCTGGGTTGTGGATTGACTGTATGGCTTTGGAGTGACAGGGGCTGGGGATGTGCATTCACTGTAGATAGCCACTGGGGGGTCGAGGTTTGTCCTCTCTTTCCTGGATGAGTCAGGGCTGGGCTGATTAGACCTGGGCTGCATTCAGAGTAGTGGGAGGAGTTTCAATAGCACCTGAATAGGCCTGGTCTGCATCTAGAGTGGTGGGAGGAGATTTCCCTTGCACCTGAATAGGCCCTGTCTCGATTACACAATGCTGTCTCCACCTCCTGCCAGGAAGCTGGGCCAGAGAGGACCGAACTGGTTTGGACTGAGCTGAGAGACTTCTGCCAAAAGAGAACAAAGGAAAATGTGTTATAAATATTGGGGCCCAGACTCCAGAACTTTAGATTACTGCTGAACTAAGGAACCTGCTAGGAAGAAGAGCTGGAAAAGCTGTCAGGAGGAACTGGCACTTTGCTGCATGCTCTGCTGTGTTGGCCTGCTGCTTGCTGCTTCTGTCGTGGGCAGGAAAAGGACTGGATTGTACTTTCATCATCCTGCTATTAGAGTTTTCTCCAAGGGCTTGAAGTAGAGCTTGCCTCCTGTTGGAAGCCTCAGGGAGATAAAACACTTCAGAGAACTCACTGGGATCAAGGAACCTGTCAAGGAGAAGAACTGGAAGAGTTGCCAGGAGGAGTAATGCCCCTTTGCTGTTTTGTTGCTTTGCTGGGTTGGCCTGCAGTTGCTGCTTCTGCTTTGGGCAGTAAAAAGGACCTGACCGGACTTTTGTTCACTTGTTGCTGAGTATCTCCAAGGGCTTGAGATAGAGCTTGCCTCCTATTGACGAAGTCTCAGGGACAGCAAAGACTTCACTTACCTCTGGGTACTGCCTCTGGGACTGCGTGCCTCAGTTGACACAAAGGGAAACCGCAACCTGATGCCGTCACCAAGACCGCCGGCGTTTCTGTGACAGGAAGGCACTGCAGAGGGCACCGCCGCACTTCATACCGCAACCCTGGTCTCACCGACGACCACTGCTGCCACGAGCCGATGCTTGCACTGCCACCCTGGTCTCACTGACGATGCCGTGGCCAGCTGCCATCAGCGCCGCGGTCTGCACCGTGATCTGGGGGCACCGCTCGTAAGCTACACGCAGCACCGCCCCTTCCCACACCGCAGGCCACCGACGCCACCCCCATTGACCGCTGATCCTCGATGGCCGGCAAAGCTTGCACCGTGACCGTCAGCACTGCCCCACTTTGCACCTCAGCCCTGGTCTTTCCGATGCTGCTGGACGACTGCCACCAAGCTGCTGCCTGCACCGCGACCTGAGGGTACCGCACACCTCACTGCTTCTCTCACACCGCAGCCTCAATGGCTGCCAACACTGGAACACACCGCCGCGGTCGGCCAGGACAACAACAAGGTACTGTATACAAGTCTTCTGACACCGACGCCGGTCCGCACTGACGCGACCAACCTTCCCGGTTGGATTTGATTGTTTTCAGCACCACAGTAGCACTGGACAGAGCTACAGACTTCAAGGAACTGCATTTTTAAGGTTATTCTTGCAGAGTACAGATTCTGATTATTATATGTTGGACTTTTTGTCATTTTGGTCTTCTTTGCACAGATAAATATTGGTTATTTTTCTAAAACTGATGTGGTGTCTTTTAGTAGTGTTTTCACTGTACTACTGTATGCTATGTGCAAATGCTTCACACTGCCTCTGAGATAAGCCTGACTGCTCGTGCCAAGCTACCAAGGGGGTGAGCAGGGGATATTTCAGTAGTGTATCCCCCTTATCCTGGCTAGGAAAAAGGGTCCCTACTTGGACAGGGTAACAACCTGCCAACTAGAGACCCCCATTTCTAACAGGGAGGTAGCATGGTGGCTTTTTTTTTTACTGTCCTTCACCATCCGGAATATCCTGGCAGTGAGGGAGAGTAATTATTTTAAAAAGTATCCTGCAGAATAGGAGAGGACTACAATTGTGTTGGGACAATTTGTTTTAACTTTTCCATAAACAAACTCCCACCAACGATGGATGCACACCAAACTATTAAATGGCTTTGTATGACCCACCATGACAGCAGTTCATTCAAACCCATTGAGTTCACTGAACGGCCAGCAGTAAACGCTAAATTTGTCAGGCAAAGGAAAGGCAGTTTGTGGGTGTAAAGTCCTTCGTCCCTTAGCGCTTTTACTCTATCCTCCAAACTCTAAACCAGGCCCTAAGTCAGCATAATGTGACATAATAGGCAGCCTTCAGTTACATTTCATGATCAGAAGTTTCTGATGTGAAGTGGACTACCTCTGAGGCTTAGCTAAACCTGAGGTGCAGGAAGCGAAAGGTGGCAGAGTGAGTGGGGACATCAGAGGCCTTGGGTGATTGCGCAGGTGAGAGGTCAAGGCTAACCGGGTGAATTGCTCTGTTCGCGGAGGCCATGAATTTACTGCTACAAGGAGCTGCTGAAAGTGAACTCATTGTCGAAAAATCATTGCAAGTGCTGACTTTTGCAAAACTTGCAAGGCATTGGCTTATTCTGTTTGGGCTGTTGCCAGAGCCTTGAGCAGAACTGAACTTTGGAGCCTATTAAACTAATTTAATCACAACTGATTAAAATTACATTCTTTGAGAGTTAGCAACATTTAATCATGGTACTCCAACAATACCTTTTAAAACAAAGGCAGTCATTGATTCAGTAGAAAGGTGTGCAGCTCTGAAACCATTACTTTCAAATTCTTGAGTCACTGTTTATCTGGTATGTCATGAAGAAGCATTAGCCTTAAATCACGCCAACTTTTTCCTATAGTTTAGCCATGACGATGGTCAACAAATTGAATTATACTGTGAAATATTAAGCATATGTTAATGCACCTGCATCTACTCTGGAGACATACCATTAGCAGACAATTTGCTAGAGGTGATATATATACCTCAAGGAGATGTATCCTAACAAATTGAGGAAGCTCTGCATTGCCTAAACGTTGCTGGTTGTTGATGGTGCCAAAAACCCTTCAATGTGATAATATTGAATCTTCATCCTACAGCTGTAACTATAAAAAAAAAAAGCTTGACTCATGAGACTGACCTCCATTTTGCCTTGTGCTGACCCAATTATCAGCAGTTGATTTCTTTATAGGTATAGTTACTACTTGTATGATTTTCTTATACAATGGTTATCTTTAAGATTTCAATGTTTTTTATGATTACTATTTTTGTACCTGTTTACTGTAATATGTTTATGTTGTGATGGCCTTACCAACAGATGTAACTGGATATCAGCTCCACATTAGCACATAAGATATCCCTTAAAATCCCAAAATAAAAAAGTTAAGAGTTGTCAGTAAGACATCAGCTTTGTGAATTTTTTGGGTGCTATGTTCTATTTGAAGTAATATTCTACCTGTTCCTTCAGGGAGCTCCACGGTGATGTTCCCCTCGATCCAGCGGTAGCAGGGGAAATGGTAGATCTTTCCTGTAGGAGATTCCACAGTAACTTGGTTGCAGAACCAGCTGTTCTCAGGGAAAGTGGAAGAGGGCTCCTTGTGAAGGCGGATTATTAGGATATCCCCCAAATCCTGTTCTTCCTGGATATGGTACACGTGGGTCTGAAGAACAAGAGAAACCGACATTATTTTACTGTGCAAATGTATTAATCATTTAGATGTACTAGGCACTTAACCAGGACAGTTCAATATCAGCAATCATGACATTTCTCCATTTTTTAATCTGACTATTCATATATGAAAAACAGACAATAAATTAATTAATTAGCAAACCAAGGGCTTGTTTCTAATTCTTGCCCAAAACAAATAATTACAAAATGCAACATATTTTGAAGATTAGAAGTTTCTTAAACATCTTCTCTGAACCAAATATTGTCATACTACCTAACCTTGGCGTAAATCCCACTTACATCTCGAAACAGGATTCCAAAGTCATTCTTTTCACAGTCTAATGGCATGGATTTGTTCCAGTTGCTAATTTTGAGTAGTTAGTCAAATTTGCATTTGTCCCAGTAGTCCTACTGAATCCAATGCCCAAACCGAAATATTCTGCAACAGGGCCTAGTAAAAGCCATTTGATGACTGGACAAGAGGGATTTTTTCCCAGAGGGAAACTGAAGTTTTGCATAAGAAGCCGAGGAATTAGCCTAGCAACCACTAAAATCAAAACTGCCAGATCTTGCAGAAAGGGTGGTCAACACCAGGACTGTGGGCAACATTGAGGGCACTGGATAGTTAAGAGCACACCATTTATTTTATTTAACAGCTGAACTTTGTCAATATTTTGGTCACTTTAAGACAAAAAGGCACAATCGCCTGTTAGGAAAGAAGCTCAAAGAGAGTAAAACTCTTGCACAAAGGCACAATTTAAATAAGCCCCAGATCAAGTAAAAAAACTTGTTCATGACAAATCTATGGAGTTGCTTCCACTGGTAATCCAGAAGAATTTGTATGCCATTTATTTTGGGGGATGTAAGTAGATTAAAAACAAGTCACAAGGTCCCTTTCTTACGACCCATTGTTTTCAGCCATAATTTGCCAGGTTTTTTTTGCTTTAGACTTCCAAAACATTTGTACATTCCAAAAATAAAAACAACAACAAAACGCAAAACAAACAGGCATGTGTGAAAGAAATTCCATTGACAAAATCATATTTCGTGCTATTGTGTTTATTCTTTTTTTAACAAAAACACATTTAAACTTGTTCCTTTGTACCAGCTTGACCTTTGCACTTCTGAATATGTGGAGCTTGGACAACAATTCAAGTAAATGCAAAAAAAATAACATTCCGATAATTGCATACCGTTTTAAAAACTGGCACATTGAAGTCAGAGCACAACTATAAAAAGTGTGTATTTAGAGTCAAATCATGCTGCATTTCTTATTTAAGTAACCATGGCTGAAATGTATGCACCTGAAAAAGACAATGGGCAAGCCTTAAAAAAAAATCCTACAACTAACAGTGTTTACCGAGACTTCAAAAGAGAGAATAGCGTGGCTGAAAACAATGTCTACAAAATATTGCACAATGGGACACAGGACAATCACTTCATCTATGCAAAGTTTTGGCTTATTCGTGAGTCATGGCATGAGTTATGGTGTGTATGGTGGGTGTTGGCACAAACAAAATTTCCTTTGGCTGCTAAAATGAGCAAACAAAATTTTTCCATTTTTCACCCCCCTAAAATACGTTTTTTACCATGCACAGATTTTCACTAAACCAGGCGTGCCAGACCTTAGCTGACACTGTCAAGTGAATCCCAATTTTGGTGCACATGTGTGCACAATGTCAGTTGTGTCAGTTATAGGCAAATTATATATATGATATAGATATATATATATATATATATATATATATCCTACTGGTGGTCGCTAGTCGGTAGTTATAGTTAGAACCATGTTTTCATAGGAAAAGTGTTTTTTACTGGCCTATAACTTTGGCGTAATTCGATAAGCTTTCATGAAATAAAAAAAAAAAGTGTGTGCCGGTAATTCTATTTGTGCATGGAAAGTTTCAGGGCAATCTGTCAAGCGGGGGCCATATATCCTGGGGTGCCCACCCCTGGGACATAGCTGCTTGCTTTTGCTTGGAGCGAGCTGTGACAGCTCCTGCTAAGCAAAAGCAAACACTCCTCTTCCAGCAAGCAGGAGCTGTCAAACTGCTGCCGTTTGCTGTGAGTGGAGCTTTAATCTATTCGGGCAGGGAAAGAGATAAAGGTATTTCTCTCATGCACAGGGAGCTGCTTTTCCAGCAGCTCCCTGCATGCAAGAGCAATGCCAACTCCCGCAGTGCTCCAGCACTGGCAGGGACCACGGGGGCCTTGTGGTTCCCCATGCGGTCCCATAGCACACTAGGTGCCCTGGGTGGGTTCCATGGTACCCAGTGAGATGTGGCCAGGCCCCAGGGGATGGGGACCATGGGGCCGAAATCAGCTGCAGCCCCCTCCCCAATAAGTCTTGGCTGGGCCCCGGGAGACGGGACCTCCGAAATCGCCCGGGGAGGAGGGCAGTGTGGCCCCCCCATCAAGTTTTTGCAGGGTTGTTTTGGCCCTAATGCTTATTTCACAGAAATGAAACCTCAACCTCACTCGTTGCAGAGGAATTGCTCGGACTTACAAGATTTTTATAAACATGCCGAAGTCCTGAAAGCTAAATTAAAAGAAAGGGTATATCTTAAAAAACTCCTCTCACACTCACTGAAACGAGCGAGATGTTATGATAGAGATGCAATGCTGAATGCTACCAAGAACAAGCCTTTGCAGTGCCATTGGTCTCGCCTTTGGGACATAATATGTATTTAGATATGCAGCACATTAGCTTGAGTGCTGAAACATCTACTGTTCTTTAACATGAAGGGAAAGTAAGCACCAAACTGCGTGACACGCCAGTTATGGGAACACATGGAGAGAAATATTGCCTTTCAGCGGGAAATGGTATAGTCCAAAGCTCTGTTTTTAATATAAAATCAGGGCCTTCGGTGGTCATATCACTGAAAATACAAGATTTGAAAAAATATTATTGTCTACGGGTGCTCGTGGATGACAATTTCTATGGACTGGAATCTAGAGAATGCTAAAGTGCTTCTGGTATTTTACTGACCTCTGCTGGTCGTTTTCTATCAAGAAAGTTAAATAGAGGCAGTTGCCAGAAAAATTTAAAAAAGAAAGTCCCTCAGCAGAAAGCAATTCTGGTATTTTACTGATCTCTACTGGTTATTTTCTATCAAGACAGTTAAATAGAGGCAGTTGAACAGAAAAAAAAGTCCCTACGCAGAAGCAGACGAGTCCTAGGGCTGATCTCCAGAGCCCACAAAGTACATACACATATAAGTATATACAAGAGGTCTCGAATGCTCGACCTAAAAAGTGCTGGAGCTGTTGGTGTATAACCGTAAAGTGTTCAGTGCATTTTGCAAGTGTATTATCCAAGGGCAGTTTGAGAAATGTCTTCCCAAAAGTGCCTCCCAAATGGCTGCTTTAAGTGTGTTCTCCATGGCCTGGCATGGAAAAATCCCCAAAAGCAGATCGACATTGGGGAATCAGCTTAAGAGGTGGTTGCTGCATGTTAAATGCTAATCTAATTAACAGCTGGCTAGTCGAATTTAGCAGTCAAAAAACGTGGCTAAATGCTTTACACTGCATGCATCTATCAAGGGTTTGGTTGCTTGCTTGCTTTGTAACTAGGTTTCCACGATGTAAATCACTGCAGTACTGTAGCCATCCCTTGTATGATTGTGGCTGTCCATGCGTTAGTGTTTCCCGGTAATGGAGCTGACAGGAAGCGGCCAGATTGGTTAGGAGCGGACCCCGCGACGCACATCGGAAAACGCTGAGGGCTTTAAGAAATAATCGTGTTGAGCGTGACTTTGAGAAATAATCGTGTTGAACGTGGTGGTGGCGTACCATACACCGAGAAGGCTCTGGTGCTCCTTAACAGCATAGTGTACTGAATATCAACCTGTGTGATTCATATACCATTTAGGAAGACCGCATTTAGCACGGGGGCCACACCCCAGAAGCATAACGCCCGTGGGAGGCACAGTTGTTCCCCTTACCCTTGTCCTGATGAGGCCCGGAAGGAATAGGGGCTGAAACGCTTCGACAGTACATGTTTGGAGGAATCCACTAAATCAAGAATAAAATTGTATTTAAGTGGAGTTACACATGACAAAATGTTTTAGGAGGTGTAGCGGGTACCTCGTGTGTATACAGGATTACCTCACAGTGTATTGCCGTTAATGAGGGTGCAAACACTGACATTAAAAAATTGGGGGTTAGGAAACAATATATGATGAATTGTTTGATAAATTGTTACTTATCTGGTCAAGAGAATATATGTATATATTTTGGTAAAATGTTCTGTTGTTTATGTTTTTGAGTAATTTTTCTATAAAAGGAAATGAAGAATTGTTCCAACGAGGAATAAATAGTGGTATGTGGTTTTTGATGTAAAACAATTTCAGGACGATGCACCATTAATAGGGTAATTTGATGTACCTTATGGGTAGTATTTAGATATCCATTCCTCCACATCACCATTGTGTATAATGCGTTGTCCAAGCAGTGTGGGCATCCCCAGAATCTGGTGGGTGTCCCTAGCTAAGAACGACATCTCTGCCATAGACTGTATATCTGTGGCTTCTGGTGGACATCCTCAGTGAGTTATGGCCACACCTGCATCTGTGGATAATCCACTACTACTTTTTTGGAGTCATCAGGTGGTCATCCCTGGCATAATTTTAGCCAATCCAAATGTAGTGGTGGCCTTCTATAGCTCAAGTGCACTCAAGCGCAGCAAGCCAAGATGCACTCTATGTTGAAGTAAAAGTGTAGCTCTTGTTCTTCTATGCACATGATCTCCCCTTCAAGGTCAAATGGACCAACTGACAAGTTTTCAATATTACATTAAGAACAAAACACCACAAGATATGGTTAGTCACTGAGCTATACTTTGAGATTTCAACCAAAAGATCAAATCCAACATTTTTATGTTTCTTGGGTGTTTTGCAAAAATAGACCAAGACATTACAGCCATAAAACACAAATTACACACAGATATTTCAACAGATACATATGGCAGAGGCAGCGGTGCACAATACTTGTTTAATGAGGGGTAAAGAGATGGCAGGAAGGGGATAGTTCAAGCCACTGTTTACTTTTTTTGCTTCTTGGGAGGCTGCAATGACAGGCTCTGTGTGTTTTTTTTAATTTCAGGGAGATCTAACGTTTACGTTGGAAAATGAGGATAAAAAGATGCGCAAAACTAATATAATCACACATCAAAAACATGCAAGTGCAAGCTATTTTTGTTTAGCTTAAAAGACTAGACATGAGTCAAAACTGGTGTAGGCCTGCAGCATCTTCTCGTTTGTTGCAGGGCTAAACTCAGTGCACACGAAATCAGAACCCCAAAACAAAAAAAAGCATAGTATAAGGCCACTGAATCTATTGATATCTTTAAAATGCAAATAGGAAATATGAAACTGCCACTAAGAAAAAGTGCATAGATGGAACACAGTACCTATGTCTGGTTATCAGCCATGTGGACCATCCAGTCTGCCTTTATTACTAAAGAACTGACTACCATTCACTCAACGTTTAGACAATACAATCCACCCACTTCAACTATGAAGACTGACCTAAACACAATGTAATTGATTAATGCTGGTAAGCAACGATCTATGCTGCCCACCAAAAGCGCAGTGCCATTGAGGATGTCCTCTGGCTAAATTTGAAAATACATTTGGAAAAAAAATGTTCAATGGAATTGCCAAAAGAACATCTAGACGACACATCAAAAGAGATGACAACCACCACCATAAGAACAAACTAGAGATTAACAAGAGCCTGTAAGTGACTGCAAGGTACCCAATAATACCAACTAATGGGAGTTCTTAGCACTGAAAGACCTGCATATAATGGTGGCACGTGAGCATGTATACAATGCTGCAATCCCTATCCTGAATATCCCTCCTATCTACTGTATTACTTGGGGCCCACTCCACACTCAGCACTATAATTAGTCAACCTAAAAACACCATGCTCCAGGAGCCAACATACTACTTCATCGAGGAAATGGGCGCAAGATCTGGCACTGGAGAGAAGCGGTAAACTTAAGAGTGTTATGATCCACTGTGAAAATACCACATAGTGATTTCGAAACTACAAATATCTTCATCCACAAGCAGTCTGTGTATAAAAACATTGCAGTATATTGACACGAAGACATGCGGCCACTGGATATGGTCGGATATTCAGCAAAACAATTTCAGGTCATTTTAACCCCTTTGCTATTTTTAAAGACGGTAACAGGTCCGTCGCCAGCCACAGGGAGGCTGCAGTCATCTATGCAGTCGTGTTTTAAGTGCAAGATGCGAATCACGAACCTAGGCAGCTCTTCTAGCAATTTAAGACGCCAGGCATTGAAACTACCTTTCTTGGTCACCATTCGTTGAAAATGAAGTGCCAAGCGAGTCATCGCCTCAAAATATGAACCTGCCAGACTTGATACTACCATTCTTTCTAGACATGCCGGGCACACCTTTCCAAAGATACCAGATGTAGGTCGATATATCCAGAAGTCGAAATGACTGGTCCTATAAATGCCAAACGACTCGCCAATGAGTAAATAATAATTGCCAGTACAAAAAATGTAAAGTGATATACCCTCATTTAAAAAAATATTTCCCTCAGCATTACTAATAGCGCGTGTCCCTTTCCATTACTACATTTTAGATATCCATCGCCATTACAAAAAAAACAAGCATTTGCAATGCAATAGGTCTCCAAATTACACAAGACCTATTGCATTGCAAATGGTTGGCAACTTGGCATCACGGACAACGGGAGGGTGGGGGGGAGAAGGCACGGACATCGGTAGGGAGGGAGGGATGGCGGCGGGGGGATAAGGGGTGGGGGGTGTTGGGGGAGGAGAGGAGAAGGCACGGACAAAGCTGCGTGACGCTACGTGTGCACGAAGGAAATAGTACATGCCCTGTGTAACAACCAAATAAAGGGGCCAGTAGCCATGGGAGGATACAAATGACGACATGGCTGTACTAAGGTGGGACTAACAAGCCTCATAGTGAATCAGAAGTCAGCATTTACAAAGGACAAACACACAAACCAATGAAAAATAAGGGCGGGGGGAGTGGGCGAAGCTTCTCTCCGTACTCAACTATCACAGCTCTTCGCAGAGCAGCGCTTGCATGCTGGCTCACGCTCGACCTAAAAAAAGGGAGATGACTAGAATAATATTTGTGAGTCAGTTTTCCGGGGTCAGCAATAAGATAAAAAAATGTAATCAACAGAAATTGGGAAATCCTGAACGATGAGGAAGAGATCCATTTAGATAAACCACTCTTTGCCTTTAAAAGGAATAGGAATCTTAGAAATGAATTGGTAAAACCTACAGAGAAGATAAACAAAATACCCAAATGACCATAGATAACAGTGTAGTTAAAAGTAACATCAAATGTGGCAACTGCAATGTCTGTGCGCAGTGCCTATTAGCCATGGAAATAACACACAATAGGACACAAGTGGTGTCGAAAACTCTGAACAACTGCCGTAGCAAGAATGTAATCTACTTAATAAGATGTCCATTTGGTCTAGGGTATTTTGGTGAAACCAGTAGGGAGTTAAGAACTAGATTACAGGAACACAAATCAGCCATTAGAACGAGGAAACACAAATCCCCCCTGGTAGCGCATTTTCAGAAACATGGCCATGGTGATTTGGATTTTGACTGGTTCATCCTAGAAAAAGTAACCATTGGTAGAAGAGGGGGGAACATAAATGATAAAAGAAAGGCCAGAGAACAATGGTACATCTCTAAGTTTAATGCCATCAGAAAAGGATTAAATGTAAAGGAAGAGTAGGAGAAGCTGATTATTTAGGTATTTAGAAGAAAACCAAGAGTTATAAATCAGGGGTTACTATAGGTTGGTATAGAACAGGCCCTGAAGACATATGGGGACCAGATCCACCTATAGATTGGATTGTGGTAGGTAATAGACATTGAGTTAACCAGAACATACTGTACTGCCGATCAACAAAGGCATTGTAGCCACCGATGTAATTTTAGTGATAATTTAATATCATTCAGATTTTAAAAAGTAAGTAAAAGGGTAGGCCCCTAAAACTACAGTGGACCTATAACGATGAAAACAATGTAGTGGTGGAGAGTGTATCAAAGGAAGGTTTGAGAGAAGGAAATACCACTGTGAATACGCTGATGTTAATTTTAACTTTACCCTCTAATGTTAACATTGATATTACCTTGTAATCATTAATTTTAAATATATACTCCAAGATGGCGGCCGCATTTTTTAACCTTTACTGAGGGCTCTTAACCCTTCTATAATCGGGATGGGAGAAGGGAATACCACTGTGAATACTACCTTCCTAAAACATTATTTTGTAATCCTTTAATGTCTTTAAACATCACCCTGTAATCCTTGAATGTTAATATTGATATTATCCCGTAATCATCAACATCTGGTATCTGTGACCTTTATAACAACATATTCCAAGATGGTGGCTTCTCCTTTTTATCTTTGCTGAGGCCCATAACCCTTCTATAATCAGGATTTAAAACGGGAAATAATTCAATTGGTTGAGCAAATACTATTACATTGAAAGGTTTATTGTACAACAATTTTGACCCCGTAAATAGGTGTTGAACAAGGATAAATAATGAGATAGGAGGGACTGGTAAATTAATTAAACTGTGGACATATCGTTAGAATACAGAGCATACAAAAATGGTTTAATGCGGTGGAGAAACACTTTCAAAGATGGCGGCCCCCTTATGTGTAAGCTCCGCGAGGGGTTTTCCAGGCTAATCACGTGACGGGAATATTTAAATACAACCTCCTGTGTCGACAACAGTGTTGCCAGATAGGGCTATTTCCCGCACAAATGGGCGACATTTTTCCCATTTGTGCGGGGAAAAACCCCACCTGGCGGGTGGCTACTTTTTGGGCTTATTTCAACCAGTTGTGCGCAAATTTTTAGCTGGGGTGGCGCTGACACTTTGTCTGAAAGACACTCGCAGGGCAGGCAGCATGGATGGGAACCAACTAGCAACTGAGCCAACCAGTGGTGGGCAGTGGCACGAATGTCAGCAGCCAATGAACGCGAAGCGCGCTGCATGGCTGAGACATCATTGGAGGACACAGCATGGGTGTGATACTTACTATACAGACGTTCTGCTGAAGGCAGCAGTGCATGTGTGTGCAACTGCAAGCGCACCTGCTGCTGTTGCCAAACTTCACCCTAGCATAGTGGTGCACAGGAGAGTTGGACACAGTCTCTTTGGGTGAGAGTGCCGTCAATCTAGTAGCGCGCGAAAGCGCTACTAATGACGGCCCTGGGAATACTGTTTGCCCATCCCCTGCGCGCTTTATTAAAAGCAGTCAAGGGGGTGGAGGGTGGGTCCGTCTCTCGCGCGCAATGTGGTCTTGGCGCGGGCATCGGACTCAGCAGTGTGACTGGCTGGATTCGGGATCAGTCATTTGCGGAATTGGTTCACAGTCATACTGCCATGGATTAGACTGATAAAGTGAGTGACTACGTGTGACCACCCCCAACGCTGCAACGGACTTCGAGAGTCCTACTCAGGATCGGGCCGGCTGTGACTTCACTGTGTCTCTACTCTCGAGTCTTGGACTGTCAGACCCGGCCTGTTGGTGCGGTCCTGTGCTGCTGTGGCCTTCGACTCATGGGGCCGGGCCTTAGCGTGTAGAAGCAAGCACAAATTGACATAAGTTCATTTATAAACATCAACAGTAGCTGAAGTATTCGGGATATGTGTGATAGGACCGAAACAACACTTAACTCTCACTGCCAGGAGCCCTACATCACGCTGTTGACCTTCCTCCTTCCGTCCAGAAAGGGAGACGTCAGCAGCGTAACATGTATGGCCCAAAACAGGCTGTCTTTGGCCGGTACGGGGTTAACTAATATACAAAACATGAGGTTTAAGGGTTTGCTGACATTTGGAACTTAAAGGGATAGCACAGAGGTGCACAAAAGAAAAGATGACCAAAGAATGTTGAGTCGGTCTGTAAGGGAGAGCGCTGATGTCGGAAAGCAGGTCAGAGCCAGTATAAGACAGCAAGGGCCTACCTAATTTAGCATTAAGGCCAGGGCTTTAAGTGGGATTAAAAACTGGAGGGTCTCTCAGAGGGGCGTGGCTGATGTAATTAAGGGTGTGGCTTATAATCACGTAAGCTGAAAAGCTATGCTTAGCAAAGTGTGCCGCCTACTGGTATTTTGCTACTTCTGTCGTTTATAACAAGCCACTACTATTGGCTTTGTCAATGGTTGTTAGTTGCATAGATAAATAAACAACAACCATGCCTTGTAGTACAGCATATCGAAAATGCTTCAGTTCTGAAATGTTGGGACTGTAAAGAACTATAATGAGTCTCTTTGAAGTTCCATCATAGGCAGTGAAGGGTGGCACTGATGCAAAGTTAAGATTTATTTTTTCATGGTGAGGTCAAAAGGGGGAGCCCGGTAGGGACCCGTTTCGGCACCTGCTTTTAAGAACTGCTGGTGCTGAGCACTGATTAAGGCCATCATTACAAGGGAGGTTCTGCTTTGCTATTTCTTAGTGGCGCCGTGTTCCCACACCTGGAATTACCAGGGGAATGAATACTGAGCCTAGTTTTGCCTGGTGAGGAAACGCACATGGTAAAACCACCAAGGCTGAGTCTGGGGACAGTCTCAGCCCAGGTGCCAACTTATCACTTCCACAGCACTATGCCCCCTTAACTGCCACAGAGTCTGCCCTGTCCACTCACGTTCTTCTGACTCCCTGCCTGTCGTACAGCAGTCTTCTGTGACCCCAATTCCCCAAGTGGGGTATTGTTTTACCAGTTAATTCAGGGTGAAGTAGGCTATTCCCTGTTAAATGGACTTCATCTCAGAATGCCTGGAGTTAGGGGTAGTGCTATCGACCAGAAGCAGAAATTTCAACTTTGATACCATTCCATCCCGCCCCCTGATGATACCCAATTTGTGCTGAAAGTTCAAAGGATTAACAAATGAGTCAAAAATTATGACACTCCAGCGAGGAATGGCTAATAGCTGGCTTCGCCCACGAGGCCCCACAGCGGGCACTCAGTACAGAGACACAGAATGATCATTAGCTGAATAGCTTACATATTAGGTCAAACAAAAGGGACAACAAAGCTGCTGAAGGTTTAGCGGTGTGGGTAGATATGCTGCAGGTATTGACAACCATGCATGACATAGTGACACAAGATATACCACAGGAAAGAGACACAAGGGCTATAGGATTGATCCCCTGGTGGTCAGGACTTGAAAAACAGAGGCCACACACAGGAAAGATTTAATAAACGTTTTTTTTCACGGCAAGAGTAGGAATGAGTGCTATATCATATGTGAAGAGCTCTGACTCAGATGGTCTGTAGAGACTTATCTTTGATGTGAACATTTACTGTTGTAAAGCGCTTTGATACCTTTGGGTCTAGCTAGTGCTATATAAAACTCTCAAATAAATAAGTGAAGGTTGCCGTGCTGCTGTCTGTGTGTTACCTGTTCTGTGTGAGGGAAGCGCACACTGCTGCTGCCTTCAACACATGGCCGTAACGCCACTTCCTCTCCCATAGGTGGTACTACTATTCAATTTAGGCAGGACACTGCACATTTTGTAAGCTAAAAAGTGTATTATTTTAAGTTATTAGCTCTTAAAGTCCCCCTCCAACCAGAATACAAGTTAAAGCTGTAATTTTACCCTGGCTTTGTCTCTGAATCTCCCTCTTATTTGTTTCCAAATGTTGACATGTATGCTGAGGATGAAATAGAAGTGAAGGTTGTCAGACTCCATTTGGGAAGGAGGGAGGGGGCTTGAGGGCTATGGGGTAAACGGGGGTTACTGGGCATTAACTTGGGGGGTTGCTTAAAATACAAATTAGAGGAGCAGTAATTGGCACATAATACTATTGCTGCCTTTGTTAATCTCTGTGTTTTAGCAGTACCTGTTACAAGTTGAAAACTCACAGTGGGGACGGGTCTTGAAAATAAGCAACATTAACACAGGTGCCCAGTTAACCCCCTCCCACTATCTGTATATTGAATAGAATTTAGATTCATCCTTGAAGTGGTTTCTGATAACTTTCTGCATAATTTGAGAGTTGAGACTTTGGGCCTGTTTTTGGGCTTACACCGGTCTGCGTTAGGCTTAATTTGGGCTTATGCTTGAGCGGCTTTGGGCTTGGGATGGGTCTCAAAATCTGGCAACACTGGTCGAACAAACATTTTGTCTGACACATACGAGGAGGATTTTCCAGAGAGCAGTGCTCTATCATATCGGTAAGAGGTTGCTGGCACCTTTGAGCTCAATACCTGCGTGCATAACGATTCTATGAGTAGCTTGCCCATCAAGTTCTAAGCCATTGAGGGAGCATTTCATTTGCCGCTAACTTTGGCATAACATGTGGTTTTATGGTAAATGCTATATCACAGGCATTTATGAGCCTAGTACTTGCTCGTACATTGAAGAGCGAACCCCCGTTGAGTTTTAAGAAACTGGAGGATGCTCATTTACTGACAACTTGCTAATATAAACAAAATTGAGTGTACGGTTGCAAGATTTATAGTACATTAAGACAGTTAATAAAAACAATACCGCCCACAATACACAACCATTACTGTGACAAAAATGTAGGTTTTATCAATTGAATCTTAAACCCCTGTTATTCAATTTCCTGCTCTCTTCCAAGAATGATAATAGGTAAATAATAAATTAGACTGACAGAGAGCACTTACATACAGAGGCAAAAATGATTGCCCCGACCAGGGCTTTAAGTGGGATAAAAAAACTGGGGGTCTCTTACAGGGGCGTGGCTAATGTAATTAAGGGCGTGGCTTAAAACACATACGCAAAAAATCTGTGCTTAGCATAGTGTGCTGCCCGACTTGTGTTTTGCTGTTTCTGTCATTGCATCCAGATATATGATACAACAAGTAACATCATACCTACAATAAGTCAGGACTATTGGCTTTGTCAATGGTTGTTAGTTGCGTAAGATAAATAAGCAGCAACTATGGCTTGTATATAATATTGAAAAAGCTTCCACTTAAAGCCCTGGTGACACCACGACAATGTTGCTGCTCCTGAGTTTCAAAAAGAGAAGGGAAATCCAGAGAGAAAATGACTCTCTTTAAAAGATTTCCCTTCCCCCTACAACGTTCACCTGGCATGACGTCATGCTGTAACTTCTCCACTAGTGAGAAGTGAGCAGTGTGAGCAGCGCACATGATGTGCCTGGTGTCACTGCAGTCCGGAAAAAAAGGGACCACCTGTGCCAGGGCACAAAACAGAGCCCGATAGAGACCCGTTTTGAGGCCTCCTTTAAAAAACTGCTGGTGCTCAGCACCGGTGAGACCCGGCCCACTTAAAGCCCTGGCCCGACTATACTAAGGGGCACTAGAATATAATGAACATAAGGGATGCATGTGTCTTTCCTTTAGGCACCGCTTGGGCCTTTTTAACAATATTGCAAAGTGGCAAACAAGCACTGACTGGATACAAGAGTGGAGACCATTCAGATCCCACACATTACGTTAGAAGGAATCATCAAGCTATACCAGGTATAATAATTAAATATAAAAAGGAGGGATAATAGAG
This sequence comes from Calotriton arnoldi, assembly GCA_963921515.1. Taxonomy (NCBI): domain Eukaryota; kingdom Metazoa; phylum Chordata; class Amphibia; order Caudata; family Salamandridae; genus Calotriton; species Calotriton arnoldi. Next base: position 764,710 of record CAWUFW010004401.1, on the reverse strand, counting down.
TTAGAGGTCAATAATGATGATACCAATTTCTACATATTCTTATTCCCTTCAGTAATCCTACCCCGGTCCATATATATTTGGGATCACTCTGGGAACTCTAGAAATAAAGGAGACTTAGAGTCTCAGCCACGAATAATAGTGAGTGTTGGGCACTATTTTTAGTGCGTACTGATTGGACACACCTGTGATAAAACTACATATTAAATGCATGGTTGGAGACATGAATGATGAGAAAATGGTTTTAGATTTGAACAATGAATTGTATGTGAGGATAACTAGTTTAACTAGAGGAACTTCTAATATCACCAAGACATATTTACTTGTATGGTTGTATAACTAGACACACAGAATAAATAAGGTTAGATTGGCAAATTGTATTATCTGTGGTCTTAGGTCATATTAATCTTATGTACGGTTTGATGTTTTTTTACATGTTTATGATAGATTTATATTGGTGGGAGACAACTAATTTTCCTGAAGGTGGTCGTGAATAATAAGAATCCACCAAAACGCGTCAACGCAACAACATTACTTCACTAAATCGACCAAACATTGATTTAAACTGTGGAAAAGGAAAGAAAATTATTTTCATGCAAATGTTGTGTTTAATCAATGATTTCTTTGTGATTAGTGACTCTATAATGACAAATGCAACTGTCTAATATATTCTCCCCTTTCTTTATAAATGCTTTTAACGGTTTTAGTGATTAGTTTACGTATTGTTGAGTTATATTTTCATCTAGGTGACTAAAATAGAAAAAAGTGGACATGTCTTTCATGTTTATTATGTGACCGTTTGGGTCTTTTAAGATTTGTATGTCCTTGAATCAGAAAAATTCAAATATATGGTTTTTGTACATATTTATAACAAATGCAAAGTTTAAAAAAAATAAAAGTTAATATCTTTTTGTACGCACGATATCAAGGTTTTATCTTGGGGATATAGGTTTGATATTTGAATGGATGAATGGTACAAGCTGTGAATTAGTGTTGGAGTGTGAATGAACACAAAGGGAAATTTCTTATCTGACTTACAGTCGCTTTGGTGCCCTGTCCTTTGGTGTGAGGGTGGCCCCTCTCTTCTCTTTCTGGAACAGTGGATACACACCAACTGTAATTATGAGAGCATGGTCTACCTCATTGAGTGCCCTTGCAGGCTACGCTATGTAGGTATAATGACCAGAAATATAAAAACAAGGATTGAGGAACACAGAAGTACCATCTGCTGCAAAAAGACATCTGCAATGTTGACAGTTCATTACCTTGTGAAACACCACAGTGAAAACGAGCTGTACTGAACAAATTGCCACAAAACACGGAAATTACAAAATCACTTCTGGAAAAGGAACAGCGATGGGTGTATAAAGTAAAGACACACAAGACCGGCCTCAACGAGGAGATCTCATTAAACCAACTGAATTATTTTATTGATAGGGGCAATAGAAGGTGTGGCGGAGTCTTCTTCACCATCAAGACACACCCACTTTTTCCTGAAAAAGTTTATCGCACAAGCCCCCATTTGAAGTATAAGACGCACTGAGGTCCCACACCATCAGCCGTGAGCTGAAATGCATACTGACCCCTTCAATATACCCCTTTTACTCCACCACTATGTTGGAATGGGTAAATACGATGTCAATTAATATCATGATATGTGCACGGCTGACAATGGCAATACCAATAAATGCAATGTCAACGTATGCCATAACCTGTGCCTCCGTAGCCATGTCAATACCCATATATGCAATGCCAATGTATGCCCTATTCTATGCCCACCCAACAGTGTCGATACAGGCAGTAACAATGTTAATGTATGCCATGACCTAGGCAAGCTTGACTGTGTCAATATCAGAAAAGACAATGTCAATGTATGCTATGACAACTGTATGCACAATCTTGAGAGTGTTGATAAAAATGATACCAGTGAATGCCATATTATTTTTCGGAGTTCCAACGAACTAGTGTCAGATTTACCCAAGGTGACCTCCCCATCAACCCCGAGTTAGAGATATAAGGTTAATCAATAAATCAATCAATCAGGGGAATTGTAAGCGCACTACTCACCCGTGAGGGTCTCAAGGCGCTGGGGGGGGGGGAGGTGGTTAAGCAGCTCCGTTCAGTTGAAGAGCCAGGTCTTGAGTGTCTTCCTGAAGATGTTCAGAGAAGGGGCGCGTCTGATGTCGATCGGGAGTTCGTTCCAGGTCTTGGCCGCGATGTAGGAGAAAGCTCTTCCCCCCCTGTTCTGGCTCTGCAGATCCGCGGGATTACGGCGAGGGCGAGGTCGGCGGATTGGAGGTTTGGCTTGGGTGCGCGGAAGGAGATTCTCTCGTTGAGGTATTTGGGTCTGGTGTTGTGAAGGCCTTTGTAGGTGTGGGTGAGTATCTTGAAGGTGATTCTCTTTTCTATGGGGAGCCAGTGGAGGTCCTGCAGGTGTTGGGTGATGCGCTCGTGTTGAGGGATGCCGAGGACGAGTCTGGCTGCGGTGTTCTGTATGGTCTGGAGTTTGCGGAGCAGGTACTTGTTGATCCTGGCATAGAGGGTGTTTCCATAGTCCAGTTTGCTGGTTATGAGTGCGTGGGTGACGGTCTTCCTTGATTCGGGTGGGATCCATTTGAAGGTCTTTCGGAGGATGCAGAGGGTGTTGAAGCAGCTGGAGGCAACTGCATTGGTCTGTTGGGTCATAGAGAGGGAGGAGTCGAGTACGATGCCGAGGTTACGGGCGTGGTCCGTGGGGGTGGGAGGGCCTCCAAGGACGGTGGGCCACCAGGTGTTGTCCCATGCAGAGAGGGGGGAACCGAGCATGAGGACCTCTGTCTTCTCCGAGTTGAGCTTCAGGCAGCTGCTGCTCATCCAGGATGCGACGTCCTTCATTCCTTCCTGGAAGTTGAGCCTGGTGGTGATGGGGTCCTTGGTGAGGGAGAGGATGAGCTGGGTGTCGTCGGCGTAGGATACTATGCTGAGTCCGTGCTGTCTGACGATGGCGGCGAGGGGGGTCATGTAGATTTTGAAGAGCGTGGGGCTGAGCGACGATCCTTTGGGTACTCCGCAATTGATTTCCATCGGTTCGGAGAGGAAGGGTGGCAGTCTGATTCTTTGGGTTCTGCCGGTGAGGAAGGAGCGGATCCAGCCAAGGGTGGTTCCCTGTATTTTGGCGTCGTGGAGTCTGGCAGTGAGTGTGCGGTGGGAGACTGTGTCGAATGCTGCATAGAGGTCGAGTAGGATCAGGGCCGCGGTGTGTCCTTGGTCGAGGAGCGTGCGGATGTTGTCTGTGGCGGTGAGTAGAGCGGTCTTGGTGCTGTGGTTGCTGCGGAATCTGGATTGGGAAGGGTCGAGGATGGAGTTTTCTTCGATGAATCTTGTCAGCTGGGCATTGACGGTCTTCTCAGTGACTTTGGCCGCGAACGGGAGGAGGGAGATGGGTTAGTAGTTCTTGAGGTCCGTGGGATCTGCTGAGGGCTTCTTGAGCAGGGGTCTGACTTCTGCTCGTTTCCAGTCATCGGGATAGATGCCGGTCTTGAAGGTGGCGTTGATTGTGTGTCGTAGTTCTGGAGCGGTGGCGGCTCTGTGGAAGATGTGCAGTGGGCAGGGGTCCGTGGGTGCCTTTCATGGTTGAGGTGGTGACTTCGGTGGTGACTGGGGTTCAGGAGGAGATGGTGGGCTGGCTGGCGTTGCTGATGGAGGATGTGGTTTCGGGGTCTGGCGTCTTGTAGTTGAAATTGTCGTAAAGGCCCTTGATTTTCAGATGGAAGTAGGATCCGAGCTTGTTGCAGAGGTCCTGGGAAGGGGTGATGTCCGTGGTTTCGCTGGGGGGCTTGGTGAATACCTGGATGATGCTGAAAAGTTCCTTCAAGTTGCTGAAGTTGGCGAGGATCTTGTTTTGGATGAAGGTCCTTTTGGTGGATCTGATGCGTTGGTGGTGTTCCGTCATGGTGTTCTTGTAGGTGGTGCGATCTTCAGGCGTTTTGCTGTTTCTCCAGTTCGTCTCGAGGCGTCTGCAGGTGCGTCTGGATTCTTGGAGATCAGCGGTGAACCATGTGGGCTTCCTGGGGTACTGTCTGTCGGGGTTACGTAGGGGTGCGAGGTCATCTGCGCAGTTGGAGATCCATTTGTGGAGTTCCTTGGCTGCAAGGTTGGCGTCGGTTGAGGTGGTGGGGGATCTCGGTTGAGGGTGAAGTTGAGCTGCTCCTCAGTGACTTTGCTCCAGTTCCTTCTTGGAGGGCGCGGTGCAGGTTTGGGCGGTGTGGGTTTGTCGACGCGGAAGTGTACGCAGTGGTGGTCCATCCATGGGGGTTGCGTGGTGTGGCTGAAGTGGATGTTGTTACCTCCTGCGAAGATGGGGTCCAGGGTGTGTCCTGCCTTGTGGGTAGGTGTGGTGACGAGCTGTTTCAATCCGATGTTGGTGAGGTTGTCCAGGAGGGTTGGGGAGTTGGGGTCGCTGGGGCCCTTCAACCCGCACCGACGCCTATCAAGTGACAGGTCCCAGGTGGGGTCTCTGGTAACCCAAAGACAAACGGGCACCCAGGGAAAACCCTGATCGATCCCACAGATAGATAGTTGGACCACAAACAGATCTGAGTAAACTGGCCCCAATAAAACACGTTTGGCCAAAGGCTCGCGTTCCCCAAAAATACCACAAAACTAGATGCCTCATGTAGATAGGAACACTAAGCCAATCCGGACATGACATGCACACCACATGTAGTGATCACGCGCTCCTCATGCTAGACATCTGGACACATACACACTGGTCCACATCGGCTCTCCCCGAGGTTGAGAGCCATCTGTGTCCTTATCTGATGCCCAAGCTTGTTACTTTATGACTGAGATGCTTTTCAGAAATGCAGAAATTACTTTATTGTACCGCACGAAATGTATAAAATGTCAGCCAGAACTTTGTACACCGAGAGACTTTACTCAGATGCATTCTGTTGAGACTCTCCCGGTCACTGCGTTTAATTAAATCAACTTGTTCCTGTTTTGCCAAACGAATCTTGTCTTTTATTTTCTTTAAGGTCAATTCATATCCGAGCAACAGCTACATCACACCCACAAAGTGGCTCATAAAGGGGCAATATTTGAGGAGGTTATTAGCATAGTGCGGAGGGACCATGTCTCCCAGAATTCACATTTTTAATACAAACCTTCCCCCCCCAGTTTTTAGACAGAAAGGTTCATTGTGAAAACTGTCTTCAGTATTAGATTTTATATTCCCTTCCTACTCATGTGTTATTTCCCAACATACTTACACAGAAAAGAAGAGATCAACACAAATATTATAAGGAATAGATTTTGGGTTTTATTTAATTCCACTAATCTAACTTTAGGCATTATCACACAATGTATATATTCCTGGTGTATTTAAACTTCTCTGAGTGGCAAAAACGAACTCCTCTTAGCGCATGTTAAGGGAAGTGGGATTCCCATCATCCCCAAACACACAAAATTTTGACTCACTGCGTCGTTAAACATACGACGCACACCAACATGAGCCCATCTGTGCCCAAGAAGTAACTCCAATTCCCATGAGTTCCACCTCACCAACAAGACGTAAGAGGACGTACTGCATCATCATATGGTCAATGTCAAACAATCCCGGAACCGTTGGAAAGCAATTTCAAAGCCAGCCTGCCAGCTTACCCAATTTAGATGAGTGGAGAGAGTGCGAGCACTGAGTCTAGTAACTGAGAAGCATGTTACCCGTGATGATGTGAGTAGGAGAATCAGGGCCTGATTTAGATCTTGGCGGATGGGATAATTCATCACAAACGTGATGGATATCTCATACGCCGTATTACAAGTGGCACTAGTAATACAGTGGACGGGATATGCGTCACGTTTGTGACGGAGTATCCCATCTGCCAAGATCTAAATCAGGCCCTCTGTCTCCGTAACTTCGGCCATTACGCGCATTATTTTGTCTTCCTTGCTAAGTTTTGGGACCCTGTTGAATACGTTGTCTCCACTATTTGCCTTGTGGCGGTGGGTTAAAAACAGTAACACCAGTGTGTGACTACTGGGACATGCTCAACACCCCCCGAGAGGTAGGATTATAATCCCAAAATCGGTAAGTGACAGTAAACAGTATGAATAGAGGTGCATGCTCCTTGTGTATGCTATTCCATATGTTACTTTTTTTATCACTAATGATGCATGGTTGGCGATTAAGGCATGTTAGACTTGGCATCTTTTGGCGTGTTTCCCCTGTCTCTTTGCTTTCTGACCTCCTGATTTTGACTCTGTTTTTGCTGCTTTAGTGTCTCTGCGCACTTTCTCACTGCAGTTTAGTGTTAAAGTGCAAGTGCTCCTGTTGTAAATTGTTATTATGGATTGGTGTTTCCATGATTGGCATATTTGATTTACTAGTCAGTCCCTAGTAAAGTACACAGAGTGTGCCAGGGCCTGTAAATCAAATGCTACTAGTGGGCCTGCAGCACTGATTGTGCCACCCACATTAGTAGCCCTGAAAAGGTAACTCAGATCTGCCACTGCAGTATCTGTGTGCAGTTTAGTACTGCTATGTCGACTTGGCAAGTGCACCCACTTGCCAGGCCCTACCCTTCCCTTTTCTTACATATTAGTCACCCCTAAGGTAGGCCCAATATACCCCTGTGGGCAGGGTGCAGTGTATGTGAAAGGTAGGACATGCCCTGGTGTGTGTGGCATGTCCTGATAGTGAACTACTGCCAATTTCGTTTTTCACTATTGCAAGGCTACCTGTTCCCATGGGAGAGAATGGGGAGTTTGCCTATAACATTTTATAAACATAACTACCCCTGGGAACAAGGTAGGAAAATGAAGTTTAGTATGCCTGAACTTAGAATCTAAAGATGCATCTTTTAGTAAAGGTGATTTTTACATTCTGTGTTGGAAAATACCACTTTTAGAAAGTAGGTATTTTCTTGCTTAGCCATCCCAGGTGCCTCTGCTGGGTTTGTGGATTGACTGTCTGGCTTTGGGGTGACAGGGGCTGGGGAGGAGCAGTGGCTCCAGAGAGTCTAGATGGGTCAGGGCTGGGCTGAATAGACCTGGGCTGCATTTAGAGTATGGGGGAGGAGATTTCCTTTCACCTGAATGGGCCTGGTCTGCCTCTGACAATGCTGTTTCCACCTCCTGCCAGGAAGACGCATCAGAGAGGACAGAACTGGTTCTGGCTGGGCAAAGATACTCCCTGCCTCCGGAGAACAAAGGATTTTGTGATATAAATATTGGGGCCCAGACCCCAGAACTTTAGAACTCTTTTGGACCAAGATGACTGCCAAGAAGAAGAGCTGGAGAAGCTGTGAGGAGGAACCACCACTTTGCTGAGTGCTTTGCTGTGTTGGCCTGCAATGGCTGCTTCTGTCTTGGGCAGTGAAAGGACTGGACTGAACTTTCTGCAATTTCTTTATTGAGTATCTCCAAGGGCCTGAAATAGAGCTTGCCTCCTGTTCTGAAGTCTCAGGGACTACAAAGACTTCAAGACAAAATCTCCTTGTGTTTGCTTTGTTCGCCCTAAGTTGGCAGGGTATGCCCAGACGTGGGTGCCTTGCTCACTTTGCCACTGGATTCAAGCTAGCCTGACTGATGAGGGCTGTTAGCCCGAAACCGGTCCCAGGATGCTTGTTTCCGGCCCAGTTCAGGCTGGACTGTTCCCATGAGGCACAGGGTCAAGACTGATTTGCATATAGCTGTGTCTGAACTGGGGTGGCGAAGTGAGCTAAAGAACGATGATGGATTCAACCCAGATCTGTGACTGGGGGTGAGTGTCAGAAAAGTTTCAGCGCTCCGTCCATCATCTCCTTGTGTTTACAAAGACTTCGCCAACCTCTGGGTCCCGCTTCTGGAACCACTGTTTCAGCTGCCACAGAGAAGGGATACGCAATTGACTCCGTCGCTGGCTCTGTGTCCCGACGGCACAGCAGACCGCACCATCTGTATCTCGCACCGCAACCCTGGTCTCACCGACGATGACGACCGCCGCCGCCACCGAGCCGCTGCTTGCACCGTGGCCTGTGGGCACCGCACTCCGCACCGCCTCGCCATCCTGGTCTCACCGACGCCGTCGCTGCTGCTGACTGTGACACCCGTGACCACATCGTGGCTGGGGGCACTGCTCGTAAGTTTCACGACGCACCGCCTCGTCCCACACAGCCGTCTGGGCCAACCGACGCCAGCTCCCGCTAACCAGCTCTGTCGCCTGCACCGCAACCTGCCAGTACCACGTCGAGCACCGTCTCGCCCTGCACCGTAAGCCTTGGTCTCACCGACACCGTCTGGACAATCGTGTCCGAGCCGCTGCCTGCACCGCATCGAGAGGACACCGCGCCCTGCACCACTTCCATTTTGCAACGCAACCGCGACGGTTGCCACTACTGGCTCGCACCAACGTGTCAGCCGCAATGAGAAAGGTACTGTTACAGAGTCTGTTCACGCTTTCGCTGGCCCGTACCGACGCGGTCAGCTGGAACTGTTAGACTCTGTTGTTTTCAGCATTGCAGTAGCCCCGGACGGAGCTACCGACTCGTACAAACCGTGTTTTTCAAGTATTCTTGCAAAGTGTACATTTTTAAGTACTGTATTGTGGATTTTTATCGTTTTGGTCTTGTTTTAAGTATACAAAATATTGGATATTTTTTTAAAACTGGTGTGGTGTCCTTTTGTAGTGTTTTCACTGTATTACTGTTGGTTATGTACAACTGCTTTACACACTGCCACTAAGATAACCCCGACAGCTCGTGCCAAGCTACTGAGGGGGAGAGCAGGGGTTATTTTAGGTGTGTAACTCCCTTATCCTGACTAGAAGGAAGGGTCCCTACTTGGACAAAGGTGCAAACCCTTGCCATCTAGAGACCCCCATTTCTAACAAGGCATGACAACGATGATCACAAAATATGTGTAGCATTTGATTTGCAACCAACGAGTGAAACACATGGTGTATGATTGAGTGGAGTGGCGCACATGAGCTTGAAACTAATTGTACACAAAATATGCATGGTCTGGCACTCCTTAGTTGATGGTCACCTATACCATAAAATACGTGCCCTCGGAAGCAGACATTGTATTGTTCCAGTTTCTTACCCTGTGGAGGATCCCCAATTAAGATTAAATTAATCAAATTGATGATCTATTGCTTTTTTTGTATCAGGAACAGAGATCCTACAACGAGGCGAGTAAAATTACTCACCTTGTATGCAACTAAGCATTGCATACCTTTTATAAAAAGCTGTGAATTAATGTAATGCCGGAACAAACAATATCGCAATGCCCTGACGAAAGCCCTAGGCCTGAAAGGCTGTGGAATATGGGCTGAAACATGTTGACGGCTATTTTGGGATCAAAGTACCATTACATCCTGACCCCCTTCAAGATAAGTTTTAATCTATTTCCACCCAGACCATGAACTAAGGGTAACCTAGGTCTGTCTGAGGTATTTTTATATTGTCTGGGTACCCCGGTCATGAAAATATCAAAAGTGCTCCCTGGAATATGGTGGAGCCATCCTAGTTTTTTGGGACCAGTTGAGACTAAGCCTGGGCAGAGTTTGCGGAGTTCCGCGTAGTGACTAAAAAAAACCCTGCCAAGCTATGCGGAGTTCCGCGAGAGGCGGAGTGGGTTACCTTGCGCGGTTCACACTGTATTTTAGTCCCGGGTGTTTGCCCCCATTGCAAAATCAGCACGAACTGCATCTTGCACAGTGCAAGAAGGTCCTGCTTCTTTCTGCCCCTCGAGTAGAAGTTCTTCTCGAGCAGCAGCTTCCTCAACGCGGACAGAAGGTTTCTCAATGTGAGCGGTAGCGACCATCTGTGACCGCCCGCATTGAAAGATCTCACTGGGAAGTGGTCTAGTGTTGGATTTTCCTCACTCGTGATTGCCAACTTACCGTTGGGGAGCGACTAAAAAATTGAACTGCGCGAGCTCCGCGGAGCGCAGAGTGAGAAAAACTCTGCGAACGGAGTGGAGTTCACTGCCCACGAGACCCGATGATAAAGCACACCCCTACTATTAGAGTGGGTGAGATTCTTACAAAAAGAAAAAGATTCCTTATTCTGTATTAATCCAGATAGGCAAGGGATACCCCAAGTTTTATTTGGTACTCGGCTTCTAACAAAATGGCCAGAAGAGCTGTGTTTGTATGCACTGAAAGCCGATCCCAGATGGTGTCCAGTACCGATTTGGTCCAAATCGAAACAAAAAAAGCTGAGATTTATTGTGTACCTAGCTTCTTCTCTACTGTACCACCCAGGGTTGGGAGTGATTATTGTAGCACAGATCCTCAAGATGAAGCTTTGAGAAAAAGCATGACTGAAAGGCTAAAGTCAGTCCTGTTTCACTATCAAAATTAAGCAGAAGTTGAGAGAAGTTCATGCAGCATGCAGTCGTACCAGTTCTGTGGCGGAGCCACAAAAAGATTAGTCCATCAACTGCTCTTTCCTTTTGAATTTGCTAAAAATGAAATGGATCACAGAAAGAATGACCAGCACTTGTGATCCTATTGCCGTGGACAGAAACTATAACTAGTGCTTTCTAGTTTTCACTGAAAAACAAAGCCCGGGCCATGCTAACTTATTCCATAATAGTTCAATTGAATTACCACACTGCTGCTGGGGGCCTCCATGCACCACACTGGTTGACAGTGCAGGGTCCATTCAGGCCAAGGCCTGCCATGCAGTACAACACACAGGGAATGCTGATGATGAGGTGATGAGTGTCTGTAGCCTGACAGAGTGTGGAGGTGACTGTTGGACCTGGCCCTTTTTGCAGGGTTATCCCCAAATGTTTTGCCTTCTTCCTCCTATTTTTTCTGACATGTTTTTGTTGGCTGTAGGACTCTGGGCACTTTATCACTGCCTTATCAGTGCTAAAGTGCATGTGCTCTGTGTCTAAATTGGTGATTGGTGATTGGTTTATCCATTTTTATCATATACGATTTACTAGTTAGTCCCTAGTAAAGAGTACTGTGTGTGCACAGGGCTGTAAATCAAATGTGACTAGTGGGCCTGCAGCACTGATTGTGTCACCCACATGAGTAGCCCTGCAAACATGTCTCAGACCTGCCACTGTAATGTCTGTGTGTGCAGTTTAAAACTGTCATTTCAACCTGGCAAGTGCACCCACTTGCCAAGCCAAACCTTCCCTTTTATTAGATGTAAGGCACCCCTAAGGTAGGCCCAAGGCAGCCCCATGGGTAGGGTGCAATGTATTTAAAAGGTAGGAGAGGAGTTGGCCTAACGGCTAGGGCGGTCGACCTCGAATCTGGGGAACTGGGTTCGAGTCTCAGCAATGACGCTGAACATCCTGTGATTCTGGGCAAATCACTTAATCTCCCCATGCCTAACAAAAATGAATGTGTCCTCATGTAATGCAACTGGTGCTATGTAAAGCGCTCTGATACCCGATTCGGGTCAAGTTCACGCAATATAAAACTCTGTAAAATAAAATAAAAGTAGGACATGTACTCTTGTGTTTTATGTGTCCTGGTAGTGAAATACTGCTAATTTCGTTTTTCACTACAGCAAGGCCTATCCCTCCCATAGGTTATCATTGGAGCTGCCTTGTAACATCTTACAAGTATATCCACCAATTGAGAATAGCTAGAGATGCGGAGTCTGGGGTCTCTTGACTCACAATTTAAAAATACATCTTTTGGTGAAGTTGGTTTATAAATTTAGAAAGTGGGCATTTTCTTGCTTAACTATTTTGAGCCTCTGCCTGTGTGCTGAATGCACATCTGGGTTAGGATGACAGTTGGGCTGTTTGTGCATTCACTCTAGACAGTCACACAAAGGGAGCTGAGGCGTGCTCGGCATATCCTGATGGCCCATCACCAGGCTGACAGGCCTTCCTGAGCTAGAGTGGTGGGAGGAGTCATCACTGACACCTGAATAGAGCTGTGTCTGTCCTCACACAAAGTAGTCTCCATCCCCCTGGAGTGTGTCTAGAGCCAGGGCATGGAAAGGCAAGGTCTTGTGCACTAAAAAGACTTGCCTTTGAAGTTTGCCTACTTCAAAGACTGAAATTGGTATAAGTACTAGATCACTGACACCACATTCTCAGAACACTTCTGGACCGAGGACATTCTGCCAGGAAGAAGAACTGGATGCTGTAGGAGGGACTGCTACTCTGCCTGTTGCTTTGTTGTGCTGGCCTGCTGCTTCTGCCCTGGGAGTGAAAGTACTGTTCTTTGCTTTCTACATTCTACTTCCAAGGATCTCCAAGGGCTTGGTGTGCTTGTCTTCTGTTAAGAAGTCTGAGGGCCATCAAGCACTTCACCTGCCAGTGCCTGGGCTCTTCTGCTGAGAGTCCTGACTTGCCAAGAGGTGCCAAAACAAGTTCCTGGGCCCTTGGAAGTGAAAGCTGGTAACTTTAAAGAGAATCCCCATGCACTGATTCCCAGCTTCTGCTTTATTCGACACCCGCTGTACAAAATCGCTGCAACTCTGCTGCCTGCACCGAAGTGTGGTTCCCTCTGGACGCATCAACCATGACATAGCACCACCGTAGTCCGTGGTGTCCCGCTCCAACTCTGACGCAGCGCCTGTTTCGCCACTGTGGAAACGATGTAGCGCCTGATTCGCTGTTGTGGAATCGACACAGCACCTGCTTCGCCCCTGTTGGATTGACACAGCGCATCTGTATTTTTGACGCATCGTTGCATGGGTGCCGATCTCTTTATTGACATCACACCGCAGTAAAGAGCCGAGGCTGCATGTCTGGAAACGACACATCACCTTCACTGCAGTAAGGAACTGACGCATCACCTCTCCTGCAAGTAAGGAATCAACGCATCACCTCCTCTGCCCAGCAGCAAGGAACCGAAGCCCCACATCCCTTGCCAGTAAGGAACCAATGCATCGTGTGCTTTTCCGGCACCTCATCTCCCCTGCGCCTTATTTTGACTTTCATTTTTGGCAAATCTAAAGTACTTTGTCATAAACAAATGCATCCATTGATTTCTATTGGCTAAACTTGCTTAACTTTTTTAAAGTGATATTTTGTCTTGTGTATGTTGTATTTTTGTCATTTTGGTCTTGTTTTATTCAGACAAATATTGGCTATTCTTCTTAACTGGTGTGAAATCCTTTTGTAGTGTTTTCACGGTGTTACTGTGTGTGTACGTACAAATACTTTACACATTGCCTCTGAGATAAGCCAAGCTACCAAGGGGGCGAGCAGGGGTTGTCTTAGCTGTATAATTCCCTTACCCTGACTAGAGCGAGGACCCCTACTTGGACAGGGTGCATACCACTGCCAACTAGAGGCCCCATTTCTAACAGTGACCCACTAACCATGAGAAGGACTGAGGAAGTGCGGTTAAAGCGCTACTGATTTCTAAGCGTTACCAAAATGTTCCATTTGTAAATACAAATCAATTGTATCAAACTGTATCAGAAGGTGTGCTTCTGTGAGTGTCTGACTGTACGATTGTCTGTTTGTGTGTATATGTGTGTGTGTGTGTGTGTGTGTGTGTGTGAGCTAGCTTCAGAAGGCATGTGTGTGCGGCAGATGTGCACTATAAAACACCAACGAAAAAAAGTTATTCTATTTCAGCAGATCATGCTAGCTTTTCTTCTAAGTTCAATGGAGTCTGTACAGCATCTGCTGCTCATACATACACATAATAACCATAGGGCAAGTATGATGGAGATAGCTATAGTGCCTCATATATTAGCGATGTGAAGTGACCACGAGGTGACACACAGCGCTATATAAAACACCTTCCTAAATAAATTAAAAGGTGCTACTCACCATGAGAAAGCAAACCTTCATTAGCTATGCACTATAGAACCTGTATGTTGATTCTCACGCCCCACGACCAACATAACCGTTTGAGAAAACAATGTAGCTATTTGTTTTGTTAACAAAGGCCCCAGATGCTAGGTTAGGGTACACACATTAATGCAACTCAGCACAGGAGTGTGGATTGAATGGAAAGGTGTTTTTTTTTATAAGAATGCTCCACCCACGTGACAATAACCTGTATATTTGTTCACTACAGGGTGTGTATCAGCAAGTGAGGGAAGACACTCCCAGTCCACAAGGGAGTTGGAATCTTTGATAAAGGGTTAGTCAATGCTTCCCTATTGGCACCCTAGGATAAAAGCCAGAAAATGGCTTCTAATGTGAATGAGGACCAGGAAGAGGGTTCAAAGGGAAAATGTGTCCAAAGGAAGCAGCTGGTAGAACTGCTTAAACACATTTAGGCGGTTTTGAATTTTCAAGATAAACCCCCTCACCAGCAAAATGAATTATTTTCACGGTATCCAACATCAAAATTAGAGGATTCACTTTCCCATGATGTAAAAACGCATTATTGAAGGAATGGAAGGATGTGGATAAGGCTACGTTCCGAGATTTCTGGGGAAAAGATATCCTTTAGAAATTGTTCATGAAAATGTTCCACAGATCCATAAAGGGAGCTCTATTTTAGCAATTAAGGTCTCGTCGTTATCCTTGGCCTCAGAAGAAGCATCTCTTCCAGGTGCTGTGCATAGAGCAAAATACTCTTCCTTTAAACTCTTGACTGCTAGGGCTTCCTCCTTGTATTAAGGTCTTTTTTGATGTTAGGGGTAGCTCTCATTTAAACCTTCAAGTTCATACATTTTTTACACAGAATGTATCCATGCCAAATATGCAGCCTGTTTTTTCCATCATCCTGGGGATTTCAAAAGTACGCATGGTTTGTAGATTACAAGGGAGGAAGCCAAGAAATTACCAGTTTGAATCGATTTTGTTTTGTGTGAAAAATAGGGTAAAAGTTCTGTGCTAGAAAGTGTTTTTTTAATAATGGCATCAACAAAAGATTTGCGGTGCTAGGATCATCATCTTCCTAGCTTTCAGGAACAGTGAGTTACATAAAAAAAAAATATATATTTTCTCATCATTGTTGCATTTTTCTACGAGGAAGCCCATTTTTCCTAATTTTTGTGGTTTCAGGCTACTTTTAGTTTGTGATGGAAACCCATTGGTGATCCAAGAAATCTATACATTTCTGAAAAACAAAATTATCTGAATTTAACAATGGGTCATTTATGTTTATCCCTCAATGTTTTTCTGTTTAACTGTTGAAATAAAAAAAAATGAAAATGAATGAGGAAAAACAACCATTTGTGACAACGTTTTTATCTTTAACTTCTTGCCAAAATGGGCGATTTACAAAAGCAATATACCATTATGTCTCCAGCCCCTTCTTGTCGTGGGGATACATAGGGTTTGTAGGTTCTCCAAAACTGAGCTGCACCTTACATGATTTTTTTCATTGGGTATCAACTTTACCGCAATTTATTTGGTAAAATATAAAGAATTAAAAATGGGCTAAGGAAACGTATGTATTTTTGAAACGTATAGATGGCATTGAGTTTAGGAACAGTAGTTATTTGTACACCTCTGAATTTGTGGTTACCCATACTATCATGTGATGCAGAGGACATTTTGCAAAATGTCTCCTTTCTTGCTCACTTGATTACATTTCAAAGCCTCAAAGGTAGAGTGTTCCGAATTTTTATGACATCCACAACTACAATAGTTCAGTGGGTCTGCCATTATGTGACACATTATCTAGATTGTTTGTGTTCAGAGTCAAACAACTTGGAACAAATGGTTTCAGTCCAGGACAAAACATATATGGCTGGGTCTAAACTGGGGTGGCGTAGTGAGCTAAAGAATGATGATTGATTCAACCCAGATCTGTGACTGGGGGTGAGTGTCTGAAAGGTTTCAGCGATCCGTCCATCATCCCCTTGTGTTTGCTATGACAAAATACAACAGGACTCACAGTGGTGGCTGATTCCCCAAAATCGACAGAAAGTGGTTTGCTTTATATATCCAGGCCCCGTGGTTCTGACCAGATGAGAGTACATGGGATTGGGGGGCAACTCTGAGGGGAAGTACACGTGAAACAGAGTTGGACTTAAGACAAACATTTTCAATCTTCCAATTGGAAAAAGTTGATGATAACTTGGCAAGCTGCTCAAGCTTTGACTCCTCAACTGAAGGGACAAGCACTAGTTCTCAAAATTGACAGCCAAGTAGCCAAATGCTATGTCAACAAACAGGGAGGCCCGAAAGTGAGAGCTCTAGCTCAATAGCTTTTAAGATTTATTCCTGGGTGAAACAGAGTGATTTGAGCTTGAAAGTGGTCTATCTACCTGGAAGTAAGAACATTCTAGCCAACAGACTCAGGGGCCGATTCCGATTCGGGCCGGAATTCTGTCCGACCGAGCCGGACCCGGAGAGAATTCTGACCGAATCGGACCCTAGCAGTCCGACCGAACGAGTACGATGCGCACGCATGCAATCGGACTCGATTCGGTCGGACTCCCATTGAAGTCAATGGGAGCCTGTCGTACAACGCGTACGCGGGCTCCCATTGACTCAATGGGTGCGAGGCGGACAAGGGCGCCCCTACAGCGTGTACGCGTCCATGCGCATCGCGGCGTACATGCACAGGTAGGGGGGACCCATGGGTCCCCCTGTGTGCGACTCGCGCGCCTACGTGTACAGGGGGTCCGACGCGGACCCCCAAAGTCCGGCTCCGACAGCTTTTTCAAGCCGGACGGCGCGAGTCGATCAGACTGCTCGCGGCGCGCATCGTACTTACCCGGCCGGGAAACGTCTCCATAGCGCGGTGCGAGTCGTGTCCATGCGAGTCGGTCGGAGCGTGTTGAAGCCGCGTTCGAGTCGGTCGGCGATTTCACGGGTGCTTGCATCGTACTCGCTCGGCCGGACCCGCGTACGATTCGGTCGGGAAACAGGGCTCCGAATCGGATCCGGTGAATCCAAATCCGATTCGGAGCACTACCGGCCGAGATCGGAATCGGCCCCATAGTCGCAATCTGCCTTCATCCCTAGGGTATCACGTAAGAGAAGAGGTGTTTTGGGAAATAGCGCAGTTTGGATATCTTAAATTGAACCTATTTCCACCCTATTTATGAGCAATTACCTTCTTCCAAAGTTTTGGACGCAAGAGCATTGTCCCAAAGAGGGGTTAGAGGATGCCATGCTATTGCCTTGGCCAAGAGGCACTCTGTATGTTTTTCTTCCAATTCCCCTCCGCCCAACGGCATTTCAGAAAAGTCAGGAGAAATGGCTAGGGGTAATTCTTTCTAGCCTTGTCTGCCCTGTTTTCCTTTATAAAAAAGATGCAAATGTCACAAACATTTCATCCACAAATCCACCCTTTCCCTTTCTTCCCCACCATGCACAGCGTTGTTATAAATGATGTAATTTCGGACATTGCAATGATGTTATCAATGATGTCATAGAATAAGTCATGAGTGATTTGATACGTGAGGTAATTAGCAGTGCCTGGAAAGGGCAACATTTTCACCTAACTATAACGTTCCATTAACCTTTGTTTTTTCCAGTGGATTTCTAAGGTTTTTTTCAAATTTAAAGTAAAATATTATCAGGCCATGTGCAGAGTGGGGTTAGGAACAGGGCCTCGCCTGTGGCAAGGCCCAGCACCCCCCCCCCCCACACAGTAGCGCCCATCCATCCCACTGGTGCACACGGCTGAGTATGTGATGTAATAATATCATATAGGTAAACCAGACCTACTGAATTTGTCAAAGGGTCAGAACACCAAAATATAAATAGCTGGCCTATTGGCTTTATGAAGGGGTCAGCACATAAACATATATAAAGCAGACCTATTGACTTTGTCAAAAGTCACTAATAACAACAATCAAATGCATATTTTAAACTCACACATTGTAATGCTAAATAAAAGTGATTGTCATAAAACATTTTAAATAAAGTCTTATTGGAAAAAACCTCAAAATGTCTTTGAGTATTCTTTTTAAATATTTTTCAGGCCACAAAATTCAACCTTAGAACCCACCACAAGGGGTCCCTGCACTCCAGCTCAAGATCACACAGCTCGGAGTGCTGTAAAAAATATGGTAAGCTCTTGGATTCAATGACCCAGGAGACTTATTGTGTTTTTTATGTTGCTGGGGGACTGCTGCACTCCCTGAGGCCCCTCACAACAGTAACAAATAGTTGGTGGTGCCCCAGCCCTTTCTAATAGCATGATCATGAACAAAAAATAAATTTAAAAAAAAGCCCCAGGGCGTTATTGGGCACTCCTTGCACGGAGCAGTGAATAATAAATGAGTGGCTCCTGCAGTTCATTTATCATTCTTTTTTTCATTTATTTTTTAAGTGGGTGCCACCGGGGCACCCACAACATTTTTCCATGTTGTGGTCTGCAAGGGGAGCCCCAATGCCCCTGCGGTTTCAGCCGGCTTCCCAGCCAGCACCCAGACTGGGTGCCGGTGAGAGCCAGCATTTTTATAAAAGTGGGTGCCCCAGTGTTCACCCAGACACCCTCAACACAGGTAGTCATTAGAGGGTGTGGGGGGAGCCCCAAGGCTCCCCTGCTAGCACCCTTCTTTGTGTGATGGTAGGAACCGGCTTCTATTCTAAGCTATCCACGCAGGAGCAGCTTTTTTTCTGCTTCTGCCAATGGAGCAAACCTCTGTTTCTTGCCTGCCAGAGTGCGGGCAGGGAGAAAGTTCTCTGATCCTACGCTCTGGCGGGAAGGGGGTTTACATTGCCTCAGGGGTTGGGGTCCCCGGAACACTATTTCAAGAGGGACCCAGGAGATAGGGTTCCTGGAACCAAAACCAGCATGGGAGGAGACACCCTCTCCCCTTCTCAAAATGCACTGGGCCATGGAGGATGTGGTCCTTGGGGCCAAATTCAGCTCAGGAGAGAGGCTCAATGCCCACACCCCTCACCAGATCATAAATGAAATCAGGTTTTGACCCTTGCCCACCCCGGGGGTCATTTTTTTTTTTTTTAAAGCACTGCCGCTGCTTTTTTGTTCTTTTTTTTTTATCATGAGCTAGGTTTGCCCAGTATCCCTAATCTGACCCTTTATATTATTCTTTTTTATATTTCAGGACAGTGGTCTAAGTCCCCAAAGACTGTAATGGCTGTTGCAACATTTCTTTTCATGTTGCCGCCAGCCAATCAGATCGCTCGCTTTCAAAGAGCCCCGTCAGCCAATCCGAAGGCTTACATATTTTAATTTCAGCCCAACAGACTAGATATACCAATAGTTTGAACCTTAAATTCTCGAAAACTGCTAAGCAGAATTACATCAAATTACAAAAAGCATGCTCTCTGGGCACAGAACTAGCTTTCTGCCAAATTTGGTGTAATACGTTTCAGCCGTTTATGCTGCAGTGCTGTTCAAAAAACCCTATAGAAATTGCGTGAGGAAATTGCGTTTTGGGACCAACCACTGTTCTTGGCCCCAGCTGATGGATTACCCCAAAACTTTCAAGGAAGGAGCTGAGATTGATGAATCTATTTTTTGGAAAGTTTTGTGAAAATTCGTCAAGTTATTAGCAAACCCAAAAGAAACCTCTTCCTATAGTAACTAGGTCCTAACTATAAACAGTGGCAACTGCCACTGTGTAAGATAGATGGATGGATGGATGGATAGATAGATAGATAGATAGATAGATAGATAGATAGATAGATAGATAGATAGATAGATAGATAGATAGATAGATAGATAGATAGATTGGTTTACAGATCAAACTGCAGAGTGGAAAAGAAACAGGAGTCTTTAAACTGGTTGTTGCCCCCCCACCCTCCCAGGGGGGTCTCAAGTGATCCCAGGGGGGCACCAGTCTCTGGCCAAAAAAAGCATTATGCTGATAACAGTGCTTTGTTTTCAGAGGGGAAAATGAGCAGCAGTAAGCGGCTCTGAATTGGGCCATCACTAACATCTTTTGTCATTTATATCCTGGCTGGGAGAAGGTGTCAAAAGGGAAGGGACTCCAAATACTCTTCAGATCTGCCCCCCCATTTTTAATACTCACACTGTGGATAATTCTACATGTTAGTAAGGCCTGACTGACCAGAATAGTATGTTTGGCAATCATGTATTTGATTGCGTTTTTAAAACGGTTACAGAAGTTAACTGCAATGTTTAAATAAGTCTAGAATTTAAACATTGCCAGTTTTATAGAATAATTGTGAACAATTTTGAAGGGGGCCCGAAGATTTTTTTTTTTTACTGGGGGGGTGTGTATCATTAAAAGGTATGAAGACCACTGCTTTAGGGTGTACAACGGCTGAAAAGAGATAGCAGGAGTTTAGAAACTATGAAAGAAAGGGAAAGTGAAGAAATAAGTAACTGATGAGACAAAAAGAAAGAAAAGGGTAAGTAGAATTTTATTTACTTATTTATTTACAGGGTCTTATCAAAGGTACTGCTGCTCCCTGGAGTGCCCTTGAGCTAGTTTTAAAGAAATGTATTTATCTACATGGAATTTATTTATTTACAAGTAGAGACAGTAGGAAGTTAGAAAAACGAGTAAGGAGAAAGATTGATGTTGGGAAGAGGGAGACCAGACAGTAAAGGTAAAGATGGAAGGGCAGGAGGTCGATAGCAGTTCGACCACCAAGAACAGGGGGGGGGGAAATGAAGCGGGAAGAGCATGGAAGAGAAAGAAGGCTTGGAAGAGAGCGAGAACTGACTCGACAGAAAGAAATCAGGCTACGGGAAAAGCAAATGTGAAAGACATCGGGGGAAATGAGAGAATGGAGCGGTGAGGGATAGAGGCAGAAAGTAGTGCAGAGGAGAGCGAGCGAAGCAGAAAAAAAGGTGCCTAGTAGGAGACAGCAATTAAATATCGAAACTAACGGAGTGCGAAAGGGAAGCGCTGGGCACGGTGGTCAATGCCAAACACCCTCACACTCAATACAAATCTACCGTGGATCCGCACCTGACGATCCGCATTGAAATCTCCTAGTTTCAGCTCCGTCCCTAGCGCCCCGACGCAGCATTGTAACTCCTTCTAATTAATGAGCATTACGACTAGAAATTATAGTGTAAACATCACACACACACACACACACTTTACTGCCTGCGCCCTCTTCTGCACGCGCGCCCAAACCACTACTTACAGCTCTTATCTGGGAATCAGAGTTATAGTGACCAAGACTCCGCTTTTCACCCTCGCCCTCGGACCCCACCAGGGTGATAGAGGTGGAGCCCAGAGTCTTGGCATGGAGGGCCGTGCCTGTCACCACCTGTATTTTGTAGTCAGCCATGTCCTCGAGAGCAGCTCTGTCGTACTGGGTGCCACGGTTGAATCCTTCTTTCTGAAAGGAACGCGTAGCAGCGCCTTTATAAACACCTTTACCCCCAAGGAGGCCGGCCCAGATCCGTGCCAGGTGCACACGTCAGATGACTGACTTTGGAGGCACTTCAAGCTGTTGGCGACTACCGCTTTTCACCTGAAAAACGTGTTCATGTACAACTACCTAAGTTTGCACATTCCCTGAACAATATTTTGCCCCCCCCCGGAATGGGCATAGAACCGACGCCTTTGGTACATCAATTTTACATAA
Organism: Calotriton arnoldi; assembly: GCA_963921515.1. NCBI lineage: Eukaryota > Metazoa > Chordata > Amphibia > Caudata > Salamandridae > Calotriton > Calotriton arnoldi. The sequence goes on along the minus strand of CAWUFW010004401.1, from coordinate 743,359 downwards.
AGCACAGCATTTTACATAAAGCACAGCAGTGCTTAAGTTGCAGAAGAATAAGTGAAGGTGCCTAAAGTAATTTTCAGAAGCCCACAACCAGCTATGAGGAATATCGGGGTTCCCAACCACCAAGGCTGTCTAGTTTTGATTCCACCTTGTTAGACCTGCCAACCTTAGGGTGATCTTACCCCAAAGGTTTTGCCTACTTTCATTTTTCTGCTGAAATTCGTTTTTGTTGATTATAGGACTCTGTGCATTTTACCACTGCTAAACAGTGCTAAAGTGCTTGTGCTCTCTCCACTAAACATGGATAAATTGGTTTACACCTGATTGAAATACTTAATTTACTTATAAGTCCTTTGTAGGTTGGTATACCATATACCCTGTAAATTAAATGCTACTAGTGGGCCTGCAGCACCTATTGTGCCACCCACTTAAGCAGCCCCTTAAAACATTTCTCAGGTCTGCCATTGCAATCTGAATGCAATTTTAGACTGCCAATTCCACTTGGCAATATAACCCCCTTGCCAAGCCTTCAACTCCCCTTTTATTGCATATACGTCAACCCTAAGGTAGGCCCTAATACCCATAAGGCAGTGTGCATTGTAATTTAAAAGTTTGGGCATGCACTTTTAAGTTTGAAATGTCCTGGTAATAAAAAACTCCTAAATTCGTTTTTCACTACTGTGAGGCCTACCTGTCCATGGGATAACATTGGGTTGCCTTATTACATTTAATAAGTGCCAACTTTTGACTGGGGACAGATAAGCATTTCATGTTGGGTATCTATGAAATTCTAAGTAAAAATCTTCTTTAATGATAAAGTCGATTTTAAATTCCAATTTTGAAAATGCCACATTTAGAAAGTTGAAAAATTATTGTTAGAGAATGCACGCCTTCCCTTATGTAAACTCGTTCTTCAAATTTTATGTCGTCCCTTAATGCGTGCGAAACAGGTGCTGTGTACCGTCCCAAGGCACAGCCTATATAATCGAAGTATCCAGGGGCACTTGAGCGCGCCCCACCTGCCGCACTGCGACTGTGGGAAAACTTCCCTCCTTATATCCATTTCTTCAATGAAGAAATGGATATAAGGAGGGAAGTTTTCCCACAGTCGCAGTGCGGCAGGTGGGGTGCGCTCAAGTGCCCCTGGATACTTCGATTACATTTAGAAAGTTAGCATTTTCCTGCCCATTGCCATTTGGGGCCTGCAGCCTCCCTTGGGTCACATGACTGGGTGTAACTGACAGACTTTGTGAATTCCTCCCATACAGTCACACAATAGAGGGATTAGGTGTAACTCATTGGGCCATCTGTTGTCAGGATGGGGGGGGCGAGTTGGGCACAGCCCCACTTGCAACTGAATAGGCTGTGCTCTGCCTTCCCACTAATAGCTTGTCACCTCCACATTGTCTCTGCAACCAGCTTCGAGCCAAGGAAGGGGAGTTAGGAAATTCCAAGCACTTCAAAGAGAAATCTCTAGAAACTTCTCCCAACTACAAAGAAGACACGAGGTATAAAAATAGGGCCCTCAAACCCACTTTTCAGTTCACTTTCTGGACCTAGGGAAGGACTCTCAGAGGACTGCCTGCTGCTTTGCACTCAACAAGACTGCTTAGCTGTACCTGGAGGGGCTGCTTTGCTGTACCTCGAAGGGCTGCCTTGAGCGCTCAGAGGCCAGCCCTGCTGTTTGAGCTCTGCATCTTTGCATGAACAGAGGACTACCACAGTGACTCCAAGGGCTAGTTTGCTGGCCTCCTGTTCAGAGCTACAGGGACATAAACGGCTACCAACATCTTGAACCGGCACATGGACCCAGCCTGAGTGAGTCACTAACCCCCAAATGGTGTTCCACCAGTCCTGGATCCTTGATTGTGATACTAAAGGTGCCCAGATAGGCAAAATCTAAAATGTGGCATTTATATTTTTTGGGGCTAAAAACTGTTCTGAGAACTGAGGGAAGACCAAGACCAATCTGTTTGTCGATCCACCCAAGGTGCATTGCCGGTCAGGCGGACTTGGCGGCTGCTCCAGCTATGTTCTTCTCCGCAGCAGCAAATTCTGTTCAGCGGTCCTTTGCCAAAGGGGTATCCGACCTCCTGGAACTGTCTTCAACTATAGCCTCCTGTCTTGTTCTGCTGGAGATTTTCGACTTCCAAAAAGTGACTTCTTGGATTCCACCAGTAGCCTTGCCTCACTGAACTTTACCAATTTTTCAGAACATTTTTCTTGAAAATTCTTCTTAGTCAGAAGGTAAACACCGAGCGTGTCCAATCCACTTCTTTTATATGATACGTACTCCAGTGCAGTCGACCATATTTTTTGACTTTGACCCTGTCTCACGCGACTAGATGTCTGCAGTTGGTGCATTGATCTTTTAGGTGCTAGTTTTTGCTAAAAAGTTTAACAATTCATAACTCTGGTTCTACTGCTTGGAATTTTGTCGATTTGATGTCAAATAATTTATTACAATTTACTCTATTTTTCAAAATTAATTTGGGATTTTTCTTGTTTTGTGTTTTCACTTTATCACTGTTTGTATGCTGCATATATACTTTACACATTGCCTCTAAGATACGTCTGATTGCTTTGCATGGCCAGATACCCAGGGTTAAGCACAGGTTAATTTAGTGACATTTTTGCAGTTCACCCTGCCAGGGATTGTGGCAGTTGCTTTACCAGGTCTCACACCCCAGTCAACCAACAACCCAGTTTTTCACACACCTCATGCCACTTTTATCCAAAATCATATGCTTCCTGCACCCATATATCACTCTTTCAGGTTCTTTTTCATCCCGCACCCATATCTCGCTCTTTGAGGTTCTTTTTCATACCTGCTTTCTCCCTTTTTCACTATTTTCCCATTTTTCTCTTCCTTTTTCTTTTGCCATATTCTGCCTTTCCCTCGCTTGTTCAGGGTCAAAGTCTGTTGATGAGAAATAAGACCCGGTCCCCAAAAATTAGTGGTGACGGGCTAGTCCTGCAACCATTGCCAGATATTAAGCACTGAACTGCAGGTATTATCACAGGTGAAAAAGGTTTGTCTCCTCTTTGCAAGTAAGATAACTATTACTGCAGAAAAATCACATATAACCAGAATATTCTTCCTGTTAAAAGAGCTGTACATGTACACAAAATGTGCAAGATTGATTGATTCTTATAAGAGCAAAGCCTAAAGAGTCCAGACTCCTTGGAAAACGTGCCCTGGCTCTTGCAGGATACTGAAAAGGGGATTAGCAGACACATAAATTGATCTATTTTTAATCTAATTTATTGCTGAAGTGAAATGAATAATCAGACTTGTTTTGAACTTTCATTAACGGGATCCTTGATACAACTGGAATGTTTATATGTAGACATTGCTTCCAGATCCTTCTTGCGAGAGACCACTTTAATTTGTCTTTTAATAGGAGCCAAAAACTCATGGTTGCATTGCCAGTCCAGACATCAACCAGACTCTTCTCCTAAATAGAATCCACCAGGATCTGTCTCCAGACAATAATTGAAGCATCCTCATGACCTTTAATGGTTTCCCAGATAATACTTGAGAACGAGTCTTCATCAGCATACTTAACTTTGACGGAACCTCAGTGTAGGAAGCTGGCTCTCTACAGTGTACTCAAACAAAGTGCATTGTGCAGAGAGTCCAGTGAGTCCCTTATTGATTTACAGAGGCAAAAGTAGATAATACTAACACTCTATTTGTGGTAGTGTGGGAGAGCAGTTAGGCTTATCAGAGGATAGTGCTAAGCATTTGTTGTCCTCACAGAGGTAATAAATGAAACACACACTCAAGAATAAGTCAGAGACCAATTAATAAACCTAGTATCGATTTGTATGTAATTTTTAAGACCAAGAACGTCGATTTGGAATAAGTACTTTTAAAGTTACGATTTTTTAGAGTTTGCAAAATATATCACTTTAGTGTGAAATTACGCACCTTTTGAAGTCAATGGAGAAAAGCCGAAAAATGCATAAAAAACAGGCATTGCTTTCACGAAGTTCACCTTCTCATTTTAGGTAGATAGCAGGACCCGGTCCAATGTTCCAGCAGCAGAAGATCAGGAGCATCCCAGATTCGGCTGGGAGCAGGGTGCGGAGGGTGTTGGTAGCTGGTGCACTACGACGAAGGGGGCCACTTTAAAAGACACTGTACAGGAGGACTTAAAGGAAAGTATGGTGGGTCCCATTCGAGGGAAGAGGTCGCAAGGGTCTCAGAACCATGGGAGCACAGCTGGGTCATTGTTAACAGGGCTGGTTGGGCCGTGTGCAGAGCAGATAGGTCATCCGGGCACTGTGAGTCGAGATGTCCTTGAGGTTAGGAGCAGACAGCTTGGAGATGCGATTTTGGGGCAGCTGGGCCCCTCACAATGTGGGTCTCGGGACTTAACATCCCTCAACGGGTGCTTGCTTCTGGGGTAGTTGTAGTCTGGAGCGGACTCTTCGTCTTGCTGTTTGCTCAAGGAGGTTCAGTACACCAGTTATTGGTGTGGTGCCACTCCTGTAGTTTATGGTGTCTCCAAACTTGGTGGGAGACAGATCTGACCCTTCGGAGCTGGTGTACCCCTTCTGGTTTGGATGCTGCTTCGGAGTCACCGGGGAGCAGCAAGTCGACAAGCTGAACTTAGCGGGATCAGTGTCTGCAGTGTGCAGGAGAGTGATACCCTCACTCTAAAGGAGGTTCTTGGCGATTTCTCTAAGGCTGTAGGAGCTCTGTGGTTCTTGGAGTCTTCAGAGGTTCAGAACGAAACTGCACAACTATGATTGTCGAGTCCTTAAGGAAGCAGGCTGGGGTTGGCACCAATTTTTTCTGCAGCAGGGATTAATTTCTTGGGAAGCAACTTTTCTTGGTCAGTGTCTTCTTGTCTGTTGAATCTGAGGTTCAAAGTCCAGGGATGCCTCCTAAATACTAAATTAAAGGGTGTTATAAGAGGAGACCTTTAGTAGCCAATGGACTACCTACCTTTAGGGTGCCTACACCCCCTTAAGTGACCACTTCCTGTGGAAAGAGGCACTACCCTGGCCCTGATAGGTTGTTTCCCCACCATCTCAAGATGGTGGATTTTCAAGAGAGGGGTCCACATCGCCCGGTGGTTTTGGTTGAATGTTGACACTCCTCCTCATTTAACTAATTTTCTCACCTGTCCTCCTGGCAAATGTGGAACAGGACAGGGGGGATGGCATTCCCCACTACATTGGGAAGCCTAGGCTGTACTTCAAAGGTGGCATCACCTTTGAAGCTTCCTGCTCTGGAAGACCATTCCGGCCTGGAGGATGTGTGAAGCACCTCTGCCCAGAGCAGGCTTTGTTTCTGGCCTCTTAGAGCGCTGGCTCTCACCCCATGAGGTCTGAAACATGTCTGATGGTGGCAGTCTGTCTATGACTAGTCAGGGACCACACCAGTACTTGGTAGGTTTTCAGGGGACCCTCTAAAGGGTCTCCTGGGTGCATTTATTTATAAATCCAACACTGGCATCAGTGAGGATTTATTAAGACAAGATGTTTGGTACCAAACATCTTAGGGTACAGCGAAGCCATCATGGAGCAAGGAAACTTGTAATGACAAGTTACTTGCTTACGCTGACGACACCCAGCTCCTATTTACATGGCAAAAAAACGAAGATTCCATCTCCTCCACAAAAAATTGTTTGACCTTTGTAATTAATTGGCTAGCCGCTGCTCAACTTAAGTGTAACGAAGAGAAGTCTGAAATACTCCTCTACGGAAAATTCCCCCCTACTTTCAGAGAAACGCTTTGGCCATCTGAGTTCGCTATGCCATCCTCAACAGGGAAACCCGCTAAGAACCTGGGGGTTTGGTTTGAGGAGAACCTTTTGTTTTCCACTCAGGTCAAGAAGCTTGCCGGAAATTGCTTTGGGCTACTTAAAACCCTCAGGAAATTTCTTCCTCTTCTGCCGAGGGCTGCTAAAGAAATGGTCACCCGTGCCCTTATCTTATCCCGGTTGGACTATGCTAATGCTCAGTATGTTGGCATCCCTGGCTATCTGCTGAATAAGTTACAGGTGGTCCAAAATGCTGCAGCCAGGCTTCTTCTCGAGATCCCTACTGAGCAGCGTGAGACAACATCTGCGCTCACTGCACTGGCTTCCCGTGGCTGAACGGGTCCAATTTAAATCCCTAGTCATTGCTCATCGCACCCTTCATGGCTTAGGCCCCATCTACCTACAAAAGTGGTTCTCCTTTTATGCTCCTACGAGACAACTACGCTCTACATCTCAACTCCTAGCCCAGGTTCCTCGCTTCAAACGACAAAGGTTGGGTGTCTGCTCCCTTGCCCGGAAAGCTGCTGTGGCCTGGAATGCATTGCCATTTGCTTTACGCAACACTCAAGACCCCACTGCTTTCAAGAAAAACCTGAAAACATTCCTCTTTGTTTAGCTCTACTCTTCCTACCCCTCACGGCTCGCGCCGGGACACTCCTCGGAGTATCTGTATAAAATAAAATAACATAACATAACTTACAAGTATCCAGCCCATGTACTCTCTATGGCTTCCCAGCGCACTTACAATATCCAAGAATGGCTCAGATATTGCAGGGCCATATCTGCTCATGCAGATATGTCCACACATGGGATATAGTGCACCTTGCCTTAGGGCTGTAAGGTCTGCAGTAGGGGTGACTTACCAATATCTCATGCAGTATATGGGGGCATGGCACAGAGGGCTGTGTGCCATGTCGACTCGTCTGTTTTCTCTGCACCAAGACACGCAGCCGGCAATGACAGTTTGCAGGGTATTGATGAAGGGTCTCTGGAGTGGCACAATTTGTGCTGCAGCCACAGTGGGCCCTCTTCAGCACTCATGCCCTTGGTACCCGGGGTACAATTTACTTGGGACTTACAGGGGTGGCTGAAGTGGTGCCAATCGTGGTACTGATTTGGGAAGAGACCTGGCACTGGGAAACTGGTTAGGAGGAACCTGGTGCACTTACAATCCGAAATCACATCAGGCATCAAGCAAAAAGTGGGGGCTAACCATGTCAAAAGAGGCACTTTCCTACACTCAGGAGGGTGGGTTTCACTGCTAAAATCAGTTTCACTGGACCAAATTCAAATCCAATCTGAGGTCTGGGTTTAGGTACCTTGAACTGCTTTTTAAAGGTGTTACATTGCCATGTGCTGGCCCAAATCTCTCAGGAAAGACATATAAGATAGAAAAGCAGTAACTTTGCTCTTACGATTCACAAGACAGTCTCAGAAGTGGAACTATACAATTTTTCACATGTCCTCCTCAAACCATAAACGATTGTTGTCCCCTTGTTTCTAGGAGATGCTAGGTGAAAGTGTGAATAGGCTATTTCACTCATGGAATAAATAATAAATGAGAAATAAGCAGAACCCTCTTGTCAGGTGCCTCGGGTTTTCTTTCCTTTACCACTAAATGCAAGTTATGTTTTGCTACTATTCAGGATGAGCAGATGATGAAGCATGCCACCTTTGGTGTATGAGGTAATTCATCCTTATGAAGGAATATCCAACTACAGTTAGGTTATGATTGTTTCTACTTTCTTTTTCTTGTTAAAGACCCAGGTGTTTCTTTGTGTGTTACAGTATATTCTTGTCCTTATCATTTGGTGCATGCCGCAAGTGTCTGGGGTCACATGACTGGGAATGGCTCTGCTGTTGAGCTTTGTGCTTTCCTCCCACACAGTGAGACAAAAGGGGACTAGGTATTGGCAGGATGGGCCATCCTGCCAGGCTGTCTGGGGGCAGAGCTGTTCCCTGTCCCATGTCCACTTCAAATGGCTTGCCTCCAACATACATAAGGGAACCTGACACCAGTCTTTTGTCACCCCAGACTTCTTGGAGCATAGGCAGGGGAAGGGAAAACCTTTCCAAAACCAGATGTGGAGGTAGCATAAGAAATTCCCTACTTCAAAGACTGGCACCAGGTATAAATATTGGACCCTCAAAACACCTCTTCAGTACACTACTGTACCTGTGGAAGACTTCAGGAGGACTGTGTTGTTCCCCAGAATGCTTCCCTGCTGCCAAGGCCTACCTTGCTCCACAGAGGATTGCCCTGCTGCCACCAGAGGACTGCCCTCCTGCTTGAGGACTGACTTGCTCCCTAGAGGACTGCCCTGCTGCCTGATTGCCAGCCTTGCTGCTTCAGGGAGAACTGGACCCTCACATTGAACCCAGGATCACCTGCCACAAGTAACTGCAAGGGCTAATTGGCTGGCTTCCTGTGTGAGCTACTGGCAATCAACAAGATCCAGAGACCTTGAACTCTGCACCTGGCCTCTGCTGAATTGAGTCTTAACCCCCAAATATTTGCCCCTCCCCAGTCCTGGACCATTGGAAGTGATGTTAGAGGTGCTGCTCCTGCCTAAGTCTAAAACGTATGACTTACAAACATTTTCAACAAGCAGTGCCAGAAGAACTGACAGAAGACTAGGACCTACCAGCCGGCTTATCTGTCCAAGGTGCATTGCGGTCAGCCTGACATCATGGTGGCTTCCACTACATTCTTCTTCACAGCAACAAATCCTGTTCAGCGGGACCTCTCAATGATGGTACCAGGCCTCCTGGATCCTCTTTGACTAAAGCCTGTAGCTTCATCCCGCTGGAGGTTTTCGACTTCCAAAAAGCTGTCTGAGTGTAAAATTCTTCATCAGGCTCAACAGCAACAGGCTCCCCATAGAAGACAACAACCTCCTTGGCCTGGAAATCCAGTTTTTCATGCCTCGAGCTTTTTCCCACCATCATCGACGGCTTCACTGAGACTTCATCCAGTGTCTCCCAGATCCGCCTCCTCCTCAGACACAGCATGCTTTCTTGCCCCTCTGAACTCTACTTTTGCCTGGCTTTTCTTCAAGAAACTCTTTAAGTCTTAAGGTGAGCCGAGACAGGGCCTAATCCACCCCTTGTAGCTGACCTTTGCTCCATCACTGTCAGCTTTAACTTTTGACTTTGCCCTGGTCTCGCATGACTTGATACCCGCGGTTGGCACTTTGATCTTTTAAGCACTATTTTACACTAAAAACGTTAAAAATTAATACTCCGCTTCTACTGTAAGGATATAATTTATTTTAGTGTCATTTAATTCATTAAAATGTATCCTATTTTTTCCCAATTTTTTGCCATTTTTTTTGTGCTTTGTTTTCACTTTATTACTGTTTGTGTGCTGCATAAATACTTGTAACATTGCCTCTTAGTTAAGCCAGAGTGCTTTTGTGCCAAGCTACCAGTGGGTTAAGTAAGGGTTTATTTAGTGACTTTTGTAACTCAGGCGCGGTTGGTGGTAGGAGTGCCGGTCGGGCGGTGACGTGGGGCGGGGGAGGGGCAGGGTAGGGGGTAGTAAACTACGGATTAAGGCCCAATACAGGTAAGTAAACATTTAAATAAATAAAACGAATTTCGTTGCGCGCACTGCATCGCATTTGGCGATGCAGCACTCACAACGAAATTCGTTTTATTTATTTAAATGTTTACTTTCCTGTATTGGGCCTTAATCCTTGGTTAACAACCCCCCACCCTGCCCCTCCCCCGCCCCACGTCACCGCCCGACCGGCACTCCTACCACCGACCGCGCCTGTTGTAACTCACCCTGACAAGGTTTATGATTGTTGCTTGAGTAGGGTTTCACCCATCTAAACCAATAACCCATTTTCTAAAACATATGTGTTCAGAGAGAGATTCACAGTTTAGAAGGAGATCTCCTCACAGAAAAGATAGGGAAGGCAGAGGCATAGATCTCCATATGTAGATTATTAGATAGCATTTTTAAGTATACAATTAAATACAACATAATCAGTTCCTCGTCGAATACTTTGATCAAACAGCCACTTAAAAAAAACTGGCAACATGAAAAAGGATATATACAGAGAGCATTTGCAGGAATAAAAGAGCTGGCCGTGCCTGTTTGAAACTACGCTCCTTAATAAGAGGGATTAAATTGGCCTTTCACTGGACCCCATAGTATTTACAAAGTAAGTGAAATGCATGTTATCTTGCACAGATCATTGGTTGCAGCCGCAGAGAGCTAGGGATAAAGATTCATGGCACCCTGAGGAAAGGCCAAAAGCTGGGGCAACAAATTCAGCCTAAATCTAGTTAGCAGAAGTTGTGCGTGGTTCGAGATTACCACTGTAAAGTAGGGCTCTATAAATAGGTTTGTTTTCAACAATAAATATTTGCACCTGAGACCCTCTTAAGAGCCTCAAATTCTCTTGCTAACATTTTATGTCTTAAAAAATGATCTATCCCCCAACCATGATCTGCCTTTACAATTTTATCAGGATGATTAAAAAGATCCCCCTGCCTAGATTATGTAACTTCCCATTGATATATTTAAGCCAGGGAATTCGCAATGCAGAATTATGGGTAGATCATATTGCAATATCTGCCTAATGAGCTGTGTTCCTTTAGACCACAAATCAACCCAACTTAAGAGGCGGCGGAGGGTAATGGTGTCAGTAATATGGCTAAGCCCCAATTCTTTATGTACTATATAAGAAAGGGTACTTTGAGGGACACAGAGCAAACATCATAAAAACTCCTTTTCAACTACCATGAGGGGGTCATGTTTAGGATATCTCTAGATGTCAGACCCATATGTGGCTATAGAAAAAGTTTTAGCTCATTAACCCCTTCGCTGCTAGGCCTTTTCCCCCCCTGTGCTAAGCCTTTTTTTGGCTATTTGGGGTAGTGCGCGCTTAGGCCCCTGTAACTTTTTGACCACATAAGGTATCCACGCCAAATTTGCGTCCTTTTTTTCCAACATCATGGGGATTGTAAAGGTACCCAGGGTTTGTGGATTCCCCTGGAGGGGTCCCAGAAATTAGCCAAAATACAGCTAAATTTTGGGTTTTTGGGGAAAAATGCGAAAAAAGGGCTGCAAATGAAAGCGTCTGGGTTTTTCCCTGCAAATGGTATCAAAAAAGGGTTTGTGGGGCTGAAATTACCATTTTCCCAGCTTTTAGGGAATGACAGACTTTTGTCAGAAAACCAACATTTTTTACACAGTTTTGGCATTTTTCTGGGACATAGCCTATTTTTGCTATTTTTGTGTTTTCAACCTCCTTCCAGTTAATGGTAGAAATGGGTATGAAAGCAATAATGGATCCTAGACAGCTATACATTTTAGAAAAGTAGACAAAATTCTGAATTCAGCAAGGGGTCATTTGTGTAGATCCATCAAGGTTTCTTTATAGAAACTAACAGTTAAATATAGGAAAAATTGAAAATTAGTTGAAAAAAACAGCCTTTTGTGTCAACGTTTTCACCTGTAACTTCTTCTAATTATCACAGCTCTTTGAAAGCAATATACCGTTACATCCGCTGGACCTTACTGGTTATGGGGATATATAGGACTTGTAGGTTCACCAAGAACCCGACGAACCCAGAGCCAACAACTGAGCAGCGTCTTGCAATGGTTTTTTATTATGTACCGGGTATATAGCAATTATTGTGGGAAAATGTATACATGGAAAAATCGGTATGAAAGACACCTATGTATTTCTGAAATGGGAACAAAATAAAGAGTTTAGAAACAGTAGATATTTGCACATTTCCGAAATTGGGAATACTCATACTAGCATGAGAATTATCGGTCATTTTTTAAAATTACTTCTTTTTACACAATGTCTTTCATTTGGAAGGCAGAATGCATCGAAAGTCAATAGGTAATAACAGTTGCTTTACAAATCTGAATTACCCTAAGTCTCCCGATAAAAATGGTACCTCACTTGTGTGGGTAGGCATAGTGCCCACGACAGGAAATGGCTCAAAACCCAACGTGAACACACCACATTTTCACAATGAAAAATTACCCTTTTTTTGCAAAGGGCCTAGCTGTAGTTTTTGAACCCTAGCTCTGCCGGCACCTAGGGAAACCTAGTAAACCTATACATTTTTGAAAACTAGACATCCAGGGGAATCCAGGATGGGGTGACTGGTCTGGCTCCCACCAGGTTCTGTTACCCAGAATCCCTTGCAAACCTAAAAGATTGATAAAAAAAACACATTTTCCTCACATTTCTGTGGTGGAAAGTTCTGGAATCTGCGTGGATCCACAAATTTCCACCCACCCCTCGTTCCCCAAAGTCTTCCGAGAAAAATGGTACCTCACTTGTGTGGGTAGGCCTAGTTCCCGTGACAGGAAACGGCGCAAAACGCAACGTGGACACACCCCAATTTCACAGTGAAAAATGACCCTTTTTTGACAAAGTGCCTAGCTGTAGTTTTTGAACCCTAGCTCTGCCAGCACCTAGGGAAACCTAGCAAACCTATACATTTTTGAAAACTAGACACCCAGGGGAATCCAGGATGGGGTGACTTGACTGGCTCCCACCAGGTTCTGTTACCCAGAATCTCTTGCAAACCTAACAAATTGTCAAAAAAAACACATTTTCCTCACATTTCTGTGGTGGAAAGTTCTAGAATCTGCGTGGATCCACAAATTTCCACCCACCCCGCGTTCCCCAAAGTCTTCCGAGAAAAATGATACCTCATTTGTGTGGGTAGGCCTAGTGCCCGCGACAGGAAACGGCGCAAAACGCAACGTGGACACACCTCAATTTTGCAGTGAAAAATGACCCTTTTTTGGCAAAGTGCCTAGTTGTAGTTTTTGAACCATAGCTCTGCCGGCATCTAGGGAAACCTAGCAAACCTATACATTTTTGAAAACTAGACACTCAGGGGAATCCAGGATGGGGTGACTTGCCTGCCTCCCACCAGGTTCTGTTACCCAGAATCCCTTGCAAACCTAAAAGATTGATAAAAAAACACATTTTCCTCACATTTCTGTGGTGGAAAGTTCTGGAATCTGCGTGGATCCACAAATTTCCACCCACCCCACGTTCCCCAAAGTCTTCCGAGAAAAATGGTACCTCACTTGTGTGGGTAGGCCTAGTGCCCGCGACAGGAAACGGCGCAAAACGCAACGTGGACACACCCCAATTTCACAGTGAAAAATGACCCTTTTTTGACAAAGTGCCTAGCTGTAGTTTTTGAACCCTAGCTCTGCCAGCACCTATGGAAACCTAGCAAACCTATACATTTTTGAAAACTAGACACCAAGGGGAATCCAGGATGGGGTGACTTGACTGGCTCCCTCCAGGTTCTGTTACCCAGAATCCCTTGCAAACCTAACAAATTGTCAAAAAATACACATTTTCCTCACATTTCTGTGGTGGAAAGTTCTGGAATCTGCGTGGATCCACAAATTTCCACCCACCCCGCGTTCCCCAAAGTCTTCCGAGAAAAATGATACCTCACTTGTGTGGGTCGGCCTAGTGCCCGCGACAGGAAACGGCGCAAAACGCAACGTGGACACACCCCTATTTCGCAGTGAAAAATGACCCTTTTTTGACAAAGTGCCTAACTGTAGTTTTTGAACCCTAGCTCTGCCAGCACCTATGGAAACCTAGCAAACCTATACATTTTTGAAAACTAGACACCAAGGGGAATCCAGGATGGGGTGACTTGACTGGCTCCCACCAGGTGCTGTTACCCAGAATCCCTTGCAAACCTAACAAATTGTCAAAAAATACAAATTTTCCTCACATTTCTGTGGTGGAAAGTTCTGGAATCTGCGTGGATCCACACATTTCCACCCACCCCGCGTTCCCCAAAGTCTTCCGAGAAAAATGATACCTCACTTGTGTGCGTTGGCCTAGTGCCCGCGACAGGAAACGGCGCAAAACGCAACGTGGACACACCCCAATTTCACAGTGAAAAATGACCCTTTTTTGACAAAGTGCCTAGCTGTAGTTTTTGAACCCTAGCTCTGCCAGCACCTATGGAAACCTAGCAAACCTATACATTTTTGAAAACTAGACACCAAGGGGAATCCAGGATGGGGTGACTTGACTGGCTCCCACCAGGTTCTGTTACCCAGAATCCCTTGCAAACCTAACAAATTGTCAAAAAATACACATTTTCCTCACACTTCTGTGGTGGAAAGTTCTGGAATCTGCGAGGATCCACAAATTTCCACCCACCCCGCGTTCCCCAAAGTCTTCCGAGAAAAATGATACCTCACTTTTGTGGGTCGGCCTAGTGCCCGCGACAGGAAACGGCGCAAAACGGAACGTGGACACACCCCAATTTCGCAGTGAAAAATGACCCTTTTTTGACAAAGTGCCTAGCTGTAGTTTTTGAACCCTAGCTCTGCCAGCACCTATGGAAACCTAGCAAACCTATACATTTTTGAAAACTAGACACCCAGGGGAATCCAGGATGGGGTGACTTGACTGGCTCCCATCAGGTTCTGTTACCCAGAATTCCTTGCAAACCTAACAAATTGTCAAAAAATACAAATTTTCCTCACATTTCTGTGGTGGAAAGTTCTGGAATCTGCGTGGATGCACAAATTTCCACCCACCCCGCGTTCCCCAAAGTCTTCCGAGAAAAATGGTACCTCACTTGTGTGGGTCGGCCTAGTGCCCGCAACAGGAAACGGCGCAAAACACAACATGGACACACTTCAATTTCGCAGTGAAAAATGACCCTTTTTGGCAAAGTGCCTAGCTGTAGTTTTTGAACCATAGCTCTGCCGGCACCTAGGGAAACCTAGCAAACCTATACATTTTTGAAAACTAGACACCAAGGGGAATCCAGGATGGGGTGACTTGACTGGCTCCCACCAGGTTCTGTTACCCAGAATCCCTTGCAAACCTAACAAATTGTCAAAAAAGACACATTTTCCTCACATTTCTGTGGTGGAAAGTTCTGGAATCTGCGTGGATCCACAAATTTCCACCCACCCAGCGTTCCCCAAAGTCTTCCGAGAAAAATGATACCTCACTTGTGTGGGTCGGCCTAGTGCCCGCGACAGGAAACGGCGCAAAACGCAACGTGGACACACCCCTATTTCGCAGTGAAAAATGACCCTTTTTTGACAAAGTGCCTAACTGTAGTTTTTGAACCCTAGCTCTGCCAGCACCTATGGAAACCTAGCAAACCTATACATTTTTGAAAACTAGACACCAGGGGAATCCAGGATGGGGTGACTTGACTGGCTCCCACCAGGTTCTGTTACCCAGAATCCCTTGCAAACCTAACAAATTGTCAAAAAATACAAATTTTCCTCACATTTCTGTGGTGGAAAGTTCTGGAATCTGCGTGGATCCACAAATTTCCACCCACCCCACGTTCCCCAAAGTCTTCCGAGAAAAATGATACCTCACTTGTGTGCGTTGGCCTAGTGCCCGCGACAGGAAACGGCGCAAAACGCAACGTGGACACACCTCAATTTCGCAGTGAAAAATGACCCTTTTTTGGCAAAGTGCCTAGTTGTAGTTTTTGAACCATAGCTCTGCCGGCACCTAGGGAAACCTAGCAAACCTATACATTTTTGAAAACTAGACACTCAGGGGAATCCAGGATGGGGTGACTTGACTGCCTCCCACCAGGTTCTGTTACCCAGAATCCCTTGCAAACCTAAACAATTGTCAAAAAAACCACATTTTCCCCACATTTTTGTAGTGGAAAGTTCTGGAATCTGCGTGGATCCACAAATTTCCACCCACCCCACGTTCCCCAAAGTCTTTCGAGAAAAATGGTACCTCACTTGTGTGGGTCGGCCTAGTGCCCGCAACAGGAAACGGCGCAAAACACAACATGGACACACCTCAATTTCGCAGTGAAAAATGACCCTTTTTGGCAAAGTGCCTAGCTGTAGTTTTTGAACCATAGCTCTGCCGGCACCTAGGGAAACCTTGCAAACCCATACATTTTTGAAAACTAGACACCCAGGGGAATCCAGGATGGGGTGACTTGACTGCCTCCCACCAGGTTCTGTTACCCAGAATCCCTTGCAAACCTAAACAATTGTCAAAAAAACCACATTTTCCCCACATGTCTGTGGTGGAAAGTTCTGGAATCTGCGTGGATCCACAAATTTCCACCCACCCCGCGTTCCCCAAAGTCTTCCGAGAAAAATGGTACCTCACTTGTGTGGGTCGGCCTAGTGCCCGCGACAGGAAACGGCGCAAAACGCAACGTGGACACAGCTCAATTTCGCAGTGAAAAATGACCTTTTTTGGCAAAGTGCCTAGCTGTAGTTTTTGAACCATAGCTCTGCCGGCACCTAGGGAAACCTAGCAAACCTATACATTTTTAAAAACTAGACACCCCGGGGAAACCAGAAAGGGGTGACTTGACTGCCTCCCACCAGGTTCTGTTACCCAGAGTCCTTTGCAAACCTAAAAAATTGTCAAAACAAACACATTTTCCCCACATTTCTGTGGTGGAAAGTTCTGGAATCTGCGTGGATCCACAAATTTCCACCCACCCCGCGTTCCCCAAAGTCTTCCGAGAAAAATGGTACCTCACTTGTGTGGGTCGGCCTAGTGCCCGCGACAGGAAATGGCGCAAAACGCAACGTGGACACACCTCAATTTCGCAGTGCAAAATTACCCTTTTTTGGCATAGTGCCTAGCTGTAGTTTTTGAACCATAGCTCTGCCGGCACCTAGGGAAACCTAGCAAACCTATACATTTTTGAAAACTAGATACCCAGGGGAATCCAGGATGGGCTGACTTGACTGCCTCCCACCAGGTTCTGTTACCCAGAATCCCTTACAAACCTAAAAAATTGTAAAAAAAAACACATTTTCCCCACATTTCTGTGGTGGACAGTTCTACAATCTGCGTGGATCCACAATTTTCCTCCCACCCAGCGTTCCCCAGGTCTCCCGATAACAATGGTACCTCACTTGCATGGGTGGGTCAAGGACCCGCGACAGGCAAGGGCCCAAAGCTATTGAGGCGACATCAAAATTACCTATCACAAACCAACCTGGTTTTGCATGGGGGTCCCATGAGTTTTTGGCCCGGGATCGGCAGCCATCTAGGGAAACCTACCTAACCCACAAATTTCTGAAACTAAACACCCGGGGAGTCCAGCAAGGTATGGCTTGCGTGGGTCCCCCATCATTCTCCTACGCAGAATCCCCTGCAAACCTCGAATTTCGCCGAAAAATTCACTTTTTCTCACATTTCTGTGATGGAAAGTTCTGAAATCTGCGTGGATCCACAAATTTCCTCCCACTCAGCGTTCCCCAGGTCTCCCGATAAAAATGGTACCTCACTTGTGTGGGTAGGCACAGTGGCTGCAACAGGAAATGGCCCAAATCGTACTCTGGAGACTTCAAAATTACCTATAGCAAAACTACCTGGTTTGGGGGGCACCTGAGATTTTGGCCCGGGCTCGGTGGCCATCTTGGGAAAGTACCAAACCCAAACATTTCTGTAAACTAGACACCCGGGGAGTCCAATGAGGTATGGCTTGCCTGGATCCCCCAACGTTTTCCTACCCAGAATGCAATGCAAACCTTACATTTTGCTGAAAAAACCACATTTTCCACATATTTTTGCGTGGAATCACCGTGCCGGCACAAATGTCCTACCACCCAGCGTTCCCCTTGTTCTCCCGAGTAAAATGATACCTCACTTGTGTGGGTGTCCAAAGCAGAATTGGCTAAAAACTTATTTTTAAAAAAATGTAGCGCTTAGAATTCTCGGTGCTATACTATAAATCCCTATGTTTTGGGCTCTTCCTAGCCACAGGCCTTTGGCCCACCCACACAAGTGAGGTATCATTTTACTCAGGAGAACAAGGGGAACGCTGGGTGGTAGGACATTTGTGCCGGCACGGTGATTCCACACAAAAATATGTGGAAAATGTGTTTTTTTCAGCTAAATTTGAGGTTTGCATGGCATTCTGGGTAGGAAAACATTGGGGGATCCACGCAAGCCATACCTCATTGGACTCCCCGGGTGTCTAGTTTTCAGAAATGTTTGGGTTTGGTACTTTCCCAAGATGGCCGTCGAGCCCGGGGCCAAAATCTCAGGTGCCCCCCCCCCCAAAACCAGGTAGTTTTGCTATAGGTAATTTTGAAGTCTCCAGAGTACGATTTGGGCCATTTCCTGTTGCAGCCACTGTGCCTACCCACACAAGTGAGGTACCATTTTTATCGGGAGACCTGGGGGAACGCTGGGTGGGAGGAAATTTGTGGATCCACGCAGATTCCAGAACTTTCCACCACAAAAATGTGAGAAAAAAGTGAATTTTTCAGCAAAATTTGAGGTTTGCAGGGGATTCTGGGTAGGATAATGATGGGGGACCCACGCAAGCCATACCTCGCTGGACTCCCCCGGGTGTCTAGTTTCCAGAAATGTGTGGGTTAGGTAGGTTTCCCTAGATGGCTTCCGAGCCCTGGGCCAAAAACTCATGGGACCCCCATGCAAAACCAGGTTGGTTTGTGATAGGTAATTTTGATGTTGCCTCAATAGTTTTGGGCCCTTGCCTGTCGCGGGTCCTTGACCCACCCACGCAAGTGAGGTACCATTTTTATCGGGAGATCTGGGGGAACGCTGGGTGGGAGGAAATTTGTGGATCCACGCAGATTCCAGAACTTTCCACCACAGAAATGTGAGAAAAAAGTGCATTTTTCGGCAAAATTTGAGGTTTGCAGGGGATTCTGGGTAAGAAAACGTTGGGGGATCCACGCAAGTCATACCTCCCTGGAATCCCCCGGGTGTCTAGTTTTCAGAAATGTGTTGGTTTGGTAGGTTTCTCTAGGTGGCCGCCGAGCCCCGGGCCAAAAAGTCATGGGACCCCCCTTGCAAAACCAGGTGGTTTTGTGATAGGCAATTTTGATGTCGCCTCAATACGTTTTGGGCCCTTGCCTGTCGCGGGTACTTGGGCCTCCCACCCGAGTGAGGCACCATTTTTATCGGGAGAACAGGGGGAACGCTGGCTGGTAGGAAATTTGTGTCAGCCCGGTGATGCCACAACTTTCCCACACACAAATGTGTGAAAAAAGTTATTTTCTTCAGCTAAATTTGAGGTTTGCAGGGGATTCTGGGTAAGAAAACGTTGGGGGATCCACACAAGCCATACCTCCCTGGAATCCCCCGGGTGTCTAGTTTTCAGAAATGTGTGGGTTTTGTAGGTTTCCCTAGGTGGCCGCCGATCCCGGGGCCAAAACCCAGGTAACCCCCGTACAAAACCAGGTTGGTTTGTGATAGGTAATTTTGATGTCGCCTCACTAGGTTTTGGGCCCTTGCCTGTCGCGGGTACTTGACCCACCCACACAAGTGAGGTACCATTTTTCTCGGAAGACTTTGGGGAATGCGGGGTGAGTGGAATTTTGTGGATCAACACAGATTCCAGACCTTTCCACCACAGAAATGTGAGGAAAATGTGTTTTTTTATACACATTTTGAGGTTTGCAAGGAATTCTGGGTAACAGAACCTGGTGAGAGCCAGTCAAGTCACCCCATCCTGGATTCCCCTGGGTGTCTAATTTTCAAAAATGTACAGGTTTGCTAGGTTTCCCTATGTGCCGGCTGCGCTAGGGCCCAAAATCCACAGGTAGGCATATTGCTAAAAACAAATCTGTTCCTAGTCGGCTTTCTGCCGCCCTGGGGGGGATATCGGGGGGTGGGGTTACCCCGATATGCCCCCAAGGGGGGCAGAAACTCTGTGGCTATTTTTTTGGGGGGTAGGGGCATTGGTATGCCCATTCTGAGCAGCCCCCACCCCCACACATAAAAAAGCCAGTGTAATCGTTGGCGTCTAGTGGGCTTTTTGCCCCCCTGGGGGGGGCAGATTGGGGGCTACTGCCCCCATCTTCCCCCCAGGGGCGGCAGAAAGGCTGTAATTGTTGCGGGTGGGGGTGGGGGCATTGACATGCCTGTTTTGGGCAGCCCCCACCCTAATAAAAATTTGCCCCAAAAAATCCCTGGTGTCTAGTGGGCTTTTTGCCCCCCCGGGGGGGCAGGAAGGCTGTAATTTTTGCGGGGAGGGGGTGGGGGCATGGACATGCCTATTTTGGGCAGCCCCCACCCTAATTCAAATTTGCCCCAAAAAACTCACTGGCGTCTAGTGGGCTTTTTGCCCCCACCTGGCGGGGCAGATGGGAGCTAATGCCCCCATCTGCCCCCAGGGAGCAAAAGCCCACTAGGTGCCAGGGAGTTTAGGGGCAAATTCTAATTAGAGTGGGGCTGACCAAAACAGGCATGCCAATGCCCCCACCCTAATTAAAATTTGCCATAAAAATCCCTGGTGTCTAGTGGGCTTTTTGCCCCCGAGGGGCAGATTGGGGGCTACTGCCCCATCTGACCCCCAGGGGAGCAGGAAGGCTGTTATTTTTGCAGGGGAGGGGGTGGGGGCATGGGCATGCCCGTTTTGGGAGCCCCCACCCTAATTCAAATTTGCCAAAAAAACTCCCTGGCATCTAGTGGGCTTTTTGCCCCCGGTGGGGCAGATTGGGGGCTAATGCCCCCATCTGCCCCCAGAGGGCAAAAGCCCACTAGACGTCAGGGAGTTTTAGGCAAATTTTAATTAGGGTGGGGGCTGCCCAAAACGGGCATTCCAATGCCCCCACCCTAATTAAAATTTGCCCAAAAAAATCCCTGGCGTCTTGTGGGCTTTTTGGCCCCCCGCGGGGGCAGATTGGGGGCTACCTCCCCATCTGCCCCCCAGGGGGGCAGGAAGGCTGTTATTTTTGCGGGGGAGGGGGTGGGGGCATGTACATGCCCTTTTTGGGAGCCCCCACCCTAATTCAAATTTGCTCCCAAAAACTCCCTGGCGTCTAGTGGGCTTTTGCCCCCCGGCAAGGCAGATTGGGGACTAATGCCCCCATCTGCCCCCAGGGGCAAAAGCCCACTAGACGCCAGAGAGCTTCAGGCAAATTTTAATTAGGGTGGGGCTGCCCAAAACGGGCATGCCAATGCCCCCACCCTAATTTAAATTTGCCCAAAAAAATCCCTGGCGTCTAGTGGGCTTTTTGGCCCCCCGCGGGGGCAGATTGGGGGCTACTGCCCCATCTGACCCCCAGAGGGGGCAGGAAGGCTGTTAATTTTGTGGGGGAGGGGTGGGGGCATGGGCATTCCCGTTTTGGGAGCCCCCACCCTAATTCAAATTTGCCCCCAAAAACTCCCTGGCATCTAGTGGGCTTTTTGCCACCCCCGGCAGGGCAGATTGGGGGCTAATGCCCCCATCTGCCCCCCAGGGGGCCAAAAAGCCCACTAGACGCCAGGGAGTTTTTTGGGCAAATTTTTATTAGGGTGGGGGCTGCCCAAAACGGGCATGCCAATGCCCCACCCTAATTAAAATGTGCCCAAAAAAATCCCTGGCGTCTAGTGGGCTTTACGCCCCCCGGGGGGGCAGATTGGGGGCTACTGCCCCATCTGCCCCCCAGGGGGGGCAGGAAGGCTGTTATTTTTGTGGGGGAGGTGG
Source organism: Calotriton arnoldi (assembly GCA_963921515.1). Classification (NCBI taxonomy): domain Eukaryota; kingdom Metazoa; phylum Chordata; class Amphibia; order Caudata; family Salamandridae; genus Calotriton; species Calotriton arnoldi. The sequence continues at coordinate 722,150 of CAWUFW010004401.1, read as the reverse complement.
TGGGGGCATGGGCATGCCCGTTTTCAGAGCCCCCACCCTAATTCAAATTTGCCCCAAAAACTCCCTGGCGTCTAGTGGGCTTTTGCCCCCCGGTGGGGCAGATTGGGGGCTAATGCCCCCATCCGACCCCCAGGGGAGCAAAAGCCCACTAGATGCCAGGGAGTTTTGGGCAAATTTGATTAGAGTGGGGCTGCCCAAAATGGGCATGCCAATGCCCCCACCCTAATTAAAATTTGCCAAGAAAATCCCTGGCGTCTAGTGGGCTTTTTGCCCCCGGGGGGCAGATTGGGGGCTACTGCCCCATCTGACCCCAGGGGGCAGGAAGGCTGTAATTTTTACAGGGAGGGGTGGGGGCATGGGCATGCCCACTTTGGGCAGCCCCCACCCTAATACAAATTTGCCCCAAAAAATCCCTGGCGACTAGGGGCTTTTGCCCCCTGGCGGGGCAGATTGGGGGCTATTGCACCCAATCTGCCCCCAGGGGCAAAAGCCACTAAACGCCAGGGAGTTTTGGGCAAATTTAATTAGAGTGGGGCTGCCCAAACGGGCATGCCAATGCCCCCACCCTAATTAAAATTTGCCCCAAAAATCCCTGGCGCCTAGTGGGCTTTTTGCCCCCGGGGGCAGATTGGGGGCTACTGCCCCATATGCCCCCAGGGGGCAGGAAGGCTGTTATTTTTGCGGGGGAGGGGTGGGGGCATGGGCATGCCCGTTTTGGGAGCCCCCACCCTAATTCAAATTTGCCCCAAAAAATCCCTGGCGTCTAGTGGGCTTCTTGCCCCCCCGGCGGGGCAGATTGGGGGCTAATGCCCTCATCTGCCCCCCAGGGGGGGCAGAAAGTCCACTAGACACCAGGGAGTTTTTTGGGCAAATTTTAATTAGGGTGTGGGCTGCCCAAAATGTGCATGCCAATGCCCCCAACCTAATTAAAATTTGCCCATAAAATCCCTGGTGTCTACTGGGCTTTTTGCCCCCGGGGGCAGATTTGGGGCTAATGCCCCTAGCTGCCCCCAGGGGGCAGAAAGGCTGTCATTTTTGCGGGGTGGGTGGGGGCATGGTCATGCCCATATTGGGCAGCCCCCACCACAAATTATAATTAAAAAAAAAATCCCTGGCTTATAGTGGGCTTTTGCTCCCGGAGGGCAGAAAGGCTGTAAATTTTGCGGGGTGGGGGCATGGACATGCCCTTTATGGGCAGCCCCCACCCTAATAAATTAATAGGGCAAAGAAAAATATCCCTGGGGTCTAGTGGGCTTTTTGCCCCCCGGTGGGGCAGATTGGGGGCTACTGCTCCCATTTGCTCCCCAGGGGGGGCAAAAAGTCTAAATCGCACCAAAAACAAATTGGGGGGAGCAAAAGCCCTTGCCCAAGGGGCCGCTCCCCCCTCCCTGGTGTCTAGTGGGTGGATCCCTGCTTGTGGATCGCCCTCCTGGGGCGATCCCCAAGCAGGGATCCACTGGGGAGGGGTACCATTGGAAAGGGGAGATTCTCCCCTTTCCAATGATACCTCTCCCGTCTTTCTACGTGCCCGGGGGCCTGAGATAGCCCCCTGAGCACATAGAAAGTGAAACTGATCATTTCAGTTTCGTTTTCTGTGCAATGAGGACAGCGCGACGTGCGCGCTGATCCTCATGGCACAGAAACCAGGGAGGGGGCCTCGGGAGCTGGGGAAGCAATTCCCCAGCTGCTAAGGTCACAGGGGTGAAAGAGAAATCCCTCTGCTGTCTGCAGCAGAGGGATTTCGTGCCCCTGGCCTCATGACGGAATGGTTCCGTCATGAGCACAGGGGCACCGATGCTCATGACGGAACCATTCCGTCATGAGCATCGAAGGGGTTAAACTTGTAATAAAGCGCAAACCGGCTTCTTCCCCGTTCTAGAGCCAAATTTCCAAACTGCAGCATTAGACCTGTTGACATCAGACAACTTTCCAGTTATCAGCTTTGTCCATCAGAGATTAGTATCAAATAAAACACCTAAATACAGGAAGGCTTTAACCTGCATAAGAGCAGAAGACCCTATCTTAAAGTTTTATGTTTTCCTGTTTCTTCGGCCGACAATAATAACATGCGACTTAATGATGTTAGTGTTGAGATCCACCTCATCCATGAACCCCACAATTGCGATTATAAGTGCTTGCAGTCCCTTTTTGCCATCAAAACTGAGTCATCTGCATAGAACAGAACGGGTAGAGGAGATCTTTCGGAAAATAAATTATATTCCGATCAACCCCCATCTTCAGAATAATCCTCCAACGTTTGTCACAATTAACCCGGTCAAAAGCGGAGGTTAAATCCATGAAAGCCAACTGGATCGAGCCCTTGCAGGCTACTGTATATTTATTCAAAATTAAATAAAGGCTTAAATATTGATTAATAGTTGATCTTCCCGGTCTAAAACCATATTGGAGGTCAGACAATATATTGAGTTTCTCAGACCACTGCATACGTCTATCCAATAGGACACCCCCAAAACCTTGACTACAGAATTAAGAAAGGAGATCTGGTCTAAAACAAGACGGACTATCCATGTCCCCCTTCTTAAAAACTGGTATAATAACAGCAGAAGCCCATGAAGAAGAGAACCTTCCTTCATGACAGCATTAAACACATTGGTCAAGATGGGAGTCCAAGTATCCACATCACTATGAAATAAATGAGGGGGAATTCATTCGGGACATGGCGCTTTATTTCTGGACAAACTCAGAATACTCTTCTTAACTTTTCCCCTGGTAAATACAAGATGATAGACCCCTTCTAGTGGCTTACCTGCCTCTTTGCTCATTATGTCTGATCCCCCATTATATACCTTGCTAAAGTATGAAACCCACCTATCTGCCTCAATATGATGCACTAGAGCAGGGCTGTCAACTTTCACAAAAAATGATGATTAATGATGCCCCAGAACTTGGCACAGTTTCTTCGGCATCCTGGGTCAAGCAAATTCTCCCATGGTGTGTCCCTAATCAAATTTGTGCACCGCTTTACCTCAGATTTATAAGCATGGTGACATTTAGACACCAAAATTTTGGGCCTATGGAGCTCTAGTGCCAGCAGAGCGAGTAAGGGATTCTGCAACTGCACTGGTAATGTGGGAGAATGCATCTAGGATCTTACAAGGACAAGATGACTCACTAGAACAGATGGTAAGCTCCTACGAGCATTTGGTAAAAAGGGAAGGATTAAAATGATAAGAAGAAACGTGCAACCATCATAACCATTTTCCCGGACTAGTAATTTTCATAACTCCTCTAGGTCCGCCAGGTTTCTGCTTCGATGTCTGGCAGCATCTAAGGGAAACACAATTAGGGTTATGGTCACTATGGGGACTGCAATCTATGGTAACCTCCAGAATATGAGAAAAAATAACAGGCAAGATAAAGATAGTCTATGAATGTTGCACACCCTCTACTTGTAAAGGTCAGGACCATCTCACCCCTATTAGAGTATGCAATTTTATCTAAGGTGAAGACCAAATCATTGCTGCTAAGAATCAAATTAAAAAGTTCCCTTGAGGACTATGATAAAAATGCAGGCCCTTTGGTGAAAAACAATTACAAGGTTTGTAAGACAGAATACGAGGATCCTCACACAGATGTCAATTAAAATCATCCATCAATAAAATGTTAGCACCCTTGCCCTCCAGGCAACCAAGAAAAGAATCCAGGATCTAAATATTACCAAAGTCCTGCGAGGATATCTTAGCATTATAATAATTCAACAGCAAAGTATCAGGGGCCATAGCAAATGACAATAACAAAGCTTGCAGTTTAGGTATCAAATATCTCCACAGTGCCCTCAACAAAATAAAAAATAAATCAGGCCCCCATCGCCCACCCGTTCCAGGATTCCCTCGCTGGGATAGAATTGGACTTAAACCCCTCCAAATGACAACAAGCTACTGCCCATGTCTCGTGTAGGCATATTTCCACAAGCTGTTTTACATACTCCACCCAGGCTGGATTAATAAACTCATCAGCAAGACCAGCAATATTCCAACTAACACGTTTAAACTTATTTGTAATTGGATGAGTGCTAGCATCCCCAGAGGAAATATTCAGCACTGTGGGTGAATTTCGGCTAGGGTTACACTGGGTAAGTCAATCGCATGAGTCCAGGGATACAAGAGGCAACAATCTGTTTGAGGTTTCCAGCATGAAAGGGGCCACTTGCCCCATGTTCTGACTCCCGGGATGCAAGGGAGACACTGGGCCAAAATATTGTGGGGCCTAGCTAGGTCTATAGAAGTACCCCAATGGCAAAGCACAAATATATGATTTTGCAAGTGAGTTGATGGAGTCAAGAACACGTGCTGCCATGTCAGCCTTAGAAATGTTAATGATCCCCAAAAAAGACTTCGGCCCGCTTCCAATCCAGTGCACTCACCTGACCATGTTGATCCAAGCATAGGAATGGAACCCCAGAGTTGTATGAGCCCTCAGCCAATGTATAACTATTTTTGAGTTACGTGAAAGTTTTGCCTGAATCCCAATTAAGTGGGGGGCATTCCCCAGTACCACAACATAGGGGGTCAACTCTGGGGGTAGGTTGACATGGTCTTTACACAGCTTAGTATCATCATGAAAATTAGTTAAGATACCCCAACCTGAAACAGGGGCTGGGCTCTCCTGAGGTGAAGGCTGGAGACCTCTGGCATTCACACAGTTTATAATGGGAGGCCTACCCATCTCTTTAACGGAAGCCTGTTGTTGGCCACATGCCTAGGCTAAAACAGAATCAGCATTGGGTCTTAGGGACATGTGGGGAGCTTAAGTAGATACAAAGTCTCCAGAAGGCTCAGGGCAGCCCGACCTCGTGGGAAGCCCCACACATGGTTTGACAGATGATTTAGGGGTTTGGATAAAACAGCTCTTGCTTGATCTTTGACCAGCTGCTCAATCTGCTCCAGGCATAAAAAGACAGGCTCCAGGTGTTTTGTAATTAAGTTCTCAATTTTTCTATATAACCCATCCAGAGCATTCTGTAAGCTACAGGATTCCCTGGTCTGGTGCCAACCAGATGACCACATATCTTACTCGAAGGTGAATTATTCTGCTTAAGGCCCATCTTCCTCTTTCGGGCCTGCAGAGTGAGCTCAGCAGAAGGTGGCGGCCAATGCAGTAGCATGAATGGGCCTGATTTTGCAGGTCCCGGGAAGTAGGTTCAGATCCCCCTGAGGAACAATAACATTTAAACCAGAGTCAGAGGTGATGGCATCTTTAGGGCCCATGGGACAAATACTCCCTTAGACATGAGCGTGGGAGGCCAACTCTTCCGCTTCATTGACAATCTCCTCTGTGAGAGCACACGTCGTAAAAAACAGATACAGCAAATTGAAGGACTCACCATGCATCATCCTAAGAGCCACTCCTTCCTTATCCGAGGGGGCCTCCTTCCTGGGGCTAGCAATACATTTCCCCATGCTTGTGGCAAGGCCATCCAGGGAACTAGAGGACCAAAAGTTAGAAGGGGTAGCCCAGTCTGGCCACATCTGTCTGCAGACGTGTGCAGACGGACCCACCCTCGAAGCCTCCAGGTGCAGGTGATTGCTGGCAATTGCGGTGCCTCCAGTCACAATTTTCATTGGGACTGGAAGTCCCTCTCCAACCACACAGACAACAGGAGTGCCTCATGGGGTCATTTTTTCTGACACGGATTACAGCTTTAAAATGGCAGATAAAATATTGATGTAGAGAACTCACACTTTATATCGATATTGTATGGGTTCCTGCTTGGAGACAGCCCCAGTGCTACCTGTTGTTAGAAGCATCAATTTACACAAAGGCAGTGTCAGAACCCCTTTCAGAGGGGCATGGGGCACACAGGTGCTACTGAGCCCAATCGTGGTTGTTGAGGCCTTTTACTCCTGATATCCTGGGGCAGACCTACTATGAAATGAATGAAATGAAATGAAATTTGTACTTGTAAAGCGCACCCATACCCCCAAAGGGGTGTCCAGGCGCTGTACGCATACCGCTGTGGAACCCTTCCTGGCTTTTCCCTGTGAAATGTCCACTCCTGGGCACCCCCAGGGTGAAGCCAGGCATCCCAGCGCTGTTGGGGCCGTTGTGGAGATTAAGCAAGTTATTGCCCAGAGTTGCAGAGTGGGACCCATGATTAGAATAGGCACCGAGGCGAGAATTATCAGGTCCGAGGAAATTGAGCCCAAGACCCGCCGAGGCGGGAATTGAACCCTGGTCCCGGGCCAGATCTCTGCATCAGGGTCTGCCGCTCTAACCATTGAGCCACACTTCTCCACTATGGATCCTGAGCTACTGGGTCAAGTACTTCTTCTGCACCTTACTGTCAGTGGCAGATGTGGTCGAGCAGCCAAGGTTCCCTCAGGGGATGTAGATACAGGTCAGTGGACAGGACTCATAACTCAAAGTATAAACAGTACAAACAAACAATCAATGTTCAGCCAAATACTTGCTTTTATAAGAAAAAGTTGTATTTTATTTAGAACTTTACACAGGCAAAGGTATATGACATTCAGAAGCAGTAGCACAATCACCCTTGAGGTCAGGGCTTCAGTAGTGGTCAGGCAAAACCCTGCCCCACCCTCCTTTGTGTAAAGTGTTTGGGTTTACTCCCCATTTACTGGTGGCCTTATCCAGGGAATGCAAACTATTAGGCTGTACTCAAGAGTTCTCCCTTTGGCTTTTTAGGAATTAGTCAAAGCGTCTATGGTGCTGAAAACCGGTTAGCTGCATGTCCCCCAGGGCCCTAAAGACACAGTTCCAGTCTTACCCGTCCAGTGGTATGACAGTCTCCATGGGCGCTCATGATTCCAGATGCTGTTTGGTGAAGTTGGGCTGCTTGCAGGATACATAGCAGCACCCAGCAGTGAAGTCTCTCTCTGTCGAGCAGTGCTGCTGGTTCTTTCCAGCGATCAGAGCTTCTCCTGCTCAGCAGACACATAGGTAAGTTGCTCCCCCCTGATCAGAGAGGTGGAGAGTGCTGGTGTGATCCTTTGACTACCGACCGGAGCTCTTGCAAGGGTATGACATCCTCAGTGGTGTCTTGCTGATCCTCTGGGACTCCATCAGGTGCTGGTCACAGGGTGCGGGCATGAACCACTGTTCACATCAGTAATCCTTTAAGCCGGGGCTTGACCCAAACCCTTTACCAACATGGTAACAGCAACGCCTCCTGGCACACAGGGTTGCAACAGTACTCGCGATCTGGTTGTAGACCCTCCTTATGCGATTGCCCTCACTATAACGGCCTCTCCGGCATACAGGTCACCGATCTTGGCCCAAAGTCAGTTCACCCGTTATCCCCTCTGCCATACGGGATCACTGCGCGCAGTGGTGTGGCCTGGTGCTTCATGCACAGCGCCTTCAGTGTGGAGCAGAGCAAGGCGGCTCGCTCTTGGTGTACGATGGTCACAGAGCTGACACTGCACACAAGAAATGGCCTAATGGGTGCACAGCATCACACGTTGCTCATGGAATCCTCATGCAGGGCTCCCCACTGAACCTCACTCCCTCCAACACTCTTCTCTCCCTCACAGGGCACACTGGTCTCGGCTAGCAGGCGATAGTGCTTCAGGCTCCAGGACCTGGTGTCCTGGGTGATGTTCCCTCACCCCAGTAGGGAGACTAGCAGGCATTGGCCTCCAGTCCTGGTCACAGGCAGAGGTTTTGCAGAGCTTCCCCTTCTCACATTGCCTGACTAGCTGCTTGGCATACAACCAATTTTTTGGGATTTAACCTCCCATTCTTATAGTCCTTTTCCAGACACCAAATGTGATTTAGGGTCTGAGCGCCTGACTTTTCATGTTGGGCTTGTGCTTCTTTTGAAGTGAACACTTCTCTTTCTTCTTTCCTCATGAAAGATTTCTATCACTGCATGCATGACTCCAAAGCTGATTGCCCCACAATACCACTCATGGGAGTGAGCAAAGTTCAAACCTGGATAACAGCCACAGTGATACATGCATAAAAAAGGTTAATCCCCGACCCCTAGCCCTACTCTTTTTGATTCCCTTATCAGCCTCATCTCTCTTCCTGAGATGTGCCCAGGATACTTCCTTGTGATCTCCCATTGAATCAAAGATCAGTCTTTTGAAGTGTAAGGGGAGTCTCTTCATTTTCCCGCCAGTATATGTCCCAACCAGTTTACAGGAATGTAGCAATAAACAAATCTGTTTGGGGGCATTTTTCTCCTCCTCATGTCTTCATCAGGCAGGCCTGGGCTTTCCAAAATGCAATCCACGGTCCTTCATGTAATACACCAATTACTCAGTGTACATTCACATTACACTTTCTGTCCAGTACTGTTTCTCCATGCATTGTACCTTTACAGGAACACATGCATCCAGCACACACACTCAGTTTGCATGCACTGTTCAGCATTCAAGCTTTTTGGGTGTGCTAGTTACAAATACACACACTGCTAGCTCACACATTACCATGTGAGTGCTGCAGAACACCTCACCCTTCATGTATTCTACTTCACGCAAGCACACACACAACCAACACATGCTTTTATTGTGCACGCACTGCACACATCTCTCATGTAATGTATTCCTCCCAGGCATAAACAGACCCAGTACAAGCACTATCCACACATGCGCTGCACAGTGCTGCTCTGTCCCTTTACTGTACTCTTCCCAGGCACACATACAACCAGCGCAGAGTCACTACTCCTGCTTTGTGCAGCACTCCACAGCTACCTGATGTAGGCCAAAAGTGAGTTAAGCACACAGCAGTGGAACTTTTAAGATGGTGAGTGAGCCTGTAGGCATCACTCCAGTAACACAAGTTAAAAAGGTCTTGTTCACTACTACTGATCACTACACAGTAGTCTGCCACCACAGCACTGTGCTGCTCAACTCCTGGTGAAGGTGGTAGCCTTCAACCACTATGAGGGTAGCACTTTGGGGAGAGCCCCTCCTGGTCCAACAAGACCACAATCCATGAGACAGGCCTATGTCATGCACACACACATGATCCCTGTTCATGTATGACAAACAATCATCATTAGGGATCCAGACAACAGTATAGCTGGGCACTCAGGGCAGGGGTACACGTCTTTACCACGCAGAGCTCTCAAAAGGCTATGTGTGGAGATTAGCCTGAGAAGGACACTTGAAAGTAAAATCAATTCAAAGCAGTTCTGAAGTACGAGATAGTGAATGCACATCCCTTGGCAGGAAAATGTACATCAAAGTGGGTCCAAACCACCACACTTTGTTCCAATCCCATGTTCTTCCTGACAAGGTAAGGGTGCTCCACAGATTCTCAAAGAGTTGCCATGATACCATGGCTGGTACGTGCCTGAGAGTCAACCTGAGGTGTGCATTTTCTGTTGGAGGATGTGAGGGTCTACCTGGGGACCAAAAGCCTGCCTGCCAAGAAACAGAAAGAGTGTTCCTCCCCTTTTGAAGTAGATATTGTCAAGGAGGAGAAGCCCAGTGTGTTCCTGGTGTGTGGAGCCCCCAGAGAAAGCTGATTGTATCATAGAGCAAAGCCAAGAGCAACCTGTTTTAATGAGTGGATACCCAGATCTCTGTACAATTTCTACTTGGGATGTGGCTTAAAAACAGCACCAAATATCACATGGCCATCAGCCATTGTGAGTCGTGAGCTAGTGCTGTACTAGAAATTCAGAAAGGCATCTCGTGACTGTTAGCCTTATCAGCCTCAGAGGCTATAATTGTACTTTGCTACTCTGTATCTGATTGACCTGGGAGACCACAACTACTGGTAAATCTGTGCTGTGGTCTTGTTCCAGCCGTTCCAGCCTTTCCGAATTATGTCAGCACCAGAGAGAATACTGAGAAGATGAAAAACCTGAACTGCTCTTCCTCACCATTTGACCTGCAAGAAGGCTTCTCCGCAACCAAATCAAATGGACAGTGGCACCTTCCAATGGAGTTGAGCATGGAGACTTGAGATTTTGTGGTCAAAGTAAAGCAAGTTTAGGAACAAGTGATTGAGTTGCGCTCTAAGTCCCATGCTGAAAAAAGTGATAATCTGCACCTTAACCTAATGCATGCCGATGGCAACAGATATGGGAACTATAGTTTATATCGTTATTCGTGTGGAGAGAGGATACTAGAGCAGGATTGTGTCATTTCTTCTTTGGAATGCAATAAGGAATCCAACTCTTTATTAAATTACCATAAATTGAATTGTTTAGTATTTACATATAATGGGTGAGTAAAGTGCTTGCTTTTTTTAGCTGAACTGGGCTGGGCATTAAGTTATTGTGTTGTGGTTGATTGTAGAGTTCTGAGCATTTGCCATCACACTACCTCTCTCAGAAGCCTGTGAGTGTTTGCCCCATTACCCTGACAACCAAGGGTTGAAAGGGGCATACATGGTCTAGTTTGCAGAGCCATAGTGGGAAGGACCACACAACACTAGTGACAAACTATTTCAACCACCACTGTTGGGGCTCAGTAGCATTTGTCATCTCTGTGGCCCACACATGAACAGGGGCTGACTGCCAAGACCTCTAATCCTGTTAAACCAGCCTTAAAATGTTGTTGTTTGATAGTTTCTTCTTTAAAATACTTGTGAAATTGGCTATTGCATTTTGGATAACATGCATTCCATGTATCAATTGTTCAGGTTAAGTCTGTTACTAATTATTGTATTACTCATGCCACCTTCCGGTCACATGTGGGCGCCCTCCCCAGAAAACTGCAAAATAGTTTTGCTGTAGAGTTTTAATAAGCTTCTACACTCTGTGGCGGCAGGTGAACATTGACAGTGATATGGTGTAAACACTTACTTGGAATTAGACCAAGTTCATAAAATAAAGTGAGTGAACTAGATTTTCTGTAGGGTTTTTTCCTGGGGACTTACTTTACACTCTTTCCCCCGTAGCTCTATGTTCTATGTTTGGTGCGGTCTTCTCTCGCCATGTGGTTACTAGGGCAATCCTTGCAGCTCTAAATAAAAGGCCTGGAACATTTAGACATTTATAGAGTATCCTTGCAGCTTTCATTAAGTTGTTTAGAATTTTTCTGCTATATTCAGATATTTATTTAGCATTCTCATATCACAATCCAAGCAGAATCACCTCTGATTTGACTGCTATTCTATGCTCAGTTTCTACTAGATTGGATGTATGGCCTGCTTTCATTAAAGGGTCACCTTGGAACGATCCAACCATGCTTGGATTGCATTTCCAAACCACCCCCAATATTAAGGTGACAAATAAAAAAATAGTTTGTATGTGGCATTGTACTAGTGACATATCAATTGCTTATTAGCATTTTAGCATGAACCACCAATCCAACAGGGACTACATCGACAGACAGTTTTACACATTGATCAGCAAAGACCTGTAGTAACAGTAAAGATGGTAGGAGGTATGTGCACCATCTATGGGGAGTCAAATGAGATTTGTCCATTGATCTACAACAAGGGACAGCAATATCTAAGCTGAGTGACGGAAATGTGCAGCATGTGACTCACAACAAACATCCCTTACAAAGAGTATGTTTAGTTGCCCATCATTCAAGGTAACAGAAATGCCAAAGTGACAAAAAAACTGTAGGCAATACATCCCAACCAAAGAGAAACTTCTCATCTGCAGTCCGATTCAAACACTATTTACACTAGGACTGCGCTCCACACATCGTTGACCTGTAGCATTCAGTCATTCAATCTATAAATAATTTTTTCGTAGAAGTCCACAGGGTGCATGTCCTCTAACCACGGTCAGTTGAGTGGGACAACATATGATTTACATTGCCGCAGGATCCCCACTGTGGCCACTATCAAGGCAGTTGCAAACCATCTGGCCATGTGGTGGAACATGGGAGACAGGGGGGATGGGTGGTATAAAAAAAGCTAACCTCCCTGTCAGTGGGAGAGAGATTGTGACAGTCGAGGTCCACACTTGCCTCCAAAATGTGAAAGCTCTGTGCAGTTCAAAATTGTGTGAACTATGTTGCAGTGCGGGGTGTGACATCTCCAGCAGCGAGAATCTTGCGTAATATGGGCCCTATAATGTTTGGCCGGGGACCAGTGACTTTGATGCAGTACTTTATAGGAGCTACATTTGAGTTGAGCTTCCCTCAGGGCTGTATCATGGCCCTCCATGATATGAGACCAGTCCTCGACTGTGAAGTCAGTCTCGAGTCGCTCAGATCACCATTGCCGGAGGAAATTCGTGGTGGGTTTCGAGAAGAGATCATCAATTAGGGTCGAATACAGCCCAGATAGAATTCCCCTATGGTCATGCCATCATGTGAGGTATAGTAGGAGATTTTCTGAGGAAAGAGTATATGGTTGTTCCCCCAAAATGTCCCAGAGGTTGTGTGCTATCTCCAAGTATCGCCAATATTGAGAGCATGGGAGACCATGTTTGCAAGCTATCTACAAGTATCGCTAATTGTGCTAGCATGGGAGGCCCTGTTTGTGAGCTATCTGCAAGTATCCCTAATAGTGAGAGTATGGGAGGCTATGTTTGCGAACTATCTGCAAGTATCGCCAATAGTGAGAGCATGGGAGGCCATGTTTGCGAGCCATCTGCAAGTATCGCCAATAGTGAGAGCGTGGGAGGCCATATTTGTGATCTAACTGCAAGTATGCCCAATAGTGAGACCTTTGGAGGCCATGTTTGCGAGCTATATGCAACTATCACCAATAGTGAGAGCATGGGAGGCCATATATTTGCGATCTATCTGCAATTATCCACAATGACACAAGGGGACCTCATCACCCCACCAGCAGTTCGCCAAGAGGCGAGTTTGCAGAGTGGTATAAAAAGGGAGTGTGGTCTCGGACCACCTCCCAGCAATCCCACTGTGTGGGGCTTACTGGAGATACCTGGTGGGCTAGTTGGCCCCAAGGACCATTAGGATTCAAGGGGACTTAACCCCGAACGTGCCAGGAGGAGCATTTGCAGAATGGTGCAGGGAGGGGGCGGGGCCTCCGGTGAGTCGCCGGATTCTTTTTTATTTTTTTTAATTTATAAGGCTGTGTGGCCCCCCTTCCCATGAGCCATTTGGGCCCTGGGGACCCCATCCCCCGGGGCCTGAGCCAAAACTGAAAAGGGAGGGGGCTGTGCGGCCCACCTGCCAAGGCCGATTTTGGCCCCGGGGACCCCATCCCCCGGGGCCCTTCCTATTTTTAATTTTTTTTTACTAATTTAAGGAAAGGGGGTGCATGGCCCCCTCCTGAGGCCAATTATGGCCCTGGGGACCCCATCCCCCGGGGCCACCCTTATGTTTTTTAAAAAAAAATGAAAAAGGGAGGGGGGCCGAGTGGCCCCCCTTCCTTAGGCCACTTTTGGCCCTCGGTACCCCATCCCCCAGGGCTTGGCCTCTTTGTTGCGGGAGCCGGCATTGCTTTTGAACAGAGGGAGCTGCTAACATGCAGCTCCCTTTGCCCAAAAGCAATCTACTTTCCTTCATGGAAGCAAGAGCAGGTTTCCTGCTCTCGCTTCCATGAAGCAAAGCAGTGTTTGCTATGACAGGACGGGAGCCGTGCTCCCGCTCTGCCATAGCAAACTGCAATGTCCCGGGGGTGGGCACCCGGGGACATTGCTGGAGCTGGACCTGGGGGGTGGCGGTCCCCAGGGCCATCTATGGCTCCTGGAGGGGGGCCGTGCGGCCCACCTCCCAACATGTATGTAGCCCCGGGGAGGTGGATGTCCCCGGGGCCAGGGGTCCGCAACGGACCACCGTATTTAAATAATTAGTGCCCCGGGGAGGTGATGGACCCCGGGGCAGTGTGGGGGGGCAGGAGCCCCCCCCTACACTTCCATTGAAATATTGAAGTCCCGGGGAGATGGGGGGCCCGCGAGGCCTCCCCACTCCTGAATGCCCCGGGAGGTGGCAGTCCCCGGGGCAGTGTGGGGGGGCAGGAGCCCCCCATGCATTTTTTAATTAAAGCTCCGGGGAGGTGGCAGTCCTTGGGGCTGCAGGGGGGCCGCATGCCCCCCCACATTATTGATAAAGCCCCAGGGAGGTGGCGGTCCCCGGGGCTGCGGGGGCTCATAATAATTAAATATTGCCCCCTGGACCTGGCCCACTCGGGAGCTTGAAAGAAACGAAGAGTGGGAGACTGCTTTTTTTGGCCCAGGGGGTCAGGATGTTTTTACCCTGCCCCCTTTTCTTGTTTTATAATGTTTTTCACACCTTTTTGCTTGTGACTCAGCACCGAGACACAAGATGGCCGCCAACACTTCCTGGTTTGAAGTGTGGGCAGCCAATAAGAAACAAGCTTGTGATTGGGAGGGTTCAGCCAATCAGATCTCACAATTCTCAAATATCAATATCTGTAAATGTTTAAATTTCTCAAAAACTACTGAACGGATTTACTTCATTTAAAGAAAAGAGTGCTTCTGGACCAAAAGCTACCTTTTTGCCAAATTTGGTGTAATTCTGTTCAGCAGTTCGGGCTGTAGCCGTGTCTAAAGTTTCCTATGGAAATTAACATGGAGAAAACGCGTTTTGGGACCCCCCTTTTTTCTCGGCCCCCGCTTGACGAATCACCACGAAACTTTCAAGCCTCGCCGGGGCTTCAATAATTTAAATTAGTGTGGGGGCTCCTGCGCCTCCCCACACTGGCCCGGGGAAACCTGCTCTTGCTTCCAAGAAGCAAAGCAGAATTGCTTTTGGACAAAGGGAGCTGCATGTTAGCAGCTCCCCTTACCCAAAAGCAATGCCGGCTCCTGCAAGAGGTGGGGAGCCGGCTGAGACCATGGGGGCATTGGGGCTCCCCCACGGTCCCCAACGTAAGGCCAGGCCCCGGGGGATGGGGTCCCCGGGGCCAATAGTGGCCCAGGGAAGGGGGGCCATGCGGCCCCCCTCCCTTATACATATATATATATATTTTTTTTTAAAGGCCAGGCCCCGGGGGATGGGTTAAATTTTTATTTATTTTTTAAATCAAAAAAATAGGCAAAGCCCCAGGGATGGGGTCCCCGGGGCCGAAAAAGGCCTCAGGGGGGCGCGCTGCCCCCCTCCTTTCAAAAAATATAAAAAATAAACAAATAAAAATATATGGGCATGCCCCGGGGGATGGGGTCCCCCGGACGGTAATCTGCCTCGGGAGGGGGCCCCCTTCCCGTTTTTTAAATTATTTTGAGAAGGGGGGCCACAGAGCCCCCCTTCTAAAAAAAAAAAAAGAAAGGAGAAGCCGGCATCTCGCGGGAGGCCCCGCCCCCTCCCTGCATCACTCTGCAAGCGCGCCTCCTGGTGCATTCTGGGTTGGGGATTAAGTCCCCTTGAATCCTGAGGGTCCCTGGGGGCCAACTAGCCCACCAGGTACCTCCAGTAAGCCCCACACAGTGGTATTGCTGAGAGGTGGTCTGAGGCCACACATCTTTTTGCACCACTCTGCAAACGTGCCTCTTGGCGCATTGCTGGTGGGGCGAAGAGGTCCTCTTGTGTCCTGAGGACCTCAGGACTAAAGTGGACTTCATCCTCTGAGCAGCAGTGTGCCAGGAGGTGTGTTTGCAGAGTGGTATAAAAAGGGGGCGTGGGCTCGGACCACTCTCAGCAATCCAGCTGTGTGAGGCTTACTGGAGGTACCTGGTGGGCTAGTTGACCCCCAGGGACCCTCAGGATTCAAGGGGACTTCATACCCCAACCAAGAGCGCGCTAGGAGTCCCATTTGCAGAGTGGTGGAGAAAGAGGGCGTGTCCTGTGTCCACCTCCCAGCAATCCCACTAGCTAGGGCTTACTTGAGGTATCAGGTAGGCTAGTTGGCTCCTAATGACCCCATCAGCAAAGGGGACTTTAATCTCCATCCAAGAGTGCACCAGGAGGCACGTTTTCAGAGTGGTGGGCAAAGGGGGCGTGGCCTACTATGAGAACTTAGCAATCCTGCTGTGTGTGGGACTTACAGCAGGTAATAGGAGGGGTAGTTGGCCCCCAAAGATGTCCTTGTGGGCTAACTACTCCTCCTGTTACCTCCAGTAAGTCCCACACAGTGGGATTGCTAAGAGGTCTTCAGAGGCCACGCCCCCTTTCTCTACCACTCTGCAAACACGCCTCTTGGCACACTACGGGTTGGGGGATGAAGTCCAATTTACTCCTGAGGGACTTTGGGGGCCAAGAAGCCCTCCTGGCACCTCCTGTAGGTCCTACGCAGCGGAATTCCTGAGTGCTGATCGGAGGCCCAGCACCCTTTCGCCACCACTCTGCAAACTCGACTACTATTTAAAGAAGCATTTGCAATGTAATAGGTTTCGCATTTGCAAGAGTTAGAGCTATTGGCGTTGTAAATGTAAAAGTTTTTACTAATGCTTTTTAGGGTGGAGTGGATGTACGTTGTGTGTAGTGAAATTATGTGGATAGAAAGTACGTGGTATTTAGTGTATAGGAATTATGTAGAGTGGGATTATGTGTTATGGAGAGTAATTATGTGGTATGGTAGTCTATGTTGTGGAGTGGTAACCTCAGGTTTAGTCTTCCTTGTTTCCATAGAATCTAAACTATAAACTCAATGAGACAAAAAAAAGAAGGAACCACTGAGGAGCACTTCTGGACCTAGTGAGAGGTATGAGCAGGGCCACTGGAATTATGCGACTGTTTGGCTGCACCGACTTTCACACAATTATACATTTTCCGCATTTGTCACATAATCCATCATCTGCTGCATAATCTGCAGATCTGAACAAAAAAAAACTTGTTTCTAGTTCAAACGGCTCAAACGTTACCAAAAATGCAGCGACAAGTGTTACAATGTGGTGGAAGGCCCTTTGCAAACCTGGAATGGTCACCTGTTACTTATTGCTAAATATGGGTGTTAAATTGGTATTAATGGTGTGCAAAGCACTCTTGCTTCTTTCTGCATTTCAGTTGCTTCTTTCTGCACCTTTCTTTCTTTTTCTGCACTTCTCTTGCCTCTTTCTGCACATCTCTTCTACTTTCTGAACCTCTCTTGCCTCTTTCTGTACCTCTGTTGACTCTTTCTGCACCTCACTTGCTTTTTCTGCACCCCTCTTGCCTCTTTCTGCACCCTTCATCCCTTTTTCTGCTCCTCTCTTGCCTCTTTCTGCACCCATCTTCACTCTTTCTCCACCTCTCCTGCCTGTTTCTGCACCTCTCTTGCCTCTTTCTGCACCTCTGTTGATTCTTTCTGCACTTCTCTTGCTTCTTTCTGCACCTCTCTTGCTACTTTCTGCACCCCTCTTCCCTCTTTGTGCAACTCTCTTGTCTCTTTCTGCACCTCGGTTGCTTTTTTATGCAGTTCTCTTGACTTTTTCTGCACCCCTCTTGCCTCTTTCTGCACCTCTGTTGATTCTTTCTGCACTTCTCTTGCTTCTTTCTGCACCTCTCTTGCTACTTTCTGCACCCCTCTTCCCTCTTTGTGCAACTCTCTTGTCTCTTTCTGCACCTCGGTTGCTTTTTTCTGCAGTTCTCTTGACTCTTTCTGCACCCTTCTTGCCTCTTTCTGCACCTCTGTTCCTTCTTTCTGCACTTCTTTTGTTTCTTTCTGCACCTCTCTTTCTTCACCCCTATTGCCTCTTTCTCCACCCTCTTCCCCCTTTCTGCATCTATGTTGCTTCTTTCTGCACTTTATCTTGGCTCTTTCTGCACCCCTCTTGCCTCCTTCTGCACCTCTGTTGCTTCTTTCTACACTTCTCTCTCATCATTCTGCACCCCTCTTGCCTCTTTCTGCACCGCTGTTGCTTCTTTCTGCACTGCTCTTGCTTCTTTCTGCATTTCCCTTGCCTCTTTCTGCACCCCTCTTCCCTCTTTCTGCAATTCTCTTGCCTCTGTCTGCACCCCTGTTCCTTCTTTCTGCACCTCTTTTGTCTGTTTCTGCACCTCTCCTACCTCATTCTGCACCCCTCTTGCCTCTTTCTGCACCTCTTTTGCAAATTTCTGCATTCCTCTAGCCTCTTTCTGCACCCCTCTTCCCTATTTCTCCACCTCTCTTGCTTCTTTAAGCACGTCTCTTGCTTCTTTCTGCACCTCTCTTGCAAATTTCTGCACCCCTCTTATCTCTTTCTGTACCCCTTTCCCACTTTCTCCACCTCTCTTGCCTCTGTCTGCATTCCTGTTCCCTCTTTCTGCACCTCTTTTGCCTGTTTCTGTAACTTTCTTCCTCCTTCTGCACCTCTTTTGCTTCTTTTTACACTTCTTTTGCCTCTTTCTGTACCTCTATTGCTTCTTTCTGCACCCCTGTTGTCTCGTTCTGCACTCGTATTTCCTCTTTCTCCACCTCTCTTGCGTCTTTCTGCACCCTTCTTCCCTTTTTTGCATCCCCCTTGCCTCTTTCTGCAGTTCTCTTGCCATTTTCTGTACCTCTCTTGCCTCTTTCTGCACCTCATTTACCTCTTTCTGCACTTCTCTTGCTTCTTTCTACACCTCTGTTGCTTCTTTCAGCAATTCTCTTGCCTGTTTCTGCACTTCTCTTGCTTGTTTCTGCTCCTCTCTTGCATCTTTCTGCACCTCTGTTGCCTGTTTCTACAATTCACTTGCTTCTTTCTGCACCCCTCTTGCCTCTTTCTGCATCCCTCTTTCCTCTTTCTGCACCTCTCGTGCCTCTTTCTGCACCCCTGTTCCCTCTTTCTGCACCTTTCCTGTCTGTTTCTGCACCTCTCTTGCCTCTTTCTGTACCTCTGTTGCTTCTTTCTGCACACTTTGCGCCTCTTTCAGCACCTCTATTGCTTCTTTCTGCACTTCTCTTCCTTCTTTCTGCACCCCTCTTGCCTCTTTCTGTACCCCTCTTGCCTCTTTGTGCACCTCTCCTACCTCTTTCTGCACCTCTCTTGCCTCCTTTTGCACCTCTGTTGGTTCTTTCTGCACTGCACTTGCTTCTTTCTGCACCTCTTTTGCAAATTTCTGCATCCTTCTTGCCTCTTTCTGCACTCGTCTTCCCTATTTCTCCACCTCTCTTGCTTCTTTCTGCACTTCTCTTGCTTCTTTCTGGTCTGCTCTTGCTTCTTTCTGCACCTCTATTACAAATGTATGTATCCCTCTTACCTCTTTCTGCACCCCTGTTCCCTCTTTCTGCACCTTTCTTGCCTGTTTCTGCACCTCTCTTGCCTCTTTCGGCACCTCTGTTGCTTCTTTTTGCACTTCTCTTGCTTCTTTCTGCACCCCTGTTGTCTCTTTCTGCACTCATCTTCCCTCTTTCTCCACCTCTCTTGCTTCTTTCTGCACCCTTCTTCCTTTTTTTGCATCCCTTGTGCCTCTTTCTGCAGTTCTCTTGCCATTTTCTGCACCTCACTTGCCTCTTTCTGCACCTCACTTGCCTCTTTCTGCACTTCTCTTGCTTCTTTCTACACCTCTGTTGCATCTTTCAGAAATTCTCTTGCCTCTTTCTGCACTTCTCATGCTTGTTTCTGCTCCTCTCTTGACTCTTTCTGCACCTCTGTTGCCTCTTTCTGCACCTCACTTGCTTCTTTCTGCACCCCTCTTGCCTCTTTCTGCACCCCTCTTGTCTCTTTCTGCACCCCTTTTCCTCTTTCTGCACCTCTCTTGCCTCTTTCTGCACCCGTTCCCTCTTTATGCACCTTTCCTGCCTGTTTCTGCACCTCTCTTGCCTCTTTCTGTACCTCTGTTGCATCTTTCTGCACTTCTCTAGCCTATTTTTGCACACTTTGCGCCTCTTTCAGGACCTCTGTTGCTTCTTTCTGCACTTCTCTTCCTTCTTTCTGCACCCCTCCTCTGTCTTTCTGTACCCCTCTTGCGTGCTCTTGTGACTGAGGTATATGTCTACTTGCACATGTATTCTCACATGTGTTATGCATCTGAAGATGGTAGCTTAAAAAGCGGGTAACTTCTCCAATAGGTGGTCAAATCTTCTCAGGTCTGCTCTGTCAATCGGTTGCACAGGCAGACATGTCTTATGTATATATGTGTTACAGAGTCCCTCAAATATACTACTAAATACCCAAATGCCCTGTATTGTGAGCAGAAAGAAATGCATACACCTTTTTTTACACAAATTTACAGAGTATGCTTTTTGAAACACAGGTATTCAAGTGTTTGTATGTTTATTTTCATTTAACATGTCACTAGGTAAAAGCATAGACACGCATGCATACCTTCACAAATTTGGTCAGATTTACAACAGTGATATGCTTAGCATTGCTGTTTTATATTTGGTAGGCCTAACATTCTGAGCAGTCGATTAATAGTGAACCTTCAAGAAAAAGTGAGGTTTAAGACATCTTCAGAGAAGGATTAGTGATTAGGGTACTTTGTATGAGTCTGTTGTAAGGTACAATCAAAGTAGGCCTCTTTCTGCACCTCCGTTGGTTCTTTCTGCACATCTTTTGCTTCTTTATTCACCTTTCTTCCGCTTTCTGGAATTCTGTTGCCTCTTTCTGCTCTTGTTTTGCTTCTTTCTGCACCTTTCTTCCTCTTTCTGTACCTCTCTTGCCTCTTTCTACACTTCTCTTGCTTCTTTCTGCACCTTTCTTCCTCTTTCTGCACATGTCCTACCTATGTAGGCATAGTTAGAAATTAGCATTTAAAAAACCTTAGAAATTCACTGAAAAAACCAGAGGTTTCAAGGAAGTTATAGTTAGGGATTAGCATTTAAAAAACCTTAGAAATTCACTGAAAAAACTACAGGTTTCAGGGACGTTATAGTTAGAAATTTTCATTTAAAAAACCTTTGAAATTCACTGAAAAAACCATAGGTTTCAGGGACTTTATAGTTAGAAATTAGCATTTTAAAAAACATCGAAATTCACTGAAAAAACCACAGGTTTCAGGGACGTTATAGTTAGTTGGACATTTCACTCGTACAAAACCAGAGAAAATCGGCCGTTATAGTTAGTTGAGCTAAGTATAACTCGCGCCCCCGCAATGCACTGCTGATGACATCACATATTACATCACTTAAGACATGGTCAGTGACATCACTGATGACATCTCAAATGATATCACTGATGACATCACTGATGACATCATCCACGTGATAATCTGATGCACCTCCTCACACCCTAATATAACTTTTGATACACCCACTCTAAAATACAGACTACCATTCTCGAAACCATAGACACACCAATATCAATTACTACATACCCACTCACTGATTCCTAGGTCTACACACACATCCACTCACTCACCCATACAGTCACTCATACATGCAGTCACTCATCAATACAGCCACTATCATATGCACTCATACACCCATACAGACACTCACACACCGCCACTCACCCATAGAGTTACTCACACAGCTAGTCAGTCATGCAAAGAATCAATCACACTCCCATTTACTCACCTATACAGTTATACACACACCACCTCACTTATTCATACAGATACTAACACATACTTACTCTCTTATACAATAACTGACACAAGCACACACTCATCCACAAAGCCACTCTCACAATCACTCACTCTCACATATAGTCATTTATATACTCCAACACTCACATATACTGCCTTTCACATATGTAGTTTCTCACACATGTACCACTGAGACATCCATTCACTCACCAACACAGCCATACACACACTCACCCACCCATACAGCCCCTTACAGACGCACTCTTGAACCCATACACCCAGTGAATCACCCACTCACACATCCATGCAGGGAGTCACACACACCCCACCCACCAATACAGATACTCAGACAACCAATCAATAACCCATATAGACACTCATGTAGCTACTCACCAACCCATGCAGCCGCTTACACATCAACAGACAGACTGATACAGACATTCACACAGTTTAGTCACTAACCCATGCATTCAGTAAGACACGTTTAATCACTCACTTATACAGTCAGTCACACACCTACTAAATCATCCATTCAGACAGTCATACACCCACTCATTCTTCAATACACCTTGGCCTATATATATATAAAACATATTTAAACTTTACAGAAACACACAGTCACTGGATGATGTCATCAGTGATGTCATTTGAGATGTTATTAGTGATGTCATCAGTGATGTCACTGACCATGTCATAAGTGATGTAATATGTGATGTCATCAGCAGTGCATTGCGGGGGGCGAGTTATACTTAGCTCAACTAACTATAACGGCCGAATTTCTCTGGTTTTGTACGAGTGAAATGTCCAACTAACTATAACGTCCCTGAAACCTGTGGTTTTTTCAGTGAATATATATATATATATATAGCGTTGCCAGTAGGTAGTTATAGTTTGGACCTAGTTTCCATCGGAAAAGTATTTTTTGACTTGTTTATAACTTTGGCGTCATTTGACCAATATTCCCAAAAAAGTGTCATGGAAAGTTTGAGGGTGATCTGTGCAGTGGGGACCAAGAATTTGGGGCATGAAATAAGGATGCGTTTGTAATGTTAATTCCCATAGGAACATTTAGCCACAGCTATAGCCCGAAGTGCTGAACGGACTTACACCAATTTGGCAGGGAGGCAGATGTTGGTTCAAGGAAGTGCCTTTTTCCTATTTGGTGTAAATCTGTTCAGCAGTTTTTGAGAAATTTAAGCTGAAAATTATAGTGATATCTCTGGTCACGAAGCCTTCACAAAAAAGATGGGCTTGTGCAGGGAAATGCACTGCTCTGATTGGCCGCCAACAGTTCAACCAGGAAGTGTTGGCAGCCATCTTGGGACTCGGCTTCACTGAGTCCCCCAAAAATAAGTGAAAATAAAAGAAAAGGGGACATTGTAGGAATACCCTGACCCCCAAGCCATGGTCTTAGGGTCCCCCTGAGGCCCTGCCATGGAATCAAAGCACTTAAAAAAAAAAAAATTTGCTGTGCAATCGCGATATTCATGAATTTGCAGCAAAAAAAGCAAGCGCTTTTAAATAACCCCCGGGTGGGCCAGGTCCGGGGGGCATGTAATAAATATAGGAGTTGTTGAACACAAGACCCTCCTCCTAGGGCTTATCAAAGCCCTGGGGACCGCCACCTCCCAGGGGCACTTTTGATTATTAATGTGGGTGGGCCCACTCTCAGCCCCGCAGCCCTACGGACCACCACCTCCCCAGGGCAATGTCCTATTATTTTGGGGGGCCTTACGGACCCCCCCTGCCCTGGGGACCACCACCTCCCAGGGATAATTTAACAATATGGGGGGGCTTGTGCCCCCCTCTGCCCGGGGGACCGCCACTTCCCCGGGGCTAATTTCATTAGTAAGGTGGCGGGCCTCGTGGATGCCCCTGCCCTAGGGACTGCCACCACCCGGGGCACACACATATTTTAAAAAAGCAGGGGAGGCCCAACGGCCTCTCCCGCAGCCCCAGGGACCGCCACCTCCCCGGGGCACAAATACACTAATGAAGGGGGTCTGTTGCGGCCCCCCGGCCCAGGTTCCACCACCTCCCCAGGGCAAATGTGAAGAAGGTAGGGGGGCCGGCTCCAGCAGTGTCCTGGGGTGCCCAGCCCTGGGATATTGCAGTTTGCCATGCAGTCCAGCCATGCCATATCAAATAGTGTGTTCCACTTTGGCCTCTGACAACTTCTCAGCAATCCTGCTGTGTGGGACTTACTGGAAGTAACAGGAGGGGTAGTTGGCCCTCCGAGGACATCCTTGGGGGCCAACTACCCCTCCTGTTACCTCTAGTATGTCTCATACAGCGGGATTGCCAAGAGGTCTTTGGAGGCCATGCCCCTTTCTCCACCACTCTGCAAACATGGTTCATTGCGCACTACTGGTTCGGGGATGAAGTCCACTTTACTCCTGAGGGACCTTTGGGGCCAAGAAGCCCTCCTGGTAACTCCTGTAAGTCCCACACAGCAGAATTACTGAGAGCTGGTCGGGACACCGTCCCCTTCCTCCACCACTCTGAAAATGTGACTACTACTTTAAAAACTCTGAAAATGTGACTACTACTTTAAAAACCATAGAAATTCACTGAAAAAACCAAAGGTTACAGGGACATTATAGTTAAGAATTAGCATTTAAAAAAACCAATCAGGTACTCAGACAACAAATCAATCACCCATACAGCCACTCACATACCCACTCACCAACCCATACAGCCACTTAGACACCAACTGACAGACTGATACGGACATTTCTCACAACCTAGTCACTCACCCATACATTAACTGAGACACCTAATCACTCACTTATTTTTTTTGTGTTGCAATTCTTTATTAAAGAGTCAAATAAATATAAATCATGAAGATTTAACATCTGCCACTCAAATACAATAGCCAGAAATTATGGTGACATGAAAACATGAATGGCATTTGCATCTTATAAACAAGAAAAGATATATAGAGGATAGGGGGAAGGAGCGGGGGGAGGGAGTGACTGGGAAAAGATACCTGCCCTGAAGGTGGGGAGCACGAGTGTGTAGTGAGTGGGCTGAGTGTCTTCGTGATTCCTGCTCATCAATGTGTCCTACCTTTTCTAGTGGCAGGGGTGTCCATAAATGGTAGGTTACGTAGCCTGCATGGCTCAACTTCCCCTGCGGATGATATGGCGCCAGATATCCGACAAGCGTCCCTTGGAGGCGAGTCCACTCGTCTATGTCCAAATTCAAGAGTGTCCCAGGTGGTAGTTGACCCTTGTCCGGGGGTGCACCTCTGAGAGGATAAGCGTGTGCACAGCATGGAACGGTAGTGATGCTGGAGAATTTGGAACTGAGTTCGTTTAATAAGTGTAAGAGGACACGTGCACGAGGTATATGATGATATGTATGTATTGAAGGAGGGTACAGTCAGTTATAGAAGGTAATGGAAGGTATCTGCTCCACCTTGTCCATTGGTATTGGTGTGGGGTGGTGCAGTTGCCAGAGTAGGGGCAGGCTACAGAGGGGGAGCGCGGGGGTATGGGGAGGGTGACAGGGGTTGTTATAATGTCCAGTAGTATCAGTGGATTCCTCCTTGAACACCTGGGTGTAGATAGGGGACCGTTTACTAACGGTCTGCGTATCAGTGCCCTTGAGGTACTGCATTGCATTGTCAGGGGGGAGGGAGGGGGGACGGGAGAGAAAGAGAGGGAGACAAAAGGGGGGAAGGGATAGGGAGGGGTCTGGCGTTGGGTTATAGGAATGTGTGCGATCACATACTGAAGTATGAGGGGGGAGGGGAGAGGAAACGATAGGACAGCTGAAGATATATAATAGGTGGGGGTGGATGTATAGAGGTAGACTTTGGGTGCATAATCTGTGTAGGGTATGCATGGGAGAAAGTGGGGGGTAATGGGAGCTTGCGACTCAATGAGAGCACTGCAAGGGGGGGTGGCCTCGGTACATCGAGTGATATTGCCTGCTGCGGTTTACATGTCGACTGTGGGGGGGTGGAGGTGTGGGGGGGTGGCAAGTGAGAGGGAGGGGATCCGTGTCCCCTGCTGTGTGATTGTCTTCGGCGCTCTCCTCCGTACACAGGAAGGGTGCCCATGTCTGTGAGAACAATTCAGATTGGCCTTGTAGGTTGTAGATCATGGCTACTAGCCAGGCCTCCTATGATGGTGGTATCACTGACCTCCATTGTCGTAAGATACATATTTTGGCTTGGCAAGCACTGTGTGTACGAGACAGTGTTGTGTCATTGATAACTCTGGCGAGTGGCGAATAACGGGGGTGAGTATATAGGGGCATAGATGTGCTCAGCACCTGACCCACATAAGACCAGAAGGGTTGCACCGATGAACATTCGCATATTATTTGTGTTGTGCCGCAGCGTGTATTCGTGCACCTCCAGCAGTTTGCATGTGGAAGTAGGCCCGCTCTATGCAGTTTCATCAGTGTCCATTGCCAATCATGCAGGGTCTTAAAAAGACAGATTTTCAAGTGCACCTCCCTGGTGCCCCGGTCTAGGGCTTCTAGAGTATCTGCCCATTCATCCTCTTCATAGGAGACTGATAACCGAGTTTGCCATCTGGTACAGAGAGCTCGCGACAGGGGTTGCGAGAAGAGATCGGAGGAGAGTACTCCATATAGTCCAGACATTACCCCTTTGTGTTTCCCCCATGTATGGAGGTATGACACCACCAGTGAGGCTAACAGGGACCATGGACGTGGGCCTAGACATTTCCTCAAGCAGTGCTGCAGTTGGATGCAGTTGGATGCATCTCCAAGACTGTGGCACAGGGAGGCCAAACTCCTCCCTGAACTGTGCGAACGGTTTAAAGTCAGCGTCATGGAGGACCTGGTCAAGGGTGTGTATACCCGCTGCCTTCCATAGGGACCTAGATAGCCTCTGTCCATTGATGCATATGCCAGCATTCCCCCATAGGGGGGATTTCTCGTGAAATCGTGGGTTCGAACCCAGCAGGCAGTGTGCTCGCTTCCAGGCCCTGTGCATGACGGATAATACTGGATGGGTCGGGTCCTGTTGGCATGTCACCATCCCATATAAAGCAGAGAGGCCTACCTCAGCAGACAGTAGGTGCCGTTCGATGTGTACCCAGTGTGGCGTGTCCGGGGTCCCCGGCAGCATATACGCCAATTGGGAGAGTTGAAGGGCAAGAGCATAGTGTTCTACTGAAGGGGGCTCAGTCCTCCGCTGGAAAGAAGAGCTTTCAGTTTTAACATGGCTAAACGGGGCTTCGAGGAGCCCCATGCGAAGGATTTTATCCTGGAATCTATTAGGCGTAGTGTGGTGAGAGGCACCTGGATGGGGAGCATCCCAAGGGTATAAATAAAGTGCGGCAGTGTGACCATGAGCACAGCTTGTAATCTGTCCCACATCAAAAGCCCCAGCACATTCAATTTCTCTAAATCACGTTGCATCTGAGTAAGCAGTGGGTTCAGGTTATCCGAGGCCATCCCACCATACCTTTATTTAACAGGATACCAAGGTTTTTAAGGCATGAGGGTTGCCAGTGGAAGAGGTACCCATGTATGGCCACCTTTGTGGTGGCGTCTGAGATGAGAAGTGCTTCTCTCTTATCCCAGTATATTTTGTAGCCAGTGGAAGAGGTACCCATGTATGGCCACCTTTGTGGTGGCGTCTGAGATGAGAAGTGCTTCGCTCTTATCCCAGTTTATTTTGCAACCAGAAAAAGAGGAGAAATCGTCAATGATTTGAATCAGAGATGGCAGAGATCAGTGTAGATCCATGAGAGTAAGCAGGATGTCATCTGCATAGAGGTAAAGTTTGGAGTCACCAGTCGGGAGGCGTATGCCTGTAACGCTAGCCGAATTACAGATGGTGGCTGCCAGGGGTTCCATGGCCAGGAGAAAGAGAAGCGGAGAGAGGGGGCATCCCTGACGTGTCCCTCTGCGAATTGGAAACGGGTCCGATATGGAGCCCATGCAGTTTACCTGCGCAGTGGGATTGCCGTATAGCAGTCGCACCAAGGCGATGAATTGATCTCCAAGGCCAAAATGTTCCATTACCTCAAAAAGATAATCCCTTACAATATGATTGAATGCCTTTTCTGCATTGAGCGAGAGCACCAGCGCGTCGGTCTTGAGGTCATTGGCAGACCATAGCGTTTGGGCTAGGGTGCGTAGGTGGTTTCTGGAGGAGCAGCCAGGTACAAATCCTACTTGCGTGTGATGCACCAAGGAGGGGAGGACTTTTCGGAGGCGGGAAACCAAGACGTTGGGCAATATTTTGATATCACAGTTCATCAAGGAGATGGTCCGGTGGCTGCCACACAACAGAGGGTCCTTCCCAGGTTTGGGCAAGACGGCGATCACTGCCCTGATGGAGAGGGAACACAAAGAGGATGCCTGCTTCGCTTCATGAAATGCAGTCTGTAGCGTGTCAGCTATCCCTTCTCCCGCCCAGTGATAGAACTCTGCTGGAAAATGGTCTTCTCCAGGGGCCTTGTGAAAGGGTAGTTTAGCTATTGCTAGCACAACCACTTCCCTGCTAAACTCCCCATCCAAGAGCTCCCTGCCCTTGTTCGAGAGATGAGGGAGATTTGCCTCCTTTAGAAAGGTGGTCAGCTTGTCCCCTTCAACTGGTTCCCCCAGAGTGTAGAGAGACTCATAGAATGAAGCAAATTGATTCATGATATCCTGGGGGCGAGTAAGGTTTTCCCCTCCTGCTGATTGTATAGCCGGTATGGCCATGGCAGCCTCTCGCTGACGGAGCTACGCTGCCAGTAATCTCCCAACATTGTCCCCCTGCTCATAGTGCCTCCCTTTCATCCTCTGTAGAGCATATTCTGCTTTGGAATTGAAGACACTATTTAGGGCCAAAGATCTACAATGCTGTAGGGTACGATGTGCAGAGTAGAGGCGGGTATAGGACATAATGTCCCTTTCCAGGTCCTTCCTCGGGTAGCTGCTTGTCTATTGGCCTGTGCTGCATCCCTCATAAGTTGACCCCTGATGGTGGCTTTTGCAGTGGCCCAGAGAGTCCTGCCAGAGTCTACGGATCCTCGATTGTCAGAGAGATATTCTTTGAGGTGTGTCTTTAGTTGGGATTTACCTTTAAGGCTCTGATGGCGCTGGATATTCATGAGCCAGGGCTTACGGCCCGGTTTGGCCAGCCCTACTTCCAGTGATAGTAGAACCGGGGAGTGATTGGAGAGCGCCACCTCCAATATTTGGGATTCTTAGGTTAGTTGCACCGCCCTTTGAGAGACAAGAAAATAGTCCAATCGGGAGAGCGTGCCATGAGTCGGGGAGGTGAAAGTGAATTCTGTGTCTGTGTGGTGGCTAAGTCACCAGTGGTCCATCAAACCAATGTCCGCCAGCTTGTCGGCCATCAAAGCCCTGTCTGCTGCACTGTACTGCCCCTATCAAGGAGTTCCGTTCTATCCAGAAACGGGTCCCTCACAAGGTTCCAGTCCCGCCAATAAGATAATGCGAAGCACCTATCGCCACTAGGAGGCAGTTTAACTGAAGGAGGAACCATTTTTTCTCTCCAGCCGGAGAGTAGACCAATCCTGCGCAGATATGATGGTCCCCTAGTCGCAGTTTGGCAAATGCTTATCGTCCTTTTGGGTCTGACCATGTCTTTATTACTGTGACTGGGAGGGATTTGCGGAGGAGGATTGCCATGCCGCATTTGCGGGGGGTCCCACACCAGGGGTAGCTCCAATATGCACACTACTGTGAATCACCTTCCCCACCCAGTCTCTGCATAACTTCTCAGACTCTAGGGCGTCAAGATGTGTTTCCTGTAGCTGTGCCACGTCAACTCGTTTGGATTGGAGGTAAGAGAGTATTTTTTTTCTTTTGATATAATATGTAAGTCCATGAACATTCCAGGTGATAGAACGTAGGGGGTGAGTGGCATGCATGGTGTGGGTTAGAGTTGGGCAAAGAGTGGTAGGGTCTCACTAAAATATATTAGGGACTATTATGATGAGAATAACGTGATAAAGTACAGCAGGAGCAATAAGCACCCATAGGGTATGTGTAGGAAGCGGGATGTCTGAGGCGATATGTAGGAGGGGGAATAGAGGTCGTAGGAAGAGGGATACGGAGATCTATGTAATTAAGGGGGGAAGGAGGGTGGAAAAACAGGCATTGAATAGGGAAGACAGAGGGTGGGTGGGGTAGGAAGGACATGTAGAGATACGCAGGCGTGTTGGAAGAGAGAGGGAGGGTAATGAGGCGGAACAAAAATTAGGAAACCCCCTAGCACGCAGCAGATGTAATATGGTCCAAAGGAATGACCAGAGTCTGGGACAAGGGAGTTGCCGCCCTGGTGGTGAGGTGAACGGTGTGAATGAAGACAAATATAAGAAAAGAGAGAAAAGAGGAGGGAGTAATCGAAATAGTAAGAAATGCGATGTGGCCAGACATGGAAAGGTAGGGGGGAGGGAGGAGATGAACAGAAAGAGGGTAGCTACTAATTACTATGTAGCACAGGGAACACTAGATTTTCTACCGCCGGTCTAAATGTGCTGGCACACCGCTCGGAAAGTAGGGCCCACCGGGAGGACAGGGCATTGCCCAGGGCAAGTCATGAAGATATCAGAGTGAGGCAGGCTGGGAGGCAGTGACGCTCAGGGCGGGTATAGTGAAACTGCATCTAAGCCAAAGCCGGGTTTGGAAGGAGGGGTCCTGAACATATATCAGACTAAACTCAAACAATGGTGTCAGTTACAAATGAGAGCAACAAGAGCCATGGTAGCATCAACAGATAACTTATCCAACTTATACAACTACACAAATAGCCAATACAGTATAGGCGATAATCAGCTGTCTGACGTCTGGCAGCCATCTCTCTTATCAGGAGAATGTCCGCTCATTGGTTTGTCTCTGGCATGGGGGCCTCTCCTAGGTCCCTTCCCCCTCAGTCAGCATCTGAGGTGGGCTTTAGAGGGGAGCGGGATTTGTCCCTCTGTTGCTCGTGTATGAAGGCAGCTACAGATGGAGGGCAGAAGCCTTTTCCTCGTGGGTACGGGTTGACCTCTCGGGTTCTCTTCCATGATTCTGTGATCCGCTGGTGATCCGCCGTCTGCTGTCTGATGCTTGGGGGAGGGGGCTGTTATGTGCCTGTTCAGGAGCGTCGTATTGGGTGTCCATGTCCTGCGATCCCATGTTGTCCAGAAACAGGCTTAGGTCCTCCAGGTCATAGAAATCTTTTGAGTCACCATCTCTAGTGATCCAGATGTGGGCAGGCTATTCATTTGGTGTAGTCGGTGTCTTAGAGAGAGGAATGCCTTGCGGCAATCATTGGTCTCTCTGGAAAAATCTGCAGTCATGTGAATGTCATGTCCTTCATATGTCAATGGTCCTTGGGTACGTGCTGTGGCCAGCATCTGCCTTGCTTGTTCGTAGTGTAGGAAACAGGCAATGAGGGGTCGAGGTGCAGCAGAATACGTGGGTGGAGGGCCAATGCAGTGGGCGCATTGTATCTCCAGTGGTGGTTTAG
Organism: Calotriton arnoldi; assembly: GCA_963921515.1. Taxonomy (NCBI): domain Eukaryota; kingdom Metazoa; phylum Chordata; class Amphibia; order Caudata; family Salamandridae; genus Calotriton; species Calotriton arnoldi. The sequence continues at coordinate 691,517 of CAWUFW010004401.1, read as the reverse complement.
TGGTAACTCCTAGAAGTTTCAGAAGGGTGTCTCTAAGGAATGCTCTGAAAATCGAACCTTCACTTGTTTCTGGGAAGCCAACAAAATGGACATTGTCTCTCCTGCTGCAGTCTTCTATGTCGATCAACTTGCTACAGAGGAAAAGGAGCTCTTGATTCTTGATCAGTATTGTATCGAGGCGGCCCTCCACCACTGTCAACCTTCGGTCCAATCCTTCCACACGTGTGTGGAACCCCGCAATATCAGCTTTTATTGATTTTGCCTCCTCCGCTAGTGTAGAAATATTAGTGTCTATTACTTCCAGCCGCCTGCTTACAGCGGAAGTTTCCTGTAAGATGCGGTCCATGGTTTCGCCTTGCGTGGAGGCTGTTGGAGGCTGAGAGGGGCCGCTCGCGGGAGGGTGGCACCCTTCGTGGTCATATTGCGTGGATGTTTGAGTGCTTCAGTGAATAAAAGGTGCCTGGAGGACTTACTTACGTGCTTGTTAGTGGATATTCGCCCCTATTCACGGGATGATGCCCTATGTTGGCACGCCGATGTGCCTGGTGGTTGCAGAGCAAATCCGGCAGTGCCCCAGTGTTGGACCAATGAGTTCAGGGTCTGGGACAGTTGTACCGTAGTGGCCTTTAGACATGGAAGAGTGTGCTATCAGCTGTGGGTTCACTGTGAGGGGCCCCTCAGTTCACCACTTGAGGTACCTAAGAGTAGCAATCAGGTCCAATTTGCTGTCTGGACTGTTTGAGATGGGAGGGTCCATAGGCTCGCTGGAACCTCTGGAAACGACAAGTGTGAGGCCCTCCTGGCCGGCCTTTCCAGCACACTGTTTTGTTCTTGCTGGCTCCAGTGTGGTGAGCAGTCTAGAAGTGAGGAACGGGAAGCATGGGTCACCGTGTCCCCCTCAGTGGACCAGCTTCGCGTAGTAATCAACTGGCCGTAGGCGTTCCAGGAATAGAGAGGTAGGGCCATCCGGGGTTTATGCAGAGGTCCACTTTGTACTTAGCGGCAGTCCCGTGTGTAGGGATTTGCCAGTGGAAGGTGGCCAGCACATCGGTGCCTGCCTAAGCATGGTGCAGGAGACGGTGTGATGATTTGGGGAGGGGCCCCTGTGTTAGCCCGGACCACACTGAGTTCCGCCTTGTGGTCCCGTTCCCTCATGTCTAAATGCCAATCAGGGGGAGGCCCGCCGTGTGTTGTATCTCCCCTTGGTCCTCTCCTCACCTCTCTCCATAGTCAGTGACTCGTGATGGTGAGGTATTTCAGCATGTGGTCCCTGGAGTCTACTCGGCTCATCTGGGGTATTGTGTAGGCCCTAGGACTGCCAGGAGTATGGCACAGGGAGACACTGGGTCTGTTTACCGTGGCCAGGAGGGAGGGGGCGGAAGCGCTCCGTTGTCCGAGGAGCGTCACCCCCACTGCTACTGTTCCATGCTCCTCCGGCAGTTGCCACAGAGAGTCTTTGGATGAGGGCCTGCCTGCCCGATGTAGGGAGCCGGAAGGCGTCGGTCTAGCGGCCGCACTTTGGGGTGGGTGCAGAGCCGAGAAAGGCTCCAGGAGTCTCTCGTGGAGGGCCGTAGAGAGTGTCGTCCCCTGTTATGCAGGTGGGCCGGTCACAAGCCTCTGCAGCGCGCCTGTCGTGGTGTGGGAGTCAGGCCCCGGATGAGTGGAGCAATGGGTGGAGGGCAGGGCTGAGTACCTGCGCAAGGGCCGAGGCTTCAGTCATGACTCTAGGCCCTGTGCTCCCTCCTGGTCAACAGGGTGGTTCCGCTCTGGCATGCCATTTGTCAGTGTCGGACCGTGAGTTGTTGTCGCCCAGGGGTCTAGACAGTATGAGAGCGATGCATAGTAGGCCCCCAGTCGCTTCAGGAAGGCCGCTGCCTCAACCCGTCTCACAGCAGAGCTCACAGTTTAAGCGGCCATCTTCATTCGTGGCCAGACCACTTCCCCCCTAATCATTCACTTATACAGTCAGTCATGCAACCTCTGAATCATCCATTCGGGTACTTTTACACCCACTGAGTCATCCTATACACCTTGGTATATTTATTAAACACTCATAAACCTTTTAAAAAAATTCAGGGGTATATTCACAAGACCGTGTGCTAAACATCTCCAAAAAATGTTAACGCAACTTTACACATCGCAGCCTATCGCGTGAAAATAACCCCTTGTCAACCAGGAATTCACAACACGGCGGTACCATGCGATAGTCCGCCGAAAACGCGGCCAATGTCCGCGATACAACCACCTCGACGGAGATAAAAACACAAACCACAACACAAAAAAACGTGCAATGAGCCCATTCGCGATGAGGAAAGCTGCGAAAAGCACCTCCAGGCCCGCGACACACCCACGGCAGGCGGGAATAAGCACAACAAAATCAGGAAAAAATAGACAAACCAAACAGAAAATAACAGCCAAGCACAATGGAGGCAACCTGAGCCAGTATACAACCCCACAAGCCCAATTGGCAACAAAACATTGTACATGGCAGGCCATCATGGACAAGGTCAATGCAGCCGGAGAGCGGAGGACAATGGAAGATAACCCGAACAGCCGGAATGATGTGAAACGCACAAACAAGCAGAAATACGCCAACAACAAGAAGGCAGCAATGCACACCCGAGGTGGGAATCCAGCGCCACACCAGGAGCTGGATGACATGGAGGAAATGGTGTCCACCACATCAGTCTGGAGATGGTGGCAGGAGTCGGGGACCGGAAACTGCCCAAAACAACAGACACCACAGCAACAGGGAGAGGAATGACCAGGGACTGGGGGACGGGGGAGATGGGCACAATGGCACACATGCACAATTAAGCACAGCACAACTGCAGACAAACCATGCTCAAGAGTAACAACACCAACCAAGAGCACAAGTCACACAACCCGGCAATATCACACCACTGAACAAGCAAAGAAGTGAAAACCACACTGCCTGAAAGGGTGAAGGGTGAGCCAAAGCAGAGCTGAAGGGACATCTCACACACAATGCAGCACACACACATAGGAAGCAGAGCACCCCAACATCCAACACAATGTGGTACGACCAGCAACATTTGCACAACCTAACACAGGACAAAAGTGCACCCGCCTGTGGCCGCTAAATGGCCATACGCATCTGGCAAAGCATGAAACAGGGACATGACAATGCACAAGTACAAACCCACAGCCCTGATGGGCTAGCAATGCACGTATGGCAGGGATCCAGAGAGTCTGTGACACACACATTGGCATACAAATCAAGACACAACACAGTTGGAGACAAGTGAAACTGCGGAAACTTTATCAACAAGTGCGTGTCAGTACGGCCAAGATAAGTGCCACGAAATGCAGACCAATGCAGCCGCATGTCTGAATGAGGAACTTAGGAAAGCGCCCATGTCCACCCCGGGGGAGTCCATCACCAACACAAGTCAGTGCCAACCCGCGTTGGTTGTCCGCGCATGGATCAGGAGTCCAGGCCAATGCAGCCATGTCCACTGTCCTCTTGGGACATGTGACCAGATTCCCAACATGCAACCAGGCGTCGGGACACGTGCAATGGGTCACATCCAGTTGTGGCTGCAGGTACCTTGTCACTTGTCCATGAATGCCAGTGCAGCAACGTAGGCCAACATCTCCAATGAGAGATCGATGTCCACCACATCTGACATGTCGTCAACGTAATCCATCAGCTGACCCGGAGAGATGTGCTGACTCCAACCCCTGGCCCCAATGTGCACCAAAGCCCAATCGGGTAGCGGCTCAATGTGCTCACTGCACACGACGACTTGTGCAATCTCCCAGGTCCAGTTGCCAGCATGCATGCCAAACATCCATGCATGCCATAAACGGGCATCACGGTGACACTCCTGGTCGTGGGCCAACAGGGGGCGCACACACACGTCGAAATCCAGGTCAGCTACAGTCACATTGGAGAGGCAGACATCCATGGTCCACTCTAATATGCACGAGCGACAATGCAACACAGGCTAATCGCAGGTGACATTCGCAAGGCGGAAGCTCAGCCGGTAACTCATCCGCAGTGCCCCCAGTACATGCAGCAGACATGCACGGTACAGGTCCACGTGACTGGAGTCGAGCATGTGTCCGGGATGGTCTGCCATTGCGTCAGTGGCTCTGCTTGAAGCAGCACTGGCTTGCCCTGCCCCAGTCCTGTGGATGAAATGGCACAGGTCGGAGCAATGAGCAGTGTCTGTGTGCAACGGGTGCAGGCCTGGGGTGGGGTGGGAGTACGTGTGAAGGCCATCTCACGCACGCTAACTACGACCAAGGACTTCTGCGTGTGGGATGTGTACACGTCGGTCTCACGTCGGGCAGTGCGTAGTGTGGGAGTCGCAAGTAAATGCTATCATATCTGTCAGAGGGTGCTGGCCACATGCAAGTCCCAGCTCGGAGCTGCAGATGTGCCACCGCCTGATAGTACAGACAAAGGACCCTTCATCCCTACAGTAACTGTCTTGTGGTTTGTGGCCTCCTGGCCTGCCTGGATACGTTGGCATAGGCCTGGCTGCCATGATGTCTTTTGCGCATGTTACTCTTCACCGTTGTTCTGTCGCCCTCTGCTCCTGCCAAGTTATTTTACAACTGTCTGCATTTTCTGTTTCTCACCTTTTCTCCTGTTCCTTTTGGGCTCCGTCTGAACAACAGTTACAAGGTCGAAAAACACGTCCCTGGTTCTAGCTGATATGGCCAGTCCCTCGCACCTAGACATAACACTATGTACAGCTGCCATGGGGAAATTGGTGGGCTTTTATTATTGCGTTTTTCCCTCTTGAGAGGGACTTGAAGAAAACCTTTCCAGGGAGAAGAGGTGTGATTGTCTGCTGATGTAGTTCTTGCATCTAGAGACTGAGGTATGGGGGTTCGCTTGTCAAAGCCCAGAGGTCTTCTATTGATATAATAAAAAAGCTATTAGCACGGGGAGGGTGGTAAGGTCATTCAGCCCTCTATCCACTGCTTTATGAAATGCTTTCCCCGTTAGTATTCTATGGAGTTGTAACTATGCTGATTATATTATTCTTATGCATTATGCTGATAGTACTGTCACGTGTACTGTATCTTAGAGCACGTATGTTGAAATAAACATTTTAACCTATACTGTGTCTCTTCTTACGCCGGTTGTGGACAGGTATGAGTGAGTGACGAAAGGGTGTTCTTGCTATTGCGAGTCCTGAGAGAGAGAGATACCGTGTTCTGGGTTGTCTAATCATTGGTACATTATTGCTAATGGGACTCTAAGGCTAGTTGGGTTGGGGTTTTAGGTGCTAAGGTTTATGTTAGGCTCACCACTATATTCCGAGGTCCTATTATCCTGTGCATAGCTCTGTGTGTGCAGAATCCCTATAACATGGCGCGACCAACGAGTGGGCTGCTTATCTGCGAGACGCTTGAGTAGTGCCTGTGCTAGTCCACAACACCCCTCACAGACGCTTCCGGAAGCGTGTGTGACGGCTATACCTCCTATATTGACGTTTTTATAGGTTCTTTCAAGCTTGAGGTTGTTAAAAGGTTTCATAGATAAAACCCTATTTGTGCTGCCTCATTTTAGATTGTCGACTATTTCTAGCCTACAATGGCTGTTCAAATTGCGGCACATAGCCGTGCAGCGCTCCGGACACACTTAACAGTGTATGGAGTGCCTGACGCGGGTGTCGAGCTGATCTTTGTTGTAAAAGCCGATCCGGCTTTCCACTTTGAGGTGTTCTACTCTTGGATCACGTTTCCAGCTGTGGATGGGACGGACAATCTGTTCCATGAATATACAGCCACCGTAGTTCCTAATCACTATAGACCGTATAGGAATCTTGAAGTACCGCTCACGGCTTGGCAGCACCGTGTTTGGTTTGATGGCGCCTTCCCCCAACCGGTTACCACGGTTCGTTTAGGCCCCTTGTCTATTGATGGGGCCACTTGGCCTGTTTTGGCCGGGTACACCCCACAACCACAATATATGACAATACCAGTCGCGGATCTGCGCAACATGTATTCGGCTTTGGTGCGAGTGCATCGAGCCTTAGTGCAATATGTTACAAGCAACATCCAGGGAGCCCCACCTGGAGTTGCGGGCCCTCCAGCTGGAGCAGGCGGAGTGACCATAAGTCCTGTCATGGTGAACTCAGTGATGGGCAAACGTCCACAAAATAAGGATGATTTACCTTATTGGCTTGCAGAAAAATTTGATCAGTTGGAGGCAGTTTTTCCTAACACGACACCAGTGGATAAACATAGAATTCTTACAATTAGTTTGCCAAAAGACTTAATCCCGAGTTGACAGCATGCAACAACTGGGGTAGGGTATTCGCAGCAGTTTATTCGAAGTGTTTCGGCACTCCTTCCATGACGGTTCTCCCCTCTGTAATTAAAAAAGTACAGGATGAGCATGGCCCTGAAGCGGCTGTGGAATTAGGGATGAGACTGGTGGGAGTGTTCGAAGTAGTAGCTGAGCTGATCCTTGCGAATGTCAAGGGCGATGCAGTGAACTTTCAAGTAGCTAATGCTTTGGCTTTGGTCCCAGAATTGGACAAGCCGCGCGAATTACCGAAAATTATAACCCAGGCTTATAAAACTATTGGCCGAAATAGCCTGGGCAATAAGCCTTTTGCAAAACAACAAACACAAACACAACAACAACAACCTAAAACTCAATCTGAAAAAGATGAGAAACCAGTTTTTACTAAAAAGAGCTGGAGGTTGAAAAAACATGGTAAGCAACAGAAGAAGCCGGGGTCGCGAGGCGCATCCCCTGTTTCTGTCTCTTCTGAATGCACATATGATTTGCGCGATAGGGCGAGACTTAAATCTCCGGATAGGTTTCAGATCCCTGATACGCGTTCTCCTCGTTCTTCACAGGCACAGACAACTTCGCGAGCCAGTGGAGGGGATCGCCAGGATAGAGGAAGGGGTCGAGAGGCTCCCCAGGGACGAGATCAACCTCAACAACAGGTCTGAGGAAAAGCAGAAGACTTTCAACGTTCTCGCCCACAATTTCAGAAGAAGAAAGTTGCCGCTGTAACAGCGAAATATGCCACAGACGGTGAGAACGAGACTCCTGAATTGGACGTGGGCAGTAACCCTCCTAGACAGTGCCGCGGAAGTTACCATAGTGCGGGAGGCGCTACGTCCTCATATGGAGGTGACAGCAACTGAAACATTCATTACTGTTGAAACAGCAGACACCAGAGTGGCACCCCCTGACAGACTATTTAATATTGTCATCCAAATTGAAGGTGATATACAGCGTGTAATAAAAGGGACTTTTTGGGAAAATCTGACCTCTTCATACGACATTTTGTTAGCTGAGGCGGACTGGCCACCCCCATTCGTACTTGCTGCGCGTAAAGGGGAGGAGGCAATCCTTCCGAGCTTTTCTCGACATGTCCCAAAGGACAAAGCGGAGGCTCTTGCAGCTGAGTGGGCTGTGTCCCTGGCTCCTGCGTTATACCGTAACCACGTGGGTTGGGATGAAGATTCTCCCCCCCATGAGATACCTTTACGGTCCCTACCACAGCCACAACCCCAATATCCCATTAAACGTGAAGCCAAAGGCCCCGTTTCTGAAATTCTGACGCAGTTAGAATATCAGGGAGTAATAGAAACATGCGTATCACCCATGAATAATCCCCTTTTCGCGGTTTCTAAACCCGATGGATCGTACCGCCTAGTATTGGATTACCGGCATTTGAACTCTCATTGTCGGACCTTTGCGGTGCAAAATACCCACAGTTCTGCGCTTGTAGACAGTCTTGTTCGTAAAAAATATAAAACGACACTTGACCTATCCAATGGATTTTACACGCACAACTTAGCCACGGAGTGTAGCCAATGGAGTGCTTTTACCTCCGGTGGTAAACAGTTCAAATTAAGGCGACTCCCTATGGGCTACAAAAATAGTCCAGGAGTGTTCGCTGCCCGTGTTGTCTCTTTGTTAGACGGCATAGACCCAGATGCATGTTCGTACGTCGATGATATTTACCTGACAGACGAGTTATACCCGCATCTTTCCAGAGTGGACCGCATTATTCTCGAGTTTGCGGTATTAGGTTATAAGTTTAACTTTGCCAAATCACACATTGCCGAATTAACACTTTTATTTTTGGGCTACGAGCTCAACAATGAGGGTAAGGGCTTAGCCCCCCACTTCTTGGGAAAATGTGCACTTTTGTGCCCTCCTACTACTCTGAAAAAACTTCAGTCTTTGCTGGGTTTTCTGAACTTCGGGCGTACTTATATTCCCGAATACGCCCAGCGTATCAAGCCTTTGTATGCCTTGATACAACCAAACGTTTCGAAGTCTTGTTGGCTTCCGGAGCATTCCTCCATTCTGCAGTCTTTGCAGACAGACCTTCTTGAGTAGAGGTACCTGTTGACGCGTGATAACCACACAAACCTGGTGATTAGAATAATTCCGGGGGCAGTGGGTTTCACGTATTTAACATTTAACGAGGGTGACACAGTACCAATCGCATACAAGTCACATCTGTACACGTCCGCAGAATTGCGCTTTTCATCGGTGGAGAAAGTTCTGACTGCAGTGCAAATGGCGATTCTGAAGGAGCACTGGCACAGGGAAAGCGCATTCTAGTGGTAACACCCTATCCTGCTCTAGAGGCAGTGACAAAGGCAAGTGTACCGAATTCTAAAGCTTTGCATCCCCGTTGGATACAATGGGCAACTTCTTTGACGTCTCCGGATGTCACATTCATTTTCGATGCTTCTCTACAGACTCAGGAGTTTTTACAGTATGAATTCGTTCATCCTCCTCCTCTATCTTTACTGCCGCTTGAGGATTACGACTGTGTGATCTACACCGATGGTTCGGCACAACCGGCCACGGGGTCCAAGCATGCTTATTCAGCCGCATGTGCTATAGTTGCAGGTACCTTTGTGAATGGAGAGTTCAAGTCCACTGTAGTGCATACTCAAACACTCGGGGACAGTACTGCGCAATTGGCCGAGCTGCGCGCATTGGTGCTTGCGCTTGAATTCGTAAATCCGGATGTGACCACACTTATTGTATGCGATTCTTATTACTGTGTTCAATCATATAATGACAATCTATTCTTTTGGTCACAAAATGACTATAGAGACGCTAAAGGTAGCACAATCAAGCATAAGATGCTTTGGGTTCGGGTGGCAGAATTGAGACAACGTTTGCCACTCACACAAGTGGTTCACACCCTAGGCCATCAGCGGGTGGGCGCACACGCTGTTGGTAACGGTCTGGCAGACGAAGCAGCCAGATCAGCAGTAGTCACGTGTTCAGTAGCAGCAGTTACCAGATCCATGTCTAAAATTGACACTGATATTTTGGCAGCTATTGCTGTGACAAAGGAAGGTAATAATTACCCTAGGGGTTTTCCTTCCAAATATTCTTATCAGTTAGGTCCCGAACAGACTCCTTATGTAACAATACCAAACGTTGGTGATCGGCTGATCCCCAATGCGGACCGCAGACTTTCCTTGATAACGGCTGCACACGAAGGCATGGCTTCGGCACATGCTGGAGTGTCTGCGACCGTTTCCATATTGCAACAGCGGTACTGGTGGCGTGGTTTATATAAAGACACCCGTACTTATGTGCTTTCTTGTGACGTGTGTCAACAGATTAAGCCTTCTACGGTCACACGACCACCACAGACCTCGCTCTACATTTCTAACAGACCCTTTGGGTGTGTTTACTTGGATCACTGCGGTCCATTTTCCTCAGACACTGCCTATAAATATATCTTAGTGGCAGTGGACTCGTGCACACGTTTCATCTGGGTCTGGCCACAACGGAGTGCTGACGCTCGAAATGTCATCAGGGATTTGCGTGTCTTTATGGGAATCTTCGCATGCGGTACCTTCCATTCTGACCAAGGTCCAGCATTTGCCTCTAAGGCGTACAAGGACGCAATGGGTTCACTAGGGGTACGGGTGAAGTTTTCGTCTCCATACAGACCTGAGGGTAATTCAATAGTGGAGCGAATGAACCGTGATTTAAAGCAATCCTTGACAGCTAGGGTCTTAGGTACTGGCAGGAACTGGCTGGCCCACTTGTATACCGTACAACGTGCACTTAATAATCTCCCGAGAAGATCTCTGTGTGGGCGGACCCCATACGAAATGCTCTTTGGCATAAGAATGTTTGTGCCTGACCTTGATGGTCTAGACATGGCGGTGCAACCCGCCAAGTTTGATGTAGATAACCATTCTACTATGTTACAGGACTTACAAGAAGCCCGAGACAAACTTGCAAACGCACATTTACCTTCAGCCACAGATACTGCCCTGCAGATTCCGGTTGCCGGCTGGCTTCCGAAGATTGGAGACCTGGTTCGAGAGAAGGTGGAGAACAAGAAAGAATTCGGCCCCTCTTATCGTGCACCGGTTCCAGTCCTGGGTTTGAAGGGAACACGTACAGTCACCTTACCACCGCTTCCTGGTCGCAAGGAGAACAGATACATCTCAGTGGAAAATGTCATGCTACAACAACTGGCCGATCCTAAATAGTGTTACACCAGCGGTCTCTTGTCCTGCAATTTACCGGACTTGTGTTCGAGGCCCTCCTGCCCGAACGGTCACTGATGTTACAATTGAGATGATTGATTTGCCTGAAAGTATACTTGAACCTCCAGTTACCCCCTGCATGGACGAGAACGATTATACCTATCCCGAAACAGAATCCGTGGCTCATTTACCAACAACGCCACTGAGTCCGACACGTTATTCCTTTGACTCAGATTCCACTACGTCGATTGTCCCGTCCAAGTTCAGTATTTTTGTATCCTGGTTTAGAGACAATTTTTTGATTCCCCCTTGGACATACATTTGGTTGGTACTTTTCTTGATTTTTTTGTTCATGTCCATTGGCTTTGTCACAGTGTTTTTTCTACTGATCAATGGTCACTATTTGCCTGAACGCTCTGCTGTGAACAGTGTTGCTGGAACTTTGGCTCCACATTCCTCATCTCATATCATGAAGCGTGACCACACATTGGTGAACATTTCAGCTTTTCCAGTTGCTGATGGCATCGTATGGGATGCGGTAAATTTTCAAATTCATGGACCAACAGAAGTTATTAATGTACCGAATGTCCTTCGAGTATCCATGGGTGATGTAGTAAAAAGTAATATTCATTCAGATGATTGGGATGTGCATGCAGTTGAAGCATTGTTTGCTGATTTGAAATATTATGCTTCATTTAATGCTGAGGATTTGTATATGAATTCTGCGAATTATGCCAATTTATACTGTTACCAGCATTGGGGCAACCATTTTGTCCATAAACGGAGTGCACTACGTAGCCCTGTGACCTACAATCAATGGGAACATTGCCCAAACCCTTTATCGGGTAGCTCCCGGACTCTTCGAAATAAATTTACTTATTTCACTGATTTTAATAGATCGAACCCTGGGTCCTATTATTTCAAATTACCTGCCCCTTTCACACAGAAATTCATGTTGACCCACACTAAATTGCTTTATTCGAGCTCCTTTTTAAAGGCCTTGGCTGTGGGTGGTTATGAATACTGGACGGAAACTGTGGATTTGAAGTCAATCTGGGGCTCCAAGCCTTGGCAGGTGCAAGGCACCGAGGCCTTGCACCGTGCCTGCCTAATCCCAGCCCAAATGGTGTTTGTGAATGCTTCGATCTATCAGACTACGTGTTGGGGTCTGGCTACTACAAAACAAATGAATGCACCATCAATTCCATCCCTGTCTTCCACTCTAAACCACAGCTCGCACTTCAATATGTCCCTTTCGACTTTACAGGTTTTGTTTCAGAACAATTCGTTTAATATGTCTACGCTTGTTCAGTCACCGTGGTTGTCTTGGCCCATATCATCTAACGAGTGCCAGCTGCGTTTTCATGACACAGTTTCTGGCTATACTCAGGACAAGCCCGATCCTAGGTTTTCTAACTCCCGTACTGTCACCACCTATTCTGTTGGTAAACTATGTAAACAATGGTTGCAACATTCTTCCCTAGACTCTGTTAAACAACATTTGTCCCTCCTTTCAGGCAATATTGATCTGTCCGACTTTATATTGGGACCTTGTGGTCCACGACCGAAGAGGTTCATTTATGAAGCTTATAATGAACTCTGGAAGCTATCGCAAATGGAGGCTGCTTCCCGTTTACGGGAAATAGACCAAGCAAATTTGGAAAAGGTGCTTGCTGTTGTTGACAATAGTATTAATACCCTGTCTTCCCGCATTTATACATTGGAGAATATTGTGTCCTCTGTTGTCGATATTGTACAAGATGATGTTTCTGTGTTGTATCATGGTCAAAATCAATTACGTTCAGTTATGCAATTTGCGTGGACTTTGCAAACACTTAAGTTGGGTAAGGTTCCTTGGCACTTTTTGAACACCACTGCCTTATTTCTGCCTTTTAATTTAACTGACAAACAGCAGTTCATGTCCATGAAAGATGCAGTTTACACTCTGTTACATATCGAGAAAGTGGAACCCTTACCATTCTCTGTAGCGGAAATAGATTCTGCTGTGTGGCTAGTTCGTGGGGTTATCGCATTGCCTTTTTCCTTGTTTGAATTTAGTTCATGCATGAAACATTATCCTGTGGGCCGTTTCCAACCTTTGGGTAGTGCCTTCCTGCATGAACTTTGGTCCCTCCCTTTTATAAATGCCTTAGAGATGACAAGGAAGTTTTTCTCACGGGGGAGTCATGCGATTCTACAGTGGGTCATTCCCTTGTTTGTAAACATATTAAATTGCACGGAGCTTGTAACGTTTCCGCTCCGAATCTGGCTTGTGTGTTAAAGGGCATTCCTGCTCCTACTATTTCTCCTACCTTTACTTTGCTTACTAATGGTAGCTATTTGCTTTTAAATAACGACTATTGCTGTGGTATGCAGGCCGGCATCCCTTATATTGTTACTGTATCGCACAGGGTTGTCTGCTGCAAGAATGTGCTTTTTCCTCCCCCTCACAACATTGTAGATAATTCTATTTGGCCTTCCATTCCTACTATGGAGGCGGATTTCAATAAACTGAGCAGAATAAAGGCGCTATTATTGAACGAGGAGGTTATGCTCACTTCCGCCCGGGAGACATTTGTTCTCCAGGTGGCAAGTACCCACAGTGAAATACAGACCCTTTTGAACACTAACCTCCCACAACATTTCGGTGAATTAATTCACCGTATTTTTAACGCATCTAACACCGAAGGTCTAGTGCATTTTTTAAGGTGGTGGGGTCCGGCCTAGTGTCCTCTTTCCAAACTATTTTTGGTGTGATACCGGCGTTTATTCATTCTATTTTTTCCAGTGTCTTTGGTGGCTTTCCATTAATCCTTGCTTTGGCGGCTGGTGTACTGCTGTTGATCTGCTTCCTTCGCAATGGCTGCTCCCCGATGGGCCCTTCTCGACCCCAGACGCCTACTGCTGCTCCGTGAGCGCATTTGATCTGGTTTCGGAGTTCTGCCGTTGGCGACACTGAGTGTGTCCTATACCCTTTCTTTTCGCTTTGCGTGTTTCACTTGCGTGCAACCTGTGATGTCTTGCATTCGCTGCCCTTTCACCTGGGCCATGGATTATTGCCTCTCCAATACGTCGTTGTCTGTTCCGGATTTTGTTCGGTTAATGGGTCCCTTAGAGGCCAATGAACGGGACTGTTCCGTTGCAGGCTGCATGACGCGTGCGGCTGCACTGGGGATTTTGGCACAATGGGATATCTGGGCGGGTGCTCAGAATCTCCTACAACAAAGCTATATTGAATATCACGCAAGCTGTCCCGCATTGCTTTTGGATGCTCCGTCCTCTGAGGAGCATTGCTGCAGCTTTGACCTGTTGGACTGGATGGCGTCTACGTTTTTTGACGATTCCAATGATGTCCTCTTGGACGGTATAGCATATTTCTGCACTTCCACGTTTTTGGATTGATTTGCCGTTCACTGTCCGTGGACTGCCTCGCTAACTGTCTTCTTGCTACCTTGCCGCGTTCCACTCCTTCCACTGGAGATGCCTCTGTTCTGCTCAGGTGTTTTGAACTCTGTCTTCGTCCTTAGTCTTGGCCGATGGACTGTCCAGGGGAGGGTGTCTTGTGGTTTGTGGCCTCCTGGCCTGCCTGGATACGTTGGCATAGGCCTGGCTGCCATGATGTCTTTTGCGCACGTTACTCTTCACCGTTGTTCTGTCGCCGTCTGCTCCTGCCAAGTTATTTTACAACTGTCTGCATTTTCTGTTTCTCACCTTTTCTCCTGTTCCTTTTGGGCTCTGTCTGAGCAACAGTTACAAGGTCGAAAAACACGTCCCTGGTTCTAGCTGATATGGCCAGTCCCTCGCACCTAGACATAACACTATGTACAGCTGCCGTGGGGAAATTGGTGGGCTTTTATTATTGCGTTTTTCCCTCTTGAGAGGGACTTGAAGAAAACCTTTCCAGGGAGAAGAGGTGTGATTGTCTGGTGATGTAGTTCTTGCATCTAGAGACTGAGGTATGGGGGTTCGCTTGTCAAAGCCCAGAGGTCTTCTATTGATATAATAAAAAAGCTATTAGCACGGGGAGGGTGGTAAGGTCATTCAGCCCTCTATCCACTGCTTTATGAAATGCTTTCCCCGTTAGTATTCTATGGAGTTGTAACTATGCTGATTATATTATTCTTATGCATTATGCTGATAGTACTGTCACGTGTACTGTATCTTAGAGCACGTATGTTGAAATAAACATTTTAACCTATACTGTGTCTTTTCTTACGCCGGTTGTGGACAGGTATGAGTGAGTGACGAAAGGGTGTTCTTGCTACTGCGAGTCCTGAGAGAGAGAGATACCGTGTTCTGGGTTGTCTAATCATTGGTACATTGTTGCTAATGGGACGCTAAGGCTAGTTGGGTTGGGGTTTTAGGTGCTAAGGTTTATGTTAGGCTCACCACTATATTCCGAGGTCCTATTATCCTGTGCATAGCTCTGTGTGTGCAGAATCCCTATAACATAACTTCACCATCTGCATGCATTCAGGAGATGTACTGAGGCCTGCCGTGGGTGTGGTGGGATGTCTGTGACCCTGGGTATCATGGATGATATGCCCAGCACGTGGCACATGAGCGGCCTCACTGTGTGTTACATTGCCTCACAGCTGCTCCACCCTCCCATGAGCCCTCATACTTGTGTGCGCTGCACGGTTGTATCACGTGCACTCCTACGGCACACCATTGTAATGCCTGTCCGCGCATGTCCAGCGGCATGCCAACAACACCGTGACGCTGGACTTTGAAGGTGTGCGGCCAAGTGAGTGTAGGCCAATGGTCCGGACAGGGCGGACACAAGTGTACAGTCCATGGCTGGCTGTGATCACGCTGCGAATGAGGCTAGGCAACTGACTCATGCAGCCGCAGGACTGCTACACATAACACATGGCATGCATGTGCTAAGACCCCGAGCGGTCTTGTGTTCCTACATATCCCCGTCCGTGCGGGCCCGCCCTCCTGGTGCATGCTACATTGCAACATCGACTACTGTGGCCCTGGTGGTGACAACACACCCAACACAGAGTCACACTTACCACACTTCCTGCCCAAGGCCAGGTCCGAGCCACGCCCTGCTCCCCCTGCCGAATCAGCACACCCCTGCGCTGAACTGACGTACGCCGGACCAGCACACGCCGCTTGTGCATGCAGGGGGGGCCGGGTGAAGCTACATGTCCAAGGTCACTGCCAATGCTGAGGTGACATGGTATCGTCCGCTGAAGATAGCACACTGTGATGTTGCAGTGCCGTGCCCATCATGCTGACACAATGACCACACGGACACACTTGCTCAGATGGTGTGAATGGCTATGGGCACGTCCGCCCGGCCACATTTATTAGCAGGCACACATATCGAGTGACACCTGTGTTGGATGTGTGTGGGGTGTGTGCACACCGGCCGTCAAGGGCTGCCTGGTGCAGTCAGAAATCGACAACAGTGTACATCGTAAAGGACACAACCATTCAACCATAAAGGCCCCATGACTTGTGCTGCATAGAGTTAGTGGCCCCGAATGCACAGTGTCATGCACGGGCCTACCACCACAGTCCGCTGACTTGCGGGGCACTGGGGCAGGGTCACGAGTGCAGAGCAGGTTTCAGTAGATGACAAAGGGGCTTGTCGCGGAGTGTCTCGGTGGACAGTGGAAGGTGTGCCCCCAGGGCATGATGCAGAGGGCAGAACCACGCTGAAACAGTCACTATGGTGGAGATGAATGGACCAGACACATGTCGGACACCAAGTCCGGTCCAGCCAGATGAAGATTCAGAAAACCACCAGGCCATGGACTCAGACGCCACCAAGGTCCAACCAGATAGTGCCCATGACTCATTGCGCACAGAGTTAGTGGCACCAGTGCTGTTAGGGGATGCCGCCTGCGATGAGGCGTGTCCAATGGTGTGGACTCCTCCACATCTTACCCAAGACACTGTTCCACATGTGTGACCTACTGGACCGCAGTGTTGGCCTGAGGCAGCGGTCAGCACTGGCCATTCACAGAGAGTCACTGGCTTAGGTTGGATGGCCCCACCGGCCTGCGTAGTTCAGGTTCATTGGCACCACGGGACGTGGACTTGCGGTGAACAGGGTTGATGGCACCAGGTCAGTTGTTGATAGTGCTCGATCACCTCCGTGACTCTGATCCGGCTTTCCTCCAGACTGAGCCGCATCTTTCTCTTACTCCTCTCCGTGCGTTCACTGGTGTGGACTCTGCCATTCATGATTGGCGACTAAGTGCTGGATGTGGGACCTACTGGTCCGCAGGGTAGGCCTGAGCCCTCATCCACGTGTCGCCGGTTTGCATTGAACAGGGTTAGTGGCACCACGTGTCGCCGGCTTGCGATGAACAGGGTTAGTGGCACCATGTGTCACTGGCTGGCGTTGAGCAGGGTTAGTGGCACCACGTGTCGCTGGCTTGCGATATGGAATTATGCCTCACTGATTGAAGGGAGTCTGGTGCTGTGGCCGCTGCCACGGACTTGGGGTCACTGCCATTCAAGACTCAGGACACAGTTCCACATGTTGGACCTACTGGGCCCAGGAGGACGCAGGTGGAGTATGTAAATGGGAAAGGAGTAATGTGGGCCAGCATCGGGGGGGCCAGCGATGGTCTGCGGGGGCTGCAGAGGTCACAGGACTGGTGCTTGGAGCTTGCACCGGCACGTGGTGGGCCCTCATCGACACACGCCGGTGTAGGCAGGTGAGCGGAGCCTCGTTGGTGCGCTGTGGCTGGCATGACGGGTCGGGGGACCAGCGACCCGGGGTGCAGCAGGCACACAGGGACGCAGGCCCTGCCGTGCTCGGCGCAGGACTCGTGGTGGGCCGAGAGCCGCTGCACTGGCAGACGCGTTGTCCATTCCGAATGAGAACCACGCCCAGTGCAACAGGGTTTTTGTTCACACCCCTACGCAGGCCTGGCATACTCTGGTCCAACCCACTACGCACGCGCATGCAGGGGGGGACGTAACGTGCGATATTTCAACATTCTGCCCCACTGCCTGTGGGGACATGGTAGCATCCACTGGCCACTGCACTCCATGCATCAGCAGTTGATCTCCACATGGCCATTTCCGTGGTTTGCACTCTGTGGTCTGTCCGGCACCTCCACGCCACACCTGGCATTGGGTGGGTTCACATTCCTTGATCACTTGCCGCTCTCGCACATGCCTGCTCCATGCCTCTCCTCGCATCCTGCTATTGTGTGTCTGTTGTGCCATGCCGTGGCTGGGTTGTGTGCATGGCAAGGCCAGCTTCACAATGGAGTTGTGTTGTCGTGTCTGGTCGGTTGGCATGTTGTGTGTCATGTTGAATGTAGTTGTGCTGCGTGCCCATTGCCAGTGTCATGAGTTGCATGACTGTGGGCTGGAGGTGTGTGGTGTGTTCATTTTGGACTTACCAACAGGCACTGCATTTCCATGGGTGCCATCCTGGGAGCACTGGGTGATGCTGGATTGTCCGGAGATGTGAGAATAATGCACTCTGCCTGGGGAGTTGGCCATGACATTGTTGAGGAGTCCCGGGCGGTCCACTGTTGCCTGCACATTCATGATATGCATGTGCTTTCTGTTGTGGTAGTTGTGTGCAGTGTCGGCAGGGGGCACGGGGGGGTACATGTGTGCAGTTGATTGGCCCTGACACGGGAGGGAATCCAGCTATGGCGTAGGGGCCTTGCTTGGTCTCCAGCAGCTCCTGCGCAGTGTGGGTGAAGTGGAGGTGCTGGGATACCAGGCTGTTGTTGGCATCCAGGACAGGTGTGATGACCGTGTATGGGGCTGGCTGTGTGACTCCTCCGACTCTGGCAGTTGTGGGTTGGATGGTACCAGAGGCCGACATGTGCTGCGCAGCTGGAAGCTTTGTCGGAGGAGGGATGTTGGTAGTCCGCTGGGTTGGTACCATCAGCAGGTGGGGAATGTGGGTCAGGATGCGGGGGATGGTTGTCCTTTTGGGCCTGTAGTGGGCAATGTCCTCCTCTGGCGTTGGGTCTGGGTGGCAGGTGCGTTTCAGGTGGGTCCGCTGTCTTTGTGTACGCTGCCTCTGTGGTGTTCCCGGGGGGAGGGAAATACAGCTGGACGGGTCCTGGGGGTGGGGGCGGGCCTGGGGTGGGTGGGGGTGGGTGTTGTGTCCCTCATGGGTCTCGGAGCTGCATGGTCGTGGTCTCCATAGCATCTGTGTGTCTCCGGGTGTGGCTCTTGGCTTGGCTCCCTTTCATGCTGCAGGTAGTCGTCCTGCTTAACACCAGCAAAAGGCAGTTGTTAAATCACTGGTGCTGCCGCGGCTTATCGCCTGTTTTTGGTTCGCTTCGCAGATCTGGCAGTTCGTTGTGAAAGTGGTCTTGTGGTTTTTTCGTGTGTTTTTGCATGGGAACGCCTACTCTGCATCTCATTAGGGTTAGTTGGTGGTGTCCACCGTGGTGTTAAATTTTGGGGCAGTTGTCGCGGGAATACTGGCAATGTCTGCAGTTTGCACCCGCTTGTGAATGGGGCGTTAAATCTATCTCCACTTTTGATGGGTTAAGGTGGGGATAAATCGGAGGTAGGTCCTTGTGAATATCCCCTTCAGAGTCACTTGATGATGTTATCAGTTTTGTCATCAGTGATGTCATTTGAGATGCCATCAGTGTTGTCATCAGTGATGTCACTGACCATGTCATGAGCGAAGTAATATGCGAGGTCATAAGCAGTGCATTGCGGTGGTGTGAGTTATAGTCAGCTCAGCTAACTATAACTGCTGAATTTCTCTGGTTTTGTAAGAGTGAAATGTCAGCCTAACTATAACGTCCTGCAACCTTTGTTATTTTCAGTGAATATATATATATATATATACACATATATATATTCACTGAAAAAACCATAGGTTTCAGGGGCGTTATAGTTAGTTGGACATTTCACTCGTACAAAACCATAGAAATTCCCCTGTTATAGTTAGTTCAGCTAACTATAACTCGCGCACCCGCAATGCACTGCTGATGACGTCACATATTACATCACTGATGACATGGTCAGTGACATCACTCATGACATCACTGATGACATCTCAAATGACATCACTGATGACATCACTGATGACATCACTGATGACATCATCCAGTGAATGTGTGTTTTTCTGAAAATTAAATGTTTTATATATGTATATCTCAAGGTCGATGGAAGAATAAATGGGTATATAAGTGTCTAAATGGATGATTTTTTTTGTAAAATTGATTGTATAACTGACTGATTAAGTGTATCTTAGTGAATACATGGGTTAGTGAGTAATGTTTAAATATGAAAATATCTGTATCAGTCTCTCACTTTGTGTATAAGTGGCTGCATGGGTTGGTGAGTAGCTACATGAGTGTCTATATGGGTTATTAGTTGGTTTTTTGAGTATCAGTATGAGTGTCTGAGTGTCTGTATGGTTCGGTGGGGGTATTACTTAGTGCATAGATGCATGAATGAGTGACTCACTGTTTGTATGTGTTGAAGACAGCATGTGTGCAGGATTGTATAGGTGGATGAGTGTGTGTATGGGTGTGTTAGTGAGTGAATGACTGTCTCAATAGTGTCTTTATGAGTAACTACATATGTTTTAAACTAGTATATGTGAGTATTGGTGTATATAAGTGAGTATATGTGAGAGTGAGAGATTGGAAGAGTTCCTGTACAAATAAGTAGGTGTTTCTATAAGTGATTGTTTAAGAGAGTAAGTATGTGTAAGTTTCAGTAGAAGTAAGTGTGGTAGTGTGTGTATAACTGTATATGCAAGTAAATGGATGTTTGATACTTTGTTTGCATGTGTGACTATGTGTGTGAGAAACTCTAAGGATGAGTGGCGGTGTGTAACAGGATGTATAGGTGTATGAGTACATATGATGAGTGAGTACATGTATGAGTGACTGTATAGGGACTGTTGGTGAATGAGTGGATGTGTGTGTAGATCTTGGAATTACTGAATAGGTGTGTTGTAACTGGTATTGGTATGTCCATTGTTTTGAAAATGTCAGTTTGTATTTTTGAGTGTGTGTATCAAAGGTTATATTAGGGTGAGAGGAGGTCTGCCACTCTATCACAAGGATGATGTCATCAGTGATGTCATCAGTGATGTCATTTGAGATGTCATGAGTGATGTCACTGACCATGTCATGAGTGATGTAATATGTGACGTCATCAGCAGTGCATTGTGGAGTGCAGCGAGTTATAGTTAGCTGAACTAACTATAACGGGGGAATTTCTATGGTTTTGTACGAGTGAAATGTCCAACTAACTAAAACGCCCCTGAAACCTATGGTTTTTTCAGTGAATTTCTAAGGTTTTTTAAATGCTAATTTCTAACTATAACGTGCCTGAAACCTATGGTTTTTTCAGTGAATTTCTAAGGTTTTTTAAATGCTAATTTCTAACTATAACGTGCCTGAAACCTATGGTTTTTTCAGTGAATATATATATATTTATTATACTATGTATACATGTGAAAATATCTCGGTCCGCCTGTTTGCTTCGGTGGCACAGAAAAAATGGGTGGAACTGACGTCAGCACGCCGACGAGGTCCTCTTATGGCTCCGATGACGTCATACGGTGTCGCGAGCGGAGCCGTGCTATTATGACGTCCTCGTTGACGTGGGAGAGCTAGGAAAGAATTTACGTGGAATGCTGGTGCAGGGGATATTCACCTAAGTGTTCAGGCTAGTCCTTTGGGAGCAACTGTTTATGTTGCCACTCCAGAAACCAAAACCAGTGATCAGAGGGCAGAGGCCCTGCAGATGGCACACAAGGTGGGGTGCCCAGTCGTGTGCACCAGCGGGGCAGCGAAGTGACAAGCACCACAACCCACAAAAAAGGTAACAAGGGCACTGAATAACACAGGATCTTCTCTTTGTATCTGGCAGGAACAACGAAGTTAAAATGCCCTAGTACCAAAATGTAGAATCAGTGCTACAACGGTCTTCAAGAGGACCTGCGATGCCGCTTCTGCCTCCCGTACCCTGGTGGCGGCACATGGGTCACGCGGTACGGTCATACTGCGGTGGGACGCACACTCGTTGACCTCTCATGGCACTGCTCCACACTTCAGGGAGGACGCTTTCCATTAGCTATGTTTTCTGATGACGTTTCGCGCCGGCCCCGTCCAACAACACAACTCCTTTAGATCCAAACAGACTCTTTCACTCTCTCACCGGAAGTGAAACCAGGCCACGCGGACACTTTCACAATACAACAGCCGGGAATGCACTTTTCGGTAAAAAACACATTCCTTCCTCCTAATTAATCAAATAAACGTCTCACTGAAGAACAGGGGCCAGCTTCGATCGGTAAGCAGCCGTTACAACGACTTTTTACTTCGCTGATACCATTACAACGCATGCATTACCACGCATGCGTTGTACATCGCGAAGTCATTACTACGCATTTGTTTAGAACGCATGGTCATTTACCACGCATGCCTTTACAACGAATTTTGTTGTAAAGGTATGTATGGTAAATGACCATGCGTTCTAAAAAACATGTAGATGATCCACGTCGTTGTAAGGAAACAGAGGCTGTTCCGTTTCCTCACAACGACGTGCACCGCCCCTCAGAGATGACGTGAAGCAGGAACCATGAGGAGAGAGGAACCACGAGGAGTGAGAGGTAAGGGGATTGGGCATGGGGTGGGGGTTTCTTTTCTAGGGTTTAGGGTAGTGCAGTGGTGTTTGGGTGGTGTAGGGGGTCGTGCTGGGGGTAGTGTTTTAGGGTTTAGGGTAGTGCAGTGGTGTTTGGGTAGAGTAGGGGGTCATGCTGGGGGTAGTGTTTTAGGGTTTAGGGTAGTGCAGTAGTGTAGGGGTCGTGCTGGGGGTAGTGTTTTAGGGTTTAGGGTAGTGCAGTGGTGTATGGGTAGTGTAGGTGGTCGTGCTGGGGTAGTGTTTTAGGGTTTAGGGTAGTGCAGTGGTGTTTGAGTAGTGTAGGGGTCATGCTGGTGGTAGTGTTTTAGGTTTAGGGTAGTGCAGTGGTGTTTGTGTAGTGTAGGGGTCATGCTGGGGGTAGTGTTTTATGGTTTAGGGTAGTGCAGTGGTGTTTGGGTAGTGTAGGGGTTGTGCTGGGGGTAGATTTAGGGTTTTGGGTAGTGCAGTGGTGTTTGGGTAGTGTAGGGAGTCGTGCTGGGGGTAGTGTTTTAGGTTTAGGGCAGTGCAGTGGTGTTTGTGTAGTGTAGGGGGTTGTGCTGGGGTAGTGTTTTAGGGTTTATGTTAGTGCAGTGGTGTTTGGGTAGTGTAGGGGGTAGTGCTGGGGTAGTGTTTTAGGGTTTAGGGTAGTGCAGTGGTGTTTGTGTAGTGTAGGGGTTAGTGCTGGGGGTAGTGTTTTAGGGTTTTGGGTAGTGCAGTGGTGTTTGGGTAGTGTAGGGGTTCATGCTGGGGGTAGTGTTTTAGGGTTTAGGGTATGGCAGTGGTGTTTGGGTAGTGTAGGGGTCGTGCTGGGGGTAGATTTAGGGTTTAGGGAAGTGCAGTGGTGTTTGTGTTGTGAGGGGGTCGTGCTGGGGGTAGTGTTTTAGGGTTTAGAGTAGTGCAGTGGTGTTTGTATAGTGTAGGGGGATTTAGGGTAGTGCAGTGGTGTTTGTGTAGTGTAGGGGGTCATGCTGGGGGTAGTGTTTTAGGGTTTAGGGTAGTGCAGTGGTGTTTGTGTACTGTAGGGGGTAGTGTTTTAGGGTTTAGGGTAGTGCAGTGGTGTTTGTGTAGTGCAGGGGGTCATGGTGTGGATAGTGTTTAGGGTAGTGCAGTCGTGTTTGTGTAGTGTAGGGGGTCGTGTTTTAGGGTATAGGGTAGTGCAGTGGTGTTTGGGTAGTGTAGGGGGTCATGCTGGGGTTAGTGTTTTAGGGTTTAGGGTAGTGCAGTGGTGTTTGGGTAGTGTAGGGGTCGTGCTGGGGGTAGTGTTTTAGGTGTTAGGGTTGTGCAGTGGTGTTTGTGTAGTGTGGGAGGTCATGCTGGGGGTAGATTTAGGGTTTAGTGTAGTGCAGTGGTGTTTGGGTAGTGTAGGGAGTCATGCTGGGGGTAGTGTTTTAGGGTTTAGGGTAGTCCAGTGGTGTTTGTGTAGTGTAGGGAGTCGTGCTGGGGGTAGTGTTTTAGGGTTTTGGGTAGTGCAGTGGTGTTTGGGTAGTGTAGGGGGTCGTGCTGGAGGTAGTGTTTTAGGGTTTAGGGTAGTGCAGTGGTGTTTGTGTAGTGTAGGGGGTCATGCTGGGGGTAGTGTTTTAGGTTTAGGGTAGTGCAGTGGTGTTTGGGTAGTATAGGGGGTAGTGCTGGGGTAGTGTTTTGGGTTTACGGTAGTGCAGTGGTGTTTGTGTAGTGTAGGGGTCGTGCTGGGGGTAGTGTTTTAGGTTTAGGGTAGTGCAGTGGTGTTTGTGTAGTGTAGGGGGTCGTGTTTTAGGTTTAGGGTAGTGCAGTGGTGTTTGGGTAGTGTAGGGGTCGTGCTGGGGTAGTGTTTTAGGGTTTAGGGTAGTGCAGTGGTATTTGAGTAGTGTAGGGGTCATGCTGGTGGTAGTGTTTTAGGTTTAGGGTAGTGCAGTGGTGTTTGTGTAATGTAGGGGGTCATGCTGGGGGTAGTGTTTTAGGGTTTAGGGTAGTGCAGTGGTGTTTGGGTAGTATAGGGAGTCGTGCTGGGGGTAGTGTTTTAGGGTTTAGGGTAGTGCAGTGGTGTTTGTGTAGTGTAGGGGGTTGTGCTGGGGGTAGTGTTTTAGGGTTTATGTTAGTGCAGTGGTGTTTGGGTAGTGTAGGGGGTAGTGCTGGGGTAGTGTTTTAGGGTTTAGGGTAGTGCAGTGGTGTTTGTGTAGTGTAGGGGTTCATGCTGGGGGTAGTGTTTTAGGGTTTAGGGTATGGCAGTGGTGTTTGGGTAGAGTAGGGGGTCGTGCTGGGGGTAGTGTTTTATGGTTTAGGGTAGTGCAGTGGTGTTTGGGTAGTGTAGGGGGTTGTGCTGGGGGTAGTGTTTTAGGGTTTATGTTAGTGCAGTGGTGTTTGTGTAGTGTAGGGGGTCGTGCTGGAGGTAGTGTTGTAGGGTTTAGGGTAGTGCAGTTGTGTTTAGGTAGTGAAGGGGGTTGTGCTGGGGGTAGTGTTTTAGGGTTTAGGGTAGTGCAGTGGTGCTTGTGTAGTGTAGGGGTCGTGCTGGGAATGTTGTTCATTTCTATGGCAAAATGAACCCCCTCATTTTGTTCCTTTTTAAATTAAATGATTTAAGTGTTACCAGTTTATTCCAATCAAGATGGCTTCAGGTGTGCCATAATTTTGTCATAAGTAAGACTGTTAGCTCTCTAGTTGTTCTTTAGAACACTCTGGGAAGCTGCAGTAGAACACAAAGGCATCAACTGAGAGGCTGCTCCTGTTGAAATATAACAGGAAGATATTTGAGATCACACTTGAAACGTCCTAATTTTTCTTTCTACAGCACTAACCATAATTTCTATGACAAAATGAACCCCATCATTTTGTTCCTTTTTAAATTAAATGTTTTAAGTGTTACCAGTTTATTCCAATCAAGATGGCTTCAGGTGTGCCATACTTTTGTCATAAGTAAGGCTGTTAGCGCTCTAGTTGTTCTTTGGAACACTCTGGGAAGCTGCAGTAGAACATAAAGGAATCAACTGGCAGGCTGCTCCTGTTGAAATATAACAGGAAGATATTTGAGATCACACTTGAAACGTCCTTATTTTTCTTTCTACAGCACTAACCATCATTTCTATGACAAAATGAACCCCCTCATTTTGTTCCTTTTTAAATTAAATGTTTTAAGAGTTACCAGTTTATTCCAATCAAGATGGCTTCAGGTGTGCCATAATGTTGTCATAAGTAAGGCTGTTAGCACTCTAGTTGTTCTTTAGAACACTCTGGGAAGCTGCAGTAGAACACAAAGGAATCAACTGACAGTCTCTGCCCTTGTTGGATGTACATGTTTTACTGAGAATGTCAGACTTCATTCTCACATGACTGAGAAAGATAATGTGAATTTACAGAAAATATGCTCTCATTTTAGCTTCTGGAGCACCTTCCAAAACTCTATGGGACAAGCATGTGAAAATAGTTTTCTCTCAAACATGATTCATGATATCCCAGCAGAAGGTTTTTCACAGGGTAAAATCACCTTAGAACACACCACAATTCCTGAAATTAGTATGGTACCATCAACAAATGAATTCTAATGTAACTAAAGTCTGTTATCACCCTTTATAGTTCTCCTTTGGTAACCCTCAAAATCTTTGATTCACTACAAAGCATTTCAATGGGGTACTATCATGTATATTGGTCCCTAAGATGGCTGCCAGCAATTCCAGGATGAAGTGCTGACAGCCAATCAGATCTCACAATGACATGTGTGGTTAGGCTCCGCCCAGATATATATGTGATTTTACTTTTGATTTTCTCAGGAACTACTGAACGGATTTACACCATTTAACCAAAAGGCACGACTCTGAACCAAGGGCTACCTTTTGCCAAATTTGGTGTAATTCCGTTCAGCAGTTCGGGCTGTAGCTGCGACTAAAGGTTCCTATGGAAAATTGCATGGGGAAAACACGTTTTGGGACCCCCTTTTTTCTCGGCCCCCACTTGACGAATCACCCCGAGACTTTCAGGATAGGAGCAGACCGGAGCGGGCCATACGTTTTGAAAATTTCGCGAAGGTTCGTCAACCGGCGCCAAAGTTATTGGAAATAGAATGTTGTGAATTTCCTATGGAAAATAGGTCCTAACTATAACTATCTACTGGCGACCGCCAGTAGATAATATATATATACATATACATTTAAAAAATTATATTTAAATATCTTTATTTGAGTTTTTAATTTGCATATAGTAAACAACAAAAAGGACACAAACAACCACCCTACAACAGAGAAGGGGTAGATACATGCAGGCAGCCCTCCACACTATAATTCAGTATGATAAAAGACATTGACTCACAAGACAATGCGTGTATGAAGGATTTCAGGTAAAAATTCAATCAATCAGGGTTGGTAATGCGCAACTACTCACCCGTGAGGGTCTCAACGTGCTGGGTGTGGAGGGGGTGGCTCTGTTAAGTGCTGGGGTCATCCGAAGAGCCACGTCTTGAGGTCCTTCCTGAACTGGGGCAGAGTGGGAGTTTGCAGAAGGTGGAGGGGGAGGTTGTTCCAGGCCTTGGCTGCGAGGTATGAGAAGGACTTTCCTCCCATTCTGGCCTTGCGAATGCGTGGGACAGTGGCCAGAGCGAGGTTGGCTGATCGGAGGTGTCTTTTGGGTACGTGGAAGGAGAGGCGGTTGTTCAGGTATATTGATCTGGTGTTGTGAAGGGCCTTGTGTGCATTGGTGAGGAGTTTGAAGGTTATTCTTCTTTCGACTGGAAGCCAGTGGAGATCGCAGAGGTGTTGGTTAATGTGACTGTCACTTCGGCAGAGAAATGTATATACCTTAGATGTGTGTGTTTTCACGAATGGCAATGGTTGGGTTTCAAGAGCAATGAGAAACAGCAGAGGCGAGAGTAGGCAACCCTGCCTCGTGCCACTGTTATGTTTCGCAGGGTACCCCACTATAGGCTTGACTAGTCACCTAACCCTTCACCTACATTTACCGTACCATTGCACTTCATAACAGGTTTTGGTATTGTCCTTTTACCTAGTTTAGCACTGAATAAATATCGTGTGGTTTTCCCCAAAAACTAGCCTCATTAACTATGCATGAGGATTCTCAGAATCACAGCAGTATTATCATCTTCTGCATAATAACTATGTATAAGGGTCATCTCTTCTGTCATCCTCGGCCGACATGATAAAGCAAGGTAGAATCCCCTGAGAGTACCATTTGGGTATATATACACCATATCTTTGCCAGGGCAGGCAGTGGGGAAAGACTTCCATGCTGGCACACTGATGCAAGACGCTGACGTTCCTGCATGCAGACGCTCCAGCACACAGTGGTCTGACATCCCTCTCGGGGTGTCCATCTCGAGACCAAGACGGGGTCCTTCATTCTCTCGCACCAGGTAATGGGTTGGCCTCATCCTAGGGGGATTCTTGGCTCTATACCTATACACATGCTAGGTACACTTAGGTACATCTAGTTAGGGTTGCATAGTAGGAGTACACATTATTAATGTCCTGTATTTATATGCTTGCATATATTCATTGTTTTAGCACTATGGTAGAAATCTACCACCCATTTACTCTGTTAGTGCTTATAATCGTTTTTAGCTGTTTCTGTCTTATAGTTGTTTCAGCACACCTATTTTACACTATAATGACGGTGGCTCAATAAAAGCTTATTAAAAAATGTCCCCACGTTTATTCTATGTATCTCACCGAGATAAAGTGAGCACGAGTGACTGAGCGAAAAGTACTGTACTGTTTCCATGATCCCTGATGGGACAGAGTTGTCATGTTCGATAGTTGCCAGGAACTATTCTCTCCTTGGTAAGAGGAGTTTACAGTGGCACTGTGAGCTAGCTGGTATACAGGCGAACATATCCGATGGGGGTGTCTGGAATCAGTTTGGACACCAATCCCACAGTTTATGTTGTCTAAACGCGCAGATCCTATATAGATTTATAGGAACTACATGACATGGTGCCACCAACGTTAGTTTGGTTCTTATTTACCAGTCAAAACTGAGTAGTTCAGTTGTGCTTTTCTCAGAGACCCCTACTCATGTTTACCCAGAGACGTCTGGGGTGGGAAGGGAAAAGTCCGCCACAGCTGAGTAGGTATATCCTACGTATTGGCTGTAGGTTTGTTCAAACTTGAGGGATATATAGTTCCCTATTGTGCATAAAAACTTATCTCAGTTTCCTTGAAACTCTTTCAACAATGACTGAAGAAGACGATGCTGCAGCGATATTACGTATGAATGCAGCAAGGGAAGAAGAGCAGGAGGAGCGATACACATTTCATAAAATGTTAGAACGGCCCTTACTTTAAAACTAGCAGACTACGGAGTCACATCTAGAGGTGGGACAGTAACGTTCGTGATTGAGGCGCACGAGTCGTACAGGACAAAGGTTTTCTATTCGTGGGTCAAATTCCCACCAGCAGATGCACGCACAAACACATTTCATTTCTACATTGAAGATGAAATACCAGAGGAATACTGTCCATATGAGGACATTGAAGTTCTGCTCACCTACCAGGAGCACATAAACTGGTTTGGAGGCGTCCTCCCACATACAATAGATAAAGTGAGACTCGGTCCGCTCGGCAGAGACGGAGCGACTTGGCCGGTCCTAGCGGCTGACACACCGCATCCAAACATTGACACAATGCCAATAACAGACTTATGTCCACTATACAAAGAAATAATAAAACTTTACAGAAATCTGACACAGTTTGTGATGAGAACACTCACACTTCAGCCAACAAGGGCTACAACAGCAGGACAAATTCAGGGGTCCGCAACGAAAATAACTCCACAAACACTATATGCAGTCAAGGGCAAAATGCCTGCTAAGCATGAGCAAATGCCATTTTGCATAGCTCAGAAAATAACACAATTAGAGGCAGTGTTTCCACACACAAGCCCTCAAGAAAAACATAGAATGCTTACAATATGCTTGCCAATGGGGATAGCTCCCCAGATAGAGGATTGTACTTCTTGGGTACAAGTTTTCACTGCAATTAATGCCAGAACTCATGGTATCCCTTCAATAGCAGTAATACCAGACATATTGAGACTGAAAAGAACCTGCTCTGAACTTAGGGATGAAATTGTTAAGAAGTTTTGCCCAGGTATCAACAATTATGTTAGTAAACATAAAAGGGGAAGCAGCAGCAGTAGCAATACGCCAATGCCTGAGGGATTTAACTCCTATAAAACAGGAGCGTGAATTACCTAAAATTATCGAAGATACATATGCCGAATTAGGCAGAGATAATTTGGGAGCAAGAGCAACAAAACCTCAACTCATGGGTGGTCCTGAAAAGGGTAACACCAAGCAAGCACCTGATTCTTCTAAAAAGAAATGGGACAATAAAAAAGAAAAGAATAGAGCTAACAGATCACAATCAAGGGGTGGGTCTCCGCAACAGGAGCCCTCTGAAAGGAGGTGCAACTTTAGGAATCTTGATAACATTAAAAAACCTGACAGGTATCAGGATACTGATACACGTTCCTCTTGTTCCTCTCAGGGGTCATCAAAACATTCCGACAGGGAAGGACGGTCAGAACACAGACAAGAAGAACGAACAAAGTCCAGAGATACACAGTGTACTTTGGACTATAATACCAAGAAAGAAGATAAACCAACATCAATTTAAAAAGAAGAAAGTAGCAGGCCTTAAAGTAAGAAATGCCCAGGCTACTGAGGACTCAACTTTTGAACGTGGAACGGGCTCTGAAGATGCTAGACTGCGCAGCAGAAGTAACAATAGCTTGCCAGAACCTATTGGAATTTAT
Organism: Calotriton arnoldi; assembly: GCA_963921515.1. Lineage (NCBI taxonomy): Eukaryota > Metazoa > Chordata > Amphibia > Caudata > Salamandridae > Calotriton > Calotriton arnoldi. Next base: position 661,691 of record CAWUFW010004401.1, on the reverse strand, counting down.
GGTGACAGTGGCGTTGAATGAACATATCACGGTGGAGACACCTGATACTAGGGTAAGTGTCCCACACCCATTATACGAAATAACACTCCAAATGGAGGGGGACAAACCCAGAAAAATTAAAGGTCTCTTTTGGGAGAACCTGACTTATAGCTACGACATCCTTTTGGCTTAAAAGGTTTGGCCACCTGAAATCGTTATGGAGTGCCCAAAGGGAGAAACAGTAATCTTACCAGCTTTCTCTGACCTCGTTCCTAAAACACTACAACATTCATAAGCGTAGGAGTGGGTGGTAGCATTAGCTCCTGCATTATACCGCAATGATGAAGGGTAGGATGCTGAGTCACCTCACCATGTAATCCCTGTAAAAAATACTCCATCTCTACAGAGATAGTACCCAATTAAACATGACGCGAAAAAACAAGTCAGAAAGATCTTGGACCAACTTGAAGACCAAGGTGTAAGAATTGCACCTCATCCATGAATAATTCTTTGTTTCCCGTAATGAAACCAGATAATTTGTATCGTCTAGTTTTAGACTACAGACATTTGAATACATGTACAAAGACATTTGCAGTACAGAATGCACATAGTGCCGCATTAATGAACAACATTGTGCGGAAAAAATACAGAACAGTACTAGGTATCTCAAATTGATTTTTCTGCCAAAATATAGCACCTGAGAGCATATATTTGACAGCATTTTCAGCCCTAGGCTCTCAGAGTCAATTCTGGCGACTGCCCCAAGGGTATAGGAATAGCCCCGGGTTGTTCTCAGCTAGGCTAACCGAGTTCCTTCAAAATTTTGATGAGGAGGCATTGTCCCATTTGACCAGGGTGAGCAACATAATTTTGGGATTCGCCTCTGAGGGCAAAAAATTAAACTTTAAAAAATTGAAAATAGCCCACCTCAATGTCCTATTTTTGGGATACAAGTTATCAAGTGAAGGGAAAAGCCTAGCAGCTAACTTTTTAGACAAATGTGCACTGCTCCAATCTCCTAAATCTTTCAATCCGTATTGGGATTCCTACATTTTGGCAGAGCATACATTTTGGATTATGCAGAAAAAGTGAAACCTTTCTACGATTTAATCAGACCTGATTTTTCAATTAGACATTGGACACAGGACCACACATATATCCTACGTTCCTTACAAGCTGACATGATAGCTTCCAAACACTTACACACACGTGTAAATCCCACAATACTGGTGATCCGTGTAATTGTGGGTCAATCCAGGTACACTTACCTAACCTTTAATGAAGGCGAAATGGTACCCATAGCATACAAATCACACTTGTACACAAATGCTGAAATGCGTTTTGCTTCTACAGAGAAAATTCTTACAGCAGTACAGACAGCTGCAATAAGAGAAAGAGCACTGGCTCAGGGGAAACAAATAATTGTCATAAGTCCGGTACCGGCCTTAGAGGCTGTTACAAAAGCTAGCATTCCGATGGATACAATGGGCTAATTATCTCACCTCAACAGATGTAGACTACAAATTTGATTCTACATTAAAAACACAAGCATTTCTGCAATATGAACAAGAGTATCCTCTTCCGAATGAAATAATGCCTCTAGATCAGTATGAATACATTATTTACATTGACGGTTCCGCTCAGCCGGCCATAGGTAGTAAACAACAATACAGCGCAGCCTGTGTGATTGTAAAAGGACGTATGGAGGAAGGCAAGTTCCTTCTTAGCTGAACAAGATCTCACTCTCTCGGAGACTATACAGCACAGCTGGCAGAACTGAAAGCTCTATTACTGGCATTAATTAATACGTTCCGGGAATTCCCCACACTTATAGTTTGCGATTAGTTTTACTGTGTCCAGTCTTCCAATGAATATCTTCACTATTGGGGTCAGAATAAGTTTAAAGACTCAAAAGGTTGCACAGTAAAGCACAAAGAGCTCACATGATACACAAGCTGCGACATCAACGTGATGGCGTACACGTTGAAGGGAATTCATTGGCTGATGAGGCCGCAAAGGCAACAGTACGAACTGCTGCCGTAGCTGCAATCACTCCTTCTAGTACGAAAATAGACGGAAGCACAATGTTAGCTGTCATTGCTTCACACAAAAACAGCACAGCCTTGCCAAAAGGCTTTCCACTCAAGTACTCCTACAAGTTAGATGCAAAAAATATTCAGTATGCTCAATTCCAGGAGTGCGATATAGGGTAATTCCAAACATTGATCACTGATTAGGTTTAACTCTAGCTGCACACGAGGGTCTGGGTTCAGCACATTCAGGGATTTCTGCGACTGTTTCACAATTGAAACAACACTATTGGTGGCCAGGTTCAACAAAACAGACAAAAGCATTTGCCCTTAAATGCGTCATCTGTCAGCAGATGGAGGGTTCCACTGTAGTACGTCCAGCGCAAACACCACTACTAATATCAGATAGACCTCTCGCCTGTGTCTATTTGGACCACTGAGGCCCCTTACAATCTGATGGGGCTTACAAGTACATCTTGGTGGCAGTGGATTCATACTCTAGATTCCTTTGGGTTTGGCCTCAGCGCTTGGCTAATACTTAAACCGTTATAAAAGATTTGGGAGTCTTCAAAGGGACATACGTAACTGGCACATTACATTCTGACCGTGGCCCCGCATTTAGCTCTAGGGCTTACAAGGAAGCCATGGGAAGTTTGGGTGTTGCATTGCGGTACTCCTCTCTGTACCATCCCAAGGGAAATTCGGTAGTGGAGAGGAAAAACCAGGACTTAAAGCAATCTTTAACAGCAAGGGAATTAGGTTCGGGTGGTAGTTGGGTCAATCACCTATATGGGGTCCAGAGGGCACTTAATAACATGCCAAGAAGTTCCCTAGGGGGTATCACCCCTTACGAAGTCCTATTTGGGACGAGAATGTGGGTACCTGACCTCGATTGTGGCACCACAGTGGCAGATGAAAAACCATTTGACATCAATAAATGTTTGGCTGTTTTACAGGATCTCAATGAATTCCGGGCACTACAAAGCAACGTCCAAGTAAAACGCACCTCCACTGGGGAAGTAAAATCAGTCACGGCAAGACCTGCCTGGATCCCAAAAGTTGGGGATCTGGTCAGAGAAAAGATTGTGGACAAGAAAGAATTTGGGCCATATTACAGAATGCCTGTACCTGTCCTGGCTGTGGAGGGAACAAGAACAGAACTTCTTCGGCCACTTGCCGGAAAAAAAGACAAGAGATTTGTCTCCAAAGATCTGAACAAACCACATTATGTGGCCGATCCTGAATAGCAGGCCACGTGAACTCCTGGGTAGCCGCCGCTCTCCTCTCGCTACCATATAGGAGGTTCAGACAGAAAGACCGATAACATTTGAAGATTCTACTCTACGGAGTAACGAAATTGCCAACAATAAAATGAAACTCGTGTCTATTGAAATTGAACATGAAACACAATTATCGTTTCGGCCTAACACTGACATTTACATCAAAATGCCTCCACAAGAGACCTCTGCAAGTTCAACAAAACCTGCTGAGCTATCAAAGATAGATCGAACTGCATCTGGCTATTTCATCAATTTCACTGGATCCAAGTGAACCTGAGTCACTGCCAGCTCCAGTTACCCGTAAAAAAGGACTTCATGATTTCTACATTTTTCTGAAAAAGACATACCTAGTCTCACCATGGCTACAGCTCTGGATTGCAACTAGTATACTGTTCCTACTCTTCTGGATAGGTTCAGTGACTGTCTTTTCCTTACTCATGAATGGACATTATCTCTCAGAACGCTCTGCAGTATCACATGTGAACTTGGTACTGAAACCTCATACGTCATCTCCTTGTGAACAGAGAGACCTGTCCTATGTGAACATTACAGCAGTTCCAGTTCCTGATGGAATAGTTTGGAATAGAGTTTCATATGATGTATTTGGTCCCACTGAACTTTTAAAAATATCACATGTATTCAAAATTTCTTTAAATGATATCATCACCTCCAGTACATACTCTGATGATTGGGATTTTGAAACTGTTAATAATATGTTGTCTGATTTAGAACTGTCTGCAACATTTACAAAAAATGAAATGTTTCATGATTTGTCTGATTTTGATACCATGTACTGTTACCAACATTATGGTAATCATTTTCTGCATAGAACAAGTGCACAACGTAATGTTTTCACATACCACCAATGGGAACATTGCCCAACACCACCGAAAGGTAGTTCACAAACGTTTGCACAAAAGTTTGCTTATTTTTCTGGGTTTAATACAACAGATCCGCGCTCATATTATTATAAACTTGCACCTATATCTACAAAGACAAATATGCTCACTAACACAAAACAGATATAATCTTCATCCTTTATTGCCCAACTGTCTGAACAGGGGTTTAGACTTATGGAAATACACTATAGGCATAAAATCAGTCTGGGGTACTAAGGAATGGCAGGTTTAGGAAACTGAGGCATTATTTAGAGCATGCCTCATACCACAACAGATGATTTTCTTGAACAACACTGTGAAACAGACTTCCTGTCTTGGGTTAGCCAAGATTAAGGACTTGAACACACTGTGTATTCCCTCACCTTCACACTTGGAGGGATGGCAGAACTATACAGAAAATGGTGAAGGTATACTTGATGACATCATGCATCACGTTTCATACAATTCAACAAACCCCAATTGGAAGGGATGGTTAGTTTGGCCTATAGACACGAATAGGTGTCAGTCAAGATTCAAGGGTACCAAAGAAGGGTTTAGTATCCATAGGCTGGACTTACGCTATGTATAAAAAGAACATCCGGGGGTGGTGACATCATACAGTGTTGGGAAGTTATGCCGAGAGTGGCTAAGAACCTCGACACTGTCTCAGGTGAAACAACATTTGTCCCTACTCTCAGATGATATGGATCTTAAGGATTTTTTTATTAGGTCCCTGAAAGCCACGTCAGAAACGCTTCTTATACGCTGTTTATAATGAAATTTGAAAAATCTCTCAACAGGAAGCTGCGGAGAGATTGTGTGAAATTGACAGAATTAACTTAGAAAAGGCTTTGGCTGTGATTGACAATGGTATGACCACGCTAACATGCAGGATTTATTCACTGCAACATTGTATCTTCTGCTATAGATATAATGGAACAGGATATGTCCCTCTTACAATACGGACAATCACAGTTACGTTCTGTTGTATCATTAAGCTGGACGCTACAATCGTTGCGTTCTCGTTATGTGCCCTGGCAATAATATCAACAGTACGTATTTGTTCTCTGCATATAATTTGACTGCAGAACAGATAACAATGACACAAAGGGATGCGAAATATACAATGCTGCGCATTGAAAAATTGGACCAATTACCTTTCAACGTGGCAGAGACACCGTCAACAGAATGGTTAATTCATGGCCAAATAACACTTACAGTAACAACTTTCTGGTTTCAATATTGCCTAGAACACCACCAGGTAGGCAGGTATGAAGCAATGGGTAGGGAATTCATCCATGAATCTTGGGAATTACCGTATAGATTTAGATGCCGGAACGGGGACACTGAAGTGTTTCTCAGCGGTACAGACTATGAGAATTCTTTGAGTGGATCTCTAATTTGCCAGGATATTATGCTTCACAGGGCCTGTAATGTTCAGTAGCTAACTTATCCTGTCAGTTGAAAGGTTCCCCAGGTGCCGTGATTATTCCGGTGTTCAGGCTGCTCTCTAATGGGAGGTACTTAATGCTGAATGATCAAGGTTGTTGTGGGATGCTTCCAGGCATTGCATATCTTGTCACTGTAAATAAGTAATTAAGTAAGTTTATTTTGTATAAGTTAATAAAATCATTTACAATATTCACAAAAACGACACGGCACACCAAAAATCCATATTTACAAGTTTGAAAGCATAACTTAAAAACAGCTGATTCCTGGTCAATGTCATACAACAAAAAGCTAGGGTTTTGCGTATGCGATCGGGCATAAAATGTTCCTTTCTAGCAAATTAAGTGTGCAAAACTTCAGCAGCGTGACAGTTCATTCAGTGTGCAATACGAAATACTTGGGGGCATATTATCAACGGCCAGCGATAATTATCGCTGGCCGTGCTTAGCGATAGATATCGTATCGCTGGCTATCTCCGGAAATTATCGCCCTGGTAGCGCGTTATTAACAACACGCTTCTCCAGGGCGATAAAAATTCCAGAGATAGCGAGGTTATCGCCGTTTTGCAGAGAACATCGCTGGTTTTCCAGCGATGTTCCCTGCAAAACGGCGAGTAACCTTGCTGATACGACCCTGTGGTCGTATCAGCACAATCCACCCCCTATGTTAGGGATGGCTAAGTCGGGATAATAGCAGACGCTAGATTTTGGCGAAAACGGCCGTTTTCGCCAAAATCTAACGTCTGCTATCATCCTGTGGGCTGCCTTGTAAATATTGCGATGTGCACATCGGCGATATTTACAACGTAGCCCATCTGGGGTACGCCCAGTAACGCCCACCTTGCATCTCATTAGAGATGCAGGATGGGCGTTATGGGAAAGGGCGATAGGGCAAGGATTCACGCGATAGCGTGACCTTGCTAATACAGCGATAAAATTATCGCCGCTTTTCGTCTGAAAACAGACGCTAAAGCGGCGATAATTTTAATCGCCGGCTTGTTAATATGCCCCTTGGTTTCTAGACTATTAAACTGAAGTCCTGAGTACGTTATTAGCTTAAGTTGACAAACGGAGTTCAGATTGCATATTGCGTGCTCATAAAAATGCCAAATGCATTGCGCATGCAGGTAAATGATTTAAGTATCTTGATTTTTCCGCATAAAAGACAAAAATAAAGCAAAATTCATAATTGCAGGATCGAAGAGCATAACTTAAAACAACTGATTCCTGGTTAATGTCAGATAACAAAAAAAAAGCAGAAGCTTCGAAATTACGATCAAACATAAAATATTCCACTCGAACTAAATAAGTCTCAAAATTTCAGTCACTCTAAGTTCCAGGGTTACTTGTTGTATGCAAATATTGTTTCCACTGACCCACACAGTCAGTGAGACGTTGTTAGGGCCTTCATTGAGTGTTTCCTTTATACGGTTTGATACTCTGAGCCGAATGAAAGCCATGCTCTTACAGAAGGATGTGCTCTTAACCTTAGCCCAAGAGACTTTTGATGTCCAGGTTGCAAGGTCCTCAGATGAGATACAGGCACTGGTATGAACAAATTGCCCTTTCCATTTTGGAGAAATGGTACAACGTATCTTTAACATGTCTGATACGAAGGATATAGTAAACCTATTTAAGACCGTAGGTTCTGGACTGTTAAGCACCTTTCAGACAGTCTTCGGAGTGATTCCAGCTTTTATACATTCCGTATTTGGAAGTATTTTTGGAGTGCTTCCGCTGATGCTGCTACTGATAGTGGTTATCCAAATTTTTATTTTTCTGCTACACAAAGGATGCCCCAGTAACCAATGAAATGGGAAAAGCGCTCTTGGAGCGACGTTACCGTGATTGCATGGTACTCCATCTTGGCACACCTCGCCCACGGGAGCTCAGCGAGCCTTGGTTCCTATCCTTTCGACCTGTCTGGATTGACTGTGTTATCCTGCCCTCCGCTGCTTGTTCTGCGGATATGAATGCATGTTGGACCTCTGTCTAACACTTCCATTGGTTGCGCCACCGGACGTGGATGCATTGCTGGACCCGTTAAAGGCCCACATACTGCAGTGTCCCCAGCGTATTCCAATGTTAATGTCGGCATTCTTGGAGCCACCACAGGATGCTTCAGCTCCTGTTGGAATTGATACCGGCTCTCCTACAGGCACACAGGCTTTGGATGTTTTAACTGCTCCCCCAGCATCGGCTGTGGGAACTGAAAAAGATCACTTTTGCTCAATTGACCTGATCTGCGAGGTATTACAGGGACCGTCATCTGCGAAGGCAAGCAGCAGCGATGTTGCATCTCCCACACAGGACACATAAACATTTGGCTCTCCGTGTGCTGGGAAAAATTCGGCCTTTTTCCAAAACAACCAAACTTATATTACTGTTACTGAGCACCATGGCTTTCAGACGTACTCAGTTGCTCAGACTATATATGTGAACATATTTTAAAGGACTTTTAGAGTGTATTCTTTTTAGAGATTTTATGAAATTGTAGACATTTTTTAATGGCTTTTTTTTCAATGTTTAATGCTTGATTAGAAGGTCATCAACGTTTATCATCCGGTCGAATGTGGAGTGGGTGTTATGTTTCTTAGGGTACCCACTATAGGCTTGAGTAGTCACCTAAACCTTCACCTACATTTACCATACCATTGCACTACCTAACGGGTTTTGGTACTGATCTTTTACCTAGTTAAGCGCTGTATAAATATCATGTGGTTTTCCCCGAAAACTAGCCTCATTAATTATGCATGAGGAGTCTCACAATGACAGCAGGATTACCATCTTCTGCATAATAACTATGAATAAGGGTCATTCCTTCCGTCATCCTCGGCCAACATGACACAGCAAGGTAGAATACCCTGAGAGTACCTTTTGGGTATATATACACCATATCTTTGCCAGGGAAAGCAGAGGAAAAAGACTTCCATGCTGACACACTGATGCGAGACGCTGAAGTTCCTGCACGCAGACGCTCCAGCACACAGTGGTCTGACATACCTCTCGGGGTGTCCATCTCGAGACCAAGACGGGGTCCTTCATTCTCTCGCACCAGGGAATGGGGTTGGCCTCATCCTAGAGGGATTCTTGGCTCTACTCCTACACACATGCTAGGTTCACTTAGGTACATCTAGTTAGGGTTGCATTGTAGGAGTATGCATTATTACTGTCATGTATTTATATGCTTGCATATATTCATTGTTTTAGCACTATGGTAGAAATCTACCATCCATTTACTCTGTCAGTGCTTATAATCGTTTTTAGCTGTTTCTGTCTTATGGTTGTTTCAGCACACCTATTTTACAGTATAATGACGCTGGCTCAAAAAATACTTATTGAAAAACGTCCCCACCGTTTATTCTGTGTATCCCTCCGAGATAAAGTGAGCACGAGTGACTGAGCTAAAATTGCTGTACTGTTTCCACGATCCCTGATGGGACAGAGTTGTCATGTTGGATAGTTGCCAGGAACTATTCTCTCCTTGGTAAGATGAGTTTACATTGGCACTGTGAGCTAGCTGGTACACAGACGAACATATCTGGCGGGGTGTCTGGAATCATTTTGGACACCAATCCCACAGTTTATGTTGGCTAAACGCGCAGATCCTATATAGATTTATAGGAACTACACGGCACCACTATATATTGTAAAGCAGAGGAGTTTAAAGCTACCTCAAAGACCGTGGGATTGGTGTATAACCATCACATTTTATCAATAAAAGATATGCCCAGGGCCATCATCTCCATTACTCTGATCATATCTTTTTTCAGTTATTTTCTTTTTGCTATACGTATTTGTTGCTCTTTGCTAAATCAGTTGTTAAAACCACCCTTCTCTTTGCCTTCTGTGAGTTACCATAACATTATGTCCCATTGTCATTGGAAGGAATATAGTGCCAAAGTGTTTTGACTTGATTTTTTCCTCATTAGTTAATGAAATATCAAGAAATGTTTGGGAAAAACGTAGCAGAACAGTCGTATTTTAGCACAAATTCACTAAAGATTGGCCAAAGATCAAGGCGTTTTACAGACATAAAAAAAAAATACCTGGCTAAATAAGGTATTATAGCCTATCATATCTCAAAATGCATAAAATATCGTTCTTCACTTCTTTTTCAGCTCTCACCTACAGACAGCTTTTAGGTTACAGTGGGTTTGGGGTCAGTCCATTGATCACCATTGGCTGTTCGCACTCATTTTCTTGCTTCCTATTGACTGGCTTTCCTTTCACTTTGTGTTTGTCCCTCCCCTAGAGCATAACCTTTTTACAGGGCTGCTGCTTCCCTTAAGTGCAGCCATCAGTTTTTCGAAGATCTTGCTATGTTACGGTCACACATTTCCTTTCACTCTGCAGCTCCGCTTTTAGCTTGGTGCCGGACAAACTAACCTGCCTCCCAGCTGCTGCTTCTTTTTTAGGTCTGTTGTTAGCCAATCCCATTGATTTTACTTAAATTATATGTATAATATACTGCCTTATAGGGGCTTTGAGCCAGCCCTCTTCATCCACTGGCCTCTTATTCTGTCATTCACATTTTTATTCCACCCACTACAGCATGGAGCAAGGGGTCTGCCCACTTCAGCCATTGGCTAACTACACTGTGAGTGACAACATTCAGCCCTTTCGCTAGGAGTACATCCACACAGAAAGTATTTCCCCTCCGTATCAAGGAATATTGTGGCAATGTGTGCTTTTTGAGACCAAAGAAATATTTTTGCTTTTAGCCAATGTTTTTCTCTTTTATTTATTTTTTTAATTAAGAGCCCAGCAACGTCCCCAAAAATAAAGCTATGCAAAAACCATGACACAGCAAAACAACCACTGGCAAATTGCAAAAGGCTGCTGGCCAACTCTAGATCTATTGGCTTTGCAAGTGATTGCTCAGTATGTCTGGTAGCATTCTCTCAAGCTACCATGTTAAGATCTCTGCACTTTCTTTTAGGCGATGTCTCTACTGTGATCTTGGCACATGAGCTTTTCTCCGAGCTGATGCAATTTTTAACCGAGGCGTGGGACTGCGTCCAGAACTTGATCAGGAAGAACATGTTACATCTCTTCCAAAGCGCCATACCACCCATAATCTACACAAACTTCAATGAGCTTCGGTAAAATAAAACCCACAAACTGGCCTTGGTACTTTTTGTGTGCTCTGGTCCCAAATGATGTTTGTGTACCTATGAAACTATTATTAAGTCAGTATCAATATTTGTAGTAACAAAGAAAACACAAACCAGCTGCTATGGTAATGCAGGCACAATAAACATATGTTTACCAACCCCTTCAGACATTTGATTCCACCAGGTCATAAATGCTAAATTTAATATTTCTGTGGCATAGTTGTGCTGAGGCGGTTTTAAAAGGAAACATAATATTAACTTTTATTTTATCATTCTAAAAGTGTCAGTCTCCTTGCTTGTTGTATCACCTCCTTCACCTCTGCAATGAGGGAATGATTTAAAATTTTAGCCCAGATTAACTAACATTTTCACTGGGTTTGTGTCACAAAATGTTTTTGGGGGGGGATTTCCGGTGGAAAGTTACGTGAAATAACGCAAAGTAGTGCATAGTGCTGTTTTGCGTTACTCTGCGTCAACAGGGCGTTTCATGGGTGGTGCATGGGCGTTCCTATGTAAACCACCTATTGTTTTTGATGTGAAACCCTATCTACTAACAATGGTAGACAGGGTTTCGCACCAATAAATAATGAAATTGGAAGTAGGCTTGAAAATGAGAAATGCTTTATTTCTCCTAACCTTTCCTACTTTGCATGTGTGCTGAACTGGACAACACACATCCAAACTAAGAAAAGTTTTAAAGTTTTTCTAGGCATACTAGTTGCACTGGAAGGGCACCCTTCCTGTGCAAAATTTGAACTAGACCTCACAATGACACCTTTGCACTATGGCAAAAAGGTCTGTGCATGGTGCACAGAAGCTTAATTGTGCACCAGCGTTAGGGAGAGAGCAAGATAATGACACATCTTGTTTCTGCCTTACACACAGCAATGTAGGGTGCTGTGCTACCTTGTGTGAAGCTTTTGTTAATCTGAGCCCAAGTGTTCATGACTTGATGGGGAAAGAGTCCCCACCTATGGGCGCAATCTGTGAAAGGTTAGAGCAACGTAAAGCAGCAAGAAAGCAAGGGCCATAAATGAAGCCCCCTTCGGTCTAATTCAGGGGCACTCAGAATATACCCCGAGGACTGCCTGCCCCCCAGACCTTTGCAGTCACCCTCACTCATTACATTTTCTATATAACGGTTAAGCCTTACCTCTGCTAGTTCGCAAGGTGGTAAAACACACATTTTGCTATTCATGTGTTTTTTGCCATTCAGTTTACCGACCTTAGAAGCATGGAAGGCGAAGTCTGCCTTGGCAGGATTCAGAGTTGTGACTCTCACATCATCATATTTGTTACAAATGTGCACTCACCTCATGGAGCCATCATGCTGAGTAAAGAGAGTATTATGTTTTTTCATTCATCAAAGACTGTGTGGTACATATGTTTCTGATATTTCTATTTCCAATTTAGACTGAAAACCATGATAATATATCATAAACGTGTAAAATGAATACCGTAATGGGGCCAGTCCTGGAAAACTGACCGGTTTCATACACCGAGTAAGCCTCCAAGTTCTCATATAGCAGATAAGAGGCAAAGGCTTAGAGAGGGTAAGATATGCCTAAAATGAAACAATACAGTAAGCAGAGGAGTGATCTGAGCCCAGCTTCTGTTAAGGTCTGTATTTTAGTGAGTAAAGACTGGTCCCCCCACCGGTGTGTCACGTTCTAGTCTTTTTTCTACCCAATTTACTACTACTTTTTAACCTGAGTCTAAGCACGTGCAATCGAGCAGATGAAGTGAGTGCCCTGTAGTGTGCAATTTTGTCACATTGATAGGCAGGAAGTAGAAACCACACCATTAGTTTCTACAGTTTCCGCCCTACTCTCTACAACACAATGGGATACGGTGGTTACAATGGTGAGCACACTGGAATTCCCTCCACAATGATTTAATACCACCATATTGTGGTAATGTGATTAATCTAGGTTTTGATGTCAACTAATCAGTTTCATGTCTAAACCCATCTCATGTGAGGGTTGAGTGGCGGTGTTGGCCACCTATTAAATTTATCTCCATGCTGGGGTTCACGTCAAGATTTTTTATACCGTTTTCTATGTTAATTGAACCTTTTTTTAAGTGTTCCCAATGTTGGGGGCGTGGCCAAGCCGCAGGCCGAAATGGGCGCGCGGCGTTGAAGCTCCGCCAGACGACCGACGACACAAGAGCTATCCCCCACATCCTGCACGGCTCCGACGGCGGAATGGGCGTCATTGGGCCCCTGATGCGATGATGCACAGCCTGCGGTAAACGCGGGACCGGGAAAAGCCTCCACGACGACGCTGTAGAGACCTGCGCCTACGGGGCGATTGAAGAGAAGATGGCGGCCTGAGGTGCCGATGCGTCGGAGCGGAGGTCCTGCGGACAGCAGAACAGCCTTGCTCCCGAGTTGGGGACCTACACTGCCGGTGAGTGACCCGGGTGCCGGTCTGGTTTGCCTCTGCTCCCCCCCTTACTCTTACTCGATTCTCGCCTGGGACGGGGCCTGTTTGGCTCTCCCGCGAGCCTGCGACCACGCTGCCTAGCTCCTGGAGCCCCCCCCACCCGGTACGGGGTCGGAGAGGCGGCCCAGGTGGTGGCGGAGTGAGCGACGCCCTCAGGGAGGGAGTTAGAGGCTGCCTGTTGCCCCCGGCGCCCGGTGCTTCTCCCGTGCGGTCACCAAAACCCTTCAGCCTTGCCTTAAAGGACCTCCGCTGGCCCGCCGGCGCACCTGCCCTCGGCCTGGTAATTGGCCCCGGCTGCCTCCGCCTGTGGCGCTGCACTGCTGCTCGCAGCTGCCCATGCTTGCCCTGACCTGGGGGAGTTTCTTCATCTGCAGCCTACGGTCACCCCGACATTGATGGGCCCCTGATGTACCGTGCCACGGGACTTTGGACTCCTGGTGCTTCAATGGCCCGCTGACTGCATTCCGGATCGGAGTAACAGCTTTCACCTCCTGGCTTCAGCACTGTATCGAGTGGTCCGAGTGGTCCATCATGTCGCGGCGCCTGGGGCCCGATTCAATTGTTTAGGGGGCTGAGCTGGTACAGACGCTCTACCAACTGCGGTGGTGACCTGGGGGATTCGTGTGTCGGCGGCGGCCCAGTTGTGTCCTCTTCGCCCTGACCTCGGTGGCTCTCCTTACTATACTCTTGTGGCATTTATGGCTCGCTGACCAGATTCAGTACACTCTACAACGGCATGGGTCGCAAGAACCCGAAACAAAGGACACTCCCGTTCGAGAAACTTGCGGAGAAGATCACGGAGGAGGGTCCCAATATGGCGGAAAGTGGTCCGGGCCCTGATCGTGGTGATGGCGGCGCGGCGCCTCCGGCTGAGTGGCTCCAGGAGATGAGAGCTAGCTTTCGGTCACTGGATGGCCGCTTTGACTTGCTGGACAAGACTCTCGAATCGATGGGGGCCAAAATCCAGGCGCATGATAGGCGTCTTGAAGTGGCGGAGGCGCGGATCTCCGACATTGAAGATGGCACGGCTCAATCGACTAAAAGACTGGACAGAATGGAGCGTATACTAAAAGAAGTGGCCATAAAGAACGAACACCTTGAAGCGCGAAGCCGGCGCAATAACGTACGCATCCTCGGGGTTCTGGAGTCCACCGCCACGGGTCGAATGGACCTCTTTGTTGAAACCCTGCTGTCCGACTTGTTCGGGAGGGAGTCTTTCACACCTGGATTTGTGGTGGAGCGTGCCCACCGCACCTTGGGGCCACGGCCTAACCCGGGCCTACCTCCGCGCCCTCTCATTGCCCGTATCATGAACTTTCGGGACCGGGACACAGCCCTTCGCTTGGCACGAGAGCGTGGAGACACTGTCTGGCAGGGTTCCAAGGTCGCTCTTTACCCAGACTTCACTGTTATGGTGCAGGAGTCCAGGCGCAAGTTTACCGGAGTGAAGGCCGCCCTCCGAAACCTTGGTCTCAAATACGGCATGCTTTATCCTGCACGGCTTAGGGTGGAGTCTGGAGGCCGGGTGCGCATCTTTGACAATCCTAACGAGGTCCAAGAATTCTGTCGCACCTACAAACGCAACAATGACCAGGCAAATAATGACGGGGGCGGCCCCTCACCTCCACATAGTGGCTCTGTTGCAAGTTTGGAACTGTTTTCTGGCTCCGGTGTTGGGTGACATTGACGTCCTGCTGCCGTTTACTTTTATTAGATTACACGGGGACTGTAATGTATATTGCTTTAAGATGTAATTCATAGTTGGTCGTCTGACGTGGCGTTGCCACCCCCCCTTGGTGGATACCTGGGGTTTGTTTTGGTTGGTCCTGATGTACCTCTTCGAAGTAGCGCTGTTCCACTGTAAAGTCGATTGGTACTCTGCTTATTGCTCTCAAATTTGGGTATGCCTTACATTTCTTGTAGTGAGGCTGGGTGGTGGGTGGGGGGTTAGGGGGGGTGTTCACAGGTTTTCATTATTGATTGTCGTTATTGTTGCTCACTGTATTGGTTCACTCTTTCCAAAATGGAGCTCGAACTCTTTAGACTCCTCAAGGATCTCGGATGGCGCAGCCAGGTTTGATTGATGGTCCCTCCAATTTGTCTTTGCTTTCATGGAATGTCCGGGGTCTCAATAACAATCGTAAACGACGACAGGTGGTACATTATTTGATCAGACATAATATAGATATTGCCTTCCTGCAAGAAACACATTTACCGGTTTCAGACCCTGCTCACTTTGCTTCGAGCTGGGGCGCACACAGGTACTTCGCTAATTTTAGTAACTATGCGAGAGGAACAGCAGTTCTTATACACAAGAGGGTTCCCTTTCACTGCCAGCACATAGTCAATGACAAAGAGGGCCGATACACCATTGTCACGGGGTTATTGATGGGTCACAAAGTTACATTGATGTGTGCCTACGCCCCTAACACTGATTCGCCGGACTTCTTCCATGCACTGCACGCGCAGCTCTCTAAACTAGAACCCAGCCTGATCCTGGTAGGTGGGGATTTTAACCTCCTTCTAAATATCGACTTGGATAGCACATCCACCTCACCAGATACAAAACCTAGAGCACGGCGCACGCTCCTTGAATTGTGCGAACAGTTTTCGTTAATGGACATATGGCGCAGGCGCAACCCCACACTTACCAATTTCACGCATTATTCAGGACAACATGACACATGGACCAGAATTGATCTATGGTTCCTCTCCCCTGGAGTGTCCTCCTGGTATCAGGTGCTGAATACATTTCCTAGAACGTACTCTGATCACTCCCCTGTCCAGCTTTGTCTCCGTGTCCCTCGACCAGAGGGGTTTGAGAGACAGTGGCGTTTCCCTAGTCGCGTGCTCCTCGACGACCTTTTCTGTCATGAGATCAGGGAGGCCATAGAGGACTACTTCGCTATTAACACCGGCTCGGTGGACACTTGGGCTGTGCTGTGGGAGGGGTTCAAGGCTTTCATACGCGGTGTATGCATTTCGAAACATGCTGGGGTGCTTAGAGCTCGACGTACAACGCTGACAAGACTGGAGGGTGAACTCGCGGCTCTGGACAACGAGTCTCGAAGTGCCCCCACATCTTCCTTGCAAGGGAGGAGGCTGGCCCTCCTCTCGGAATACAGAGACACAGAGGATCGCGAGATACTATACTTGGGCAAATATCAAATTGCCCGACGTTATGGAGAAGGCGACCGTCCAGGTCGTACGCTGGCTCAAACACTCAGGCCACCTTACAGCAAAGCGTACATTACTGAGATCCGCACCTCAAACGGGGCTCTACTCACATCCCCCACTGACATCCGGGATGAATTCCGGTCGTACTACACCAAGTTATATGCCTCTAGACTGGGCCGTGACCCTTCCGCACAGGAGGCTTATCTCTCAGAGATTGCTCTGGTTTATCTAGAGAAAGATATGCAAGATTTCCTTGCAGTACCTATCATTGTGAATGAGGTGCGTGGAGCTATTAAAGTGCTCCGTGGCTCGTCCGCCCCGGGCCTCAATGGCTTTACTGGGGAGTTTTACAAGGCCTTTCTCAGACCTGTTTGCTCCACAACTGATTGAAGTATATGCTGAAGCCCTGGAAAAACAAACCCTGCCACCCACGTTAAGTGAAGCGGTTATTATTCTTCTCCCTAAGCCCGGTAAAGACCCCTCCCTTTGTGGATCATACAGGCCACTTTCTCTACTTAATGTAGACTATAAAATACTCGCAAAAATTATTGCCAATAGACTTTCGCAATTAATGGAATTCATCATCTCCCCGGCACAATCTGGCTTTGTCCCGCACCGTTCGACCTCCTTGAATTTGCGGACATTGTTTGCAATACTTCATAGAATCAGCCCAGAGGTTCCTGCTGCAGCAATTCTTCTTGACACGGAAAAGGCCTTCGATACACTTGAGTGGTCCTTCTTTGTGTCCGTAATGCGTCGCATGGGCATGCCGGCTGGCTTTATAGCTACTACAACCTTACTATATAGTCGTCCAATGGCGAGGCTTCGCATAAATAGCACACTCTCTAGCTCATAGGGAGAGCATATGCACTTTAGCACTGATCAGCAGTGGTAAAGTGCCCAAAGTCATAAAACAGCCAACAACAGGTCAGAAAAAATATAGGAGGAAGGCAAAAAGTTTAGGGATGACCCTGCAAAAGGGCCAAGTCCAACACAACCCCCTTCCAGCCAAAAACACAGGGGAGACCAATCACTACCCTGATGGGCTTCTCTGCTTTGGGCGATAGAACCTGGACCCTGGCCCACTACAGCAGGGGCATACTCCAGTTCTACGCCAATCTGAACCTATTTGGATCCCTCTGTCCATACTCTCAGGGCCCACCAAGCTAATCCATGGGGAACTCTTCTCCTCACCTGTGGACACCACCTGTGCAGCACCTAACCTTAACTTGCTCACAGGTGTGTCCCAACAGACAGACAGCAAGCCACAGTGGCCACTGACAGTGGTCAGGGATGAGACCCAGGCCTTATGCCTCTCAGGGTTCTCAAACCTCTGTGGCGTCAGAGAGCGGGGGGCAGTAGCCCCAGGTGCTTGGCACCCTTTGTCCACCCTCCCTCCTGTCAGGTCAGGTAGGACATCCTGACACTGACCTACCAGCCCCGGGCCTGTACCCGGCGGCTGGACTGGAGACTGGGGGGGGGGGGCTTTCCCACAACCTGTCCTCCTCCTCCTTGTTGGGGCTCTGTACCCTCCCACCTGGAGTGGTACCCCCTTCCAGAATTGCCAGGGCACCTGTGGCAGGTGTCCTGCACAATTCGCCCACCAGTTCAGGGGTTCTATCCTGCAACTGGGCGTCCAGGTCAGGGGGGACACCCTGAACCTGGTCCTCCAATCTAGGGTCTAAACCCTCCAGTTGAACCGGGGTCAGAGGCAAGGACTCCCTCCCTCTGCACCCCCTTCCAGAGTACTGCCCCCTCCCAACAGGAGCGGTACCCCCAGAAGACAAACCGGTCAGGACACTGTTTACAGCTGCCCCTTCCTCCAGGTCAGGGGGGACACCCTGAACCTGGCCCTCCAACCCAGGGTCTGTACCCTTAGGCCGGACCTGTGCCTGGCAACCCAGGACTTCCGGGAGGGTACACCAACCCCCCTCAAAGGAAACACACTCCTCTAGAATTGTGTAAGAATCTGCCTGGCGCACCAGGACTTCCTGGGGAGCACGCATGCCCCCCCAGAGGGTAACATATCTCTTATGTGTTGTGTGACAGTCCGCCTGGCGCAGATCTCCCGACCCCTGTCCATCTGACAGTGCGGGAAGATCCCCCAGGATAGAAGTGGTGTCACCATGGTCATTCACTGGTGACTCAGCCCTTCTGGCTGGTCCCTGACCCACTGGTTCTTCCACTGGGGACTCTCTCCCCCTCTCACCCCTCACTCGGGACTTCTGCACCCTCCCAAGTGGAGCGGCACCGCAAAGACACCAGAAACAGTGTAGGTTCTTGCAATGTTTTATGACGGAACCCTTTTGGCTGCTAATAGACTCTGAAGAGCTGTGCCGTAGGTGTCAGAGCGCAATGCCATGAAAGCTTATTTTAGAATTTTGTATTGCCAGCTATACACAGCAGAATAAAGACGTGAAGTACTAAGCTCCGTGTTTGGCATAGTCATTGACGGCTACTCAGGCTGGGGAGGAGGGTACAAATGGCAACGATATAGGAGATAAGTAACCTGAAGAAAGACTGTGCTCTTCCAGAGAGTTTGCCATGGTCCAAGCAAACTGATTGTCCATGCCAGTTGTGTCACTGTCGAAGTGCAGAATTGATGCTTCATGCATGTGGAGTCAAAGCACTGCTCCAGCTGCTGTAAAGCAGGTAAGATAACAAAAGTGTTCCAAAGAACTTACACATCGATGGCCGAGAACCTGTTGGTAAGGCCATACATAAAGGTACCGTGCTGCCACGCAAAATAAAGTTGTAAATTAATCATAGTGTTAACACTGAAGGTGGATATAACCTGGTTTACGAAGCGCAGACGCTGAAAATCATAACTGGCAAAATAACGTTGCAAACAGAAGCACGTAAGGCGGAGCTCAACCAGGTGCCAGAAAATGGAAATTGACATTTAGAAGAGAAGAAATAAATGACTTCCTGAATACACTAAAGAGAGTCATTTTACCACAGCACGCAGTGAAGTTCGGTCAAGGGGAAGTTTTCGGGGTTGTGTTTATGGAGCCATCCATACCTGAAGTGGTTCATTCACAAAGTCACCGAGTGGGGCTCAGAACAACTTCACAGGTCTCCCACGAATAAAGAGCCAAGAGTGACTCTCGGAATAGTGACATTTTTCAGATGACAATGGAGAAAGTCAAGTTTCCAGCTATCATTAAAGATGATTCAGAGGGCATGTCGCGAGGTCTCAGCGATGAGTTGCCTACACCAAGTAAAAGTAGTCCGCCAGCGATGTCAGTAAGATTCACACTGGTCTACAACTCTGATGTGTTTCTGAAACCACTACCACCTTTCGATTCCGATACAGACGAAGAAATGACATACTGTCACATTAAATAAAAGCTGAATCTCAAGTTCAATCCCGTACCAAACATTAATCATGAAAAATATATTTTCAATCAAGAATGCCAAAATGTTGGTGAAACCATTGATAAATTAGTGGAGAGACTCAATACACTCATCAAACACTGTAAGTTCAATGAATTTAATGATGAATAAGTTATACGTGTTAGAGTTATTGATGGATGCTTGTCAGATTCATTCAGATGATGAATGCTGAGAGAAACTCTTAATCTAAAGCAAGTGTTGATGGCTGCCAGAGCTGAGGAGTGTGCTGAAAGACAAGCTGCTGACATGGAGGCCGGAGGTACCCAGAGTAAATCAGTCATGAGTATAAAAAGTAAGCCAAAGCAAAAGGCTGAAAAACACAAAGTGATGTCTACACGTAAAAAGAAGTTATGTTTCAGATGTGGATTTTCTTTTCCACAAGAAAGTAAATGGACAGGTATACAAAGACTGTGGGAAAGAGAACCATTTTGTGATGGTTTGTAAAGCGAAGATTAAAGGGAATGCGTCATGGTGCAAACACAAAATGGGCCCCAGAACATTCCAGATGAAATGTTTGACGCACACCCACAATGTCAAGCAGAGACATCAATTGAGGCAAATCGACACTGAACGAAGTTGATCGTCAACGAAATCATCGTCAAACAGTTCTCCCACCTCAGTATCAAGTGAAAGTGAAGAAGATGGTTGTGCCATGTCAATGTTTACCTCAGAGAAACGTGCGCATGTCAGACTGGCATGTGAGGAAAAACGTCAGTCAAAGAAAAGTCAACATGCCAAAGCACCAAAGTCATACAAACATTGTCCGAATATTACATTGAAAATAAATGATTGCTCAACACCTTTCATCATCGACAGTGGTGCATCGATAAAAATAATGCCTGAAGAAAAATACAATGATTATCTCCATTGCCCCAACTTACACCATCAAAAACAAAAGCACACACATAGGCACCATCGATGCCCATAAAAAGTCAAGGTTCATTTTGTAGTTACAATTATGCACAAAATCAAAGGCGCAAGCACCCATCCATGTGCTTCAAGGTACATAGTCAAGTGCCTGTCTGCTCAGTTTGAGTACCGCTGCTGACATGGGACTGATTTTGGTGAATTACAGCATGAGTGATCAGCACAAAATAGTACATCAATTCCCTTCGTTGTTTCATGGTTTTGGAAAGCCTAAGACTATGAAAGTAAAGTTACATATTAATGAAGATGTCCGTCCTGTTGTTCAGAGACATAGACAATTTGCTTTCCATTTGCAAGAAGCTGTTGAAAAAGAACTTGAATCATTAATTAAGCATAACATTATTGAGCGTTCAACTGGTCCGATGCCATGGGTGTCTCCCATAGTAGTAGTACCCAAAAAGGACAGCAAAGGAGCTGTTCACATATGCGTTGCCATGCGTCAAGCAAAGAAAGCAACTGAACGAGAACGACATCTGGGTCCACACATTGCTGACATGATAACGCAATTAAATGGTTTAAAGGTCTTTTCTCACCTTGATTTAAATAAAGGTTATCATCAGTTGGAACTCGAAGAAGATTGCAGATATATTACAACCTTTTCTACGCATGTTGAGCTGCTTCCATACAAGAGACTCAGTTTTGGTGTATCATCAGCTGTCGAATTGTTCCAAGATGTCATACAGCCTGTTGTGAATGTACTCAATTATAGTGATTTTTGGAGCTACACAGAAAGAGCATGGTGAAGCTTTCACACAAGTATATCATGTACTTACTGATGCAGGTTTGACTTTAAATTAAAACAAGTGTGAGTTCCACAAGACAAAGTTAAAGTTCTTTGGTCATATCTTTTTAGATGGGGCATAACACCTGATCCTGCAAAAGTACAAGCCCTGTAAAATGGTGATTCCCCACAAGATGTTTTTATGGTACATTCATTTGTTAACATGGCCAGTTACTGTTCGAGATACATACAAGACTTTGCTACTGTAAGTGCTCCTTTGCAAGAGTTAACGAAGAAAAATGCTTCATTCAATTGGCCACCAGAATGTGAGAGAAATTTCAAGAAAATCAAACAAGCCATTGAAACTGCTGATAAAATGGCCTACTGCAATCCAAAGCATCATACAGGCCATGTTGTTGCTGCTAGCCCGGTCAGGTTAGACGCTATCTTTGCACAGCACAATGGACACCTAAATGCTCGAAGGCATATTCTGGCATATGACAGTAGAAGTTTGTCCCAGACAGAACGTGCTTACTCACAACCTGGAAAATATTTTTTAGCTGTGGTATGGGCTTGTAAACATTTCCATGTATCCTTTTACAGAAAGCCTTTTATGCTGGTAACTGATCATCAAGCTTTACTGGTTATCTTTGGCAATCAAAAAGGCAAGATGCCTCCTCGCAATGAATGGTGGAGACTGCAATTATAAGAGTACAATTATACCATTGTGCATCGCCCAGGAAAGGATCAAAACCCTGTTGACTACTTTTCCAGGATGCCTGTACAAGGTCAGGATATTCCATACAAGATGGCTGAAGCCTACATTAAGTTAATTGTAAAATCGAATACGCCAAAAGCTATATCATTAGCCCAGATCATCACTGCCAAGAGCCATGATAGTGACATGCTGAATTTGAAAGATATAATTACACATCAGTCATGGAACCGACACACTCGAACTCTCACCAGTGATGGTGAATACCAAAATTATAAAAACGTTAAAGATGAACTGTCCATGAATCAGGAATGAGTTATATTGCGAGGGTCGAGAATCCTGATTCCGGAGAGTCTGTGACAAAAAATAAGTGAAGTAGCTCACGAAGAATATTGTTGCCACCAAAAGAGCTCTACAAGATCCAGCTTGGTTTCCATATTTAGATGAAAGGGTTGAAAAAGAACTCAAGCCTGTCATCTTTGCAACTACATTTCTACAAATATTACTCAACATGCTCTTAATATGTCAGAACTCCCTAAGCATGCGTGGGAGAGAATAGCCATCAATTTCTTTGTTCCTCTCAATAATGAACATCATCTGAGGGTAATTGTAGATGAGTACTCACGTTTTTCATTAATAAAAGATCTCTCATACACAACTCATGAGCGAGTCATTGAAAGACGAGATCACAGCTTTGCGACATGGGCGGTCCAGCCATTTTGAAGTCTGATAATGGCCCGCGGTATAACAGTCGAGAATTCAAGGATTTCCTGAAGCATCTGAACATAAAGCATCAGAAGAGTACGCCTTTGTGGCTACAGGCCAAAGGACTCGTTGAGCATTTTATGAGTACGCTAAAGAAAGCAGTACAGTGTGCAACTCTTGAGAGACTCAGTTTAAAGACTATCGAATTTCACTCTATGAGCCTATGATTCAACATCTCTCTCAACCTCAGGCGAAAGTCCTGCGACCTTGATCTTCGGGCAAGCAATGACAATTAAGTTACCTCAATGGACCAACAAACGAGAAGGAAATGAGTATGCAACTCATACAAAGGAATTGGTTAACAAGCACAAAATGAAAGCCTATGCAGATAAGATGTGTCATGCAAAGAACATTGAGTTTAATAGAGGAGATCTTGTGATTGCCCAACAAATGCAAAGGAGGAAATCTGATGCTGCATATGATGCTGAGCCTTTCCATGTAGTTTCCACCAAGGGACACATGGTGACTGCCAAGTGTCCTGAAAAGTCTGTTACCAGAGACTCTTCTCACATTCGGCACTTGATTCATTGGTCGTCTGATCAAGATGGTGAACGTAAGACTGACTCTGAAAACTCAGTGACTACTGTTACCTCTACACCATCTTCGAAAATCTCTGACATTGAAGATCAAAGTGCCCAGCTTCTAGTAACCAGATCAGGTCGAATAATTAAAGTGCCAAGAAGTTTAATTGAAGAGATGTAATTGTACCTTCATATATACTGATTTATAAAAATGTTAAATTTTTTATTTAACAGAGGGGCAGGTGTAGTGTCTTGAAATGTTTTATGACAGAACCCTTTTGCCTCCTAACAGAATGCGTAGAGCAGTGATGTAGGTGTCAGAGTGTAATGGCATGAAAGCTTGCTTTAGAATTTTGAGGTCACAGTTACTCGAAGCAGAATAAAGAAGTGTAATACTAAGTTCTGTGTGTGGCTCAGTCATTGGCAGGGACCCAGGCTGGAGAGGACGCTACAAACAGTATTATAGCACCTTCACGCTAAGCACTATAAAAACAGTGAACATTGAAGATACGGACCATGTTACTCAAGGTTATACTTCAAAGCTAGAGCAACGATACCAAGACTCGTATTAAAATGATTTCTCTTCAGCAGTCGATATGAAGATAAGTATTCCTGTTTCACCAACTGTTCCATGGGCCAAACGAACAGAAGTATCCACCCTTCATTGGAGAGTACATCACTCTGGTGGTGTCAGGGGTCTGAGTAGGGGTGCCTGGTGTCTAGGCACAATTACTGGAGTTCCACTAGTCCAGGAGCCACTTGGCTAGCTTTAGGAGGGTAGTGGCTGATCAAGGTGCCAGCATAGCTGCTAAGTTTTCAGATTGCTCATGTGTGACAATTCCATAGTTTCAGTGTAATTATGAGTGGCATTTAACTACCTAATGTGTGAAAATTCAAGTGACACTTTCTCACCAGTAAGACCAAGTAATAGAGTCAATATAAGGAGTTGAATATCATAAATTACCAGCTTTCGAAAAAATTGAGAACTAGATGACCAGGAACAGTTGTTGTGAGGACCCTCTCCATGGTGCCCTCTATATTTGCCTCCTCTGCCCATGTAAATAGCCCATTCAAAGGCCATTACTCCTATGGGCCAAACTGTAGTAGGGGACAGTGCCTCCATGGGCTGCCCCCTTCCGCGCCACCGCACTCCCATAGGAGCTACCTTTGGCACACTTTTTCGAGCACTTCAATTACCCCTACTATGGGGCCCACTTCACCCTCCAACCCAAAGTCCCTGGGTAGGGGAAGTTGCAGGCGCTATTTTGCTGCCTGCCCTCTTTGTCCTTGAGCCTTCCACCAGGTTATTACACCGGCCTCCTTATGTCATAATCCTTATGCCAGGCCTCCACACTCAGTGGGGCCTGGGGGCACTTGCCCTCCGGTCCTTTACTTGTGTTTACCAGGGGGTGCATGGACTGTGCTACTGTAAAACAGGCTAACCACTGACAGTGGAAGAATAATTGATAAATGGATAGACTGTAAATCCTTGAGAGGCGCTGCTCAGATATCCTTCTCACTGTGAATAAAAGCTGTTAAGAGTTGCTTCTGAGGAGCCAGCATTTATTGGCATTTACATTTTAAAAGGAATTAGGAGTTGCAGCATCACAAAGGTTCCAAACACATTTCGGATCAAGTTTACCTTTTCCGACTCTAATAAGTAGGAATGGTAACTACAAACAGTTAGCCTTGAACCGTGGCAGATTATGTTAATTGCTAGTCAAAGGACACTTGAGAAAGTTGGAAGCCCCATGTTAAGCAGATTAAATTTGAGCAATTTCATTGTCTGTAAAAAGACCAATCCCAATTTTGTGACTTCAGAAATCTATTTCCTCCCAAATATGACAATAAGGAATTTGTTGGTAGTTTGATACCTCCAAACAACTTTCTTGTTATAATAATGTAACAGCATAGTCACAATGTGAGACCAAGCAGTAAAAATTTGCTTTTTATATAATGGTTGTGCCTCACTGTGCCATTTCTCAGGGTGACAAATAACAACATTTTCTATTAGCAAGTTTTTGCTGGTAAGTTTACCAACCTCAAGAGGATGGAAGACTGAGGCTGCCTTGCCAGGATTTCAACTTGTGATCCTTACATTTCCCTATTGGTCATCAGTGAGCATTTGACTCACTGAGCCATCCTGCTGAGTAAAGAGTACATTAGTATAAGAAAAGGGGTCGCTGGTTAAAGGGGGTGGAATCCCCACTCAGGCAACAACCACAATCTTTGTCAGGGTGAACGACAAAAGTCACTAAATTAACTTGTGCCTAACCCTCTGGTAGCCTGGCACAAAAACAGTCACGCTCAATTTCGAGGCAATGTGTAAAGTATTTATGCAGCACACAAAAATCAGTAAAGTGAAAACACAACACAAGACAAATTACAACCAAATTTTGAAAAATAGAACACATTTTAATTAATAAAATGACATCAAAATGAATCAAATCCAATGAGTTGAACCAGAGTTATGAATTATTAAAATCTTTAGTGAAATCTAGTGCATAAAATATCAAAGTGTCAACCGCTGGTCTGTGGTCATGCGAGACCGGGGCAAAGTCAAAAGTTAAGGCCAACTACAATTGAGTGCAGGTAGAATGCAGGAGGTGGATTGGGCCCGGTCTCAAATTACCTTTGAGGGGCACAACTTTGGGGATAGGCCTCACTCCAGCAGAAGCCATGTGCAGGACACACGGTCTCTGGAGCTTATTATGTCCCTGTACCTCACACAGGATGCCAGTAAACTAGCTGTTGGAGTCACTTCTGGTGGTCATGGTTTCAAGGAGTTGATCCGATTCTCCATTAAGAATCATGACAAATGTTTTAGCAGCACAGCAGTCCTTTGGTAGCAGCAGGGCAGTCCTCTGTGTGTCCAAACTGTACTTCTACAGCTCTAGAAGTGTACTGAAGAGTGGCTCAGGAGGTCCAATAATTATAACTGGTGCCAGACTTTGAAGTGGATGGATTCTCTATGCTGCCCCCATATCTGTTTCTAGAAAGCTCTTCCCTTCCCCTGTCAAGGCTCCAAGAAGTCTGGGGTGACAAAATGCTAGTGTCAGGTTCCTCAGTTTGCACTAGAGGAAAGCCCTTTGAAAAGTAAGTGTGGCAGGGAACAGCTCCACCCCAGCCATGGCCGATCCTGCGTGGATGGCTGGAAGTGACATTTTCAGAATTGTGACTTAACTTCCAACTTTACCATTCAAGAGGATTTTAAATTATATTTCATTTGAGTCCAAGACTGAGATCTGTATCTGTTCCCAATCAAAAGTTAGCATTGTAATAAGGTAGCCGAATTTTATAGAGTGGGAGGGATAGGCCGTTCAATAATGAAAAAGAAATGTAAGAGTTTTTTACTACCAGGGCATGTAAAAACTTAAAAGCACATGTCCTACTTTTTAAATACAATGCACTCTGCCCAGTGGGCCTTTAGGGCTAACCTTAGGGGTGAATTATATGTATTAAAACTGAAAACTGGCCTGGCAAAAGATTTATTTTGCTAGGTCAAAATGGCAGTTTAAAACTACACTGCAGGCTGCAATGGCAGGCCTGAGACATGTTTTTAGGGGCTACTTGAGTGGGTGGCACAATAAGTGCTGAAGGCCCACTAGTAGCATTTCATTTACAGGCCCTGGCTACATGTAGTATCGTATACTAGGGAGTTATAGGAAAATTAAATGTGCTGATCAGGTGTAGACAATGTTGCAGTGTTTTAAAGAGATAACACACGCACTTTAGTACTGGTTAGCAGTGGTAAAGTGCACAGAGATCTAATGCCAACACAAAACAAATTCAGTAAACAGGATTTGTGAAGGCAAAAAGTCTGGGGGAAGACCACACCGAGGATGTCGGGTCTAAAAATTATCTTGTTTCATTAACCAGGGATGGGAGTCCATATGGTCGTTACTGGTCCACTATTTGTCATTTAGACAGAAAACCATGATGATAATATATCATAATCTTGTATGAATGAATACTGCACTGGAGCCTGCCATGGGAACATTTCCTCCCTGTCCATTTCATGAACTGAGCATGTTTCAAAGTTCCATTGAAGAGTTCTAGGGAATGCCCTCTACAGGGAAATGTCACTACATTGGGGACCTTGCCCAAATTTTTACATAACCATATTTGGTAAACTGTTTAAGCTATGATTAGCAGTCAAGGTGTCAATCAACCCAGTGTCATGGCTAAAACCTATCCACTGTACCACATGTAGTGGTGAAGGTTGGCTGGTAGTGCTGGCCCACTTCAATAAACTTACCTCCTTCCAGGGGGGCCATCAAGATTATTTCATACTGCTTACTACCTTTATTAAGCATTTTTATAAGTATCTCTAATGTGTACAGATAAAAGCTTAGGGACAGCAGAATTTTGTATGGACTTTTCTCTTGGTTTTGGAGCAATAGATAGTTAGTCGGCAGTATCACTGTAGGACACAGTTGTGCTCCGTTGGTGTCCCAATACACTTTTATTCCAATTTCAGTAATCACTTTCCTTCAGCTTTGAGTTTACTACAGTAGCAATAGTGAGCTGTCAAAGCTAACTCCAGGAAGTAACTGAGGGTTTGCTGCTAAGCCACAGTGTGACCCTCTAATCAGATTCAATCAACTTAATGACCAGTCAGACCTACTTCTTTTAAATTGATTAAGGACATAAATTTTAAAAGTGCTCAGTTCCTCAACCCCCTCCCCCCCACTCTTTCACATGCATTCCCCCTCCTCTTGTCAACTGAAATGTGGCCCAAAATTACTCCAGAAACCATACGTTTGGTCCCTGTGAAAATGTTTGTGAGTAGCTATGAAATAATTCTAAACTTCATTTAAATGTCAAATGTCACCAATAAAGTTCAATAAAATGCCTCTTCATTGTGCTAAAACTAAGTAAAGGGAAATATAAATATCTAAAAGCAGAAAAGAGCTCTTAAATACATATAAACAGTCACTATTTTTCCCAAATTGATGACAAGAACAAATTTGCCCAAAGAAAGCGAAAACAGGGTCAGGTTTAATTTTACTAGGGGTGTGTGAAATTTGTATAATTTGCTTTAATGTAAGTATGCAACATTTCAGCAAAATTACGAGAAATGCAAATCTGTCATTTTGGATATGTTTTAGGGTGGCGTTTCCTCGCATAAATATTTGGCATAAGAATGCATTTGAACAAATCATCATGAACAACAGCCACTTGCATTCTGTTGTTCCTGTGAGCTTCTGATACATTTTTATTCTGGATAGTGAAATTATGATAATTTCTTACCATAATTGGGGCATAATTATGTGAGGTGGAGTAATGGTGTAATTTTAGGAATTTTGCATAACAATAATAGAACATAATTCCTTAAATTTTTGTAAATTAAACCAATATAATGTAAATTTCTCCAAAGTCTAATATTTGCATATACAGAGAAAATGTCAACATATACAATGTAAAATAAATGAGCTGCATCATGGAAAAGAACTTGAACTAGTTAAATTAGGTGCATCATTCAGCAATAAAAACATGCACGGACCCATAGCTTTTTAGTTGGTGGAATAAGGGATAAAGAAGAAACTAATCTCTACAAGAGTTTTATACAACATAGGGACTTAGGTTCTGATTTAGAGTTTGGCAGATGATTTACTCTGTCACAAACGTGATGGATACCCCATCTGCCATATTACAAGTGCCAATGGATATATTTATCAGGTCAGCTCGTGCGAATTATGTTTCAACCACCATTACTGATGCTTTAAATTGCTCCAAAACTTTGTTTAATATGGTCAAAGAGCTGGCTGGATCTAAAATTCAAGCTAAGCCACTCCCACTTAATAAACAACAATGCAATGATTTGGCTAGCTTTTTCGTCCAAAAAGTTGAGAAAATCTACTTGGAAGTAGCAAACAAGCAAAATAATGCTCCTTTCTCAGTGCAACCTGCCACTCTTTCTCAAACAATATCTACTCCGTTATTTACGGATAATATCCTCCCTGATCAGAACTTAGCGTTTAACACACTCTCTAACTGCTTGCACTCATGGCCCCTATTAAACCCTGACTCTTTTAATAAACTTCTACACAGTGTTAAATCAGGGTCACCTAGGGATCCTCTACCTATTTCTGTGCTCCAACAATTGGAACCTTCATCTTTATCTGTTATTATGGACCTTTTGAATTTCTCACTACAAGAAGCGTCAGTTCCATTGGATTGGAAGCACGCCATGGTGCTTCCACTTCTTAAAAAGGCCAATGCTGACCCTGCTGTACATTCCAATTATCGACCCATCTCACTACTGCCAGCTTTCTCGAAAATTCTGGAGAAACATATCCATTCTGAGCTCTCACTATTAGTTGAAGCCCAAGGTTTTCTCCACCCCTCCCAATCAGGTTTCAGAGCTGGCTTTTCAACTGAAACAACTTTATTGGGAGTCACGGAAAGATTGCGTTGTCATCTGGATGCCGGAGATACAGCTGCCCTTATTCTATTGGATTTAAGTGCAGCATTTGATACGGTGTCTCACACCGTCTTAGCAAATACGTTGAGAACTTTAGGTATTTGCGGTCCGGCACTCAATTGGCTTATTTCATTTCTGGCCAATCACACTTTCCAAGTTTTCTCCTCAACAGCCAGCTCTGATATCTATTCATCTCCCTATGGAGTACCTCAGGGCTCTATTCTTAGTCCTTTGCTCTTCAACTTATATGTGAGGCCTTTGACTGCTGTAGCGGAAGATGCTGGGTTGTCCCTGTTTTCCTACGCGGACGACTCCCAAATCATCTTCTCCCTTTCCGCGGAAAAAACAGACGGGTTCTCCCTACTTCAATCGGGCCTGGGTAAAATTGCATCATGGATGCAGCTGAATTTCCTCAAGCTTAATGGGGGAAAAACTGAGGTGCTAATACTTGGCAAAGATAAGGGTCTCTGGGGCCCACAACATTGGCCCTGTGAGATGGGGGTCTTACCCCAACCCTCTTGTCAAGTTCGTAATCTGGGTGTCATCATAGATGACTCCTTAACAATGCATCATCAGGCCGTCAAGGTAGCTGCCACTTGCTTTGCCATTCTTAAGTGGCTAAAGAAGATCATCTGGATGCTACCAGAGTCCACCCAAAGAACAGTAGTTCAGGCTTTAATCACCTCAAGACTGGACTACGGTAATGTTCTTTATCTTGGTTCCAATAAGGAGGTGATCCATAGGCTGCAGATGGTTCAAAATTCCGCGGCAAGACTTCTCTGTCGGATTCCCAGGGCCGCTTCTGTTTCCGGCCATTTGCGAGATTTGCATTGGCTCAGGGTGGAAAATCGAATTCGATTTAAAGCTCTAAGTTATATGTTCAAAATTAAAGCGGGGACTGCACCTCAATACCTACGTTCTTTAACCTACCCATACGTTCCTTCCCGATGCCTATGCTCATCCACCCAGGGGAGGTTTTCTGTGCCAAGATTCAGGCTGTCTCGGATGGGTGGTCAATCTTTTTCCTATCTCGGGCCCTCACTCTGGAATGCCCTTCCCAAAGCCATTCGGAATGAAACAGTTTACGCCCAATTCCGCAAATCAGTGAAGACCTGGCTTTTTAACAAATAATTTTTGCTGTTAATTTTTTACTATCTGGTCTCTTTTTGCCTGGCGCCGGGAAACCCTTTTTGGGTAGCTGATGCGCCTTATAAATTAAATAAATAAATGATGGAGTAACCCGTTCGCCGAAATCTAATCAGGCCCTTAATCTGCATTTGGGCTCGTCCACACAACCTCAATGATCCCTGCACACTTTTACCAACAATCCTTGCACCCGACCCTTTTATGTTGGCAGTCTGTACTTTCCACTTCATCTGATCAACCATCTGGCCTCCTACCCAATATTTCTCAACCCCCAACAGCAAGCCCCCCTCACTAGAATGGGGATTACACTTGAAGGCAAACTGTAAAGGTATGTAGCATTAAACATCGCAGAGTGATTACAACTCCAAGCAGAAATGTGCTGTGCCTACCACTCCATGTTAAAAAGTGTTACAGGGAAAAACTGAGGGCCCGATTCACAAAAGTGAATTTAGACTTGAAGTTTAAGTTTAGACCTGAAGTCTAACTTTAGGCCTAAAGTCTAAGTTTAGATCTAAAGTCTAAGTTTTATCTGAAGTCTAAGTTTAGACTTCAAGTCTAAACTTAAACTTCAGGTCTAAATTTAAACTTCAGTTCTAAACTTAGACTTCAGTTCTTAGTTTACCTTTGTGAATCAGGCCCTGATCGAGAAGGAAGAATGAGATGGAAACTAAGGGGAAATTAAAGAGAATTGGAGAAGATGGGAAAGAACAATGAGGACTGACATAGGGCCAGAGTTGAAAAAGAGAGGAAGAATGAAAAAAATGAACAGGAAATTGAAAATGAATAATGACAGGTAAGGAGTGAGTGAAAGAGATATATATATACATATATATATATATTCACTGAAAAAACCATAGGTTTTAGGGACAGTTATAGTTAGTTGGACATTTCACTCGTACAAAACCCGGGAAATTCCCCGTTATAGTTAGTTCAGCTAACTATAACTCGCGCCCCGCAATGCACTGCTGATGACGTCACATATTACATCACTCATGATGCAAACGCACCCCGTGGCGCGTTTTAAGTTGAGGGATTAAGTCCCCTTGAATCATGAGGGTCCCTGGGGTCCAACTAGCCCACCTTGTACCTTCAGTATGCGCCAGGGAGCTGCGTTGCAGAGAGGTGTTCAGAGGCCACGCCCCTTTTTACACCTCTCTGCAACGCAGCTCTGTGGCACTTTCTGGACATACCTGGGGGGCTAGTTGGCCCCCAGGGACCCTCAGGATTGAAGGGGATTTAATTCCCCATCTTAAAATGCACCACGGGGCCTGTTTGCACACATGTCACCTGAAGCCCCGCCCCCTCCCTTCACCACTGTGCAAACGCGCCCCGTGGCGTGTTTTAAGTTGGGGGATTAAGTCCCCTTGAATCCTGAGGGTCCCTGGAGTCCAACTAGCCCAACATGTACCTCCAAAAAGCGCCACAGAGCTGCGTTGCAGAGAGGTGTAAAAAGGGGCGGGGCCTCTGTACACCTCCATGAAAAGCAGCCCCCTGGCGCATACTGGAGGTTCCTGGTGGGCTAGTTGGCCCCCAGGGACCCCCAGTTTTCAAGGGGAATTCGTTCCCCCTCTGCAAACGTGCCAGGGGGCGCGTTTGCAGAGTGCTGCCAAGGAGGGGGCGTGGCCTCCAGCGCGATGCCGGTCTTTTTTTTATTTTTTTAAAGGGGGCTGTGTGGCCCCCCTTCTTTTTAATTATTTTGGGCCCTGGGGACCCCATCCCCCAGGGCCTCACCCCTTTTATTTAAAAAAAAAAATGGAATGGGAAGGGGACCGCGTGGGCCCTTGTCCCGTGGCCAATTTCGGCCCGGGGACCCCATCCCCCGGGTCATTGCCACATTTTTCTTTTTGTTTTTTTGATGGAGGGGGGCTCCGTTGCCCCCCTCCTCAGGCCTCCTTAGGCCCCGGGGACCCCATCCCCCGGGGCCGGCCTTTTTAATTTTTTTATTTTGTAATTTGGGGGAGGGGGGCTGCGTGGCCCCCCTCCCGGGCCACTACTTGCCCCAGGGACCCCATCCCCCGGGGCTGGCCCTCTCCGTTGGGAACTGTGGGGGGGTCCCCAATCCCCCCACGGTCCCGCTGGCTCCCCGCGTCCCTCAGAAGCCGGTATTGCTTTTCCACATGGGGAGCTGCTAAGATGCAGCTCCCCGTGTGGAAAAGCAATTTGCTTTGAATTTTGGAAGAGAGAGCAGGTTTCCCTGCTCTCTCTTCCAAAATTCAAAGCAAGTTTGCTATGGCAGGACGGGAGCCGCGAGGCTTCCGCCCTGTCATAGCAAACAGCAGTGTCCCGGGGGTAGGCACCCCGGGACACTGCAGGAGCTGGCCCTGGGGGGTGGTGGTCCCCAGGGACATCACAGGCTCCAGGAGGGGGCCGCGCGGCCCCCCTCCCAACATGTTGAAAGCCCCGGGGAGGTGGTGGTCCCCGGGGCTTCGGGGGTCCGAAACGGACCCCCACTTTAAAATTGTTTAAAATCCTTACAGGAGGTGGCAGTCCCCGGGGCATGTGGGGGGGCTGGAGCCCCCCCACACAGGTAATTTAACTAAAAAAAAAGAAGCCCCGGGGGGTGGCGGTCCCCGGGGCTGCGGGAGGGCCAAGAGCCCTCCCGCACCATTTTTTTTTAAAGCCCTGGGGGGTGGTGGTCCCCGGGGCTTGGGGGGCCTTAGAGGTCCCCCCATACATAAATTTGATAAACCCCGCATGCCCCCGGGACTTGGCCCACCCGGGGGCCAATTAACAACGAAGCGCGGAGACCGCGCTTCGCAATTTTTTTTATCGGCTGGATCCACGCACCCAGCACGTTTTTTGCCAATTTAAAAAAAATATATATATATTGTGGGGCCCTGGGGGTCCTTGTAGGACCCCCTGAGCAGGCCTAGGGGGTCAGGGTGTTTCTACCCTGCCCCCTTTTTGCGTTTTGCGCACTTGTTTCTGTGCCTCGGTTCTACTGAGGCACAAAATGGTTGCCAACAGTTCCTGATTTGGAGTGTTGACAGCCAATTGACAGCCAATTAGCATGCAGCTCGTGATCGGGAGGGTACGCGGACCCTAAGTGGCCATAGATATATATGTGATTTTATTTTTGATTTTCTCAGGAACTACTGAACGGATTTACACCATTTAAGCAAAAGGCATGACTCTGAACCAAGGGCTACCTTTTGCCAAATTTGGTGTAATTCCGTTCAGCAGTTCGGGCTGTAGCTGCGATGAAAGGTTCCTATGGAAAATTGCATGGGGAAAACGTGTTTTGGGACCCCCTTTTTTCTCGGCCCCCGCTTGCTGAATCACCCCGAAACTTTCAGGATAGGAGCAGACCGGAGCGCCCCACGAGTTTTGAAAATTGCGCGAAGATTCGTCAACCGGCGCCAAAGTTATTTTAAATAGAATGTTGTGGATTTCCTATGGAAAATAGGTCCTAACTATAACTATCTACGGGCGACCGCCAGTAGATAATATATATATATATATATATCTTCCCAAGTTGTCCACAAACAAGGACGCATTCCGCAACGGTTGATTCATCCAAATCTTTATTGGTCAACCCGGCATTTTGCAGTTCTGATTTCCAGTGAGATATAATGAGGGAAATTATATCACAAGTGATTTCAAAGTTGTTTGGGAAGCTCTGCTCATTTTCAGTTATTCCCTATGAATAAGGAGCGGGTCTGCTCCAAAATGCGTCAGGTATCAGAGAAATCAGAACTGTAAAATGCTGGGTCGACCAATAAATATTTGGATAAATCAACCGTTGGGGAGTGCGTCCTTGTCTGTGGACATCTTGGGAAGATTTTTACATGGCTGTCCAGCCGTGGAGGACAGCACCACCGTGAGAAAAGAACATGGGGCCGCTGGGGTATGAATCATGCAAACCCTGTTGCGGCGCATTGGTTTTAAAATTAACCTGAGCACTTTCTTTTCTGAGGCCCACCGGAGGGCTGTACAATATAAAAACATGGATTCAATTTACTGATAATGCAGCGAAACCCACTGAAGGGTAAAAATCATTCTCAAACACTATGAGTTCCAGCATGCCTCAATGACAGACTCACCAGTGAGATATAATGAGGGAAATGATGTCACCAGTAATTTCAAAGTTGTTTGGGAAGCTCTGCTCATTTTCAGTTACTGCCTTTGAATAAGGAGCGGGTCTGCTCCGAAACGCATCAGGCATCAGAGAAATCAGAACTGCAAAATGCCGGGTCGACCAATAAATATTTGTATAAATCAACCGCTGCAGAGTGCATCCTTGTTTGTGGACATCTTGGGAGGATTTTTACATGGCTGTCCAGGCCGTGGAGGACAGCACCACCCTGAGAAAAGAACATGGGGCCGCTGGGGTATGAATCATGCAAACCCCGTTACGGCGCATTAGTTTTAAATTTAAACTGAGCGCCTTCTTTTCTGAGGCCCACCGGAGGGCTGTACAATATAAAGACATTGATTCAATTTACTGATTATGCAGCGGAACCCACTGAAGAGTAAAAATCATTCTCAAACACTACGAGTTCCTGCATGCCTCAATGACAGACTCACCAGTGAGATCTAATGAGGGAAATGATGTCACCAGTGATTTCAAAGTTGTTTGGGAAGCTCTGCTCATTTTCAGTTATCGCCTATGAATAAGGAGCGGGTCTGCGCCGAAACGCATCAGGCATCAGAGAAATCAGAACTGCAAAATGCTGGGCCGACCAATAAATATTTGGATAAATCAACCGTTGCGGAGTGCGTCCTTGTTTGTGGACAACTTGGGAAGATTTTTACATGGCTGTCCAGCCGTGGAGGACAGCACCACCCTGAGAAAAGAACATGGGGCCGCTGGGGTATAAATCATGCAAACCCCGTTGTGGGGCATTGGTTTTAAAATTAACCTGAGCGCTTTCCTTTCTGAGGCCCACTGGAGGGCTGTACAATATAAAGACATTGATTCAATTTACTGATAATGCAGCGGAACCCACTGAAGGGTAAAAATCATTCTCAAACACTACGAGTTCCAGCATGCCTCAATGATAGATTCACCAGTGAGATATAATGAGGGGAATGATGTCCCCAGGGGACCCCTTCCCCTTTGCAAATGCATGCAATATTATTTTTTAAAAGCAGGCAGTGGTCCCAGGGACCACTGCCTGCCCTTAAAAAATCAAACAAAAACGTTTCATTTTTTTTTTTTAAATGCAGGCCGTTTTCCTATCAGGAAAACGGGCTGCATTTAAAAAAAAAAAGCTGATTTATTTAAAAGCAGTCCCAGACATGGTGGTCTGAGGAGCCCAGCAGGCCACCATCCCTGGGAGGGCCTGTCATTCCCAATGGGCTAGCAAATTGCGAGAGGCTCATTAATATTCATGAGCCTCGTAATTTGCGACCACATTGGGAATCACAAACAGTGTTAAACACACTGTTGTACATGCCAAATAGCGCCTCGCAAATTGTGAGTCGCAAATGCGACGCAATTTGCGAGGCGCTATTTGGCAGGTAGTACATCTGGCGCTTAGTGCATATAGTTAAGAGGAAAGACTCTTGTTCTTGTTATCACATATTTCTGGATAAAGATGCATCAGGAACAATCACATCGCCAAAACACACACAAGGTCACTGGTAACATTTCCTCATGCTCCATTACACAGCTGTAGTGCAAAATACGTACTGGACATTTAACCAAGAAGGTAGCACTCAGTAATTAACCAGTAGAAAGTACTCCACTTGGGTAGACATTTTGTGCATAACTGTGGACTCTTGTTGGATAAAAGGGCAGGTGTGGTTCCTTTGTGACAGTTACTCACACAGCTACTGATACATCCACACAAACACTTAGACACCCACTCACATACTCCAGCATTCACACACCCACTGACAGACCCACTCAGACACTGATGCACCCACTCACAGACCCACTCAGGCACTCATGGACTCACTCACAGACTGACTCACACATTCATGGAGGCCCTCACAAACCCACTCAGACTCTCTCACACCCACGTAGAGACCCACTGAGCCACTCACTCTGACATTCATGTACCCACTCAGACACCCAGTAAGACACTCACGCACCCACTCACAGACCCACTCAGACACTCATATACCTACTCACACACCCATTGAGATACTCACTGATGCACTCACTCACACACCCGCTGAGACACTCAGGCTCTCACTGACACACTTACTCTCAAAGTTTACAGGTTACAATTAGGAAATAAAATGGGAAAAAACATAGAAAAACACTTTAAA
The DNA here is from genome assembly GCA_963921515.1 of Calotriton arnoldi. Classification (NCBI taxonomy): domain Eukaryota; kingdom Metazoa; phylum Chordata; class Amphibia; order Caudata; family Salamandridae; genus Calotriton; species Calotriton arnoldi. The sequence continues at coordinate 624,498 of CAWUFW010004401.1, read as the reverse complement.
AAACAAAGGTTACAGGGACGTTACTGTTAGGCTTGAATTTCACTTGTACACAACTAGTGAAATTCAGCAGTTCTAGTTAGCTGAGCTAACTATAACTTACACCCTCTCAATGCACTGCTTATGACCTAACACATCACATCAGTCATGACATGGTCAATGACATACTGATGACATCATCCACAGAACCACTCACACACCCACTCATGCACCAACACAAGCTCTCATACACCCACTGAACTATCCATACAACCACTCACATACCCACTTACCCAAAGAACCACTCACACACTCACACATATACACAGCCACTAACACAGCCACTCACTTACCCATACACCTACTGACACTGCACCCACTCACTCATCCACTTACTTGCACTGGCACTCACTCAACTATACAACAATTCCCACTCCCACATATTCACCCATCCAGTCACTCACACACCCTTTTACTCACCCATACAGCCTCTCAACAGATCCACTCACAAACACCCATACACACACACACTCATTCACACATCCATACAAGCACTCACATATCTACTCACTCACCAATATAGCCACTCATACAGTCACTCTCCAATATAGCCACTCTTACTCCCACTCAGTTAACCAAACACCCACTTACACAGCCACTCACTTACCCATACAGCCACTTACACACCCAGTCACTCACCCATAAAGTCACTCATACAGCCACTCAGACACCCATACAGCCACTCATCTACCCACTCATCCACCCATACAACCACTCATACAGCCACTCACTCCCCATACAGCTACTCACACACTCACTTATTCACTCATACAGCTACTCACACACCCATTTATTTACCCATACAACCACTCATGCAACCATTCACACACACACCAGTCACTCACACACCCACTCACACATGGATGCACATAGTCACACAGCCACTCACATAATATATGTTAGAAAAAGTATCACTTATTAGTAGCACACAAATTATACAAATTTAACTTTTTTAGTACCTGAGTATAAATATTCAGGTAACTATAACTGCTGAATTTCACAGATTTTGTATAAGTGAAATTTGAGCCTAACTATAACATCCCTGTAACATCTGGTTATTTCACTGGGGGAAAAATATGTATGTGTGTGTGTGTATATATATATATATATATATATATATAATATTTATTTAATATATTACCTACTGGCGGTCGCCAGTAGGTAGTTATAGTTAGGACCTAGTTTCCATAGGAAAAGCATTTTTTGATTTGCCAGTATCTTTGGCGCCGTTTGACGAATCTTCGCAAAAGTTTCCCAAAAAAAGGTTCACTCAGGTCAGGTCCTGTCTTGAAAGTTTCAGGGCGATTCGTCAAGCGGGGGCCGAGGAAAAAGGGGGTCCCAAAATGCGTTTTCTCCATGTTAATTTCCATAGGAACTTTAAACAAAGCTACAGCCCGAACTGCTGAACGAAATTACACCAAATTTGGCAAAAAGGTAGGTCTTGGTCCAGAAAGTGTGCTTTTTTTTTAAATGGTGTAAATCCGTTCAGTAGTTGCTGAGAAATTCAAAAAATAAAAATATCGATATCTGACAACCGAGGAGGGTTCGCGAACCCTCCCGAGCACGAGCTCAATTCTCATTGGCTGCCAACACTCCAAACCAGAATGTGTTGGCAGCCATCTTGTGACTCGGTAACCAAGTCACAAGAAAACAGTAAAACAAAGATAAAAAACAAGAAAAGGGGGCAGGGTAGAAACACCCTGACCCCCTAGGCGTGTGGGACCCACTGGGCCAAAAAAAACATTTAAAAAAAAAAAAAAAATCGGCCGAATTCACGCTGGGTGCGCAAATCCGGCTGAAAAAAATAAAAAAATGAAGCGCAGGCTCCCGCGCTTTGTTTATGAAAGCCCCCGGGGGGGCCAGGTCCCGGGGGCAATGCCAAATTAATTTGCAGGGGCCTGCGGGGGCCCCCACAGCCCTGGGGACTGACACCTCCCCGGGCCTTTATTATTTATGCGCGGGGGCACGCAGCCCCCCCGCAGACCCGGGGACCACCACCTCCGCCGGGCTTTATTACAAAAAGGACGGGGGCATCACAGGCCCCCTTAAGCCCCGGGGACTGCCACCTCCCCGGGGCTTATTAAAATAGGGTGGGGGGCCTCGTGGGCCCCCCCAAGCCCCGGGGACCGCCACCTCCACCTCCACAGGGCATTGAATATTTAACTACGGGGGTCCGTTGCGGACCCCCGGGGACCACCACCTCCCCGGGGCTATGCAAATGAAGGGAGGGGGGCCGCATGGCCCCCCTCCTGGAGCCCTTCATGGCCCTGGGGACCGCCACCCCCCAGGGCTGGCTCCTGCAATGTCCCGGCGTGCCAACCCCCCCGGGACATTGCCGTTTGCTATGGCAGGGCGGGAGCACGGCTCCCGCCCTGTCATAGCAAACTCTGCTTTGCTTCATTGAAGCGAGAGCAGGAAACCTGCTCTCGCTTCAATGAAGCAAAGCAGGATTGCTTTTGGGCAATGGGAGCTGCATGTCAGCAGCTCCCCTTGCCCAAAAGCAATGCCGGCTCCTGCAGGAGGCGGGGAGCCGGCTGCGACCGTAGGGGCATTGGGGCTCCCCCCATGGTCCCCAACGCTAAGGGCCGGCCCCGGGGGATGGGGTCCCCAGAGCCAGAAGTGGCCCAGGAGGGTGCCACTTGGCCCCCCTCCCATTTAATTAAAAAAAAAAACGGCTGGCCGGCCCTGAGGGATGTGGTCCCAATAGTGGCCCAGGGAAGGGGGCCACGCGGCCCCCCTTCGCTAGAAATAAATTTAAAAAAAGGAGGCCATGTCCCAGGGGATTGGGTCCCCAGGGCCGAAATTGGCCTCAGGAGGGGGGCCGCGCCGCCCCCTTCCTGTTTTTTTTTTTCTTTAAAAAGGGGTCAGGCCCTGGGGGATGGGGTCTCCAGGGTCCCAAAAATACTAAAAGAAGGGAGGCTACACAGCCCTTCTTCTAAAAAATATATTTTTTAAATGACGGCATCTCGTCGGAGGCCCCGCCCCCTCCCTGCACCACTCTGCAAACGTGCCCCCTGGTGCGTTCTAAGTTGGGGAATTAAGTCCCCTTGAATACTGAGGGTCACTGGGGGCCAACTAGTGGGTGGGTATGTACTAACTGGTATTGGTGTGTCTATGGTTTCGAGATTAGCATTCTGTATTTTAGAGTGGGTGTATCAATGTTTTATTAGGGTGTGAGGAGGTGCATCAGATGATCACGTGGATGATGTCATCAGTGATGTCATCAGTAATGTCAATTGAGATGTCATTAGTGATATCATCAGCGATGTCACTGACCATGTCATGAGTGATGTAATATGTGACGTCATCAGCAGTGCATTGCGGGGGCGCGAGTTATAGTTAGCTCAACTAACTATAACGGCCGAATTTCACTGGTTTTGTACGAGTGAAATATCCAACTAACTATAACGTCGCTGAAACCTGTGTATTTTTTCAGTGAATATATATATATATATATATAAATATATATATATATAGTTCCAGTTGCTGCCAGAGACGCCGTACGCCTGCCTTTATGTGCCGGTGCCTGCGGTGCCGGAAGAAGCCTCCCAAAATTCAATGAAATCTTGTCAGAGATGACAGGGAAAGCGGCACACCAATTGAATCCACAGTGTTTATTCGTACAAGGACAACGCGTTTCAGCGGGAAAGGCCTTTGTCAAGTCACGTTCCCAGAATTCCAAATAAATACATATTACATCATCATTGACATAGAAGACTTTTTTATCATAGACAAGGAAAAAAATATATACATGTATACATCCGTGTATCTTCAGTAAAAATTCAATTTCAATACTCATGTATGGAGAAATGAAAAGAGAAATGTATACGAGAATATTCCAATTGTGACTAATTTTGTCAACAATAAATTCCATTCTGTATATTCATAAATAAAGACAAAAGACTATGCTTCTAGATTCCGTTCGTTGATTTTTCTATTCCTCATGATTTCTGCGATCATACATGAAATCTTAAATACATTTCATACAATTAACTAAAAGGTGCCTTTATTGATAAAATTATAACCACAGGTTTTGCAATCATGCAACAGTATTTTAAGCTCATATCCCGACCTTTCTCATATGTCCATAGATTAACTGGATTCCATTAATTCATTAATTTTATTTTATGTACAAATATTTTGGGGACAGACAGAAAATCCCTCTCTGGTCGGATAAATATCCCAACAGAAAGGATAATTTCAAGGTGAGATTACTGTTACTCCAATGTTGGGCAAGTGCCAAATTATCCATTCAATTCAAACTATTAAATTTTAAATTATGATCATAATCACATGGGGTGTATGTGGTGGTGTGCAACCTCGAAAGAAAATGAAATTGAAATAGCATGAAAGGGACAAATTTTGTTTATAAAAAATGATTCCATAAATTCTCATTAAAAAACTATATATCAATGCAGTGTTGTCCCGGTAATCAGAGAATATGTGAAGATCATACTCCTATATGTGTTGCTAACTCCTCCTCCCTGTTCATGCCAAATGGCATTCCGGTTTGCAAATCAATTATATAGCGTGATTCGAGTATGCGTAACTGTTTCCCTCTGTCACCACCCCGTATGTGTTTCATTATATGGCCTATTCCAAAGAACTTAAGTAAATTATTATCACTGTTATGTGTATTGTAAAAATGGCTGATGCAAAAGAAGAGGCCCCCTACTACTTAGATAAAGGTTCCTTAAGGTAGGGACAAAGTCAATCAATGTACATATTTAAGGCAACCGACCATAAATAACAATAGAATTGATAATAAGACAATAGAGAACAGAAAGAACCAAGGCAACAGAGGTATTTATCAAAAGTACAGATGATCATTTATTTAAATATTTTTACCAACAAATAGCCTAAGATAATCATACTCTCACATTCATGTCCATCAATCTCACTCTCATTCAAAAAAGCAATAAAGATTAAAAATTTGTTATGATAATTTGTACAAAAATAATAAATTGACACAAAAGTGTTATAAAAAGATTCAAACAAAACAATGTGGCACGAATTCAAATGACTGGTGGTGTTTCTACGCGCATTTCGGCACACAGGGTGCCTTCGTCAGGAAGAGGGCCACAGCTGGAACATATGTAGAATCTGTAAATGAAAAGTTGCCTTAGAAGAAAAAGTTCTTTCATGGGTGCAGAAAGATAAAGTCATTTGCATTGAATAAATGAATGAAGGAAGAAGGAGGAAGTGAAAAGGTTATTGAAAATTGATACACCGGGTAAAAGAAATATAAAGTGAAGTTGAATTTGTGAAGATGAAAATGAGAAAAACCCAATGTGATCAAAAAGGGAGAGACTAAATCCATAATGAAGCCATAAGTTTAAAAATAAAGGAGGAGAAAGGAAGAATAAGTCTGCTGTTATCAATCCCGTGTTTTAAAGCTTTATAGAAAAGATAAACTTATTTTGACTGTTACCTAAAGCTGATATATATAAGATGGCCAGGTATTTACTAGAGACTGTGAAGCGATTCAGTACTTGATATGTGATCCACGCTAAAGAAGGAAATAAATAGCAAATTCTAACAAATGCAGTGTGTGACCCTATTTATTTAAATATAGATTCTATTAGAGACTCTCTTTTATTTACCTTAATTGTCTAAATATGCGTCAAGAGATAAGTCTGGATGTCACACAAGGGGGGACAGAACTGTCTCGATGTTTATGGTTGTACGTTCTAAGGGCACACAAATAAATATCTATTAGCTAAAGAAAAACGTTATGTTGTGTTTAATGATAAAATGAGCATAGTCTCTTAAGTACCTAGATTGTAGGCTTTGTTATAGAAATGATGCTTGCGATAACTGACTGTCGTGATGATGTACGATGTGCGGATTAGTTCATCTTCTATACAGAAACTAAAATGGGGAAAGAAACACACAAATATGTGTCTACTGGCTAAAAGAAATATAGTAATGTGGGCAATGCATATTAGCATATTCGGATTCTGGTAATTGTTTTATGGGCTATAGTAACAGGGAGAACACAGTACTTACATTGTTAGGATTCAATACGGCGATGTAGGAAGGATAGGTTTCAAATCTGATATGTGTTAAAAATGTCTGCAATATATAAACAGGGGGACAATTAAAAATACATTTGAAGAAACTTTGCCTAAAAAAGGGAGGTAAAATATATAATATGTAAAGGATGATGATATCCTATAATGCTAACCAAAAATAGCAAGTGGCAACACATATTGAGTTTAAGGCTATAGGCAGTTAACATCACGTTCCCAGAATTCCAAATAAATACATATTACATCATCATTGACATAGAAGACTTTTTTATCATAGACAAGGAAAAAAATATATACATGTACACATCCGTGTATCTTCAGTAAAAATTCAATTTCAATACTCATATATGGAGAAATGAAAAGAGAAATGTATACGAGAATATTCCAATTGTGACTAATTTCGTCAAAAATAAATTCCATTCCGTATATTCATAAATAAAGACAAAAGACTATGCTTCTAGATTCCGTTCGTTGATTTTCCTAATCCTCATGATTTCTGCGATCATACATGAAATCTTAAATACATTTCATACGATTAACTAAAAGGTGCCTTAATTGATAAAATTATAACAACAGGTTTTGCAATCATGCAACAGTATATTAAGCTCATATCCCGACCGTTCTCATTTGTCCATAGATTAATTGGATTCCATTAATTCATTAATTTTATTTCATGTACCAATATTTTGGGGACAGACAGAAAATCCCTCTCTGGTTGGATAAATATCCCAACAGAAAGGATAATTTCAAGGTGAGATTACTGTTACTCCAATGTCGGGCAAGTGCCAAATTATCCATTCAATTCAAACTATTACATTTTAAATTACGATCATAATCACATGGGGTGTATGTGGTGGTGTACAACCTCGAAAGAAAATGAAATTGAGATAGCATGAAAGGGACAAATTTTGTTTATAAAAAATGATTCCATCAATCAATCAATCAATCATGTCACTTATAAAGCGCACTACATACCCGCGAGGGTCTCAAGGCGCTGGGGGAAGAGGGGGGTGGTGCTGCTACTGATCGAAGAGCCAGGTCTTGAGGAGTCTTCTGAAGGCCAGTAGGTCTTGGGTCTGTCGGAGGTTGGTGGGGAGGGTGTTCCAGGTCTTGGCGGCGAGGTGGGAGAAGGATCTGCCGCCGGCGGTCGTTTTCCGGATGCGGGGGACTGTGGCGAGGGCGAGGCTGGTCGAGCGGAGCTGGCGGGTGGGGGTGTAGAAGCTGAGTCATCTGTTGATGTAGGCTGGTCCAGAGTTGTGGAGTGCTTTGTGTGCATGGGTGAGGAGCTTGAAGGTTATCCTCTTGTTGACAGGGAGCCAGTGCAGGTCCATAAATTCTCATTAAAAAACTATATATCAAGGCAGTGATGTCCCGGTAATCAGAGAATATGTGAAGATCATACTCCTATATGTGTTGCTAACTCCTCCTCCCTGTTCATGCCAAATGGCATTCCGGTATGCAAATCAATTATATAGCATGATTCGAGTATGCGTAACTGTTTCCCTCTGTCACCACCCCGTATGTGTTTCATTATATGGTCTATTCCAAAGAATTTAAGTAAATTATTATCACTGTTCTGTGTATTGTAAAAATGTCTGGCCACAGGATAATTGTAATCCAAATTAGTTATTGCCCTTTGATCTTCTAGAATATGTTTCTTCAATTGCAGTTTAGTACTGCCTATATATCAGAGGCCACTAGGGCACTCCGAGGTATAGATTACAAAATCAGTGATGCAGGTGATGAATTTGCAAATCAGCCTGTCTTTCCCATCCCGTGTTTTGAAGCTCTTACAGCTGAAACTGTGTCTGCATGTCTTACATGAGTTACATTTGTAGAACCCCTCCTTAGCCTGTAACCATGTTCCTGGGGACTCAGTGACCTGAAAACTATGCACCAATTTGTCCTTAATAGATCGTGCCCTCCTATAGGTGACCATAGGGGCCACACCCACATTTTTCCCAATCACAGGGTCAGCTTGAAAGAGTCCCCAATGCCTTTTTAAAATACTTCTAAATGTATGTGATCTTAGATTGAAAGTGGTGATCATTCTGGGAATGGTGTCAGATTGTTTATTGACTGTATCATCCCTGTTTAGTATTCTGTAATTTAAGTTTAGCTTGGGAGAGAATTTTATTAGAATAATCTCTCTTTTTGAACCTTTGTATCATGTTGTTTTGTTCCTTATTGAAGCCCTTGTCTGTATTGCAGTTCCTACGGGCTCGTAGCAATTCCCCATAAGGTATGTTATTGATGAATGAGGTTGGATGATGACTTTGTGCATGTAATGTGCTGTTTTCAGCTATTTCTTTCCTGAAAAGGCTAGTAACCAACTTGTTTTTTGGGATGGTGATGGCAATATCCAATAACTCACAGGATACTCTGCTGATTTTGTGAGTAAAGCTCAAATTTAATGTATTATCTGACAGAACCTCAATAAATTTTCAGGCTAGATCTATTACTCGATCCCAAATGATAAAAAGGTCAGCGATGTACCTTAGCCATAGGGGCACATGATCAGTGTATTTTTCGTTGGTATCCACCCACACTACTTGTTCCTCCCACCAGCCCAGGAACAGGTTCGCCAGACTGGGGTCGAAGCAGGTGCCCATGGCGGTTTCAGAGCGTTGTCGGTATATGGTTTTGTCAAATAAGAAGATATTTTCTTGTAGACAATAAAGCATCATTTGCTCAAGCATTCTAGTTTGATCCAACAAAACAATTGGTCTCCTTTGGAAAAAATACATACAGGCCTCCACTCCTTTCTTTTGATCTATACATGTGTACAGGGAGCAAACATCCAAAGATTTGGATGTTTGCTCCCTGGCATATATTGGATAGGTATGGCTCTGTGAATGGGTTTGTGAATGGTTGTGTGGGAGTGGCAGTGAGTGTATGAAAGATTCTATAGGGGTGTGAGTGGGTGCATCAGCGATGCTGTGGATGATGTCATCACGTCATTTGAGATGTCATCAGTGATGTCATCAGTGAAGTCACTGACCATGTCCTGGGTGATGTAATAAGTGAGGTCATAAGCAGTGCATTGTGGGGGTGCGAGTTATAGTTAGCTCAGCTAACTATAACAGCTGCATTTCTCTGGTTTTGTATGAGTGAAATGTCAGCCTAACTATAACGTCCCTGTAACCTTTGTTTTTTCCGTGAATTTCTAAGTTTTTTTAAATGCTAATTTCTAACTATAACGTCCCTGAAACCTGTGGTTTTTTCCAGTGAATTTCTAAGGTTTTTTAAATGCTAATTTCTAACTATAATGTCCCTGAAGCCTGTGTTTTTTTCAGTGATATATATATATATATATACCGGACCGTCTTTGTTCTCAATGTGACAGTGTCACCACCCAGCGGCAGCACCCGATACCAAGTATCCACACGCCGTTTGCAACAAACAAACGGGAAGTTTCTTCGGAGTGAGTTTGAAGAGCAGTGGCTGAGCAATTATTAGCCAATCTAAACAAACTAACAATACAGTGGTATTGGAAGAACCTGGAATTCAAAGTGGGATACACCAACGACAGAGGAATTGGAGCGCTATTACATCCTAACAAGGGAAAGCATCAACACACGGAGTCGGAGGACACCGAGTGATCAGGAGTACTCCCAGGTAGGAGAACGCTCCGTTATTAATACTGCGTATGCTAATAAAGTATCGATGTGGCTCACAATGTAGAAAGTGAGCAAGTCTCTGGTTAACACTTGAATACGTGACACTGGTAGTAAGCAATTGTGGGTAACTGACAGTAACGATTAAGCAACATGAAGGCAAGAGCAGCCAAAAGAGCACTGAAAGCACAGACAATTTTCACAACCAAGACAGGCAGAGGAAGCAATAAAAACCAAAATACGGACACCCAATCATTTAATATACAACAAATGTTTACACAAGTGGAAAAAATGTACAGAAAGGAAATAACGAAAAGTTGGGAAATCATCACATTAGAGAAATACATAGAAATAGAGTACCTAGGGGGCTGCGCATATTCACAATGCCAAACCACCCGGATGTAAGACCAGACATGCTGTTAGAATGGAGTGAAAACAACATGATATGCTCGAAAAATATGATGAGGATCATAACTAAATATGCAAAAATGGATGTAGACGATTTAACGAAATCCATTAGAGAAACTGAGGACAAAATTGCAACATGCCCCAAGTCAGATGAGATCAACAAACGGGACTATATGAATGGGACAGTGTATACGTTTGCTAGACGCTTTGAGGTATTGAAAAAGCAATAGGCTACGGGAACAGAAATCAATGCACCAGTACCACCCGCTGAAATAAGTGAATCAGACACAGATTTCAGTGAAGGGGAAGGCATGGTGGAAGGAACAACGAAAGTGACGCTTTTGGAAGAGATGCAATTGATGTATTTAGACAACCAAACATCAAAAGGAAGAGGCCGAGGATGCAACACTGGGGGAGGCCAAACAACAAGAATAAGAAATGCAGAAAATGCAGGTGAGGGGGTGGCACAAAAAAGAAACTACCCCCTGCGCGACAGACAGAAAAAGTAAATGAGGATACTACACAAAATATGGAGGATGAACAAGATAAAAACGAAAATTTAGTCATCAATTTATCGAATTACAAACTAAACCAAAATGAAGTATCGCTACTCAACAAAGGTCTCTCCTTTTGTCCAGAACAACATATAAACCTAGTGGAAACTAAAATAGGCATCTACACATTCATAAGGAAAGTGAAATTAATGAAATATTTCTCAAATAAAGAACCCAAACAAAGAGAAAATATTACTGATGAATCAACAGAAAGCATAACCACAGAACAAATAAGTGACATCAAACTGTTGTTTGATCTCATGCATAATCTGAATGATGAAGAGATGACAGAAACAGAGATCATGGAACATCTGGAATGGGACACCAATGATCATGTATATAGCTCTTTCAAACCCAAATCCAAATTTTGTCCGATCTTACCTCCTGGTAATAGGGTGGATATTTTTCATGAAGCAGTTATTAATGATCTTGAAAAACTACAAATGAAAAAAGTTACAAAATACAGCAGAGAAAATTTGACAATCTCTGAGCGATTAGCTTTGCAAAACCTATCCAAAAACCAATCGATAATAGTGAAGCCAGCAGATAAAGGCGGCAATATTGTGATTCTCAACAAACAAGAATATTTGAAAGAAGCGTACAGACAACTGGACGATCAAATAAACTACAAACAATTGAAATACAATCCCATGGAACTCATGATGTCCAAACCTTAATCTCAAACTAAAAGGATGGCATGGTGAGAAATTGTTAAATGATGAGGAATACCAATTTCTAACGACTACCCATCCGATCATGCCAACGATATACTTTGTGCCCAAGATCCACAAGACACTCACAAATCCGCCTGGCAGACCCATATTGTCTGGTTGTGGCTCAATGTTTGAAAATATCTCATTGTATATCGATTATTACATTTTCCCCATGATCTCAACGTTTTCATCATACCTAAAAGACAGTGGTGAATTTCTCAAAGTAATAGCAGAAACTGAATGGCAGAAAACCTATTTGCTTGTGACAATTGATGTAATCTCGTTATACACCTCAATTCAACATGAAACAGGATTAAATGCAGTGATATACTTCCTGAAACAACAACATATTAGAGAAACTGGACATTCTTCAATGATTCTAGAGATGATAGATATGTGTCTACGGAACAACATTTTCATTTTCAATACACAATTATACCAAAAAATCTGCGGGACCTCAATGGGACTAACTTTTTCCCCCAGCTATGCAAATTTGATCATGGGGTGGTGGGAGAGGGAGATAGCATGGAGTGACGTATATGAACAACATTTATCCAAAATAGTGATTTGGCTACGATACATAGACAACCTATTCTTGATGGAATGGGACACAAGAAGAATTCCAGCAATATTTTCGAGCTATAAATCACAATAAATACTATCTGAGATTCACATATAATATCAGTGAAAAAGAAATCGATTTCTTGGATATTAAAGTATACGTCAAAAATGAAAAACTGGAAACGACCATGTACAGAAAGCCAACTGCAACAAATAGCATATTACATGGTACCAGCTTCCACCCCAAAGCACTGATAAAAAGCATCCCTTACGGAGAATTCTTGAGAACCATAAGAAATTGCTCAGAAAAAGATGATATGGATGCCCAAATTAATAAAATAAAGACCAGATTTTATCAGCGAAAGTATCCCACGATGTATATTGAACAAGGAGCAAGAAGAGCAAAGGAAAAAACAAGGCAGCAAATACTCATGGGGGAACCAGACAAAGAGGATACAAGTCTAGAACCCATTAGAATGATAACAACATTCAACAAAGAACACCAATCAATATACAAGATTTTCCATAAACACTGGAACATCCTAACAAGTGATAAGGACATTGCTAAAGCCATGGGCGACAAACCACAAATAACCTACAGAAAAGTTCGCTCCCCCAAGGATCAGCTAGTGAGAAGCCACTACTCAGACCAGCCACCAGAGAATTGGCTACAACAGCTGTAAAGCATGCAGAATTTGTAAAAATACGTTAAGGATTCCAACGGAAAAGAAATTACTATTGAGCACAAGATAACCTGCAACACACAGTTTGTTTTTTCATCATCGAATGTGAATGTGGCCTAAAATATGTGGGGAGCACAACATGCCCTCTGAAGAAACAAATTCTCGAACATATATGGGCTGTTCAACATAAAGATGTAAGTTATGCATTTGCAAAACATCATGTCCAGCAACACGGCAGCAATTGCAAAAGCCTTGAGATACTATGGGGTAGCACATGTTCCCTAAATAAAAGAGGTAGAGACAGAACCTTACAACTACGAAGACTGAAAAGCAAATACACAATAAGACTGCACACAAAAATACAATTTGGTCTCAATACAGATGAAGAACTGTATGTACATTTGTAACAAGGACTAACACCGCAGTATGTCAGAAGTGCATTGTAAAATGATTACCCTATATAACAGTACACATACCAATAGATAACTATATCAGGGATGTAAATCAAGAACATCATGACAGCAAAACACAGCAAAACACTGCTAGATCTGTTTTTCCAAGTAAGGAAAAATCATAATGGTACAAAAGCGCAGATGATCGCTAGGATTTCCACAAAAACTCAACAGTTAATAAATTATTACATTTGACTAATTTGGCATAAAAGCATATGTCACAGAATAATCTTTACGACATAATTGATCTTAATTCATTTAAACATGAACCAACCCACATAAAGAAAAGAAAACAATCACATTTAAATATCAGCTAATTTTCTGTCGGCCATAATGTAGTGGTGTCATGTTAGATGTCAGATAGTCGCATCGTGACATTCGTGTTCTTTTGTTCACAAATTCATATAATAGCTATCAAATTTAATGCCTCAATTGTTCAATATATATCCAAATGTATAATTATACTTTCATAAGTGATTGTCATATAAAATGCTACAACCCCATTGCGGATATAATCATGTGCATCCACTTGTAATCTGAGTTAGTGACACAATAAATGCTATGTAACAATTACGATCATGAATTGTTGAAATACAAGAAACTCTAAATACAATATACATAGAATGACGTATTTTCTCAATGATTATGTTTATGTCTACAATTCAGCCCCAGTGGCCAAATCACTAGACAAGGCTAGTTTATCATATCTACCATATTTTCCAATACATGATTAATAATAATCGATATGATGGAACAAACATCTGAAACTGATGCATCCAACAAATTAACCCTTAGTAGGGCAAGTCGGTGTCAGAACACAGACAAGATAACCATTAACCTTAGAAGCCGGATACAGCGGGAGCAATGAAAGTTGCTATGTAACCCTATCCCCAATATGAATGACCTGCGAGTATACAACTACCACTCAACAGGAGACACCATTATAGGGGAAAGGGAAAAAAGGGACAAAAGAAACAATAACGAAGCGGCTGTGAAAACACTTGATGGGGAAAGGACCTGGAGTTGTAGGCTTCACTCCTAGTCTTGTCACTCCAGCTGTCTAGTCCTGTGTTCCCTGTAATAAAACACAAGCACAACACATATGTAATAGCCACAGATGTAGAATGAGTAAGGCACATAAGAATCTATGTGTAAGCACTTACGTTTAAACTTGCTGCACTCATCCTCACGTAAAAAATACAAAAGCCAAAAATAAACCAAAGAAATTATATAAGCACTCCTTCAATAGGAATCACAATGCCTGCGCTCTATCTTGCTGAGGAATTGTACCCCATAAGTCATAATATAAAAGCGTACTTAGCTGGGTAGATACAATCCAGAGTAGGCATATGTATGTTCCACTGCAGGGTAAATCCAAAAGCAAAGGAAGCTATATTGAATTCATAGGAGCTCCCACGCTGTTCCTGCGTGTTAATATGAAACAAGAAAATGTCGTACACTGTTCCTAGCCTCTCAATGACTCATGGTCGCGCTTCAGCGCGTTTGACTTTCCCACGGAAGAACAATGCCTAAACTTCTCTGAGCCACTCAACAGCTCGTAAATGCGCTCCAGCACCTGTGAAAAAGAAACCCCAAAGAAACAAGGAAAAAGTGCTCAGAGCCTCTCAACGGCTCGTAGACACGCTCCAGCACATTTTGGAAAGGTGAATCCCCAAGGGTAACGGAAAATGAACTCCAAGCCACTCAACGGCTCTTGGTCACGCTTCAGCGCGTTTGACATTCCCAAAATCAGCAAAGGAAAAAGAACTCCGAGCCTTGTAACGGCTCGTAGATGCGCTCCAGCGCGTTTGACACGGAAGAGCCTGGAGTCACACAGCTGCTTACTATTGTGCTCCAGCGCATCTCCTGGTATCCGCGAAATGCCAGCAGGAAGGGAAGGGACTGAAGTCAGGTAGGAGACGTGGAATCTGAAGTCTCCCAAATCGAGCGTGCTGTAACACTGGATCAAGAAACAGCCTGTCCAGGTGAATGAATTCTCACGATTGACAAGCACCGAGCTGCTTGTAGGCAGTGCTTATGTAGATCCCTGAGTGCAAAACCCATGAGATCCTCTCTTCAAGGATTATGGGTGATGTAGTCTTACCACACACACATCCATTCATCCTATATCTAGTATGTGTTTCCCTCTACACTATCTGTGCCTAATCAGGACAGAACCCCCTCTCAACGACAGACGTCCCGGCGGTACACCAGGCCGAGAGGGAAACTGCAAGTGGAAATGCCTAAGAAGCCCCGGGCAGTGAAGGTTGGCTCTAGGCTCCCACGAGCAGTTCTCAGGACCATACCCCTTCCAGTCAATGATATAATGCACCTGCCCTCTGATGAGTTTGGAATCGAGAATTCGCTTGACCTCGTATTCCATTTCCCCATCGACGTCCAGAGGCTGTGGTTTTAAGGGCAGTCTAGTCTGTGGGAGACAGGGCCTTAACAGGGAAACATGAAACACCGGATGGATGTTCCAAGAAGAGGGGAGTGACAATCTCATTGCAACAGGGTTGACTATTCTGTCTATAGGATAGGGACCCAAGAACTTAGGTTTCAGCTGGGCGTTACCCTTCAGTCGCAGATGTTTAGTGTCGAGCCATACTCTATCCCCCACACTATAAGAAGGTGCTGGGGAACGTTTCTTATCCGCATAATGCTTATCATATGATTGTGCTTTGGCTAACTGCGCTTTTGCATCCTGCAAAACTGCTCTGAGATGTGCATGATGTTCCTGAATGGTGGGATGTCTAGATTGCATAGGCCATTCAAAGGGTAACATATTAGGATGATGTCCAGTTAGGCAATAGAAAGGGGAACACCCCAGAGTAGAATGCTTCGCGTTATTATATGCGAATTCTGCCATCCACAGAAGTGTGCTCCATTCTTCTTCATGTAGGAGAGTGAAGCATCTGAGGTACTGTTCTAGCGTCTGGTTCAGTCTTTCGGTTTTGCGGTCTGTCTGCGGATGGTAGCTAGTGGAGAGACGTGCATCTACTTTCATAACATCACATGGCGCCTTCCAGAACCTAGAAGTAAATTGGGTTCCCGATCAGTAATGATTACTGCTGGTATTCCATGAGAGTGCACAATATGCTGCAAAAACGCTTGGGCCAATTCCACTGAGGTTGGTTATTTCGTCATCGCAATAAAGTGTCCCACCTTCGTCAGGTGATCAATGACGACCAGTATGGTATTGTAACCTGAGCTGGGAGGCATATCTACAATGAAATCCATGGACAGCATGTGCCAAGGGAACGGAGGTATGGGTATGGTTTGAAGCAATCCACAAGGCCTTTTGTTTTGGGCTTTCCCTTGGGTACAAATGGCACATTCGGACACGTATTTCGAGGTGTCCGCCTGTAGTGATACCCACCAAAAATGCCTTTTCATAGCCTGAACAGTTTTCTGAATCCCCAGGTGTCCACCCAGTGTAGAGTCATGGATCTAGCGTAAGGCTTGCTGTTGTAAGGGACCTTCCGGGATATATAGCCTTTCATCATGCTATAGTAGATTGTTTATGACTGAACGGTGTTCGGGGTCTTCTTTTACCCAAGCCTGATAATCCATTCCAGCGGTTTGTTTTCTCACCTCGCCCAAAAAGTCCTTCGTATTCGTCAAGGCCAGTATTTCCTCCGGAAAGGAAGCTTTATGCAGTACTGGTACTTGACTGGATTCAGGAGTAAGAGCCAGTCTTGACAGCGCATCTGCTTTGCCATTTTGAGGTCCTGGACGGTACTGCATCACAAAGTCAAAATCAGAGAAGAATAGTGACCAGTGGAGTTGTCTAGGTGTTAAGGCTCTTGCAGTTTTCAGAAACAGCAGGTTCCGATGATCGGTGTATATCTCAACGGTGTGTTTAGCCCCCAATAGGTAGTGTCTCCACTCTTCACACGCTCTCTTGATAGCCAGGAGTTCTTTGTCTGTAATACTGTAGTTGACCTCACAGTACGACAATTTCTTGGAGAAGAAGGCCACGGGATGGAGTTGGCCTGTTTCAGGATGTCTTTGAGATAGGATGCCACCGATGGCGTAATGTGATGCATCCGTCTCTACCACGAACGGAAGAGTGGCATCGGGATGTCTCAACACGGGTGCTCGTGTGAAGCAGTTCTTTAGAGTTTGGAAGGCCTGTTGTGCTGAGTCAGTCCAGAGAAAAGTTGCTCCTTTCCTTAACAGGTGTTAAGGGTTGTATAATTCTAGAGAACTCTTTTATAAACCTCCGATGAAAATTAGCGAAGCCTAGAAAGCTCTGTAAGGCTTTTACGCTGGAGGGCAATTCCTACTGAATGATGGCTTGTATCTTTTTATCGTCCATACATAGACCGTTTGGTCCTATGACGTAACCTAGAAACTCTGCTTCAGTGGCGTGGAAAAGACATTTCTCCAACTTGGCATAGAGATCGAACTGCTGCAAACGTTCCAGTACCGCTGTTACATGAAGGACATGCTCTTCTATGGATGCTGAGTAGATCAGGATGTCGTCAATATAGACGATGCAGGACACGTTCCAACAGTCCCCACAGGACTTCATCCATAAAATACTGGAATGCGGCAGGTGCATTGCAGAGCCCGAAGGGCATGACCTGGTATTCATACAACCCAAACTTCGTCCGAAAGGCTGTCTTCCATTCGTCACCTCGCCGCACCCGCACTAGATGGTAAGCTCCCCTTAGGTCCAGTTTGGTGAACACTTTGGCTCCCTTCAACTGGTCCAACAAAACAGGTATCAAGGGCAGTGGATACCTGTTCTTTATCGTCACTCTGTTAATAAGCCAATAGTCTATGCAAGCCCTTAAGCCACTTTCTTTCTTCAGTATGAAGAATAACGGCGAGGAGGCAGGGGAGGAAGAAAGACGTATGAACCCAGAAGACAGCAACTCGTCAAGATAATGTTGCAGGTACGTGGTTTCGGCCTCTGTAAGAGTGTAGATACGACTGCATGGAATGAAGGCTCCTGGCACCAAGTCAATCACACAATTATAGTCCCTATGAGGGGGTAGCTTCCCTGCTTCATGTTTACTGAATATGGGATGGAACCGCTTGTACTCATCAGGTAACGTGGAGATACAACACAAGATCTTTTCGTTGCATCCGATAGCGAGTAGACCAGCAGGATTCTCTGCAACGTCTGTGTTCTGTACCCTGTCTCTAGTGCAGTGTTCTTTATAGAAAGAGGAGTTCAGGGAGACGGTGCGTGCTGCCCATTGCACCAAAGGATCATGAAGAGTTAGCCAGGGCATACCCAATATGAGTTTGAAGTGGGGGGCATCGATTACATCGAATTCTATATATTCAAAATGTCTCTCTCCGACTTGCATCAGAACCAACTGTTTGTCGAAACGTACAGGGCCCGACGTTTACGCAGTACCATCTCCCGCCTTCACTGGTTCCGGTGTCGTCTTTCGTATACAGGGAACTCCGATTTCTTGGGCGTACTGCTGATCAATAAAATTACCAGTAGACCCAGAATCCAGCAATGCATGTACTGCTATAGGTTCCCCACTGGGTAATTCCAGCGTAACACATACGTTCATATGAGCCACCGATGTTTGAACTGTATTGGCCACGGCCGATGAGACCTCTTCCTCCATAGGCCTCAAACAAGGGTCTCTGTCTTGTTTGAGTACATCAGTTTCCCAGAGCCTCTGAGGTATAATTCACTACGGGTAGGTTCCATGCTCCTGGGTTTACCTTGTTCACAAGCTTGGATCTGGTCTTGCAGTCTTTGATGCAGTGTCCAGGTTTCCCACAGTACATACACAATCTCTGTGTTCTTCTTTTTTCTCTTTCATCTTGACTTATGGGCCCTCGTATTCCACTGATTTGCTAGTCTGTTCCATCTGTGGTATGCGAGTGTTCCTCCAGTACGGGCTTAGGGCGCGGCAGATAGTACCTTGTTTCCGTTCGGTTCATGTCTCCTTTTCGCTCCTGGAGCCGATGATCCAACTGTACAGTGAGGTCTATTAGTTCCTCGCTAGTATTAGGCATATGCACCACTTGTGCCAATACATCCTTTAGTTCCCCTCTCAGCCCTTGATAGAACAAGGATGTTCTTTTTTCCACCGGCCAATTGGTTTCAACTAGGAGTCTGTTGAAGGTGGTGATGTATGTAAGCAGGTCTTGTGTGCCCTGTTTAGGGGAAATGAGTTCTCTTTCTAGTGATAGCTGATGTGCCTTTCTATCAAACAACTTGCGCATTTCAATGCAGAAATCCGAAAAATTGTACAGAACGGGATCATCTCTCTCTATAAGGGGTAAGGACCAGCTATCCGCATTACCACCCAAATAGGACATAACAAAGGCCGTCTTTGCCTGGTCATTAGGAAACACTGCAGGTTTGCACATAAAATGTAGTCTACATTGCCCCAAAAATA
The DNA here is from genome assembly GCA_963921515.1 of Calotriton arnoldi. Lineage (NCBI taxonomy): Eukaryota > Metazoa > Chordata > Amphibia > Caudata > Salamandridae > Calotriton > Calotriton arnoldi. The sequence goes on along the minus strand of CAWUFW010004401.1, from coordinate 605,062 downwards.
TCCCAAACTTCTTGGGGTCCCCAAAGAACCTTTCAAGAGGTGCTAGGGCAGCTGCATGGGCTGTATCACTTGTATGGAGGAGGGACCTGCCTGGGAAGAATTAGAAAAAGAGGTAGTCAAGGGCCCAGCAACAGGAGTACCCCCTCCCTGGGCATGGTCTTCCCGCCGGGAATTGGAGTCATGGGATGTAAGAGGGGGTGATAACGTCCAGTCCTTGACATAGGAGCCCCCCTGGCACCGGTATGGCTAGTACGAGACAGACCCGCTACTTCCCGTCTCATAGTGCCCATCTCATTTCTGAATTCTAAATTTTCCCCTCGAAAAGCATCTACCTCTATCCGCAACGCGGTTAAGGTCTCCAACACTGACGTGAGTACAGTGGTAGTATCTATCGCTCAGGCCGTAGGTACACGTGGGCTTGTCAATCTGTCAGAACACAGACAAGATAACTACTAACCTTAGAAGCCGGATACAGCGGGAGCGATGAAAGATGCTATATAACCCTATCCCCAATATGGAATGACCTGCGAGTATATGACTACCACTCAACAGGAGACACCATTATAGGGGAAAGGGAAAAAAGGGACAAAAGAAACAATAACAAAGCGGCAGTGAAAACACTCAATGGGGAAAGGACCTGGAATTGTAGGCTTCACTCCTAGTCTTGTCACTCCAGCTGTCTAGCCCCGTGTTCCCTGTAATAAAACACAAGCACAACACATATGTAATAGCCACAGATGTAGAATGAGTAAGGCACATAAGTATCTATGTGTAAGCACTTACGTTTAAACTTGCTGCACTCATCCTCACGTAAAAAATACAAAAGCCAAAAATAAACCAATGAAATTATATAAGCACTCTTTAATAGGAATCACAATGCCTGCGCTCTATCCTGCTGAGGAATTGTACCCCATAAGTCATAATATAACAGTGTACTTAGCTGGGTAGATACAATCCAGATTAGGCATATGTATGTTCCGCTGCAGGGGTTAATCCAAAAGCAAAGGAAGCTACATTGAATTCATAGGAGTTCCCACGCTGTTCCTGCGTGTTAATATGAAACAAGAAAATGTCGTACACTGTTCCTAGCCTCTCAATGACTCATGGTCGCGCTTCAGCGCATGTGACTTTCTCAGGCAAGAACAATGCCTAAACTTCTCCGAGCCACTCAACAGCTCGTAAACGTGCTCCAGCGCGTGTGAAGGAGAAACCCCAAAGAAACAAGGAAAAAGTGCTCAGAGCCTCTCAACGGCTTGTAGACGCGCTCCAGCACGTTTTTGGAAAGGCGAATGCCCAAGGGTAACGGAAAAGGAACTCCGAGCCACTCAACGGCTCTTTGTCGCGCTTCAGCGCGTTTGACATCCCCAAAATCAGCAAAGGAAAAAGAACTCCGAGCCTCGTAACGGCTCGTAGATGCGCTCCAGTGTGTTTGACACGGAAGAGCCTGGAGTCACACAGCTGCTTACTATTGTGCTCCAGCGCGTTTCCCGGTATCCGCGAAATGCCAGCAGGAAGGGAAGGGACTGAAGTCAGGAAGGAGACGTGGAATCTGAAGTCTCCCAAATCAAGCGTGCTGTAACACAGGATCAAGAAACAGACTATCCAGGTGAATGAATTCTCACGATTGACAAGCACCGAGCTGCTTGTAGGCAGTGCTTATGTAGATCCCTGAGTGCAAAACCCATGTGATACTCTCTTCAAGGATTATGGGTGATGTAGTCTTACCACACACACATCCATTCGTCCTATATCTAGTATGTGTTTCCCTCTACACTATCTGCGCCTAATCGTGACAGTCTGTCATGATAACTTCATCTTATAACTACTTAACCCCTTCGGTGCTTATGACGAGCTGGACTCGTCATGGCACACAGTGCTCGTGTGCTCATGACGAGTCCAGCTCGTCATAAGACCACTCACGGGGGAAGCGCTGGCGCTCCCCCGTGGGAATCCGATCGTCGGGTTTTTTGAGGGAAGGCAGGGGAAGGACTTCCCCTGCCTCCCCCACCCCCCGCCCTCCCATCAATGACGTCAGCGTGCGAGGCGCGCTGACATCATTGAGGGTTTCCTTTCTTCCCCGACGCGCTGGAAGCCATTTGCTTCCAGCGCGTCGAGCAATAAGGTGAGTTTTGGCTCGGGGAGGGGGGTTTGATTCTAAAAGAGACATCGAGGGAAAGGAAAGGGTTTTCCTTTCCCCGATGCCTCTTTTGTGCATTCCTGCTGCACGATCATGTGATCGTGCAGCAGGAATGCCTACGAGGCACAATTCGTGAGCGTGGAGATGTGCCTTCTCTCCATTTACACCCTGAAAAGTTAGCTGTAATACTTGATGGAGGTCTTTGCATCCTTGAATTTCTCGAGCGCAATGCTTACCGATCCCTGTGCTTTCGGCGCGGTGGCAAAGTTACAGACACACTGGTCACTGGAGACAATTGTTCTGGTCCTTTACGCAGCTGTAGTGTAGGAAAGGCACTATACATTTACCCAACGAGGTAGCACTTACTGATTAGCCAGTAGAAAGTACTCCAGTTGAGTAGAGGTATTGCACAAAACGGTGGCATCTTCGTGGATAAATATGCAGGGCAGATGTGCCTTCTCTCCATTTCCAACGTGAAAAGTTAGCTGTAATCCTTGATGGAGGTCTTTGCATCCTTCATTTTCTCAAGCGCAATTCTCGTGTAGAATTCGTGAGCGTGGAGATGTGCATTCTCTCCATTTACACCCTGAAAAGTTAGCTGTAATCCTTGATGGAGGTCTTTGCATCCTTGAATTTCTCGAGCGCAGTGCTCGTGTAGTTCCTGTGACCAGGAGGTTCCTTCTCCTCGTCTGCCGCTGCGATCCTGCTCTGACCCTTTATAAACAAGAGGCATGTGAACGGGGCTAGAAGCCCCGCTCGTTTGGCCCCGCCACACATACACTAGCGGTATGCAACGTATGCCCGCCCTTCCCCCACTATGATGGACAGCTTACCGATCCCGGTGCTTTCGGCGCGGTGGCAAAGTTACAGACACACAGGTCACTGGAGACAATTCTTCTGGTCCTTTACGCAGCTGTAGTGTAGGAAAGGCACTATACATTTACCCAACGAGGTAGCACTTACTGATTAGCCAGTAGAAAGTACTCCAGTTGAGTAGAGGTATTGCACAAAACAGTGGCATCTTCGTGGATAAATATGCAGGGCAGATGTGCCTTCTCTCCATTTCCAACGTGAAAAGTTAGCTGTAATCCTTGATGGAGGTCTTTGCATCCTTCATTTTCTCGAGCGCAATTCTCGTGTAGAATTCGTGAGCGTGGAGATGTGCATTCTCTCCATTTACACCCTGAAAAGTTAGCTGTAATCCTTGATTGAGGTCTTTGCATCCTTAAATTTCTCGAGCGCAATTCTCGTGTAGTTCCTGTGACCATGAGGTTCCTTCTCCTCGTCTGCCGCTGAGATCCTGCTCTGACCCTTTATAAACAAGAGGCATGTGAATGGGGCTAGAAGCCCCGCTCGTTTGGCCCCGCCACACATACACTAGCGGTATGCAACGTATGCCCGCCCTTCCCCCACTATGATGGACAGCTTACCGATCCCGGTGCTTTCGGCGCGGTGGCAAATTTACAGACACACAGGTCACTGGAGACAATTCTTCTGGTCCTTTACGCAGCTGTAGTGTAGGAAAGGCACTATACATTTACCCAACGAGGTAGCACTTACTGATTAGCCAGTAGAAAGTACTCCAGTTGAGTAGAGGTATTGCACAAAACGGTGGCATCTTCGTGGATAAATATGCAGGGCAGATGTGCCTTCTCTCCATTTCCAACGTGAAAAGTTAGCTGTAATCCTTGATGGAGGTCTTTGCATCCTTCATTTTCTCGAGCGCAATTCTCGTGTAGAATTTGTGAGCGTGGAGATGTGCATTCTCTCCATTTACACCCTGAAAAGTTAGCTGTAATCCTTGATGGAGGTCTTTGCATCCTTGAATTTCTCGAGCGCAATGCTCGTGTAGTTCCTGTGACCATGAGGTTCCTTCTCCTCGTCTGCCGCTGAGATCCTGCTCTGACCCTTTATAAACAAGAGGCATGTGAACGGGGCTAGAAGCCCCGCTCGTTTGGCCCCGCCACACATACACTAGCGGTATGCAACGTATGCCCGCCCTTCCCCCACTATGATGGACAGCTTACCGATCCCGGTGCTTTCGGCGCGGTGGCAAAGTTACAGACACACAGGTCACTGGAGACAATTCTTCTGGTCCTTTACGCAGCTGTAGTGTAGGAAAGGCACTATACATTTACCCAACGAGGTAGCACTTACTGATTAGCCAGTAGAAAGTACTCCAGTTGAGTAGAGGTATTGCACAAAACGGTGGCATCTTCGTGGATAAATATGCAGGGCAGATGTGCCTTCTCTCCATTTCCAACGTGAAAAGTTAGCTGTAATCCTTGATGGAGGTCTTTGCATCCTTCATTTTCTCGAGCGCAATTCTCGTGTAGAATTCGTGAGCGTGGAGATGTGCCTTCTCTCCATTTACACCCTGAAAAGTTAGCTGTAATCCTTGATGGAGGTCTTTGCATCCTTGAATTTCTCGAGCGCAATGCTCGTGTAGTTCCTGTGACCAGGAGGTTCCTTCTCCTCGTCTGCCGCTGAGATCCTGCTCTGACCCTTTATAAACAAGAGGCATGTGAACGGGCCTAGAAGCCCCGCTCGTTTGGCCCCGCCACACATACACTAGCGGTATGCAACGTATGCCCGCCCTTTCCCCACTATGATGGACAGCTTACTCAAAGGACCCCGGCGCTTTCGGCGCGGTGGCAAAGTTACAGACACACAGGTCACTGGAGACAATTCTTCTGGTCCTTTACGCAGCTGTAGTGTAGGAAAGGCACTATACATTTACCCAACGAGGTAGCACTTACTGATTAGCCAGTAGAAAGTACTCCAGTTGAGTAGAGGTATTGCACAAAATGGTGGCATCTTCGTGGATAAATATGCAGGGCAGATGTGCCTTCTCTCCATTTACACCCTGAAAAGTTAGCTGTAATCCTTGATGGAGGTCTTTGCATCCTTGAATTTCTCGAGCGCAATGCTCGTGTAGTTCCTGTGACCAGGAGGTTCCTTCTCCTCGTCTGCCGCTGAGATCCTGCTCTGACCCTTTATCCCCTTCGGTGCTTATGACGAGCTGGACTCGTCATGGCACACAGTGCTCGTGACGAGTCCAGCTCGTCATAAGACCACCCACGGGGAAGCGCTGGCGCTCCCCCGTGGGAATCTGATCGTTAGGTTTTTTTTTTGGGGAGGCAGGGGAAGGGCTTCCTCCCGCCCCATCAATGACGTCAGCGCGCGAGGTGCGCTGACATCATTGAGGGTTTCCCTTTCTTCCCCGACGCGCTGGAAGCCATTTGCTTCCAGCGCGTCGGGGAAATCAGGTGAGGTTTGGCTCGGGGAGGGGGGGGTTTGTATCAAAAGAGGCATCGAGGGAAAGGAAAGGGTTTTCCTTTCCCCCGATGCCTCTTTTGTGCATTCCTGCTGCACGATCATGTGATCGTGCAGCAGGAATGCCCACTAGGCACCAGGGTTTTTTTAATTTTTGTGTTGGGGAGTGGCCAAAAGGGCAAGGGTTGCTCCCCTTTTACGGGTGTGAATATTTTATTTATACTGTTAGGCCCACCTACCCCTTAGCTTGGCTGGTGGATTGTGTGTGGACTGGTGCATTATTTGCATATGTGATTGTAATGTTTTTTTCCTCCTTTTTATTCTAGTGTAAAGCTTTTGATTCCTGTTTGCGGTTTCGGCAGTTGTGGTTCTGCAGTTTTGTGTAATTGCATTTATTTGGTAAGAAAAATATTTTTGTTGTGTGTACTCCAAATGAGTATTATTGTCATGCATGAATGAATTTTTTTGTAAGTGGTGCCATAATGGCAGCATATTTGTTAGTGTTCAGAGCATGAAATTCTTTGCGATGTTTTGCATTGTCTTATGTGTAATTTTTTTTTCTTCTTCTTTTTTAGTGGGATATTGTTGATCCTTACTGTGTCTGTGCAGAGTAGGTGGTGGTGAGTCTAGCTGCTTCTGTCACGTGAGTGGTATAGTGTTGGAGTATATAGGTCTTTGTGATAAAGCTACATTTTGTTTATTTCTTTTTTTTTACAAAGGGTTTGTTGTTGTTGACTTGTTTGACAAGTAACCTTTATTAGTAAGCATTATGGCTAGCCGTAGAATTACTGCTCAGCAGGTGGTTGGTTTGCTTCTTGAATCTTCCTCTGAGCAGGATTATGAGACTGACAGTGCGTCTGAGGGAGAGGAGGGAGGGGAAGATTCAGGCAGTGAGTTTTCTCTCCACATGGAATCATCGGATGATGAAGGTACTCTCAGTGCAGATGAAGTGCCAGATTTAGAGGAGGATACTACTGTGCCGATGGTGCAAGAGGCATCTGGATTGCAGCCTGGGGCTGCTAGGCTTCCTACTGGAAGTGCTGGACTCTGGGTTGATCCAAACATGGTGCAGCCGGTGTTGCCTGCCTTTAGTGGTTATGCAGGGTGTAAAGTGGATTGTGAACATTATTTGCCTATACAGTATTTTCAGTTGTTTATGGATGATGTATTTTTGGGTGAGATTGTTGAGCAGACTAATTTGTATGCTGAACAGTTTTTGAGGGACAACAGTGCCAGACTTAGGCCCCATTCTAGAGCTACCCGGTGGAGTCCCACAAATCTGGAAGAGATGAAGAAGTTTTTGGGTTTGACTTTTTTGATGGGTTTGATAAGGAAGCCGTCCATGGGTTCATATTGGTCTACCAGTCCCTTGATGGCAACGGCCATATTTCCTGCAGTTATGACTCGTGATCGGTATTTACTTTTGCTTCGGATGCTGCATTTTGTTGATAATGGTTTGGCGTTGCCACGAGATCACCCTGAATGTGACCGTCTTTTTAAGATTCGGCCTGTTCTTGATCACTTTGTAGATCGATTTTCAGAGATCTATACTCCAGGGAAAGAAATATCTATTGATGAGTCTTTGGTGCTGTTCAAGGGCCGTTTGGTTTTTAGGCAGTACATTCCTAGCAAGAGGGCACGCTATGGAATTAAGCTGTATATGTTGTCTGAGAGTAGGACAGGATATGTTTTTAATTTGCGTGTGTACACTGGTAGGGATTCCACTATTGACCCCCCTGGTTGTCCGTCCACTTTAGTAGGAGTTTCAGAGAAAATTGTGTGGGAACTTGCTAGAGGACTGTTTAACAGAGGCCACCATTTGTACCTTGATAACTTCTACACTGCTGTGCAATTGTTTAAGGAATTGTTCAAAGTGGACACTTTTGCTTGTGGCACAATCCGCTCTAACCGTAAAGGTTATCCAAAAGAGCTTGTTTGCAAAAAACTTCAGAGGGGACAGTGCAGTGCCTTGCGTAGTGAGGAACTGCTAGCTGTGAAATTTGTGGACAGGAGGGATGTGTACATGCTGACTACCATCCATGATGAGAGTACTTCACCTGTGGCTGTTTGGGGTCAGATTGCTGAAGTGCGCAAACCTGTGTGCATTTTAGACTACAATAAGCACATGGGTGGTGTTGATAGAGTAGATCAGAGGTTGGAACCTTACACTGCTATTCGTAAGTCTTACATTTGGTATAAGAAGTTGGCCATCCATCTCTTCAATTTAGCAACTTTCAATGCTTTTGTTGTGTTCAAGGAGTGTTCTCCTGCGTCAAAGTTGACTTTTGTTCAGTTTCAGGAGTCTGTCATAGGCAGCCTTGTTGTTGTGGAACAGGCAAGTGTTCCTAGAGTTGGAGTGGTGGAGGATGTGGCTCGATTGAAAGATCGCCACTTTCCTGATCACATTCCTCCTACACTCTCAAAAGACTTTCCCACTAGGAGATGTAGAGTCTGTTGGCGAAGAGGTACGCGGAAGGAGACTCGTATGTACTGCCCTGAGTGTCCTTCTAACCCTGGGCTGTGTGTGCCTGCTTGTTATAGAGCGTACCACAAGCAAAAGAATTATTGGGAGCAACCATGAGTGGTAAAGTGAACTGCCTGGTCTGTAATGTTTAAGAATTGTTGTTCTGTTTCAAGGTTGGCATTAGTGCAATGTTTCTGATTTTGTGTTAGTAGATTTGTATCTATTTGCAATTTGTTTGTGTTTTCTTTTTTGTATAAAAAAATCCTAAATGTGATGGTGGTGTGTGTAGGCTGGTGCTTGGCTGGCGGTGTGCGTGGAGTGGCGCTCGGCTGGCAGTGTGTGAGTAGTGACTTGCTGCTGGTCACTACACACACTGCTAGCCGAGCGACACTCCACGCAATCCATCAGCTTGTGTGGTTGCTGTGTTAGGAATGTGGGCGTGTGAAAGTGATGGGCCCTTGAATGGCGCTGTCTGCTGGTGTGAGTGTTGTAATGTGATGGGCCCGCGGCTGGTGGTGTGAATGGTTTTGTATTTGTCACACGTATGAAAGGTGTATGAATGGCCTGTAAAGAGGTTGGTGCCTTGTCGTGGCTTTACAGCTCACGAGCTGTGAGTCAATGGTTCAGTTTCTCGTCCTTTCAATTATTAACAGTGCATTTCATTTTTGTGAAATCACTTGTTAATACAATTGTATATACTGAACCATCACTCACCCTCGTGCCAAATCCAACCAGTATGTGTGTGTGTGCTTGAGGATTAGATGGCTGTGCAGTAATATTTTTTTTTTGTCTTTCTCAAGCAGGGTGTACCTTGTCCCTTTTTGTGAATGTTGTAATGTGTTTGTTTCGTGCCTGGGGGTGTGAATGGTCTTGTGTGTATCACGTATGAAAGGTGTGTGAATGGCCTGTAAAGCGGTTGGGGCCTTGACGTGGCTTTACAGCTCACGAGCTGCGAGTCACTGGTTCCGTTTTTTGTCCTTTCAATTATTGACAGTGCATTTCATTTTTGTGAAATCTCTTGTTAATAAAATTGTATATACTGAACCATCACTTGCCCTCGTGCCAAATCCAACCAGTATGTGTGTGTGCTTGAGGAATAGATGGCTGTGCAGTAATCTTTGTCTTTTTAGTCTGTCTGCCAAGGTGTACATTCCGTCTAAGAATAACCTACCAACTGTAGATATTGTCGTAAGCGAAACACCCATGGGAGTACATGGTGATATCTCTCTTGTGGATCCCAACAAGTTATGGAACCCACAATGTCCTGCAAACCTCAAAATGTCTGTCACATTTTCCTTGCAATATTGTGCCAAAATTTTCACGCTGCAGAAATAAACAACACATTATCTCATTATGACCTGGTTTTGCAAGGGGGTCACCTGGGTTTTGGCCCGGGGCTCGGCGGCCACATAGGAAACCTACCAAACCCACACATTTCTGAAAAGTAGACACCCGGGGGCTTCCAGGGAGGTATGGCTTGCGTGGATCCCCAACGTTTCCTTACCCAGAATCCCTGCAAACCTCACTTTTAGCTGAAAAAATCACTTTTTTCACACATTTTTGTGTGGGAAAGTGTGGCATCACTGGCCTCACACAAATTTCCTACCACCCAGCGTTCTCCCAGGTCTCCCGATAAAAATGGTGCCTCACTTGTGTGGGAGGCCCAAGTACCCGCGACAGGCAAGGGCCCACAACGTAGTGAGGCGACCTCAAAATGGCCTTTCACAAAACCACCTGGTTTTGCAAGGGGAGTCACCTGGGTTTTTGGCCCGTGCTCGGCGGCCATCTAGGTAAACCTACCAAACCCACACATTTCTGAAAAGTAGACACCCGGGGGCTTCCAGGGAGGTATGGCTTGCGTGGATCCCCCAACGTTTCCTTACCCAGAATCCCTTGCAAACCTCAATTTTAGCTGAAAAAAATCACTTTTTCACACATTTTTGTGTGGGAAAGTGTGGCATCACTGGCCTCACACAAATTTCCTACCACCCAGCGTTCCCCAGGTCTCCCGATAAAAATGGTGCCTCACTTGTGTGGGAGGCCCAAGTACCCGCGACAGGCAAGGGCCCACTAACGTAGTGAGGCGACCTCAAAATGGCCTTTCACAAAACCACCTGGTTTTGCAAGGGGAGTCACCTGGGTTTTTGGCCTGTGCTCGGCGGCCATCTAGGGAAACCTACCAAACCCACACATTTCTGAAAAGTAGACACCCGGGGCTTCCAGGAGGTATGGCTTGCGTGGATCCCCCAACGTTTCCTTACCCAGAATCCCTTGCAAACCTCAATTTTAGCTGAAAAAATCACTTTTTTCACACATTTTTGTATGGGAAAGTGTGGCATCACTGGCCTCACACAAATTTCCTACCACCAGCGTTCCCCCAGGTCTCCCGATAAAAATAGTGCCTCACTTGTGTGGGAGGCCCAAGTGCCCGCGACAGGCAAGGGCCCAAAACGTAGTGAGGCGACCTCAAAATGGCCTTTCACAAAACCACCTGGTTTTGCAAGGAAGTCACCTGGGTTTTTGGCCCTGTGCTCGGCGGCCATCTAGGAAACCTACCAAACCCACACATTTCTGAAACGTAGACACCCGGGGCTTCCAGGGAGGTATGGCTTGCGTGGATCCCCAACGTTTCCTTACTGAGAATCTCCTGCAAACCTCACTTTTAGCTGAAAAAATCACTTTTTTCACACATTTTTGTGTGGGAAAGTGTGGCATCACTGGCCTCACACAAATTTCCTACCACCCAGTGTTCCCCCAGGTCTCCCGATAAAAATGGTGCCTCACTTGTGTGGGAGGCCCAAGTACCGCGACAGGCAAGGGCCCAAAACATTTTTTGATAGGCAATGTTGATGTTGCCTCAAAACGTTTTGTGTCCTTGCCTGTCGCGGGTACTTGGGCCTCCCACACAAGTGAGGCACCATTTTTATCGGGAGACCTGGGGGAACGCTGGGTGGTAGGAAATTTGTGTGAGGCCAGTGATGCCACACTTTCCCACACAAAAATGTGTGAAAAAAGTGATTTTTTCAGCTAAAATTGAGGTTTGCAAGGGATTCTGGGTAAGGAAACGTTGGGGGATCCACGCAAGCCATACCTCCCTGGAAGCCCCGGGTGTCTACTTTTCAGAAATGTGTGGGTTTGGTAGGTTTCCCTAGATGGCCGCCGAGCACAGGGCCAAAAACCCAGGTGACTCCCTTGCAAAACCAGGTGGTTTTGTGAAAGGCCATTTTGAGGTCGCCTCACTACGTTGTGGGCCCTTGCCTGTCGCGGGTACTTGGGCCTCCCACACAAGTGAGGCACCATTTTTATCGGGAGACCTGGGGGAACGCTGGGTGGTAGGAAATTTGTGTGAGGCCAGTGATGCCACACTTTCCCACACACAAAATGTGTGAAAAAAGTGATTTTTTTCAGCTAAAATTGAGGTTTGCAAGGGATTCTGGGTAAGGAAACGTTGGGGGATCCACGCAAGCCATACCTCCCTGGAAGCCCCCGGGTGTCTACTTTTCAGAAATGTGTGGGTTTGGTAGGTTTACCTAGATGGCCGCCGAGCACGGGCCAAAAACCCAGGTGACCCCTTGCAAAACCAGGTGGTTTTGAGATAGGCAATTTTGAGGTCGCCTCACTACGTTGTGGGCCCTTGCCTGTCGCGGGTACTTGGGCCTCCCACACAAGTGAGGCACCATTTTTATCGGGAGACCTGGGGGAACGCTGGGTGGTAGGAAATTTGTGTGAGGCCAGTGATGCCACACTTTCCCACACACAAATGTGTGAAAAAAGTGATTTTTTCAGCTAAAATTGAGGTTTGCAAGGGATTCTGGGTAAGGAAACGTTGGGGGATCCACGCAAGCCATACCTCCCTGAAGCCCCCGGGTGTCTACTTTTCAGAAATGTGTGGGTTTGGTAGGTTTCCCTAGATGGCCGCCGAGCACAGGGCCAAACACCCAGGTGACTCCTTGCAAAACCAGGTGGTTTTGTGAAAGGCCATTTGAGGTCGCCTCACTACGTTGTGGGCCCTTGCCTGTCGCGGGTACTTAGGCCTCCCACACAAGTGAGGCACCATTTTTATCGGGAGACCTGGGGGAACGCTGGGTGGGTAGGAAATTTGTGTGAGGCCAGTGATGCCACACTTTCCCACACAGAAATGTGTGAAAAAAGTGATTTTTTCAGCTAAAATTGAGGTTTGCAAGGGATTCTGGGTAAGGAAACGTTGGGGGATCCACGCAAGCCATACCTCCCTGGAAGTCCCCGGGTGTCTACTTTTCAGAAATGTGTGGGTTTGGTAGGTTTACCTAGATGGCCGCCGAGCACAGGGCCAAAAACCCAGGTGACGCCCCTTGCAAAACCAGGTGGTTTTGAGATAGGCAATTTTGAGGTCGCCTCACTACGTTGTGGGCCCTTGCCTGTCGCAGGTACTTGGGCCTCCCACACAAGTGAGGCACCATTTTTATCGGGAGACCTGGGGGAACGCTGGGTGGTAGGAAATTTGTGTGAGGCCAGTGATGCCACACTTTCCCACACACAAATGTGTGAAAAAGTGATTTTTCTAGCTAAAATTGAGGTTTGCAAGGGATTCTGGGTAAGGAAACGTTGGGGGATCCACGCAAGCCATACCTCCCTGGAAGCCCCCGGGTGTCTACTTTTCAGAAATGTGTGGGTTTGGTAGGTTTCCCTAGATGGCCGCCAGAGCACAGGGTCCAAAAACCCAGGTGACCCCCTTGCAAAACCAGGTGGTTTTGTGAAAGGCCATTTTGAGGTCGCCTCACTACGTTGTGGGCCCTTGCCTGTCGCGGGTACTTGGGCCTCCCACACAAGTGAGGCACCATTTTTATCGAGAGACCTGGGGGAACGCTGGGTGGTAGGAAATTTGTGTGAGGCCAGTGATGCCACACTTTCCCACACACAAATGTGTGAAAAAAGTGATTTTTTCAGCTAAAATTGAGGTTTGCAAGGGATTCTGGGTAAGGAAACGTTGGGAGATCCACGCAAGCCATACCCATCCTGGAAGCCCCTGGGTGTCTACTTTTCAGAAATGTGTAGTGTTTGCTAGGTTTCCCTAGGTGCCGGCAGAGCGTAGGGTTCAAAAACTACAGCTAGGCACTTTGCCAAAACAAGGGTCATTTTTCACTGCGAAATTGAGGTGTGACTCACGTTGCGTTTTGCGCCGTTTCCTGTCGCAGGCACTAGGGCCGACCCACACAAGTGAGGTACCATTTTTCTCGTAAGACTTTGGGGGACGCGGGGTGGGTGGAAATTTGTGGATCCACGCAGATTCCAGAACTTTCCACACACAGAAATGTGTGGAAAATGTGTTTTTTTGGACAATTTTTTATGTTTGCAAGGGATTCTGGGTAACAGAACCTGGTGGGAGGCAGTCAAGTCACCCCATCCTGGATTCCCCTGGGTGTCTAGTTTTCAAAAATGTATAGGTTTGCTAGGTTTCCCTAGGTGCCGGCAGAGCGTAGGGTTCAAAAACTACAGCAAGGCACTTTGCCAAAACCAGGGTCATTTTTGCACTGCGAAATTGAGGTGTGACCACGTTGCGTTTTGCGCCGTTTCCTGTCGCAGGCACTAGGCCGACCCACACAAGTGAGGTACCATTTTTCTCGTAAGACTTTGGGGGAACGCGGGGTGGGTAGGAAATTTGTGGATCCACGCAGATTCCAGAACTTTCCCACCACAGAAATGTGGGGAAAATGTGGTTTTTTGGACAATTTTTTATGTTTGCAAGGGATTCTGGGTAACAGAAACCTGGTGGGAGGCAGTCAAGTCACCCCATCCTGGATTCCCCTGGGTGTCTAGTTTTCAAAAATGTATAGGTTTGCTAGGTTTCCCTAGGTGCCGGCAGAGCTAGGGTTCAAAAACTACAGCTAGGCACTTTGCCAAAAACAGGGTCATTTTTCACTGCGAAATTGAGGTGTGACCACGTTGCGTTGTGCGCCGTTTCCTGTCGCAGGCACTAGGGCCGACCCACACAAGTGAGGTACCATTTTTCTCGTAAGACTTTGGGGAACGCGGGGTGGGTGGAAATTTGTGGATCCACGCAGATTCCAGAACTTTCCACCACAGAAATGTGTGGAAAATGTGTTTTTTTCGGACAATTTTTTATGTTTGCAAGGGATTCTGGGTAACAGAACCTGGTGGGAGGCACGTCAAGTCACCCCATCCTGGATTCCCCTGGGTGTCTAGTTTTCAAAAATGTATAGGTTTGCTAGGTTTCCCTAGGTGGCCGGCAGAGCGTAGGGTTCAAAAACTACAGGCGAGGCACTTTGCCAAAACCAGGGTCATTTTTCACTGCGAAATTGAGGTGTGACCACGTTGCGTTTTGCGCCGTTTCCTGTCGCAGGCACTAGGCCGACCCACACAAGTGAGGTACCATTTTTCTCGTAAGACTTTGGGGAACGCTGGGTGGGTGGAAATTTGTGGATGCCACGCAGATTCCAGAACTTTCCACCACAGAAATGTGTGGAAAATGTGTTTTTTTGGACTAATTTTTTATGTTTGCAAGGGATTCTGGGTAACAGAACCTGGTGGGAGGCACGTCAAGTCACCCCATCCTGGATTCCCCTGGGTGTCTAGTTTTCAGAAATGTATAGGTTTGCTAGGTTTCCCTAGGTGCCGGCAGAGCGTAGGGTTCAAAAACTACAGCTGAGGCACTTTGCCAAAACAAGGGTCATTTTTCACTGCGAAATTGAGGTGTGACCACGTTGCGTTTTGCGCCGTTTCCTGTCGCAGGCACTAGGCCGACCCACACAAGTGAGGTACCATTTTTCTCGTAAGACTTTGGGGAACGCTGGGTGGGTAGGAAATTTGTGGATCCACGCAGATTCCAGAACTTTCCACCACAGAAATGTGTGGAAAATGTGTTTTTTTGGACAATTTTTTATGTTTGCAAGGGATTCTGGGTAACAGAAACGCTGGTGGGAGGCAGTCAAGTCACCCCATCCTGGATTCCCCTGGGTGTCTAGTTTTCAAAAATGTATAGGTTTGCTAGGTTTCCCTAGGTGCCGGCAGAGCTAGGGTTCAAAAACTACAGCTAGGCACTTTGCCAAAAAAGGTCATTTTTCACTGCGAAATTGAGGTGTGACCACGTTGCGTTTTGCGCCGTTTCCTGTCGCAGGCACTAGGCCGACCCACACAAGTGAGGTACCATTTTTCTCGTAAGACTTTGGGGAACGCGGGGTGGGTGGAAATTTGTGGATCCACGCAGATTCCAGAACTTTCCACCACAGAAATGTGGGGAAAATGTGATTTTTTGGACAATTTATTATGTTTGCAAGGGATTCTGGGTAACAGAACCTGGTGGGAGGCAGTCAAGTCACCCCATCCTGGATTCCCCTGGGTGTCTAGTTTTCAAAAATGTATAGGTTTGCTAGGTTTCCCTAGGTGCCGGCAGAGCTAGGGTTCAAAAACTACAGCTAGGCACTTTGCCAAAAAAGGGTCAGTTTTTCACTGCGAAATTGAGGTGTGACCACGTTGCGTTTTGCGCCGTTTCCTGTCGCAGCCACTAGGCCGACCCACACAAGTGAGGTACCATTTTTCTCGTAAGACTTTGGGGAACGCGGGGTGGGTGGAAATTTGTGGATCCACGCAGATTCCAGAACTTTCCACCACAGAAATGTGGGAAAAATGTGGTTTTTTGGACAATTTTTTATGTTTGCAAGGGATTCTGGGTAACAGAACCTGGTGGGAGGCAGTCAAGTCACCCCATCCTGGATTCCCCTGGGTGTCTAGTTTTCAAAAATGTATAGGTTTGCTAGGTTTCCCTAGGTGCCGGCAGAGCGTAGGGTTAAAAACTACAGCTAGGCACTTTGCCAAAAAAGGTCATTTTTCACTGCGAAATTGAGGTGTGACCACGTTGCGTTTTGCGCCGTTTCCTGTCGCAGGCACTAGGCCGACCCACACAAGTGAGGTACCATTTTTCTCGTAAGACTTTGGGGGAACGCGGGGTGGGTGGAAATTTGTGGATCCACGCAGATTCCAGAACTTTCCACCACAGAAATGTGGGGAAAATGTGGTTTTTTTGAACAATTTTTTATGTTTGCAAGGGATTCTGGGTAACAGAACCTGGTGGGAGGCAGTCAAGTCACCCCATCCTGGATTCCCCTGGGTGTCTAGTTTTCAAAAATGTATAGGTTTGCTAGGTTTCCCTAGGTGCCGGCAGAGGTAGGGTTCAAAAACTACAGCTAGGCACTTTGCCAAAAAAGGGTCATTTTTCACTGCGAAATTGAGGTGTGACCACGTTGCGTTTTGTGCCGTTTCCTGTCGCAGGCACTAGGCCGACCCACACAAGTGAGGTACCATTTTTCTCGTAAGACTTTGGGGAACGCGGGGTGGGTGGAAATTTGTGGATCCACGCAGATTCCAGAACTTTCCACCACAGAAATGTGGGGAAAATGTGGTTTTTTTGACAATTTGTTATGTTTGCAAGGGATTCTGGGTAACAGAACTTGGTGGGAGGCAGTCAAGTCACCCCATCCTGGATTCCCCTGGGTGTCTAGTTTTCAAAAATGTATAGGTTTGCTAGGTTTCCCTAGGTGCCGGCAGAGCTAGGGTTCAAAAACTACAGCTAGGCACTTTGCCAAAAACAGGGTCATTTTTCACTGCGAAATTGAGGTGTGACCACGTTGCGTTTTGCGCCGTTTCCTGTCGCAGGCACTAGGCCGACCCACACAAGTGAGGTACCATTTTTCTCGTAAGACTTTGGGGAACGCGGGGTGGGTGGAAATTTGTGGATCCACGCAGATTCCAGAACTTTCCACCACAGAAATGTGGGGAAAATGTGGTTTTTTTGACAATTTTTTATGTTTGCAAGGGATTCTGGGTAACAGAACCTGGTGGGAGGCAGTCAAGTCACCCCATCCTGGATTCCCCTGGGTGTCTAGTTTTCAAAAATGTATAGGTTTGCTAGGTTTCCCTAGGTGCCGGCAGAGGTAGGGTTCAAAAACTACAGCTAGGCACTTTGCCAAAAAAGGGTCATTTTTCACTGCGAAATTGAGGTGTGACCGCGTTGCGTTTTGCGCCGTTTCCTGTCGCAGGCACTAGGCCGACCCACACAAGTGAGGTACCATTTTTCTCGTAAGACTTTGGGGAACGCGGGGTGGGTGGAAATTTGTGGATCCACGCAGATTCCAGAACTTTCCACCACAGAAATGTGGGGAAAATGTGTTTTTTGGACAATTTTTTATGTTTGCAAGGGATTCTGGGTAACAGAACCTGGTGGGAGGCAGTCAAGTCACCCCATCCTGGATTCCCCTGGGTGTCTAGTTTTCAAAAATGTATAGGTTTGCTAGGTTTCCCTAGGTGCCGGCAGAGCTAGGGTTCAAAAACTACAGCTAGGCACTTTGCCAAAAAAGGGTCATTTTTCACTGCGAAATTGAGGTGTGACCACGTTGCGTTTTGCGCCGTTTCCTGTCGCAGGCACTAGGCCGACCCACACAAGTGAGGTACCATTTTTCTCGTAAGACTTTGGGGAACGCGGGGTGGGTGGAAATTTGTGGATCCACGCAGATTCCAGAACTTTCCACCACAGAAATGTTTGGAAAATGTGGTTTTTTGGACAATTTTTTATGTTTGCAAGGGATTCTGGGTAACAGAACCTGGTGGGAGGCAGTCAAGTCACCCCATCCTGGATTCCCCTGGGTGTCTAGTTTTCAAAAATGTATAGGTTTGCTAGGTTTCCCTAGGTGCTGGCAGAGCTAGGGTTCAAAAACTACAGCTAGGCACTTTGCCAAAAAAGGGTCATTTTTCACTGCGAAATTGAGGTGTGACCACGTTGTGTTTTGCGCCGTTTCCTGTCGCAGGCACTAGGCCGACCCACACAAGTGAGGTACCATTTTTCTCGTAAGACTTTGGGGAACGCGGGGTGGGTGGAAATTTGTGGATCCACGCAGATTCCAGAACTTTCCACCACAGAAATGTGTGGAAAATGTGTTTTTTTGGACAATTTTTTATGTTTGCAAGGGATTTTGGGTAACAGAACCTGGTGGGAGGCAGTCAAGTCACCCCATCCTGGATTCCCCTGGGTGTCTAGTTTTCAAAAATGTATAGGTTTGCTAGGTTTCCCTAGGTGCCGGCAGAGGTAGGGTTCAAAAACTACAGCAAGGCACTTTGCCAAAAAAGGGTCATTTTTCACTGCGAAATTGAGGTGTGACCACGTTGCGTTTTGCGCCGTTTCCTGTCGCAGGCACTAGGCCGACCCACACAAGTGAGGTACCATTTTTCTCGTAAGACTTTGGGGAACGCGGGGTGGGTGGAAATGTGTGGATCCACGCAGATTCCAGAACTTTCCACCACAGAAATGTGGGGAAAATGTGTTTTTTGGGACAATTTTTTATGTTTGCAAGGGATTCTGGGTAACAGAACCTGGTGGGAGGCAGTCAAGTCACCCCATCCTGGATTCCCCTGGGTGTCTAGTTTTAAAAAATGTATAGGTTTGCTAGGTTTCCCTAGGTGCCGGCAGAGCTAGGGTTCAAAAACTACAGCTAGGCACTTTGCCAAAAAAGGGTCATTTTTCACTGCGAAATTGAGGTGTGACCACGTTGTGTTTTGCGCCGTTTCCTGTCGCAGGCACTAGGCCGACCCACACAAGTGAGGTACCATTTTTCTCGTAAGACTTTGGGGAACGCGGGGTGGGTGGAAATTTGTGGATCCACGCAGATTCCAGAACTTTCCACCACAGAAATGTGGGGAAAATGTGTTTTTTTGGACAATTTTTTATGTTTGCAAGGGATTCTGGGTAACAGAACCTGGTGGGAGGCAGTCAAGTCACCCCATCCTGGATTCCCCTGGGTGTCTAGTTTTCAAAAATGTATAGGTTTGCTAGGTTTCCCTAGGTGCCGGCAGAGGTAGGGTTCAAAAACTACAGCTAGGCACTTTGCCAAAAAAGGGTCATTTTTCACTGCGAAATTGAGGTGTGACCACGTTGCGTTTTGCGCCGTTTCCTGTCGCAGGCACTAGGCCGACCCACACAAGTGAGGTACCATTTTTCTCGTAAGACTTTGGGGGACGCGGGGTGGGTGGAAATTTGTGGATCCACGCAGATTCCAGAACTTTCCACCACAGAAATGTGGGAAAAATGTGGTTTTTTTGACAATTTTTTATGTTTGCAAGGGATTCTGGGTAACAGAACCTGGTGGGAGGCAGTCAAGTCACCCCATCCTGGATTCCCCTGGGTGTCTAGTTTTCAAAAATGTATAGGTTTGCTAGGTTTCCCTAGGTGCCGGCAGAGGTAGGGTTCAAAAACTACAGCTAGGCACTTTGCCAAAAAAGGGTCATTTTTCACTGCGAAATTGAGGTGTGACCACGTTGCGTTTTGCGCCGTTTCCTGTCGCAGGCACTAGGCCGACCCACACAAGTGAGGTACCATTTTTCTCGTAAGACTTTGGGGGACGCGGGGTGGGTGGAAATTTGTGGATCCACACAGATTCCAGAACTTTCCACCACAGAAATGTGGGGAAAATGTGTTTTTTTGGACAATTTTTTATGTTTGCAAGGGATTTTGGGTAACAGAACCTGGTGGGAGGCAGTCAAGTCACCCCATCCTGGATTCCCCTGGGTGTCTAGTTTTAAAAAATGTATAGGTTTGCTAGGTTTCCCTAGGTGCCGGCAGAGGTAGGGTTCAAAAACTACAGCAAGGCACTTTGCCAAAAAAGGGTCATTTTTCACTGAGAAATTGAGGTGTGACCACGTTGCGTTTTGCGCCGTTTCCTGTCGCAGGCACTAGGCCGACCCACACAAGTGAGGTACCATTTTTCTCGTAAGACTTTGGGGGACGCGGGGTGGGTGGAAATTTGTGGATCCACGCAGATTCCAGAACTTTCCACCACAGAAATGTGGGGAAAATGTGGTTTTTTGGACAATTTTTTATGTTTGCAAGGGATTCTGGGTAACAGAACCTGGTGGGAGGCAGTCAAGTCACCCCATCCTGGATTCCCCTGGGTGTCTAGTTTTCAAAAATGTATAGGTTTGCTAGGTTTCCCTAGGTGCCGGCAGAGGTAGGGTTCAAAAACTACAGCTAGGCACTTTGCCAAAAAAGGGTCATTTTTCACTGCGAAATTGAGGTGTGACCGCGTTGCGTTTTGCGCCGTTTCCTGTCGCAGGCACTAGGCCGACCCACACAAGTGAGGTACCATTTTTCTCGTAAGACTTTGGGGAACGCGGGGTGGGTGGAAATTTGTGGATCCACGCAGATTCCAGAACTTTCCACCACAGAAATGTGTGGAAAATGTGTTTTTTTGGACAATTTTTTATGTTTGCAAGGGATTTTGGGTAACAGAACCTGGTGGGAGGCAGTCAAGTCACCCCATCCTGGATTCCCCTGGGTGTCTAGTTTTCAAAAATGTATAGGTTTGCTAGGTTTCCCTAGGTGCCGGCAGAGGTAGGGTTCAAAAACTACAGCAAGGCACTTTGCCAAAAAAGGGTCATTTTTCACTGCGAAATTGAGGTGTGACCACGTTGCGTTTTGCGCCGTTTCCTGTCGCAGGCACTAGGCCGACCCACACAAGTGAGGTACCATTTTTCTCGTAAGACTTTGGGGAACGCGGGGTGGGTGGAAATGTGTGGATCCACGCAGATTTCAGAACTTTCCACCACAGAAATGTGGGGAAAATGTGTTTTTTTGGACAATTTTTTATGTTTGCAAGGGATTCTGGGTAACAGAACCTGGTGGGAGGCAGTCAAGTCACCCCATCCTGGATTCCCCTGGGTGTCTAGTTTTCAAAAATGTATAGGTTTGCTAGGTTTCCCTAGGTGCCGGCAGAGCTAGGGTTCAAAAACTACAGCTAGGCACTTTGCCAAAAAAGGGTCATTTTTCACTGCGAAATTGAGGTGTGACCACGTTGCGTTTTGCGCCGTTTCCTGTCGCAGGCACTAGGCCGACCCACACAAGTGAGGTACCATTTTTCTCGTAAGACTTTGGGGAACGCGGGGTGGGTGGAAATTTGTGGATCCACGCAGATTCCAGAACTTTCCACCACAGAAATGTGGGGAAAATGTGTTTTTTGGACAATTTTTTATGTTTGCAAGGGATTCTGGGTAACAGAACCTGGTGGGAGGCAGTCAAGTCACCCCATCCTGGATTCCCCTGGGTGTCTAGTTTTCAAAAATGTATAGGTTTGCTAGGTTTCCCTAGGTGCTGGCAGAGCTAGGGTTCAAAAACTACAGCTAGGCACTTTGCCAAAAAAGGGTCATTTTTCACTGCGAAATTGAGGTGTGACCACGTTGTGTTTTGCGCCGTTTCCTGTCGCAGGCACTAGGCCGACCCACACAAGTGAGGTACCATTTTTCTCGTAAGACTTTGGGGAACGCGGGGTGGGTGGAAATTTGTGGATCCACGCAGATTCCAGAACTTTCCACCACAGAAATGTGGGGAAAATGTGTTTTTTTGGACAATTTATTATGTTTGCAAGGGATTCTGGGCAACAGAACCTGGTGGGAGGCAGTCAAGTCACCCCATCCTGGATTCCCCTGGGTGTCTAGTTTTCAAAAATGTATAGGTTTGCTAGGTTTCCCTAGGTGCCGGCAGAGGTAGGGTTCAAAAACTACAGCTAGGCACTTTGCCAAAGAAGGGTCAGTTTTCACTGCGAAATTGAGGTGTGACCACGTTGCGTTTTGTGCCGTTTCCTGTCGCAGGCACTAGGCCGACCCACACAAGTGAGGTACCATTTTTCTCGTAAGACTTTGGGGGACGCGGGGTGGGTGGAAATTTGTGGATCCACGCAGATTCCAGAACTTTCCACCACAGAAATGTGGGAAAAATGTGGTTTTTTTGACAATTTTTTATGTTTGCAAGGGATTCTGGGTAACAGAACCTGGTGGGAGGCAGTCAAGTCACCCCATCCTGGATTCCCCTGGGTGTCTAGTTTTCAAAAATGTATAGGTTTGCTAGGTTTCCCTAGGTGCCGGCAGAGGTAGGGTTAAAAAACTACAGCTAGGCACTTTGCCAAAAAAGGGTCATTTTTCACTGCGAAATTGAGGTGTGACCACGTTGCGTTTTGCGCCGTTTCCTGTCGCAGGCACTAGGCCGACCCACACAAGTGAGGTACCATTTTTCTCGTAAGACTTTGGGGGACGCGGGGTGGGTGGAAATTTGTGGATCCACGCAGATTCCAGAACTTTCCACCACAGAAATGTGGGGAAAATGTGGTTTTTAGAACAATTTTTTATGTTTGCAAGGGATTCTGGGTAACAGAACCTGGTGGGAGGCAGTCAAGTCACCCCATCCTGGATTCCCCTGGGTGTCTAGTTTTCAAAAATGTATAGGTTTGCTAGGTTTCCCTAGGTGCCGGCAGAGGTAGGGTTCAAAAACTACAGCTAGGCACTTTGCCAAAAAAGGGTCATTTTTCACTGCGAAATTGAGGTGTGACCGCGTTGCGTTTTGTGCCGTTTCCTGTCGCAGGCACTAGGCCGACCCACACAAGTGAGGTACCATTTTTCTCGTAAGACTTTGGGGAACGCGGGGTGGGTGGAAATTTGTGGATCCACGCAGATTCCAGAACTTTCTACCACAGAAATGTGGGGAAAATGTGGTTTTTTTGACAATTTGTTATGTTTGCAAGGGATTCTGGGTAACAGAACTTGGTGGGAGGCAGTCAAGTCACCCCATCCTGGATTCCCCTGGGTGTCTAGTTTTCAAAAATGTATAGGTTTGCTAGGTTTCCCTAGGTGCCGGCAGAGCTAGGGTTCAAAAACTACAGCTAGGCACTTTGCCAAAAAAGGGTCATTTTTCACTGCGAAATTGAGGTGTGACCGCGTTGCGTTTTGCGCCGTTTCCTGTCGCAGGCACTAGGCCGACCCACACAAGTGAGGTACCATTTTTCTCGTAAGACTTTGGGGAACGCGGGGTGGGTGGAAATTTGTGGATCCACGCAGATTCCAGAACTTTCCACCACAGAAATGTGGGGAAAATGTGGTTTTTTTGACAATTTTTTATGTTTGCAAGGGATTCTGGGTAACAGAACCTGGTGGGAGGCAGTCATGTCACCCCATCCTGGATTCCCCTGGGTGTCTAGTTTTCAAAAATGTATAGGTTTGCTAAGTTTCCCTAGGTGCCGGCAGAGCTAGGGTTCAAAAACTACAGCTAGGCACTTTGCCAAAAAAGGGTCATTTTTCACTGCGAAATTGAGGTGTGACCGCGTTGCGTTTTGCGCCGTTTCCTGTCACAGGCAGTAGGCCGACCCACACAAGTGAGGTACCATTTTTCTCGTAAGACTTTGGGGAACGCGGGGTGGGTGGAAATTTGTGGATCCACGCAGATTCCAGAACTTTCCACCACAGAAATGTGGGGAAAATGTGTTTTTTTTGACAATTTTTTATGTTTGCAAGGGATTCTGGGTAACAGAACCTGGTGGGAGGCAGTCAAGTCACCCCATCCTGGATTCCCCTAGGTGTCTAGTTTTCAAAAATGTATAGGTTTGCTAGGTTTACCTAGGTGCCGGCAGAGCTAGGGTTCAAAAACTACAGCTAGGCACTTTGCCAAAAAAGGGTCATTTTTCACTGCGAAATTGAGGTGTGACCACGTTGCGTTTTGCGCCGTTTCCTGTCGCAGGCACTAGGCCGACCCACACAAGTGAGGTACCATTTTTCTCGTAAGACTTTGGGGAACGCGGGGTGGGTGGAAATTTGGGGATCCACGCAGATTCCAGAACTTTCCACCACAGAAATGTTTGGAAAATGTGGTTTTTTGGACAATTTTTTATGTTTGCAAGGGATTCTGGGTAACAGAACCTGGTGGGAGGCAGTCAAGTCACCCCATCCTGGATTCCCCTGGGTGTCTAGTTTTCAAAAATGTATAGGTTTGCTAGGTTTCCCTAGGTGCCGGCAGAGCTAGGGTTCAAAAACTACAGCTAGGCACTTTGCCAAAAAAGGGTAATTTTTCATTGTGAAAATGAGGTGTGACCACGTTGCATTTTGAGCCGTTTCCTGTTGTAGGCACTAGGCCGACCCACACAAGTGAGGTACCATTTTTATCGGGAGACTTAGGGTAACACAGAATTGTAGAGCAACTGTTATTACCTATTGACTTTCGATGCATTTCTGCCTTCCAAATGAAAGACAATGTGTAAAAAATAAGTCATTTTGAAAAATGACCTATAATTCTCATGCTAGTATGGGTACTCCCAATTTCGAAAATGTGCAAATATCTACTGTTTCTAAAATCTACATTTTGTTCCCATTTCAGAAATACATAGGTGTCTTTCATAACAATTTTTCCATGTATACATTTTCCTAAAATAATTGCTATATACCCGGTACTTAAAAAAAAATCATTGCAAGAGGTTGCTCAATTGATGGCTCTGGGTTCGTCGGGTTCTTGGTGAACCTACAAGTCCTATATATCCCCACAACCAGAAAGGTCCAGCGGATATAACGGTATATTGCCTTCAAATAGCTGTCATAATTAGAAGAAGTTACAGGTGAAAACGATGACACAAATGGCTGTTTTTTTCAACTAATTTTCAATTTTTCCTTTATTTAACTGTTAGTTTCTATAAGGAAAACTTTAAGGATCTACACAAATGACCCCTTGCTGAATTCAGAATTTTGTCTACTTTTCATAAATGTATGGCTTTCCAGGATCCATTATTGGTTTCATACCCATTTCTACCATTAACTGGAAGGAGGTTGAAAGCACAAAAAATAGCAAAAATAGGCTATGTCCCAGAAAAATGCCAAAACTGTGTAAAAAAAGTTGGTTTTCTGACAAAAGTCTGCTTGTCCCTGAAAGCTGGGAAGATGGTGATTTCATCCCCACAACCCTTTTTTTGATGCCATTTGCAGGGAAAAATCAAGACGCTTTCATCTGTAGCCCTTTTTTGCCTTTTTCCCAAAAAAAACAAAATTTAGCTGTATTTTGACTAATTTCTGGGTCCCCTCAAGGGGAATCCACAAACCCTGGGTACCTTTACAATCCCCATGATGTTAGAAAAAAAGTACGCAAATTTGGCATGGATACCTTATGTGGTCAAAAAGTTACAGGGGCCTAAGCGCGCACTACCCCAAATAGCCAAAAAAAGGCTTAGCACAGGAGGGGAAAAGGCCTAGCAGCGAAGGGGTTAATGGTCACCAGAATCAAAACAAATTAATAGTTCCAACATATCGTTCAACCCAAATGGGCCTTCATTCATAATTACCATAATTGTACTCTATAAAAATCCAAAGAAAAGCCTTGACTTACATAATACCACAAAATTCATATTACTCAAGAGGTTTATCTACTTTCTGTAACCCAACAATTCCTAGAATTCTTATATCCTGTGTGGTCCAGGGTTTCTTGACTTCATTTTTTTTCTTTTTTAAGTGTTGCTGCACAGCTGAACCTATGGGGCACAGAAACAAGATACAGAGGAGCATTTAATAAAAAACTAACAATGCTGTGATAAAAAGTTCAAATAAGTGACTCAGAAGCGTAGGTACAAAAAGGACTATTAATGTTCATGTTATTTACATAGGGAATACTTTAACTACAGCAGGATATCCCTACAGGAACCACTACCTGAAAGGTCTATTCCCCCAAAAAACAAGCCAATTCTTCATCAGAATTCAGACCCTGCTTTGCTTTTGTGTCAAGCTTGAGTATGTATCTCGATTCTAATTGCCGCAATTTCCTGATTCTGTCCCCTCCCCTTGTAGTCTGAGGGACCCGATCAACCACATAAAAGTGAAGTAGATTTCTGTTGCTCTTATGTAGTTCCTTGAAGTGACGAGCTACGGGGTACTGTTTGTCCTTATTCTGAATCACACGCATGTGCTCCAGAATCCGCTTTTTGACTGGAAACATCGTACTACCTACATATGATTTCTGGCATAGACAGGTCAATACATACAAAAGTCAGATAGGCATGTTAAATGTTTCTCAATCACTTAAAAGGTATTAGTAACAGGAGAAAATACTTTCTTAACATTACCACTAAACTTCCATGCCTTACATGTCATGCAGGTGAAAAAGCCTTGTATGGAGCAAGTTTTTGGTCTAGTAACTGTAATTTCACTTCTACTTAATCTGTCACTCAAAGAGTTCCCTTTTCGATAGGAGATACTTGGATAGTCCTCCACTGCATCCACTAAGGTAGTTTCTGTTTTCAAAATGTCCCAGTGTTTGACAAGGCATTTTCTAATCTTATGTGAGGTGGGATTATATGTTGTCCCTTGACCTCCCCCCGCCTCCTTCATCCGGCTCTCTAACGGTTTGTCTCCTGTTGTTTCTAAAAGGAAGGTAACAGAGGCTGGTGTACCGTGAAAAAATAGCAGTTAGACTTTCACTGGCTTGTTGGTGGCATCTGTGCAGCACATAGAAAGTTGCAATTGGTTTCGGTGGTAAATGAGTGCAGTGTGTGATGTTGCAAAGGTTACGTGGTCTTGTGTCTAAGGTACAGGGATGAATTGAGTTCTAAAATGCGCCGGGGTAATGTACAAGAAATGGCGTTCTGCAGATTGAAGCTTGTGGGAAAATACTGTGGGGGGGGCTTTAACACGGACATGCTTTAGTAACTTCAGTGATATGAAAAAAATTAAATGTTGTTTAGACACTTCGTGCATTGGTTTGTGGACATTTGTAAAGCACAAGTGAATATAAGTTAAGGTATTGTCAAGCTTCCTGCTCGTGCAGAACCTGTGTACATCACAGGGGCGGCAGATCGAGAGACTGGGAATGACACGTCCCTTGACCCCCCCTTCCTTCCTCCCGCTCTCTAACAGTTTGTCTTCCGTCGTTTGTAAAAGGAAAGTAACAGAGGCTCGTGTACCGTGAAAAAATAGCAGTTAGACTTTCACAGGCTTGTTGGTGGCATCTGTGCAGCGCACAGAAAGTTGCAATTGGTTTCAGTGGTAAATGAGTGCAGTGTGTGATGTTGCAAAGGTTACGTGGTCTTGTGTCTAAGGTACACGGATTAATTGAGGTCTAAAATGCGCCGGGGTAATGTACAAGAAATGGCGTTCTGCATATTGAAGCTTGTGGGAAAATACTGTGGGGGGCTTTAACACGGACATGCTTTAGTAACTTCAGTGAGATGCAAAAAATGAAATGTTGTTTGCACACTTCATGTATTGGTTTGTGCATACTTGTGAAGCACACATGAATATAAGTTAAGGTATTGTGAAGCTTCCTGCTTGTGCTGAACCTGCGTACATCACAGGGGTGGCAGATTGTGAGACTGGAATGACACATCCCTTGAGCCCCCCTTTCCTCTCCTGTTACCTCCCGGTGTGTAATAGTTCCTGTTCCCTTCTTTGCAAAAGGAGGGTAACAGAGGCCTATCTGCGATGATCCTCACTGGTCTTCTGGGGACATGTGAGGAGCACAGAGAAAGTCGTAATGTATTTCTATGGTATAGAAAAAAACTGCACACAGTTGCAACTTACAAATGAATCCAATATACATTGCTCGATGATTTGTCTTAACAGTTTAACGTTGCTGAGGTATGTCTATGCTTTAACATCTATTTCCACACGAGATATGTATTAGAATATCTGATACCTATAAAACACAGTTATAGATCTAGTTGTATGTTTCTTTTAAGTATGATGCCACTAGGAAAAGGCATAGGGAGATTTGTGCATCCTTTGAGTAATATGGTGACACTTTGAACTGTGATATGGAAAGGGTTTCTGGTTTGCCTTTGGGAGGCCGAGCATTGTTAGTAGTTGCTGAGTAGTGAGATGCAACAGGCCAATGAGGTTAAAGACATGATAAGAAATGATTTAGTGATTATGGTACTTTGTATAAGTGTTTGGGAAGGTATTGTTGAAGAGCGCAGTATATATTTGTGTGGAATGAGTAGTGTTTTGAAATCCAGAAAATAGTAATGTAAATAATTGCTTGGTAATTAATATCAGTAATTATATGAAATTATTTAAAAATATTGAATAAATGTAAAAAACTAATGAAACTGTTCTTTGCTTTTCAGAAAATTATTCTGTTTGGATCACAAATTCAAGATGGCAAGAAAAGATGAAAGAGAAGGAAACAAAAAAAGAGATCTACTTAAACAAAAGGAAACAAAAGGTGTCAAAAACAAATGAGAGTGTTACTAAGGATAAAGTTTGTTCTGGTAAGACCACTAAACAGTTTCTTAAAAAAGTTGTGGAGAAATTATATGAGAAGAATAGGAATGAAAGGACAAAGAAGACTTTTTCAACTAATGAGAAGGAGAATGACATTTCAAATGGAAAAAAGAAAACAAAAAATAAGGAAAAAACACAAGTTACACGAAGACAAAAACTATTTCAAGAGATTCGACAACTACTTTTTCGAAGTAGAGTAATTCAGAATTTATTGAAAGACTGTAAAAAGTATAAAAAAAGATTACTAGCTTACAAACAAAAGCAGCGGATTGAAACTGTAGTAGATTCTGCTTTTAATTCGAAACGAAAATTATTTATATTAATTCTAAAAAGGATGAAATCTTTAAATAAAACAATGAAGTTTCTGAAAGACAAAAGCAAAAGAAAAATGCTTGTTAATAGAAGTAACTTTTGTAAACTTTCAGTGGTGAGTGGAAACACACTTCTACTAGTGAGCCTTTCTTTAATGAAGAAAGCTACTTTCAAGACAACAATTTGCCATTTGCAGTTGATACTGGAGGTCGCTGTTATGAAGTTCGGAATGGTTGTCCCATTGCAAAAGAAGAAATAGTTGTTGTGAGTGCAGAAGAATTAATAGCTCAAGAAGTGCAAGGAAACGCACACAATCTCCTGTATATAAGTGGGATTGTAGCAGTATTTGCAGTATTCGACAGGAATCTATTGACATAATGCGAAATCTTTTACGACAATAGGCACAGAAAAGTGTTAAACAGAAGATTAGGTTGTTAGAAGGGCTAGATCCATGTAATGTAAGAAAATATACTAAGAAGCACGGTCATTCTCTGGCTTGTCTTTCGAGAAAAGTGTGTAAAAGTACTTTTCATCACTTAAGAATGTTAGCAGTACACCACTCAGGAATGCGGAAGTTTGTAAGGAAAGTGTACTATGTAAAGACTACTGCATTATGCTTAAGTGAACTGAACACAGCTCTTTTACACGGTTGTTTATCAGATGTAGAAAAAATGTGTGATGAAATTGAATTTTGTTTTTTTGGTTCAGAACAGCAGTGTGTAGAAACTGAGAGCTTGACAACTGCAGATGTTGAAGAACATGGGAAAGAGATTAGCATTGATCAGTTTGAAGAAGAAATTACAAAGTTTAAGACAGTGGGGCCGATTCCGATTCGGGCCGGAAATCTCTCCGACCGAGCCGGACCCGGAGAGATTTCCGACTGAATCGGACCCGTGCAGCCCGACCGAACGAGTACGATGCGCACGTATGCCATCGGACTCGATTCGGTCGGACTCCCATTGAAGTCAATGGGAGCCTGCCGTACAACGCGTACGCGGGCTCCCATTGACTCAATGGGTGCGAGGCGGACAAGGGCGCCCCCTACAGCGTGTACGCGGCGAAGCGACTCGCGCCGTACACGCACAGGTAGGGGGGACCCATGGGTCCCCCCTGTGTGCGACTCGCGTGGCTACGCGTACAGGGGGGTCCGACACGGACCCCCAAAGTACGGCTCCGACTGCTCTTTGGAGCCGGAGTGCGCGGCTCGGTCGGACTGCTCGCGGCGCGCATCGTACTCACCCGGCCGGGGAACGTCTCCATTGCGCGGTGCGAGTCGAGTCCGAGCGAGTCGGTCGGTGCGGTTAGACCCGGGAACGAGTCGGTCGGAGCGGTCGGGACGCCCGGACGAGTCGGTCAGTGATTTCGCATCGTACTCGCTCGCCCGGACGCGCGTACGAATCGGTCGGGAAATAGGGCTCCGAATCGGATCCGGTAAAGCCGAATCCGATTCGGAGCCCTACCGGCCGAGATCGGAATCGGCCCCAGTGTGTTCTGAAAAACCAAACTATGTTTGTATTTGTTGGCGATGTACTCATTATAAAAGGGAATACTAGGAATGTTAATTCGTATTTAAAAAGTGAAAAGGAGAACAATGATAGGTGGCAGCAATTTGGAGGTTACTTGTTCATGGAAGGTCGATTTGAGTTGGGTACTGATCAACGTAAATATTGCTACAATAAATTAGAAGAGAACAAAATGCCAGCTAGAGGAATACATAATAACTTAGAATTAGTACCTATTCCAGAGGAACTGGCAGATTTGAATATATATGAGTCAGTGCTTATTCAATCTGTTCACCCATTTCAAGCT
Source organism: Calotriton arnoldi (assembly GCA_963921515.1). NCBI lineage: Eukaryota > Metazoa > Chordata > Amphibia > Caudata > Salamandridae > Calotriton > Calotriton arnoldi. Next base: position 575,009 of record CAWUFW010004401.1, on the reverse strand, counting down.
ATAATTCGCATGGAGCCTAAAACAGGTAAACTGCCACCAACAGACTTACAAAGAGGTCTGAAAGAAAGAGTTGTGTACTTACCTTTAGATTTTAAGAAAAATATTGCAACTGTTGGTGGAGACAGAGAAGAAAATGAGGCAGTAGTTATTCTAGTAAATGGTGTACCAACAAAGAGTCGGAAAATATGGCAAGAGTTTGTAGATGTTAATAAACTTCAAAAGGATACGTTATATCTTGTACAGAACAATATTTTTTATAAAAATGTAAATGTTGATGAAGAGGTAATAAGTTTAGAAGATGAATCAGAAATTTCAAGTGGTCAAATAGAGAAAGTGGACAAGTCGAGGAGTGAAGAGATTTATGAACATTATACAATATGTCCTCCACATTCAAAAGAAGTAATAGGAAACAGCATTGAGTTACTTCAAATTAAAAAAGCAAAGGGAACTCCAATGAGTGTATGGGAGAAAAGCTTAGAAGCTCGTTGTTTTCCACAGCTGTTCCCTACTGGAGAAGGTGGGCGATTTGATGAGCGACCTGTACGGATTCCAGCTTCAGAATATCGCTCAACAAGATTATACTCTGAAGATCCTAGATTTCGACAGTGCATTCCATATATATTTCACCTTTTGTTTGAAAGTGATTTGTCTTCTCTTTCGTATGCAGTGAACCACATACTTAAAACGGGAGTTCATCAATGACTTGTTTCAGCCAAAGAATTCATGGACAAAGTTGAACGTACAGATGAAAATTTAGAAGCACAGTTAATTAATTTGATGGCATGTCAACGTGGAACCAATGAGTATTAGTTTCGTCGTCATGGTGAACTTAAGTGTATGTTAAGAAACTTAGGTACACCAACATGGTTTGTAACACTTAGCTGTGCGGAGTATGCATGGGAAGATTTACTTGAATTTCTACGAGAAGCAAATTCCAATATCAAAAATATTGAAATCAAGACACCTGGAGAACTGTGTTCATTGGATCCTGTAAATGTCTGCAGGTATTTTAATCATAGGTTTCAAGCTATGATGTCTTTTATCTGCAATAAAAATAATCTCATTAATCATAGAAAACTCAGTTGCGAAACTCCAGATAAGAGAGAATTTTTTTATTTAGCACTTTTGCAACTGTTCATGCCATGGCGTAGCGAAACTGAATTACTTGGACATTTTGACTGCTATGAAGATTCTTTTAATGCATGCAAAGATAACATTGCATGTACAATTTTTCCTACATATCTACAAATGTTAAATGATGAAATTGAACAAGAAAAGACTATTACAGCTGAAATAGCTAACGAGAGTTCTCAAGATAGTCAAAGTACTGGTCCTGCTAGTCAAGATCCACTGGGACAACTAATTATCGAAAATGAAGCAGCAATAGCCATGTATGAAGTAGAAATTGCAATGCAACAAGCACAACAAGAGAATACTACGTTGGAAATCTTAGAAGAACAGCTAAATGTTGAACAGAAAGAAATATATGTACAAGTGACAGAACAGATACAACATGGTTTGATGCATGAAAAAAAGGAATGTATATGTTCATCATTTAAACCTATTCTTATGTGCATCAGTGGTCAAGCTGGAACAGGTAAAAGTTTTTTAATCAAAGTTTTGACTAGCTATCTCCAAAAAACTATAGATTCACATTTATCTTGCATTGTAACAGCTCCGACTGGATTAGCAGCGCACAATATTAAAGGAATTACTTTACATATACTACTTATGCTACCAGTTGAACATGATAATAAATTAGAATATCAGAAGTTGTCTGGAGATGCTTCTTATGAAGTGTCAAGAGTGCTGACGAAATGAAACTTCTCATCATAGATGAGGTGAGCATGGTCTCAAACTTAATGCTTGCCTTTGTACACTTAAGAATGCAACAGGTTTTAAAAACAGATTACGATGTTCTGTTTGGAGGCAAACATGTAATTGTATTTGGAGATCTACTACAACTAACTCCTGTAAAAGGACAACCAGTTTTTAAAACAGTTGTGCATGGAGACACTAGGAAATGTTTGGGAAGTATTGGAAATGTGAATATATGGTTACATTTTGAATATAAAGAACTTATAAAGAATATGCGACAAGCAACTGATGAAGATTATGGAAATATTCTCAAAGATATAAGAATTGGTGTCCTAAGCAAACATGGTAAACAAGCTTTAGAAAGTCGGTTACTAAGAAACTTGTTTACAACTGAAAATACAGCAGCTGAAGTAATGTATAAGAAAGTTGGAGAAAAGAAGTCTATAGTTTGCCTAATGCCAACACTGCAAGAGTGCTGTACATTTAACCAAGAGCTTCTAAAATTGGAAAAACAAGAAATAGTTCAGTTTCAAGCTATTGATAAAATAGAGCATCAGGGAGTGACCATTCTTCTTTCAGAGAAACTACAGACTAAATTGGACTCTTTGGGAAAGTCTGTATCTAAAACTGCTGGCTTAGAAAAAAGTTTAGATGTATGTATAAACTGTCGGGTAATTTTGCGGCGTAATTTAAATGTAGAAGGAGGTTTAGTAAATGGAGCAATGGGGAAAGTTGTTGATTTTGTAAAATATCAGAACAGAGATGGAATAGAATTCCTGAAAATAAAATTTGATCAGATTACAGTGGTAAAACAGATTGGGCGTTGTGCTGTACGTTTTTTGCTTGTAAAAGACTTGTATGTTCGCAGAAAACAGTTTCCTTTGTCTTTAGCATATGCAGTGACTATTCATAAATCTCAAGGTTTAAGTGTAGACAGTGCTTTGGTAAATATTGGAAGTACTGTGTTCAAAGAGGGGATGGCATATGTTGCATTATCTCGAGTTTGAACATTGTCTGATTTGTATTTGATTGATTTCGATGACAATAAGATTAGTGGAGATGTAAAATGTGTAAGAGAATATAATCGTTTAAGAAGAATTTATGCACCAAATTTAGGTGAATATCCCATTTATGAGAAACGTGTTATGTGTTCTAAACGAAAATATGTTAATGAATCAAGTGCGGTTGAAAAGCATAAAAAAATCGAACAGAAAGGAAAAGGTGCTATGGTAATGTTATTCTGAATGTTGTATTTCACCTAGAAGATCTTCACAATGAAATTATGGGAAATCAGGAAAAATATTATGTTCTGCACTTTATGATGTATTTCAACAATTGACAACTGACAGAAGTAAAATGCATACTGTTTGTGGTATTCGCCAACTCTTGGATATATGTACTGGTTCTTTGACGTTCAGTCTTAATATACAACAAGATGCACAAGAATTTCTGATGGTTATGCTTAGAGTATTAGAAGATGAAGGAATAGATATTGAAAACTTATTTGGACTAAGTTACAAATGGGATCATAAATGTGAACAGTGTTCATTTAGTTCAAGCAGTGTAGTGGACACAGAACGATTCATATACTTAACAATACCTGACTGCAAATCTGTAGCTTTTAGCAAATTAGTAAAAGCACCAAACCATGATATGAAATGTTCTCATTTTAAATCAGAGATGTTATCTACATTACGCATAGAAAGATATGGAAAATATCTGATTTTAATGCCACAACGTTGTAGAGCAAATGGAAGAAAACTGGAAACCAGAATTAAAAATGTTGTTGCCAGTCAAATCTCTATTTCTGGAAGAACTTTTACAACAGTGGCTATTGTTTTCCATGCTGGACCTACTACGACATGTGGACACTATACTGTGTATTTAAAGTGTAATAAAGGATGGACACATTGCAATGATGAACAATTGGAAATAAAACCCAGATTGCCTTACGAATTACCAAATTCATATTTGATATTTTTGAAGCCTAAGTTTTGAATACATAATTCGTCCTATTGGGAAGATGTAAATATGCTTTAACTAACTCATATTGGATATTTTATACACCAAACTTTTGAATACATTATTCGGCCTAGTGGGAAAATGTAAAGAGAAAGTACAGAGCACTGGAAACAATTACTAATTATAACTACTGTTGGGACTATTATTTGTGCTTATTGGTATTGCATCTGAAAAAATTGCATTGCAATGAAATAGTTTACATATTTGTTCTGTATATTGTAGGAGATGTAAATTCATGTACATTTTCAAAATGTTGTTCAGTTAAATAAAATATATCTTTTAGAAGAAGCATGAAATGAAAAAAATTGAAAGGAGGAACACATATAGGTACAGGTATTGAAAATAATGTTGTACACTGATTTGTTTTTTTAAACAATCTAGTTGATTGTTTTTTCCCCCGCAGTTTCATGATGAATCTCATTGACATCACTGTGTACAGTGAAGTTAAGTGGAATCTGAAAACAGCAAAAAAAGGGAAAATAAAATGTTATGTAAATGTTAAATTATGTTGTAGTCTTTAAAAAGTAACAGTGTAATTTGTGAAATACATTACATTACATAACAGTTTTTTCGGTTTATTGTATTGTACGTAGTGGTAAACTTTGAAAAGAGTTTTAATGATGAATAGCACAATAGTACTTTGATATTTACAGAAAAAATCATAGGTTTCATGGACGGTATAGTTAGAAATTTGCATTTAAAAAACCTTTGAAATTCACTGAAAAAACCATAGGTTTCAGGGACGTTATAGTTAGAAATTTTCATTTAAAAATCCTTAGAAATTTACTGAAAAAACCATAGGTTTCAGGGGCGTTATAGTTAGAAATTAGCATTTAAAAAAAGCATAGAAATTCACTGAAAAAAACCATAGGTTTCAGGGACGTTATAGTTAGTTGGACTTTTCACTCGTACAAAACCAGAGATATTCGGCCGTTATAGTTAGTTGAGCTAACTATAACTCGCGCCCCCGCAATGCACTGCTGATGACGTCACATATTACATCATTCATGACATGGTCAGTGACAGTGAATTATAAAGTAGTAACACTTTTTAGGTATGTATTAGGAAGTGTTTGTCAATGTGGGTTTTAATTATATAACTAGTTTGCATATGTTTAGGTGGTGAGATATGGTTTTTAAGGTTTCAGATAGTTATATGTACGATGAGACTCTTGAGTTTACTTAAAAATGTAGAGAAGTATTAATTTTTGGAAACATGGACTGAAGGTGTATATCTATTATAAAATCACATATATGTTTACATAGTGATCTATCTTCTTTAAGGTTGTTGAAAATTTCATATATATGGTAAGGGTGGTGCATTTCTTTAAACATGCTGTGTTTAAAATTGAGGAGGGTTAATAGTGCAGGATGTCTCTTGAGAGTTCTTGTGCTATCTTCACTTGATGTGTAACTTTTCTTTGAGAAATGCTGAATATATGTTTTAAAGACAGAAGACATATTTGAGAAATGATGTAGGTATGCTATTAAGAAAAGGTTTTGTGCTTTGAAACAGTGAGAATTGTTGTTTTCAGTTTTAGAAAGCTAGTGATGCATGTGCACGCTGAGTAACAGAGCAATGTATGCTCCGAGAGTGCCATGTATCCAATTTTATATCAAGTGCGATATCTAGAGTCATAGATATAGTCACAACTGTTATGTATCTAACAGCAATGGAGGTACTTTCACATTAAGCCAGGCACTACTCAGGCACTCATCCAATCACCCAGCCACTACTCACACATTCATCGAATTATTCATACACTGTCTACACACTTATTCAATTTCCACGAACTACATATGCACTCTTGCAATCACGCTGGCACTAACTATGTAGTCATTGAACTACGCAGGCACTACCCTTGCATTCATCCAATCACTCAAGCACTAACCATTCACTTATACAATCTGCAAGGCTGTACCTATGCAGTAATTTAAACACGCAGGCACAATCCCTGCAGTCACCCAATCATCCATGCACTACCCATGCACTCATCCAATCACCCTAGCCATACCCATACACTCATCCAATCACCCAGGCAGTACCCATGCAGGAATCCAATCACCCAGCCACTACTATCACATTCATCAAATTACTCATACACTGTCTACACACTTATTCAATTATCACGTACTACATATGCACTCTTGCAATCAAGCTAGCACTAACAATGTAGTCATTGAACTACGCAGGCACTGCCCTTGCATTTATCCAATCACTCAAGCACTAACCATTCACTAATACAATCACCAAGGCTGTACCTATGCAGTCATTCAAACATGCAGGGACAACCCATGCAGTCACCCAGTCTGCAATACCCATACACTCATCCAATCACCCAGGCAGTACCCATATAGGAATCCAAACACCCAGGCAGTACCCATGCAGCCATACAATTATGCAGGCAGTAGCCATGGACTCATCCTTTCAGCCAGGCACTACCCATGCAGTCATACAAATATCCAGGCACTACTCATGGACTCATCCAATTCGCCAGGCACTATGCATACAGTCATACAAATACCCAGGCACTACATATGCATTCACCCAGTCACCCAGGCACTAACCATGCACTCACCAAATTACCCTGCCACTACCCGTACAGTCATCCAATCACTCAGGCACTACCCATGCACTTATCCAATCACCCATGCACTACTTATGCACTCATCCAATTACTCAGCAGTACACATGCAGTCACGCTATCACACAGACACTAGTCATGCACTCATCTAATTACCCAGGCACTTCCTATGCACTAATCTAATTATCCAAGTACAACTCATGCAGTCCTAGAAATACCCATGCAGTACGCATGCACTCATAGAATAACACAGGCTGTACCTATACACTCATACAATCACCCAGGTACTACCCATGCACTTAAAAAATTACACAGGCATTACCAATGTACACCCAATAACCCAGGTACTACTCAGGCACTCATGCAAGCACCCTGGCACTACCCATGCACTAATACAATCACTCAAGCAGTACCCATGCAGTCATCCAACCACTCAAGTGCTACCCATGCACTCATACAATCACCCAGGCACTTCCCATGTTCTTATCTAATCACCCAGGCACTACCCAAGCAGGATGCTCAAGAATTTCTAATGGTAATGTTAGGACTAATAGACAAAGAGGATGTGAATATCAAAGAGTTATTTGGTTTAAGTTATAAATGGAACCATAATTGGGAACATTGTGAATTCACCTCTAGCACTGAAATTAATTTGCGACTATTTCTCCTTTGAAGTTACCAGATTGTAAAGCTGTGGCCTTTGAAAATTTAACCAAAACGCCCATCAAGATATGATCTGTCCAAACTGCAGATTTGAACTTAGGTGTATGTTGTTACTAGAAACGTATGAGAAATATGTCATAGTCATGCTACAACAATATAGAGTGGATGGCGCTAAATCAGAAACAAATTAAAAAATTTGTAGCTGGACACATTTTCCTTTAAAAAACAAGTTTCACAATTATAGCAAACATATTTAATAAAAGGGTTAATAAACCCTCTAAACACTCTAAAACATATTAAAGATGTCAAAGAAGATGGACAGAGAGCATTGACACAGAAATGTGATTTAAATTAAGACTATATAAAAAGATAACAAACTTATGTCTGTTATTTCTAGAATCGAAGTTGTAAGGATACTTTAGGATAAGAAATGGTGCTATTGTGTTGAATAGTATATGAATTATGAGTTTCTGAGACATTATCCAGCCTATTAGGGGTATTGTCTACAGCAAGTTGTTAGAAATGAAAGACTCTTTTTAACTGGAGAAATGGAATTTATAAAGACCATGGGGCATATTAGCAAGACCGGCGATAAAATTATCGCCGTTTTAGCGGCAGGAAACTGCCGCTAAAACGGCGATAATGGGCTTGCTAATATGCGATATAGAATTCCAATAGAAGCCCAGGTTAGATGTCCTGCACATCTAACCTGGGCTTCTATTGGAATTCTATAACGCATATTAGCAAGCCCATTATCGCCGTTTTAGCGGCAGTTTCCTGCCGCTAAAGCGGCGATAATTTTATCGCCGGTCTTGCTAATATGCCCCTACATTCTGTTAGTACAGATAAAAACTAAACAGAGGTACTATAATACCAGCAGTCTCAAGTTGCACCTAAGAAGTCCCTTCTCCACTTCATCATTGTATCTCGTTTTAGTTGCCTAATGTTCAAACTGAAATCCTAATACATTTTTCTTTCTTTACATTTTTTCAGGGTGCTTGAAGTGATGCAATAAAAGAGGAGCAAAAATTAGCAAGTATGTTTTTCACATTCTGCAAAATTACATCAAGAGACTACACCTCAGTTGTTACGATGGTCTCACAGTTCATGCAGAAGGTAGCAAAGCGCTTTAGTTGTGGTGTCTTTTCACTGCAATTTCTTACCACTTAAGCTAGAACTTTGTTTTCAGGAGCTTGAGGTCTAGAGACTGATGATCCCTCTCTTTTTTTTTCTCTGTGGAATTTTAAACTGCTCCTTTTCCAATGCTTTCAAGTGGTACAACATGCTTGTTGTACCATATGAGTATTATTCCGCTGTGACCTAAGATAATGTCTTCTCACATATGCTGTACAGTACCACTTTAGTTGTGGTCTTTCATTTACCAGATATAAGGGAGAGAAATTCCCAAGATATACTTTGTTTGTTCATTGCAGGTTCTTCATCAGAAGACTATTCACGTACAGCTGAGTCCTGCTGGTGTATAGAACATCAACCCGTTATGGCTCTTCCTCTGGTTCTTCTCATTCCATTTTATTTTTGTGAAAATAGTTTTAAAAAGTTAAATGCCAGCACAATTTTTTTAATCAGTTTAGATGACAATCCTTAGTGTGATGAGCGTTTGGTGGATATGTTTTATTAGTTAGTTTTGATGTTGAAAGTTATTTTTTGAAACTGCTGTTTTTTATATGTGTGTTGTTAAAATAAAGTTAAACCAATATGTTACTAAACAGCTAGACTCAAGTTTTCTGTAAAATACATCTATATATCTCTTTTACACTTTGTCATTTTTAGTTGTGACTAGTTACATCATGTGACCTCCGGTGTTGTTGTGAAGAAGGAAAATGCATTTTTGATGTAGTTTTTTTGACAAATCAATACAAAGGGGAAAGTTCAATTAGTATCTTACTAAACAGGTATCCTGAATCTTTATCTAAAATATGTCTGTATATGTGTTTTACACTTTCTCAAAAACATGTGGAATTCGCAGTGTGTCCTTGACAATTGCAGCATCATTATAAAAATCAAAAGTATCTTGAAATAAAACAATAAATGTACCTTTTAAATAAATAGGTGACAAATACAACAATAAGTGATGCACCATGCAGATGTAATGTTCAATATCTAATTTTGGGAAAAAAATACAGGGACTTTATAGTTAGGATTAGAATTTTAAAAAACTTAGACACTCACTGAAAAAAACAAAGGTTACAGGGTTATTATTGCTAGGAATTAGCATTTAAAAAGCCTTAGAAATTCACTAAAAAAACAAAGGTGACAGGGATGCTATAGTTAGGAAATGGAATTTAGAAAACCTTAAAAATTACATGAAATAACCAAAGGTTAGAGGGATGTTATAGGTAGTCTGACATTTTACTTGTACAAAACCAGAGAAATCCAGCAGCTATAGTTAGCTAAACTAACTATAACTTGTGCCCCGCTATGCACTGCTTATGACCTCACATATTACAGCACTCATGGCATGGTCAGTGACATCGCTGATGACATCACTGATGATATCATCCACAGGTTGACTGAAACACCTACTCACACTCCCATAAATCTTTTATACACCCACTCCCTCACTACCATTCTCAAACCCACTCATTGATATAGATCTACTCACACACCCACTCACTCACCCATAGAGCTGCTCATACAACCATCCATTCTCTACTACAGCCACTGACATATCCACTCATACACCCATACAGGCACTCACAGACTGGGTCAGTCACCCATAGAGCTACACACACACCTAGTCACTCACGCATTCAATCAATCACACAGCCACTTAATCACCTACACAGTTTCACACACCCTCACTTACTTAATCATACATATACTAGCACATACACACACTCACCTATATAGTCACTGGCACAAGCACATACTCGCCCATACAGCCACGCTCACATTTACTTACTCAACAACAGTCACTGATTTACTCTATCACTCATCTATACTGCCTTTCACATACCCAGTTATTCACCCATATACCACTGACACATCCACTTACTCACCCACACTGCAATAAACACACCCACCCATACAGCTCCTTATACACACACTTACTAACCCATACAGCCACTTACTCACCCACTCACTCAACCATACAGGTAGTCACACAGCCCCACACAGACACTCAGACAACCATAAACGTACTCAGACAACCAATGAATCACCCATACAGAAACTCACATACCCACTCACACACCCATACAGACACTTAGACACCAACTAATAGACTGATACAAACATTCACACAACCAGTCACTCACCCATACATTCACTGAGACACCTACTCACTCGCGTATAGTCAGTCATGTACCCACTGAATCATCCATACAGGCACTCATACACACACTGATTCACTAATACACCTTGGTATACATATTTAACACTCATAAACCTTTTAAAAACACTCGCAGTCACTAGATGATGTCATCAGTCATGTAATTTGAGATGTAATATGTTAGGTCATAAGCACATTGTGAGGGCGCAAGTTATAGTTAGCTTAGCTAACTATAACAACTGAATTTGTCTGGTTTCGTACAAGTGAAATGTCAGCCTAACTATAATGACCCTGGTTTTTTCATGTTTAATATGTTAGGTCTTAAGCACATTGTGAGGGGCGCGAGTTATATTTAGCTCAACTAACAATAATGGCTGAATTTCTCTGGTTTTGCACGAGTGAAATGACCAATTAACTGTAACGTCCCTGAAACCTATGGTTTTTTCAGTGAATTTCAAAGGTTTTTTAAATGCTAATTTCTAACTATACCGTTCCTGAAACCTATGGTTTTTTCAGTGAATTTCAAAGGTTTGTCAAATGCTAAATCTTAACTATATATTTATTTTAAACTTATATTTTCTACGATATTTGTAAGTGTTTTTAAGAATTCCTTCTTTTTAAAAATGATTGGAAGTATATTTTTGAACTTTTCTTTTTAAAATTATACTTCATTTACCTAAAATCTTTTTCTACAATTAAAATCACTCTTTTAAAATACATATATAATACACTACTAAAAATATACTTTATTTATACATACAACTTAAATTTATATTTACTTGAAATAACGCTTTAAATACTATGAAAGTTGTTTTATTGTATTGTTATGCTTTTTTTTTTTTTTACACAGGGGTCGCACACCCTGCGCGAACCTACACGATGGGTGCGCGATTTAATGGTGCGCTGACGCGTGTTTTCCAGAGTTGCGCCGGGGTCGCAACTTCGGCGTAATTTTAAAAGTATGAAATATCATTGTAGAAATTATAAATATCGGTTTTGGTTAAAGACTTTCACTAATATAAGTTAGAAAAGAATTTATAAACAGTATATTTTAGTTTACTATTAACTGTATGAAATTTCACAACTGCGCAACGTATGCGCGTAGGGTGCGCGGCCCCGCACATATTTCCGGGGTCTTGCCGGGGTCGCGACATCGTCATATTTTCAAAGTGTGAAATATCACTATAGAAAGTTCAAATATCAGATTTGTATAAACACTTTCACTAATATACTTTTTAAAATATTATATAAACATCTATTTATACTTTATAATTATGTATACAAAATTTTACGGGTGCGTGATGTGTAAGCGACGGGTGCGTGCACCCTATGCTTTTGATTGGTTTAAATCATTTTCATTCTTTTAGAGGAGGATCCAACACCTATTTTATTTCCCTAATTATTTGTCTGTCTTCCTAGCAAGACCTATTTTTTGTAGGCTGCTGGTTTGGCTTTTTTTTTGGAGTGTTTGGCTTTTTTTGGGGAATATGGCATCCAGTCATCCTGACCAAGATGTTGAAGAAGAGCCTGAGGAAGTGGAAGAGCCAGCAAAAAAATGAAAAGAGAGTGCAGTCTGGGCTTTCTTTTCAGTGCCAGAGGGTGAAAAGAAAGTGAACGCCAGGAAAGTCACCTGCACTATCTGCCAAAGAGTACTTTCCAGAGGTTCGGAGAAGAAGTACTCCTGTGGAACTTCTTCTATGAAGAAACACTTAGAAACTTTGCATCCTATTCGTTTGGCAAAAGAAATCATGCAGCGGGAGAAAAACGAACAAGCTACCCTGGCTGACAATAATGCCCCATCAACATTGGGTGCAGGACTTGCAGCTTCAACTCGGCCACACATTGTTCCAGAGCTGGTGGATGTGTCCATTAATTGCTGCAAATGCAATGCAAAACTGTGTGTTTCGGAGCAATGTCTTGATGTTATTGTCAATGCAATTAAAGCACACAAGTGTTAATTTTTTTCTGTCATTGACATTGTTCTTTTTCCTGTTTTTTTCAACTACTGATGTTGGACAGTTGTATTTTTTTTTTTTTTAAAGTCAAAAACACCAACAAAAAAAATAATCTTTAAAAATACAAACAAAATACAAAATTGTTTTTTTTTTTTTAAACGGTTCTTACGGAACCACATAAACTGGTTAAAAATAGAAACATTTCCAGACTGATTGCATGAGTGTAGCGGTAGTGCGTGAGTGATTGGAGAAATATATGGGTAGTGCGTAGGTGATTGCATGAGTAAATGGGTAGTACGTCAGTGCATGCATTACTTCCTTAGGTACCGTTTGAGTGAATGGATGAGTGTAATACAAGTGCCTGAATGATTGGAGGAGTGCATAGGTAGTACCTGAGTGATTGCATGACTGTATGTCTAGTGTTTGAGTGAATGGATGAGTGCAATAGTAGTGCCTGAGTGATTGGATGAGCGCATTGGTAGTCCGTGGCTGATTGATTGAGTGCAGGGTTAGTGCCAGGGTGATTGGATGAGTGCATGGGTAGTGACTGGGTTATTGCATGAGTGTATGGGTAGTGCCTGGGTGATTGGAGGAGTGCAAGGATAGTGCATGGTGATTTTATAAGTGCATGAGTAGTGCATGGGTGATTGGAGCAGTGCATGAGTAGTGTCTGGGTTATTGCATGAGTGGATGAGTTGTGCCTGGGTGATTGCAGGAATGCATTGGTAATGCCTGGGTGATTTTGTAAGTGCATAGGTATTGCTTGGGTGATTTTGTAAGTGCATGGGTAATGCCTGGGAGATTGCATGAGTGCAGAGGTAATGTATGGGTGACTGGAAGAGTGCATGGGTAATGCCTGAGTGATTGCATGAGTTTATGGGTAATGGCTGGATGATTGCATGAGTGCATGTGTAGTGACTGGGTGATTGGAGGAGTGCAAGGGCAGTGCGTGGTGAGTTTATAAGTGCTTGGGTAGTGGTGGAGGGATTGGATGAGTGCATGGATACTGGCTGGGTGATTGGAGGAGTGCATGGGTAGTGCATGGGTGATTGGAGCAGTGCATGGGGATTGTCTGGGTTATTGCATGAGTGGATGAGTTGTGCCTGGGTGATTGGAGGAGTCCATTAGTAATGCCTGGGTGATTTTGTAAGTGCATGGGTATTGCTTGGGTGATTTTGTAAGTGCATGGGTAATGCCTGGGAGATTCCATGAGTGCAGAGGTAATGTATGGGTGATTGGAAGAGTGCATGGGTAATGCCTGAGTGATTGCATGAGTTTATGGATAATCCCTGGATGATTGCATGAGTGCATGGGTAGTGCCTGGGTGATTGGAGGAGTGCAAGGGTAGTGCGTGGTGATTTTATAAGTGCTTGGGTAGTGGCGGAGTGATTGGATGAGTGCATGGGTACTGGCTGGGTGATTGGAGGAGTGCATGGGTAGTGTATGGGTCATTGGAGCAGTGCATGGGTAGTGTCTGGGTTATTGCATGAGTGTATGAGTTGTGCCTAGGTGATTGGAGGAGTCCATTAGTAATGCCTGCGTGATTTTGTAAGTGCACGGGTATTGCTTGAGTGATTTTGTAAGTGCATGGGTAATGCCTGGGAGATTGCATGAATGCAGACGTAATGTATTGGTGATTGGAAGAGTGCATGGGTAATGCCTGAGTGTTTGCATGAGTTTATGGGTAATGCCTGGATGATTGCATGAGTACATGGGTAGTACCTGGGTGATTGGATGAGTGCATGGGTAGTGCCTGGGTTATTGCATGAGTGCATGGGTAGTGCCTGGGTGATTGGAGGAGTGAAAGGATAGTGCATTGTGATTTTATAAGTGCATGGGTAGTGCATGGGTGATTGGAGCAGTGCATGAGTAGTGTCTGGGTTATTGCATGAGTGGATGAGTTGTGCCTGGGTGATTGCAGGAATGCATTGGTAATGCCTGGGTGATTTTGTAAGTGCATAGGTATTGCTTGGGTGATTTTGTAAGTGCATGGGTAATGCCTGGGAGATTGCATGAGTGCAGAGGTAATGTATGATTGACTGGAAGAGTGCATGGGTAATGCCTGAGTGTTTGCATGTGTTTATGGGTAATGGCTGGATGATTTCATGAGTGCATGGGTAGTGCCTGGGTGATTGGAGGAGTGCAAGAGTAGTGTGTGATGATTATATAAGTGCTTGGGTAGTTGCGGAGTGATTGGATGAGGGCATGGATACTGGCTGGGTGATTGGAGGAGTGCATGGGTAGTGCATGGGTGATTGGAGCAGTGCATGGGGATTGTCTGGGTTATTGCATGAGTGGATGAGTTGTGCCTGGGTGATTGGAGGAGTCCATTAGTAATGCCTGGGTGATTTTGTAAGTGCATGGGTATTGCTTGGGTGATTTTGTAAGTGCATGGGTAATGCCTGGGAGATTCCATGAGTGCAGAGGTAATGTATGGGTGATTGGAAGAGTGCATGAGTAATGCCTGAGTGATTGCATGAGTTTATGGATAATCCCTGGATGATTGCATGAGTGCATGGGTAGTGCCTGGGTGATTGGAGGAGTGCAAGGGTAGTGCGTGGTGATTTTATAAGTGCTTGGGTAGTGGCAGAGGGATTGGATGAGTGCATGTGTACTGGCTGGGTGATTGGAGGAGTGCATGGGTAGTGCATGTGTGATTGGAGCAGTGCATGGTTAGTGTCTGGGTTATTGCATGAATGGATGAGTTGTGCCTGGGTGATTGGAGGAGTGCATTGGTAATGCCTGGGTGATTTTGTAAGTGCATGGGTACTGCTTGGATGATTTTGTAAGTGCATGGGTAATGCCTGGGAGATTGCATGAGTGCAGAAGTAATGTATGGGTGATTGGAAGAGTGCATGGGTAATGCCTGAGTGATTGCATGAGTTTATGGGTAATGCCTCAATGATTGCATGAGTGCATGGGTAGTGCCTGGGTGATTGGAGGAGTGCAAGGGTAGTGCGTGGTGATTTTATAAGTGCTTGGATAGTGGCGGAGGGATTGGATGAGTGCATGGGTACTGGCTGGGTGATTGGAGGAGTGCATGGGTAGTGCATGGGTGATTGGAGCAGTGCATGGTTAGTGTCTGGGTTATTGCATGAGTGGATGAGTTGTGCCTAGGTGATTGGAGGAGTCAATTAGTAATGCCTGCGTGATTTTGTAAGTGCATGGTTATTGCTTGGGTGATTTTGTAAGTGCATGGGTAATGCCTGGGAGATTGCATGAATGCAGAGGTAATGTATTGGTGATTGGAAGAGTGCATGGGTAATGCCTGATGCCTGGATGATTGCATGAGTGCATGGGTAGTGCCTGGGTGATTGAATGAGTGCATGGGTAGTGCCTGGGTTATTGCATGAGTGCATGGGTAGTGCCTGGGTGATTGGAGGAGTGCAAGGATAGTGCATTGTGATTTTAACAGTGCATGTGTAGTGCATGGGTGATTGGAGCAGTGCATGAGTAGTGTCTGGGTTATTGCATGAGTGGATGAGTTGTGCCTTGGTGATTGGAGGAGTGCATTGGTAATGCCTGGGTGATTTTGTAAGTGCATAGGTATTGCTTGGGTGATTTTGTAAGTGCATGGGTAATGCCTGGGAGATTGCATGAGTGCAGAGGTAATGTATGGGTGATTGGAAGAGTGCATGGGTAATGCCTGGGAGATTGCATGTGTTTATGGGTAATGCCTGGATGATTTCATGAGTGCATGGGTAGTGCATGGGTGATTGGAGGAGTGCAAGGGTAGTGTGTGATGATTTTATAAGTGCTTGGGTAGTTGCGGAGTGATTGGATGAGTGCATGGATACTGGCTGGGTGATTGGAGGAGTGCATGGGTAGTGCATGGGTGATTAAAGCAGTGCATGGGGATTGTCTGGGTTATTGCATGAGTGAATGAGTTGTGCCTGGGTGATTGGAGGAGTCCATTAGTATTGCCTGGATGATTTTGTAAGTGCATGGGTATTGCTTGGGTGAATTTGTAAGTGCATGGGCAATGCCTGGGAGATTCCATGAGTGCAGAGGTAATGTATGGGTGATTGGAAGAGTGCATGGGTAATGCCTGAGTGTTTGCATGAGTTTATGGGTAATGCCTGGATGATTGCATGAGTGCATGGGTAATTCCTGGGTGAATGGATGAGTGCATGGGTAGTGCATGGGTTATTGCATGGGTAGTGCCTGGGTGATTGGGGGAGTGCATGGGTAGTGCATGGGTGATTGGAGCAGTGCATGAGTAGTGTCTGGGTTATTGTATGAGTGGATGAGCTGTGCCTGGGTGATTGGAGGAATGCATTGGTAATGCCTGGGTGATTTTGTAAGTGCATGGGTATTGCTTGGGTGATTTTATAAGTGCATGGGTAATGTTTGGGAGATTGCATGAGTGCAGAGGTAATGTATGGGGGATTGGAAGAGTGCATGGGTAATGCCTGAGTGATTGCATGAGTATATGGGTAATGCCTGGTATATTGCATGAGTGCATGGGTAGTGACTGGGTGATTGGGGGAGTGCAAGGGTAGTGCATGGGTGATTGGAGCAGTGCAACGGTAGTGTCTGGGTGATTGGAGGAGTGCATGTGTAGTGCATGGGTGATTGGAGCAGTGCATGGGTAGTGTCTGGGTTATTGCATGAGTGGATGAGTTGTGCCTGGGTGATTTTAGAAGTGCATTGGTAATGCCTGGGTGATTTTGTAAGTGCATGGCATTTGCTTGGATGTTTTTGTAAGTGCATGGGTATTGCCTGGGAGATTGCATGAATGCAGAGGTAATGTGTGGTTGATTGGAAGAGTGCATGGGTAATGCCTGGTAGATTGCATGTGTTTATGGGTAATGCCTGGATGATTTCATGAGTGCATGGGTAGTGCCTGGGTGATTGGAGGATTACAAGGGTAGTGTGTGATGATTTTATAAGTGCTTGGGTAGTGGTGGAGTGATTGGATGAGTGCATGGGTACTGGCTCGGTGATTGGAGGAGTGCATCGGTAGTGCATGGGGGATTGGAGCAGTGCATGGGTAGTGTCTGGGTTATTGCATGAGTGGATGAGTTGTGCCTGGGTGATTGGAGAAGTGTATTGGTAATGCCTGGGTGATTTTGTAAGTGCATGGGTATTGCTTGGATGATTTTGTATATGCATGGGTAATGCCTGGGAGATTGCATGAGTGCAGAGGTAATGTATGGGTGATTGGAAGAGTGCATGGGTAATGCCTGGTAGATTGCATGAGTTTATGTGCAATGCCTGGATGATTGCATGAGTGCATGGGTAGTGCCTGGGTAAATGGAGGAGTGCAAGGTTAGTGTGTGGTGATTTTATAAGTGTTTGGGTAGTGGTGGAGTGATTGGATGAGTGCATGGGTACTGGCTCGGTGATTGGAGGAGTGCATCGGTAGTGCATGGGTGATTGGAGCTGTGCATGGGTAGTGTCTGGGTTATTGCATGAGTGGCTGAGTTGTGCATGGGTGACTGGAGAAGTCCATTGGTAATGCCTGGGTGATTTTGTAATTGCATGGGTATTGCTTGGGTGATTTTGTAAGTGCATGGGTAATGCCTGGGAGATTGCATAAGTGCAGAGGTAATGTAAGGGTGATTGGAAGAGTGCATGGGTAATGCCTGAGTGATTGCCTGAGTTTATGGGTAATGCCTGGATGATTGCATGAGTGCATGGGTAGTGCCTGGGTGATTGGAGGAGTGCGAGGGTAGTGCGTGGTGATTTTATAAGTGCTTGGGTAGTGGCAGAGTGATTGGATGAGTGCATGGGTAGTGCTGAGGTGATTAGAGGAGTGAGTTGGTAGAGTTTGAAAAAATGAATGACTGCAATAAAAGTGACTGTAAACATTACTTCATATTATTATGCTTATAACATTATGTCATCTTACCTTGTTTATTGAAGTAGATATCAAACTCATTGAAACTATTTTACAGTCGTTTCATTGTAAACTAAATTTAAAATATTTTCAAATTTTAGTATTACTTTCTGTAAAAGAGAAGAAAAAAACTGGTATTGCATATAATATTATAGTTTTAAGAACATAACCTAATTTAAAAATTACATAACATATTCAGTTTCCCTTTTTTGCTATTTTCAGATTCTATTGAATTTCACCATACACAGTGATTTCAATGTTGGTCATCATATAACAGCGGGGAAAAAAATTCAATCAGTAAGATTGTAAAAGAAAACCAAATTGGTGTTGAAAATATTTATAACAAGTTCAACTATCTGTTTACCTATCTACAGTTTCTAAATTCCGTTCTTCAACTACATTAAATGATCTACTTCTCTGAAATACATTTTCTAAAATATACACTCTCATTTACATCGCGTATCATATAAAGAACAAATATATAAACTACTTGTTATAAACATAATTTTGCAAACGCAATAAGAATTAGCACAAACAATAATCCAAACAGTAATTCTTCACATTTTCCCAATAGGCCGAATAATGTTTCTAAATCTATTTGCATTCAAAATATCCAAAATAAACTCGTTAATTTGTGTTCACATCTTTCCAATAGGCCAAATTATGTTTTCAAAACTTTGGCATCAAAAATATTAGATATGAATTTGGTATTTCATAAGGCAACCGACATTTGAATTCCAATGGGCATCATTACAATGTGTCCATCCTTTATTGCACTTTAAATACCAGTATAGTGTCCAGATGTTGTAGTAGGTCCATCATGAAAACTAATAGCCACTGCTTTAAAAGTTTTTCCTGAAATTGATATTTGACTTGCCACAAAAAAAATTATTTTGGTTTCCAATTTTCTTCTATCTGCTCTACAACGTTGTAGCATTAAAATGACATATTGTCCAAATCTTTCTATAAATAATGTTGACAACATTTCTGATTTACAACGAGAACATTTCATATTTTGATTAGCTGTTTTTAATAATTTGTTAAAAGACACTGATTTGCAATCTGGTATTGTCAAATATATGAATTGTTCAGGGTCTATTTCAGTGGTAGAAGAAAATGAGCACTCTTCACATTTATGATCCCATCTGTAACTTAGTCCAAACAAGTTTTCAATTTCAATCCCTTCTTCTTCCAATGCTGCAAGCATAAACATAAGAAACTCTTGTGCATCTTGTTGTATATTAAGTGTAAATTGTGAAGAACCAGTACATATATCCAAAAGATGCCGAATGCCAGAAGCAGTATGGATTTTAGATCTATCACTTATCAACTTTTGAAAAATATGATGTAATAAAGAACAGAATCTTTTTTCTCGATTTTCCATAACTTTATGATAAAGATCTTCTAGATAAAAGACAACATTTAGAATTACATTAGCATAGCAGTTGATACCTGAACTATTTTCTAACTGGTATCCTACAATATCATCAACAGAGTCCATTTTCATTTTCTTGGCAGCTTCATGCTTCTCTTGAATTCTTTTCTTTTTTTCAATCTCACTAGAATGTTTGTCATATTTCCGTTTTGGACATAGTATATGTTTTTCATTTATGGGATATTCACCTAAGTTAGGAGCATAAACTCTTCTCAACCGATTATACTCCTTTACACAATTTACATTCGCACTAACTTTTTTCTCATCAAAATCAATCAAATACAAACCAGATAATGTTCTTACTCGAGATAATGCAACATATGCCATTCCCTCTTTAAACACTGTACTTCCAATATTTACCAAAGCATTGTCAACACTTAATACTTGAGATTTATGAATGGTCACTGCATATGCTAAAGAAAGAGGACACTGTTTTCTACGAACATACAAGTCTTTTACAAGCAAAAACGAACAGCACAACGTGCAATCTGTTTTACCTCATCAATCTGATCAATTTTAATCTTCAAAAATTCAATTCCATCTCTGTTCTGATAATTAACAAAATCAACAACTTTTCCCATTGCTCCATTTACTAAACCTTTTTCTACATCCAAATTATGCCGTAAAATTACCCGACAGTTTTCACATACATATAAAGTCTTTTCCAAACGAGCAGTCTTAGGTACCTGAACAGCCGACTCAAATTCCACGCACCCCAAAGGACCCTACAATCAGCCCAGCTCTCCTATGCCGTGGTCCCCCGCACCAGAAAGACCAGATCGGGAGGCCGCTCCTTCTCCTTCCTCGCAGCCAAAGCATGGAACGCCCTTCCGCTCCACCTCAGACAGACAACATCGCTCCCCATCTTCGCAAGAAACCTTAAAACCTGGCTCTTCGACAGACCCCCTCCTTGATGGAATGGAACCTGCACCCCTCCCCAACCCCTAGCGCCTTGAGACCCTTACGGGTGAGTAGTCGCACTTTAACAAACCCCTGATTGATTGATTGAGATATACACTTTTCCAAAGAATCCAATTTTGATTTTAATTTTTCTGAGAGAATAATAGTAGCTCCTTCGTGTTCTATTTTATCAATGGCTTCCATTTTCATTATTTGTTGTTTTTCCAGCTTCAAAAGTTCTTCAGTGAATGTAGAACACTCTTGCAGTGTTGGCATTAGGCAAATTATAGAGTTCTTTTCTCCAATTTTTTTGTATATTATGTCAGGTGCTATGTTTTCATTTGGAAACAAGTTTGTTAGTAGCCGACTTTGTAAAGCTTCTTTACCATGTTTTGTCAAAACACCAATTCTTATATCTTGAAGAATGTTTCCATAATGTTCATCACTTGCTTGTCGCATATTCTTAATAAGTTCTTTATATTCAAAATGAGACCAAATGTTTACATTTCCAATACTTCCCAAAGATTTCCTAGTGTCTTCATGGACAAGTGTTTTAAAAACTGGTTGTCCTTTCACAGGAGTAAGTTGTAGTAGATCGACAAATACAATTACGTGTTTTCCTCCAAATAAAACATCATAATCTGTTTTTAAAATCTGTTGCATTCTTAAATGTACAAAGGCAAGCATTAAGTTTGAGACCATGCTCACCTCAGCAATGATCAGAAGTTTCATTTTCTTCAGTACTCTTGAGACGTCATAACAAGCTTCTCCAGATAGCTTGTGGTATTCCAACTTATTTTCATGTTCAACTAGTAGCATGAGTAATCGATGTAATGTAATCCCTTTAATGTTGTGTGCTGCTAACCCAGTTGGAGCGGTTACAACACAAGATAAATGTGATTCAGTGGTTTTCTGTAGATAACTGGTTAAAACTTTAATTAAGAAACTTTTTCCTATACCAGCTTGACCACTGATATACATTCGAACAGGTTTAAATGATGTGCATTGGCATTCTTTTTTTTCATGCAGCAAACCATGCTGTATCTGTTCTGTCACTTGCTGATATATTTGTTTTTGTTCAATATTTAGTTGTTCTTCCAAGTTTCCCAACTCAATAATATCCTGTTGTGCTTGTTGCATTGCTGTTTCTACTTCATTCATGGCTATTGCTGCTTCATTTTCAAGAATTGGTTGTCCTAGAGGATCTTGACTTAGTGGAGCAGAACTCTGACTATCTTGAGAACTGTCTCTAGCTATTTCAGCTGCAATAGTAGTTTCTCTTTCAATCTCTTCATTTAACATTTGTAGATAAGTAGGGAAAATTGTGCATTGAATATTATCTTTACATGCTTTAAAAGAATCTTCATAGCAGTCGAACTCTCCAAGTAATTCTGCTTCACTACGCCAAGGCTTGAAAAGTTGCAGAAGTGCTAAATAGAAAAATTCCCTTTTATCTGGAGTTTTGCAACTGGGTTTCCTGTGGTTAATAAGATTTCCTTTGGCATGTTTTACCAAACATCCTTCACATCCAATTACTGCATATTTTTCTTCATTTATATTTTCTGTAGCATTTCTTTTAAAGCTGTAATGTTGCAGTACTTCATAGAGACATATGTTTTCCAGATGTGGACTCCTTTTGGGATAGTACGTATCCAACATATTTATTTTAACAATATCTATACTTTCTGGTTCATTCAATGCTGAGTATTCAATTTCTCGTACAGATTTCAATACTCGATTTCGTGTTGCAGCAAGACCAAGACTTACCCAAATGATTCCTCTTGACTTTGAATATAAACTTGCAGAGGTCAACCGATCCGAACATTCGTAAGATCCAATCTCTTGATGGGAAAGCATCTTCAAACTAAAGCTGTACAATTTCTTACTAAGAGTCTTCTCTTGTGAAATTTCTTCCCGCATTTCTTTCAACTCCGTCTTTTCAGATTTGGTTATATATGACGTAACATAGCAGGCAACAGCAATCGAATTATCTGCAACATACTGAATATCCATGTTAGCATTCCACATTGTCAAAATTATTGGATTGTAGTCATTAATATACTTTGAATCTTCAGTTCTTTTTATGTTGTAAGTATTCTTTGGAGATTTTCGAGTTATAGTATGCCTTACTGCTGACATGAAACTGTTGACTCTTCCTTTTGAAATTACTGGACGTGGGAATCCAAAATGACATTTTGTATAAAATCTTCCCTTTGATTTGTATTTCCGTCGACAATATTTCCCACATCGATGACTTTGAAACCATAAAACTTTCTGTCTCAAGTTGTTTTCTCCTCCTTCTTTTGGAATGGCACAGGTAACATATTTTTCAATGAAAGACAAAACACTTTCATCAGTATCAGTTCCAAATTTTGGTGCATTCTTCATCCATAACAGCATATGAATATGAGGTGCACCTCTAGCTTGGTATTCCTTTCTCCAAAAGAAATCAATAACTTCTCCAAGAGGTGGATTATTTTTATTGCAGATAAAAGACATCATAGCTTCAAACCTATGATTAAAATATCTGCACACATTTACAGGATCCAAGGAACACAGTTCTCCAGCTGTCTTCAATTCAATATTTTTTACATTTGAATTTGCTTGTCGTAGAAAATCAAGTAAATCGTCCCATGTGTACTCAGCACAGCTAAGCGTAACAAACCACGTAGGGGTTCCTAAGTCCCTTAACATACATTTAAGTTCTCCATGACGACGATACCAATACTCATTAGTACCACGTTGACATGCCATCAAATTAATTAACTGAGATTCTAAATGATCGTCTCTTTGTTGAACTTTGTCCATGAATTCCTTTGCAGAAACATGTGTAAGATGAACTCCTGTTTTCAATACATGGTTCACTGCATATGAAAGTCCAGACAAGTCACTTTCAAACAGAAGATGAAATGAAAATGGAATACACTGTCGAAATCTTGGATCTTCTAAGTACAGTCTTAATGTGCAATATTCTGAAGCTGGAATCTGAACTGGTCGTTCATCATATCGTCCACCTTTTCCAGTGGGGAACACCTGTGGAAAACAACAAGCTTCCAAACTTTTTCCCATACACTCATGGGAGTTCCCTTCACTTTCTTCATTTGGAATAATTCAATAGTGTTTCCTATCACTTTTTTTTAATGTAGTGGGTGTATACTATAATGTTCGTAAATTTCTTCTCTCCTGGTGTTCTCCACTTTTTGGATTTGGCCACTTGAAATTTCTGTTTCATCTTCTAAACATATTTCTTGTTCTTCCACATTTACAGTTTTATAGTAAATATTGTTTTGTACAAGATATAATGTAGCCTTTTGAAGTTTGGTGACATCTACTAACTCTTGCTAAATTGTCCGACTCTTTGTTGATACACCATTAACTAGAATTACTACAGGTTCACTTTCCTCTCTCTCTACACCAACAGTTTCAATATTTTTCTTAAAATCTAAAGGTAAATATACAACTCTTTCTTTTAAACCTCTTTGTAGATCTGTTGGAGGCAGCTTACCTGGTTTAGGCTCCATACGAATTATAGTCTGAAATGGGTGCACAGATTGAATAAGAATGGACTCATATGTATTTATATCTTCCAGTTCCGGAGGTATAGCTACCAACTCTAGGTTGTTATGTATAGCTCTAGCTGGCATTTAGTTCTCTTCTAATTTGTTGTAACAATATTTACAAATACATTGATTACAACCCAACTCAAAACGAGCTTCCACAAACAAATATGCAGCAAATTGCCTCCATTTATCAGTGTTTTCCTTTTCACTTTTTAAATACAGATCTACAGTCCTAGTTTGACTTCTATAGTGAGTAAGTCGACAACAAATACAAACATAGTTTGGATTTTCACCAGAAACTACATTAAACTTTGTTATTTCTTTTTCAAACTTCACAGTAGTAGTATCTTCCATCTCTTCTTCAACACCTACACTTATCAAACTCTCACTTTCTCTACACTCCTCTTGTGAACCAAAGAAACGAAACTGTCTATCATCAGAAACTTTTTTTACATCCAACACTGAACCATGCAAAAGGGCTGTGTTAATTTCATTTAGACATAATGCAGGACTACTACAATCCCACTTAAACACTGGAGCCTCTGTACATCTCCCTTGAACGTCTTCAGCTATTACTTCTTCAACATTCCTAGGAACCATCTTTTCTTTTTCAATTGGACAACCGTCTTTAACTTCATAGCAACGGCCACTAGTATAAACTGCGTGAACTAATGTATTTTTTTGACAATAGCTTTCTTCATTAAAAAAAGGTTCCGTACTAGAAGTGTGCTTC
The DNA here is from genome assembly GCA_963921515.1 of Calotriton arnoldi. Classification (NCBI taxonomy): domain Eukaryota; kingdom Metazoa; phylum Chordata; class Amphibia; order Caudata; family Salamandridae; genus Calotriton; species Calotriton arnoldi. The sequence goes on along the minus strand of CAWUFW010004401.1, from coordinate 550,205 downwards.
CATTCTCCAGAAAATATTTTGCAAAAGTTAGTTTATTAACCAGTCTTTTTCTTTTACTTTTCTCTTTCATAAAGTGCATTATTTTATTTAATGCTTTCATTCTGTTCAATACTAATATAAACAATTTTCTTCTCAATTCAAAAGCCTTTTCAACTACACTTTCAATCTCTTGTTTTTTCTTGTAAAATGCGGATCTCTTTTTATATTTTCTGCAATTTTCCAACAAATTTTGTAGTACTCTACTTTTATACATTCTCTTTCTAATGTCTATAAATTGTTTCACCTTCTTTCAACATAGATTGTTTTCTCATAACCCGAATTTCCACTTTTTTGTCCTTTTTCGTTTCCTTCTGTTTGGTTGTAGTACTTTTCTTTCTCTTTTCTTCATTTTGACAATTTGTTACATTCTTTAAAAAAAAATTCACAAATTCTTTAGTTCTCTTACCAGAAGACTTTTTCTTTAACGTCACATGTTGTACTTCATCTAATTTCTGTTTTTCTCTCTCCTGTAAATACAATTGTTTTTTGTTGTCTTTGTCTTTCCACTTTTCTTGTCATACTGAATCTGTCTTAATAATTATGCAGAATATCTGTAAAAAAAAAAAATTAAAAACGATTTAATAATATTAAAATAATTATATACAAATATTCACATGTATAAGTATAAAAATACATTCAATTTAAAAGATACACACATATCAATATATATTATTTTCGTAAAATAGTTACACTTACAGCTCACATATGTCTTACATTTTTGTTTTATATTTGCATACGCCCAACACCCTCAACCTTACTACAATGGTGAAGAACCACTACAAATGTGAGTGATTAGAGTAGTGCAAGAGTAATGTCTAAGTGATTGCATGAGTGCATGGGTAATGTGTGTGTGATTGTATGACTCTAATGATAGTGGCAGTATAATTGGAGGAGTGCAACAGTAGTGCCTGAGTGATTAAAACAGTATATATAATATGCATTACTGATTGCATACCTGCAGAAATAATATCTGAGGAACTACAGGAGTACATTGGAAGTGTCTGGGTGATTTCAAAAGTACATGACTACTGCCTGACTGATGGTACGAGTACTGTCGGAGTGCCTCAGTGATTGAAAGACTGCAAAGATAGTGCCTGGGAGATTTTATAAGTGCATGAGTACTGGCTCAGTGATTACATAAGTGCAAAGGCAGTCTCCGTGTGATTGAAAGTCTGCAAGGGTAGTGCCTGGGTGATTGAAGCAATGTATGAGCATAGGGGAAACATCTGGGGAATTAAAGAAGTACATACATAATGCCTGGGTGATTGCATCACTGCAAGTATAATATCTAGGGGATTGCAAGTCTAGATAGGAAATCTCTGGCTGATTTTTTAAATGTATGGATACTGTGTGGTTCATTGTAGAAGTACTAACATAGTGCATGAGTGACTAGAGGAGTGGAAAGGTAGTGCTTGGGTAATTTAAAAAGTGCATGACTACTAGCTCACCGATTACATAAGTACATGAGTAGTGCGTGCATGATTGAAGGAGTGCAAGGGTAGTCTGTGAGAGAATATATAAGAGCATAGGTACTGTTGAGGTAATTTTATAAGTGTATGGATACTGCCTGGGTAATTACAACAGTACATAAGAAGTGTGTCAGTGATTTTATAAGTGCATGGGTACTGCCTGAGTGATTTTATAAGTGCAAGGATACTGCGTTGTTGATTGAAGTAGTACTATTGGCAGTGCCTGAGTGATTCAAAGAGTGCAAAAGTAGTGCCTGGGTGATTTTATAAGTGCATAGGTAGTGGCTGGGTGATTGAACAACTTCAGAGGTAGTGGTTGGGTGATTGAAGGAATGAAGGAGTATTACTTGTGTGATTGTATAAGAACAAGGATAGTACCCAATTGTTACGAGTAGTACTAGGCTAGTGCTTGGGTAATTGCATAAGTACACAGGCACTAACTGAGTGATTTTATATGTGGATGGATACTGGCTAAGTGATTGCAAGAGTGCATAGATCCTGACAGGCTGATTGGAGCAGTGGTAGGGTACTGCCTGCATATCTGAACCACTGTAAAGCTAATACATTGGTGATTCTATGAGTGCAGGGGTAATGTCTGGAGGATTAAGGACTACATAGGTAATGCCTTAGTGTTACAATGACTTAAGGGGTAAAAATTGAGGGATTTCAAGAGTACATACAAAGTGCCTGGGTGATTTTATAAGTGCATCAGTACTGCCTCAGTTATTGGAGAAGTACTGTAGTAGTGCCTCAGTGATTTGAGAAGTGTAAATGTACTGCCTGGGTGATTTTAATAAGTGCATGGGCACTGGCCAAGTAATTGGAGGAGTGAATAGATCCTCACAAGGTGACAGAAGGACTGCAACGATACTGCCTAGATGATTAAACCAGTCTATAGCTAATGCATTCATGATTGCATGATTGCAGAAGTAATGTCTAGGGGATTAGAGGAATACATACGTAATGCAGGGTGATTGCAAGAGTGCACAGGTAATGTCTGGGGAATTTCAGCAGTACATAGGAAGTGTCTAGGTGATTTTATAAGTGCATGGATACTGCCTTGGTGATTGAAGTAGTACTATTGTAGTGTCTGAGTGATTCAAGGAGTGCAAAAGTAGTGCCTGTGTGATTTTATAAGTGCATAGCTAGTTCCTGGGTGATCGAAGGATTTCAGGGGTAGAGGCTGGGCCATTGAAGGAATCCAAGGGAGGTGCATGGGTGATTGCATCAGAACAAGAGTAGTGCGTGAATGATTGGAGGAGTACTAGGGTACTGCCTGGGTGATTGCATAAGTGCATAAGTAATGCCTGAGTGATTTTATAAGTACATCAGTACTAGCTAAGTGATTGGAAGAGTGCATAGATCCTAACAGGGTGATTGGAGGAGAGCAAGGGTAGTCTCTGTGTGATTGAATCAGTATATACCTAATGCATTGGTGATTGCATGAGTGCAAAGGTAATGTCTGGGGGATTAAGAAAGTACATAGATAATGCCTGAATGATTGCATGAGTTGAGAGTTAATATCTGCAGGACTACAAGACTACATAGAAAGTATCTGGGTGATTTTATAAGTGCATGGGTGCTGCCTGGGTGATTGGAGTAGTACTGTAGTAGCGCCTGAGTGAGTGAAAAAGTGCAACATCCTGAAAGCATGCATGCATATGTCTGTATCACAACACTATCTACACACCTAAAATTCACAGAACAAACTTCGAATTTGAAGAAAACACCAAAAATGATGTGGCATATTTCAACTGTACCTCTCTAGAGACTTATAAAAAGTAGCGTAGACACTAATACCTTATCCCAACATCTTTTTAACCACACTTTTTATGCTGCATCTTCATCATTCTACTACTACTAACAGTCTTGACCCTACCACATATAAGGCAACAACACCTATTTCTTATACATCATGCACCTTCAAATGTATAAGACATATGAAAATACATATACAAGTAGAAACTGGCTTGGTGATTGAAGGAATGCAAGGGTAGTGCCTGGGTGATTGTATGGGAACAAGGGTAATACCTTGGTGATTAGAGGAGGGCAAGGGTAGTGCCTAGGTGAATAAACCAGTGTATAGCTAATGCATTCATGTTTGCATGACTGCAGAACTAATGTCTGGGAGATTAGAGGAATACATTCATAATGCCTCGTGATTGCATCACTGCACAGGTAATGTCTGGGGAATTTCAGCAGTACATAGGAAGTGTCTAGGTGACTTTATAAGTGCATCGATACTGCCTTGGTGACTGAAGTAGTACTATTGTAGTGTCTGAGTGATTCAAGGAGTGCAAAAGTAGTACCTGGGTGATTTTATAAGTGCATAGATAGTGCCTGGGTGATCGAAGGACTTTAGGGGTAGAGGCTGGGTGATTTAAGAAGTCCAAGGGAAGTGCATGGCTGATTGCATGAGAACAAGAGTAGTGCATGGATGATTGGAGGAGTACTAGGGTAGTGCCTGGGTGATTCCATAAGTGCATACGTAGTACCTGAGTGATTTTATAAGTGTATAGGTACTGTCTAAGTGATTGGAGGAGTACATAGATCCTGACAGGATGATTGGAGGAGTGGAAGGATAGTACCTGATTGATTGAACCACTGGATAGCTAATCCATTGGTGATTGCATGAGTGCAGGGGTAATGTCTGGGGGATTAGGGAGTACATAAGTAATGCCTGGGTGATTCCATGAGTTAAGGAGTAATATCTGAGGGATTACAGGAGAACATAGGAATTGCCTGGGTGATTTTATAAGTGCATGGCTAGTAACTGAGTGATTTTATAAGTGCATGGGCACTGGCTAAGTGATTGGAGGAGTGAATAGATGCTCACAGGGTGATTGGAGGAGTGCAAGGGTACTGACTAGGTGATTAAACCAGTGTATAGCTAATGCATTCTTGATTGCATGATTGCACAAGTAATGTCTGGGGATTAGAGGAATACATACATAATGCCTGGTATTTGCATGACTGCACAGGTAATGTCTGGGGGATTTCAGGAATACATAGAAAGTGCCTGGGTGATTTTATAAGTGCATGGGTACTGCCCGAGTGATTGGAGTACTACTGTGTTAGTGCCTCAGTGAGTGAAAAACTGCAACATCCTGAAAGCATACATGCACATGTCTATATCACAACACTATGCTCACCTCAAAAATTCACAGAACAAACTTTATCTTTGAAGCAAACACGAAACTTTATATGGCATATTTCAACTGTACCTCTCTAGAGACTTATAAAAATACATATACAAGTAGAAACTGGCTTGGTGATTGTAGGAATGCAAGGGTAGTGCCTGGGTGATTGTATGGGAACAATGGTAGTACCTTGGTGATTAGAGGAGTGCAAGGGTACTGCCTAGGTGATTAAACCAGTGTATAGCTAATGCATTCTTGATTGCATGATTGCACAAGTAATGTCTGGGGGATTAGAGGAATACATACATAATGCCTGGTGTTTGCATGACTGCACAGGTAATGTCTGGGGGATTTCAGGAGTGCATAGAAAGTGTCTGGGTGATTTTACAAGTGCAGGGGTACTGCCTGAGTGATTGGAGTGCTACTGTGTTAGTGCCTCAGTGAGTGAAAAAGTACAACATCCTAAAAGCATGCATGCACATGTCTGTACCCCAACACTATGCTGACCTCAAAAATTCACAGAACAAACTTTATCTCTCAAGCAAACACCAAACATTATATGGCATATTTCAATTGTACCTCTCGAGAGACTTATAAAAAGTAGTGTACTGACTAATACCTTATCTCAACTTCTTTTTAAACCACACATTTATGCTGCATCTTCATCATTCTACTACTACTAACAGTCTTGACCCTACCACATATAAGGCAACAACACCTATATCTTATACATCATGCACCTTCAAATGTATAACACATATGAAAATACATATACAAGTAGAAACTGGCTTGGTGATTGAAGGAATGCAAGGGTAGTGCCTGGGTGATTGTATGGGAACAAGGGTAGTACCTTGGTGATTAGAGGAGTGCAAGGGTAGTGCCTATGTGAATAAACCAGTGTATAGCTACTGCATTCATGATTGCATGACTGCAGAACTAATGTCTGTGAGATTATAAGAATACATTCATAATGCCCCGTGATTGCATGACTGTACAGGTAATGTCTGGGGAATTTCAGCAGTACATAGGAAGTGTCTAGGTGATTTTATAAGTGCATCGATACTGTCTTGGTGACTGAAGTAGTACTATTGTAGTGCCTGAGTGATTCAAGGAGTGCAAAAGTAGTGCCTGGGGGATTTTATAAGTGCATATATAGTGCCTGAGTGATCGAAGGACTTCAGGGGTAGAGGTTGGGTGATTTAAGAAGTCCATGGGAAGTGCAAGGCTGATTGCATGAGAACAAGAGTAGTGCATAGATGATTGGAGGAGTACTAGGGTAGTGCCTGGGTGATTCCATAAGTGCATAAGTAGTACCTGAGTGATTTTATAAGTGTATGAGTACTGTCTAAGTGATTGGAGGAGTGTATAGATCCTGACAGGATGATTGGTGGAGTGGAAGGATAGTACCTGGATGATTGAACCACTGTATAGCTAATCCATTGGTGATTGCATGAGTGCAGGGGTAATGTCTGGGGGATTAAGGAGTACATAAGTAATACCTGGGTGATTCCATGAGTTAAGGGGTAATATCTGAGGGATTACAGGAGTACATAGGAATTGCCTGGGTGATTTTATAAGTGCATCGCTAGTAACTGAGTGATTTTATATGTGCTTGGCTAGTAACTGAGTGATTTTATAAGTGCATGGGCACTGGCTAAGTGATTGGAGGAGTGAATAGATGCTCACAGGGTGATTGGAGGAGTGCAAGGGTACTGCCTAGGTGATTAAACCAGTGTATACCTAATGCATTCTTGATTGCATGATTGCACAAGTAATGTCTGGACGATTAGAGGAATACATACATAATGCCTGGTGTTTGCATGACTGCACAGGTAATGTCTGGGGGATATCAGGAGTACATAGGTAGTGCCTGGGTGATTTTATAAGTACATGGGTACTGCCTGAGTGATTGGAGTACTACTGTGTTAGTGACACAGTGAGTGAAAAAGTGCAACATCCTGAAAGCATGCATGCATATGTCTGTAACACAACACTATGCTCACCTCAAAAATTCACAGAACAAACTTCATCTTTGAAGCAAACACCAAAAATCATATGGCATATTTCAACTGTACCTCTCTAGAGACTTATAAAAAGTACTGTACTGACTAATACCATATCTCTACTTCTTTTTAAACCACACTTTTATGCTGCATCTTCATCATTCTACTACTACTAACAGTCTTGACCCTACCACATATAAAGCAACAACACCTATTTCTTATACATCATGCACCTTCAAATGTATAAGACATATGAAAATTCATATACAAGTAGACACTGGCTTGGTGATTGAAGGAATGCAGGGGTAGTGCCTGGATGATTGTATGAGAACAAGGGTACTACCTTGGTGATTGGAGGACTGCAAAGGTAGTGCCTAGGTGAATAAACCAGTGTATAGCTAATGCATTAATGATTGCATGATTACAGAAGTAATATATGGGGGATTAGAGGAATACATACATAATGCCTTGTGATTGCATGAGTGCACAAGTAATGTCTGAGGGATTTTAGGAGTACATATCAATCAATCAATCAATCAATCAGACATTTGTAGAGCGCACTACTCACCCGTGAGGGTCTCAAGGCGCTGGGGGAGAGGGGTGCTGCTACTGCTCGAACAGCCAGGTCTTGAGCAGTCTCCTGAAAGTTAGAAGATCCTGGGTCTGTCGCAGGTGGATGGGGAGGGTGTTCCAGGTCTTGGCGGCGAGGTGGGAGAAAGATCTGCCGCCGGAGGTCGCTCTTCGGATGCGGGGGATGGTGGTGATGGCTAGGTCGGCGGAGCGGAGCTGGCGGTTCGGGGTGTAGAAGGTGAGTCGTCTGTTGAGGTACGGTGTCGTAGAGTGCCTTGTGTGCGTGGGTGAGGAGCTTGAAGGTGACCCTCTTGTTGACGGGGAGCCAGTGCAGGTCTCTCAGGTGGGGTGTGATGTGGCTGTGGCGGGGGATGTCGAGGATTAGGCGTGCAGAGGCGTTCTGTATACGTTGCAGTCGTTTCAGAAGTTTGGTCGGGGCTGCGGCGTAGAGAGCGTTCCCGTAGTCCAACCTGCTGCTGACGAGGGCCTGGGTGACCGTTCTTCTGGTTTCAGTGGGGATCCATCTGTAGATCTTGCGGAGCATGCGGAGGGTGTTGAAGCAGGAGGATGAGACGGCGTTGACTTGCTTGGTCATGGAGAGTGCTGAGTCGAGGATGAACCCCAGGTTGCGTGCGTGGTCGGTGGGTGTCGGTGATGCTCCCAGTGTGGTCGGCCACCAGGAGTCGTCCCAGGCTGAGGGGGTGGAGCCAGGGATGAGGACCTCCGTCTTGTCCGTGTTCAGTTTCAGTCGGCTGTTCTTCATCCACTCGGCGACGGCCTTCATCCCTTCGTGGAGGTTGGTTTTGGCAGTGAGGGGGTCCTTGGTGAGGGAGAGGATCAGCTGGGTGTCGTCGGCGTAGGAGATGATGTTGAGGTCGTGCGATCGGGCTATGTGGGCGAGCGGTGCCATGTAGACGTTGAACAATGTTGGGCTGAGGGATGATCCTTGGGGAACACCGCAGATGATCTCGGAGGCTTCGGATCGGAATGGCGGGAGGCGGACGCGCTGGGTTCTGCCGGAGAGGAAGGAGGTGGTCCATTCCAGGGCCTTGTCTCGGATCCCTGCGTCATGGAGGCGTGTGCGTAGAGTGCGGTGGCAGACTGTGTCAAAGGTGGCTGAGAGGTCCAGGAGGATGAGGGCCGTGGTTTCTCTGTTGTCCAGCAGGGCCCTGATGTCATCGGTAGCGGCGATGAGGGCGGTTTCGGTGCTGTGGTTGCTGCGGAACCCGGACTGGGACGGGTCCAGGATGTTGTTCTCCTCGAGGTAGCGGGTTAGTTGTCCGTTGACGATCTTCTCGATGACCTTCACCGGGAACGGGAGCAGGGAGATGGGCCGGAAGTTCTTGAGGTCTCTCGGGTCCGCCTTAGATTTTTTGAGTAGGGCGTTAATCTCGGCGTGCTTCCAGCTCTCCGGGAAGGTCGCGGTCTCGAAGGAGATGTTGATGATCTTGCGGAGATAGGGTGCGATGGTGGCGCTAGCTTTGTTGAAGATGTGGTGCGGGCATGGGTCTGACAGTGAGCCGGCGTGGATGGTGTTCATAATTTTGTTGGTGTCGTCGACGTTCACGTTGATCCAGGCGAGCAGGGGATCGGTGTGGATGGTGGGCGGAGAGTCTGAGGTGTCGGTGGCTGTCGGAGCGGTCTGGTTGTTGAAGCTGTCGTGGATGTCTGCGATCTTGCGGTGGAAGAAGGCTGCTAGGGAGTTGCACAGGTCTTGCGATGGCGGGATGTCATTGGTGTTGGAGCTGGGGTTGGAGAGTTCCTTCACGATGTTGAAGAGCTCTTTGCTGTTGTGTGCGTTGTTGTCGAGGCGGTCCTTGAAAGAGGCCCTTTTGGCGGATCGGATGAGGTGATGGTGTCTGCGGATGGCGTTCTTGTGGGCTGCATAGCTGTCCGGTGTCTGTTCGAGGTGCCATTTCTTCTCGAGCTTTCGGCAGGTTTGCTTGGAGGCCTGGAGGTTGGCGGTGAACCAACTGGCTCTTCTGTCGGTGCGTCTGTTGGAGGGTTTCTTGATCGGGGCGAGGGTGTTGGCGCAGTCGTCGATCCATTGTCTGAGGTTGCGGGCGGCGGTGTCGGTGTCAATGGGGTCGGAGGGTGGGCTTCGGGCGAGGGTGGTGTTTAGCTGGTCTTCGGTGACTTTGTTCCAGCTGCGGTGGGGGGTCCGTTGAGTGCGGTGGTGAGTGGTGGGTTTCTGGAAGGTGAAGTGGATGCAGCGATGGTCGGTCCAGTGGAGTTCGGTGGTGTGGCTGAAGGTGACGTGGGAGCTTGCGGAGAAGATGGGGTCGAGCGTGTGACCGGCGGAGTGGGTGGGCATTGTGACGAGCTGTCTGAGTCCGAGGTTGGCGAGGTTGTCGATCAGGGTGGTGGAGTTGCTGTTGTTGTTGTTTTCGAGGTGGAAGTTCAGGTCCCCAAGGAGGATGTAATCTGTAGAGGCGAGGGCGTGCGTGCTGACGAAGTCGGCGATGGAGTCGCTGAACTGAGGCCGTGGTCCGGGGGGTCTGTAGACAAGAGTTCCTCTGAGGGTGGTGTTGGGGTCAGTGTGGATCTGGAAGTGCAGGTGTTCGGCGGTGCTGAGGGTGTCGTCAGTGCTGGTCGAGACCCTGAGGGTGTTCCTGTGGATGATGGCGATCCCTCCTCCTACTCCGTTGGTGCTGTCCCTGCGGGTGATCTTGTAGCCGTCCGGGATGGCTATGTCGATGTCGGGTGCCGAGGAGGCGTTCATCCAGGTCTCTGTCAGGAAGGCGACGTCCGGGGAGGATGTGTCGAGCAGGTCCCAGAGTTCGACGCCGTGTTTGCGTGTGGAGCGGGTGTTGAGTAGTATGCATCTGAGGTTGTTGCGTCCTTTCTTGGCGGGTGGTTTGGCGGCTCGGAGGCTGGTGAAGCTGCGGCTCCGGCAGGTGAAGGGTCCTTGGGTGCGCTTCGGGGCAGCCAGGAAGCTGGTGTGTGATCGTCCGGTGTTGAGTGCGTGGATTGTGCTGGTGTCGTAGTGGCGGCGGTTGTCGTGGCGGTTGCGGGGACCAGGGAGTCTGGCGCTGGGCGCAGGCCAGGCGCGGACGGGCGCAGACGGGCTTGCCTTTGACGCGCCAGCGGCGCGCCCGCTTGGCGCGGCCGCCATAAGAAGGGGAGGTGGGTGGGAGGAGCAGCTGGGAGGCGGGACGAATGGGTGCGCGGGGGCGGGGCCGCAGGGGACGCAGCGGCGGGAAAGGGAGAGCGGAGACGGGCGGAGAAACGCGGGGCACAGTAAATAATTAAATAAGGAGAGGAAGGGAGAAATACACCAGCAGAACGAAACAAAGCACAGGGTGTACAAAAGGAATAACACTGGGATAATCAGTGGAACGGGGCGGGGATCCAAGAATGAAAACACTGATGGCAGAGAGTCACAGGGGGCACAAAAAGGAATTACAGTGGAAACGGGGATACAAAAGGCAAAAACCGAGGCAGACAGTCAGGGGGGCACAGGGGGCACAGAAAGGAATTACAGTGGAAACGGGGCTCCAACAGGCAAAAAACCGAGGCAGTCTGTCAAGGGGGCACAGGGGGCACAAACAGGAATTACGGTGGAAACGGGGATACAAGAAGGCAAAACCGAGGCAGACAGTCAAAGGGGGCACAGGGGGCACACAGAACTTACGGTTCCCCACTGGGCCACCAGGGATGAGGCGCAGGTGGTAGCCTGCGGGTGGAGGAGGGCCTTGAACTCACAGCAGCAGCGGCAAGTGGGACACGGACACACAGGTGGTGCTGTGTGGCGTGGGGAGCGACCTGCCTGAGAACAGGGTCAAGGGTCGCTCTCCTCACCGCGCAGAGGCCGCCATAAGACGGGGAGGTGGGAGGGAGGAGCAGCTGGGAGGCGGGAGCGGGACGAATGGGTGCGCAGGGGGGCGGGGCCGCAGGGGACGCAGCGGCGGGAAAGGGAGAGCAGAGACAGGCGGAGAAACGTGGGGCACAGTAAATAATTAAATAAGGAGAGGAAGGGAGAAATACACCAGCAGAACGAAATAAAGCACAGGGTGTACAAAAGGAATAACACTGGGATAATCACTGGAACGGGGCGGGGATCCAAGAATGAAAACACCGATGGCAGACAGTCACAGGGGGCACAAAAAGGAATTACAGTGGAAATGTGGATACAAAAGGCAAAAACCGAGGCAGACAGTCAGGGGGGCACAGGGGGCACAGAAAGGAATTACAGTGGAAACGGGGATACAAAAGGCAAAAAACTGAGGCAGACAGTCAAGGGGGCACAGGGGGCACAAACAGGAATTATGGGGATACAAGAAGGCAAAGCCGAGGCAGACAGTCAAAGGGGGCACAGGGGGCACACAGAACTTACGGTTCCCCACTGGGCCACCAGGGATGAGGCGCAGGTGGTAGCCTGCGGGTGGAGGAGGGCCTCGAACTCACAGCAGCAGCGGCGAGCGGGACACAGACACACAGGTGGTGCTGTGTGGCGTGGGGAGCGACATGCCTGAGAACCGGGTCAAGGCATATGAAGTGCCTACGTGATTTTATATGTGCATGGATACTGCCTTGGTGATTAGAGTAGCAGTATTGTAGTGCCTCAGTGATTGAAAGAGTGCAAAAGTAGTGCCTGGGTGATTTAATAAGTGCATAGGTAGTGGGTGGGTGATCAAAGGACTTCAGGGGTAGTAGGTGGGTGATTGAAGAAGTGCAAGGGAAGTGCCTGGTTGATTGCATGTGAACAAGAGTACTGCTTGGATGATTGGAGGAGTACTAGGCTACTGTCTGAGAAATTACATAAGTGCATAGGTAGTGACTGAGTGATTTTATAAGTGCATCGGTACTGGCTAACTGATTGGAAGAGTGCAAAGATCCTGACGGGGTGATTGGAGTAGTGCAAGGGTAGTGCCTGTGTGATTGAATCAGTACATAGCTAATGCATTGGTGATTGCATTTGTGCAAAGGTAATATCTGGGGGATTAAGGAGTACATAGATAATGCATGGGTGATTACATGAGTTGAGGGGTAATATCTGGGAGATTACAAGACTACATAGGAAGTGCCTGGGTGATTTTATAACTGCATGGGTACTGCCTGGGTGATTGGAGTACAACTGTGTTAGTGCCTCTGTGAGTAAAAAAGTGCAACCTCCTGAAAGCATGCATGCATATGTCTGTATCACAACACTATGAACACCTCAAAAATTCACAGAACAAGCTTCATCTTTGAAGCAAACACCAAACATTATGTGGCATATTTCAACGGTACCTCTTTAGAGACTTATAAAAACTAGCATAGTGACTAATACCTTATCTCAGCTTCCTTTAAACCACACTTTTATGCTGCATCTTCACCATTCTACTACTACTCACAGTCTTGACCCTACCACATAAAAAGCAACAATAACTTTTTTTATACATCATACACTTTCAAATGTACAAGACATATGAAAATACATATACAAATAGAGACTGACTGGGTGATTGAAGGAATGCAGTGGTAGTGCCTGGGTGATTGTATGAGAACAAGGGTAGTACCTGGGTGATTGCATAAGTGCATAGGTAGTAACTGAGTGATTTTATAAGTGCATGGCCACTGGGTAAGTGATTGGAGGAGTGCATAGATCCTCACAGGGTGATTGGAGGACTACAAGGGTAGTACCCAGGTGATTAAACCAGTGTATACCTAATGTATACCTAATGCATTCATGATTGCATGATTGCAGAACTAATGTCTGGGAGATTAGACGAATACATACATAATGCCTCGTGATTGCATTACTGCACAGGTAATGTCTGGGGAATTTCAGGAGTACATAGGAAGTGCCTAGGTGATTTTATAAGTGCATGGATACTGCTTTGGTGATTGGAGTAGTACTATTGTAGTGCCTGAGTGATTCAAGGAGTGCAATAGTAGTGCCTGGATGATTTTATAAGTGCATAGCTAGTAGCTGGGTGATCGAAGGACTTCACTGGTACTGACTGTGTGATTGAAGGAGTGCAAGAGAAGTGCCTGAGTGATTGCATGAGAACAAAAGTAGTGTGTGGATGTTTGGAAGAGTACTAGGGTAGTGCCTGGTTGATTGCATAAGTGCATAAGTAGTGCCTGAGTGATTTTATAAGTGTATGAGTACTGGCTAAGTGATTGCAGAAGTGCATAGATCCTGACATGATGATTGGAGGAGTGGAAGGATAGTACCTGGGTGATTGAATCACTGTATAGCTAATGCATTTGTGATTGCATGAGTGCAGGGGTAAAGTCTGGGGGTTTAAGTAGTACATAAGTAATGCCTGGGTGATTGCATGAGTTAAGGGGTAATATCTGGGGGATTAAAAGAGTACATAGTTATTGCCTGGGTGATTTTAAAAGTGCATCAGAACTGCCTGGGTTATTGGAGAAATACTGTGATAGTGCCTCAGTGATTGGAAAAGTGTAGATCATCTCAGGGTGATTAGATAAGATCTCTTTACTGTAAGTCTCACCATATTCCTAAAAGCATACATGCATATGTCTGTACCTTTTGCTAGCAAAATCATATATAAAACTAATATACAGATAAATGTATACCTAAGTTTTCTACATCTATCATCTTCAGACACATAACACATAACGTAATACATATGCAAGTAGAGACATACGTTACTCACAACAGCATCCACAGCTTAAAACTTCACAAACTACACTTCAAATTTCAAACAGACACTAAAAATTATGCGGTAAAATTGACATATACCTTTCCAAAAACTCATACAAATTACTCTAATAAATAATATCTCTACAAACATATTTCAAACCTCACTTTTGAGCTGCTGCTTTACCATTCTACAACTACTTATAATGTTACAAGTAGCCAAATACAAAGCAGAAACCCTTCACATGTCTCTGATATAAGTTTCATCATATTCCTGAAAACATGCATCTATAAGTCTGTACCACAACACTATGCACACCTAAAAAAATCACAGACCAAACTTCCAATTTCAAGCAAACACCAACAATTATGTGGCATATTTCAACTCTACCTCTCTAGAGGCTTATAAAAAGTAATCTAATCACTAATTCCTTATCTCAACATCTTTTAAACCACACTTTTGTGCTCCATCTTCACCATTCTACTACTACTCACAATCTAGAGCCTACCATATAAAAAGCAACAACACATCTTTGTTATAAATTATGCACTTTCAAATGGATAATACATATGAAAATACATATATAAGTAGACACATACTTCAGGCACAAGTCCATACACACCTTAAAACGTTACAGACTGCACATCCAATATGAAAGCAACAGCTAAAATTATGCGGTATACTACAAATGTACATATCCACACAGTAAAACAGACTACCATAATCACTAATCCATCTTCCAATATACATATATTACTGTACAGAATCTTTTTCAAACAACATTTAAGCACAATAAAACAAACTACAATACACATCTCTACATTTTATAATATATTTCAAACATCACAGTTCTTGAATACACCTCACAAATTTATAACTCACCTTAAAAATTGATTTGTAGAATATAAAATTTCATAAACTCATAAAAGATTTTCTTATGCACACAATTAATATAATGCACTGCTCTCAACAAGGTTAAACCAGTAATGGCAGACTTTCCCTCTCTTTCTCCACACAAATAAATCTAAATAACAAATCACATTCCTTCCTACATAATTTCAAATTCAAAAACACATTTCTATTGGTTAGACATATTAACCCTTACCAACTGACTTCTAAAAGTGCCCAAACTGGTTCTGTAATTTGCCAGGAGTAGCGACTCCACCGTGTACGTTCCCGATGAAGTCGCGAATTCAGACGGGAGTTCAAAAATGTATTACAAATAAAAATACCACTATTTTTTAAGAGCACACCACTTCTAAAGATAGTACTGACTTGGGAAATCTTACTTTAATAACATATCACTTGTATATGAATTACAATTCCACATGTTAAAACCACAGATAACATTCAACCCTTACCCCCTTCAGCCTAATGCCAGTTTCCATAGCAACAGTTCATGTAACATTGAAGTGAACTGACAGGTCACAAGTTCACCATATCTTCAAGTTCAGCACACAAGCTTAAAAATGCAAACAACAGGTGTGGTTGACGTTTGCAAAATAAGACCTTATCCTATCTACTGTACCTTTCAAACATTTTTAAGAAACCAATAAGAAACATGCTTTTAAAATAAGGTAACATACACCCTATTTCTCAGTGTACAATGTTTTTAAACAGCCAATCAATTATCTACTTTTTAAAAAACAGCATCTTGTCCACCATTTTAGATACCTTCATTCTACCAACTGACTACCTCAGCTACAGACATCTTTTCATTACTTCCAGACATCCCTTCAAGATGCTTACAGTGTGGATTGTTGGGCACAGCTATGTTTCCTGGTGCAAAAGATATGCTGAACACAAAGGTATTGACAAAGACCTAGCTTTGCAAAATGTGGATATTAAATGGATTGCACAGAGAGGATTAAAGTGGCACCAATTGATGCCTTTGGTTAAAACCTTTTTTCTTCTCCAACCCCCTGACCTCATGATTGTGCACTGTGGTGGCAATGACCTAGGCACATTGACTGGGGTAGGTCTGGAAATGCTAATGAAGGACACCTTTGCACAATTGATGTTGCTTTTACTCTCAGACTGTCTTTGTATACACTAGCATATGCCAAAGACAGAAATGGAAGTGGTCAAATCAATTTTGTCCACAGATTGAAAAAGCTAGAAAAAATGTCAATAAAGCTGTTTCTGCATACCCAAGAGATCATAGAATGGGGTCCATCCACAATAACAATATACGTTTTGATATGGATGACATCTACAGAAGTGATGGAGTACACTTCACAGATCAAGGAAACAGAGTCTTTCTCAACAACCTAAAGCTCTGCATCCGCACTTACATGTAGCTACAACAAACTCATAATAAACACAAGGGCTCTTTTTAGAGCCACCCTATAACTCAACAGTGAATCTTACCTTTTAAAAACATATATATTCTTTTTTTTTTATTTTGCTTGGAGTTGCGAACCCATCTTATATACACTGGGGGGCCGCGCTGGACGCGATGGAGTCGTGACTACAAGCACGTAAAAAGAAAAATGCCCCCCATTCTGAAGAGTTTAATTCTGCCTCGGGGACCCCATCCCCCGAGGCCCAGCCACTTCATATTTTGTTTTTAAATATTACCCCCCTTTCTTCCCAAAGGGCATTATTTTGCCCCGGGGACCCCGTCCCCCGAGGCATGCCCTCAAGTTGGGAACCGTGGGGGGAGCCCCAAAGCCCCCATGGTCCCTGCCAGCTCCCCGCCTCCTGTAGGAGCCGGCATTGCTTTTGGGCAAGGGGAGCTGCATGTCAGCAGTTCTGCTTTGCTTCGTTGAAGCGGGAGCAGGTTTCCTGCTCTCACTTCAATGAAACAAAGCAGAGTTTGCTATGACAGGTCATAGCAAATGGCAATGTCCCGGGGGCGGCCACCCCGGGACATTGCAGGAGCTGGCCCTGGGGGATGGCGGTCCCCAGGGCCATCAAGGGCTCCAGGAGGGGGCCGCGCGGCCCCCCACCCTACATTTGCATAGCCCCGGGGTGGTGGTGATCCCTGGGACTTGGGGGGGCCCGCAACGCCCCCCTAATTACTGAAGGACGCCCCGGGGAGGTGGCGGTCCCCGGGGCTTGGGGGGGCCCGCGAGCCCCCCACCTAAAATTAATGTAAGCCCCGGGGAGGTGGCGGTCCCCGGGGCTGCGGGGGCCCCGGGGGCCCATGCACCATTATTAAATATTGCCCCCGGGACCTGGCCCACCCGGGGGCTTCAAGAAAACAAAACGCGGGAGCCTGCGCTTCTTTTTTTTTTTTTTCTCGGCTGGATTCGCGCACCCATCGCGAATTCAGCCGATTTTTATTTTATTTTATTGCTTTTGTTGGCCCTGGGGGTCCCTGTGGGACCCCCTGAAGAGGCCTAGGGGGTCAGGGTGTTTCTACCCTGCCCCCTATTCTTGTTATTTAACCTTTTTTCCACTGTTTTCTTGTGACTTGGTTACCGAGTCACAAGATGGCTGCCAACACATTCTGGTTTGGAGTGTTGGCAGCCAATCAGAATTGAGCTCGTGCTCGGGAGGGTTCGCGAACCCTCCTCAGTGCTCAGATATCGATATTTTTATTTTTTTAATTTCTCAGGAACTACTGAACGGATTTACACCATTTAAAAAAGGGGCATTTTCTGAACCAAGAGCTACCTTTTTGACAAATTTGGT
This sequence comes from Calotriton arnoldi, assembly GCA_963921515.1. NCBI lineage: Eukaryota > Metazoa > Chordata > Amphibia > Caudata > Salamandridae > Calotriton > Calotriton arnoldi. Next base: position 532,749 of record CAWUFW010004401.1, on the reverse strand, counting down.
GTAATTCCGTTCAGCAGTTCCGGCTGTAGCCGTGTCTAAAGTTTCCTATGGAAATTAACATGGGGAAAACGTGTTTTGGGCCCCCCCATTTTTTCTCAGCCCCCGCTTGATGTATCACCCCGAAACTTTCAAGACAGGAGCTGACCTGAGTGAACCTTTTTTTGGGGAAAATCTTGCGAACATTTGTCAAACGGCGCAAAAGATATTGGCAAATAAAAAAACGCTTTTCCTATGGAAACTAGGTACTAACTATAACTACCTCCTGGCGACCGCCAGTAGGTAATATATATATGTGTGTGTGTGTGTGTATATAAGTATACATATGCATATATACATATATATATATTCACTGAAAAAACAAAGGTTACAGCTTACCGGTCCTCCCACTTACTTACTCACCCATGCAGACAATCACACACCCAGTCACTCACCCATACAGCCTCTCAACAGAGCCACTCACACACCCATACAACCACTTGCATACCCATTCACGGATACACATAGTCGCACAGCCACTCACACAATATATGTTAGAAATAGTATCACTCATTAGTAGTACACAAAGTTTAACACTCAAACCTTTGGAAAACACTCACAATCGCTGGATGTTATCAGTGATGTCATTTGAGATGTCATCAGTGATGTCTTCAGTGATTTTACTGACCATGTTATGAGTGATATAATATGTGAGGCCTTTAGCAGTGCATTGCGGGGTGTAAGTTATAGTTAGCTCTATACTTGCTGAAGTTTACTGATTTTGTGCGAGTGAAATTTGAGCCTAACTATAACGTCCCTGTAACCTTTGGTTTTTACGGTGAATATATATATATATATACTCACTCGTACAAAATCAGTAAAATACAGCAGTTATAGTTACAGTTATCTCAAGTAACTATAACTTGTGCCCTAAGGTAACTATCACAAGCATCCTCACCATGCACAATTTCTCATCAATAATTTTACAGCAAATGTTGCAGTGATATTATCAATGTTGTTATAGAAGATGTTATGAGTGATGTATATACGTGGGGTCCCAAAATGCTTTTTCCCATTAAGTTTCCGATAGGGATTTTAGACACAACTACAGCCAGAATAGCTCATCGGAATTACACCAAATTTGGCAGAAAGCTGGATCGTGGTCAGGAAGAGTGCATTTTGTAATTTGGTGTAAATATGTTCAGTAGTTTTGGAGTTATGAAAGATAACAGATTTAAGAATACCTAGTGATGCAAATCCACCTCGGATCCACAGCAGCAGATACGCTGATAAACACTGCAACAGCAATGCCTTAATTGGATCACCACAACCTGAGAGAAAAGTTGCGGCCACCATTTTGTGAATCGGGACATGGTTACGGGGAGGGAATAAGGTAGAAATATATTTAAGGGGTCAGGATAGGTCCTGACCCCATGGGACTGATGGAAGAGTCTGTGAGGGACTTCTCATGGGGAAGAAATTGTGCAACAACTTTTGTTTTGTGCACTCAGCGAGGCTCTTGTGTGAATCCAGAGTGGATCCAGACCTCAAGTAAAAATATATATACACCCACTCACATTCACCCACTCACACACTCTCATACACATCCACACAACCACTCACACACCCACTCACACACCCATTAAGTTACTCACACACCCATGCAGACACTTATGCATCCATTCAGAGGCCCAGAGAACCACCCTCACACTCATTCACAGACCTACACAGGCACTCACACACCTACTCACACAACCATGTGCATACCCATATAGCCACTTACACCACTCAGAGACCCACACAGCCACTTACACACCTACTAATACACCCACCCAAAACACACTCCATGCCCACTTACGCACCCACACAACCTCTCATACACCCACACAGGTGCTCACACACCCACTCAGAGACCCAGAAAACCACTCACACACCCATATATACACAGTCATATATCCATACATCCACTCACACACCCATGTAGTAACGATACATCTACCTAGAGACTCAGAGAACCACTCACAAACCCAATGACAGACCCATGCATTCACTGATACATCCACCAAGAGACTCAGAGAACCACTCACACACCCAATCACAGACCCACACAAACACTCACACACCCAGTCAGAGACCTAGAAAAAAACAGCCACTTAGGCACTCACTCATACACTCACACATCACACTCTCACACTCCCGCTTACACACCCAGACACCCACTTACACACCCACACAACCACTCACACACCAACTCACATACTCATACAGCAACTCACATACCCACTCATACCATACTGATATTCACACACCCAGTCACACATCAATACAGCCACTCACACACCCTCTCACAAACCCGCACATTCACTGATATATCCACTCAGAGACTAAGAGACCCACTCACATACCCAATCACAGACACACATGGGTATTCACATACCAAGAGACCCAGACAACCACTCACACACCTATTTACACACTCATACAGCCACTCACAAACCCAGTTACACATCCATACAGCCACTTCCGCACCCACTCAAACACCCACACAGTCACTGATACTTCCAGTTAGAGACTCAGAGAACAACTCACACATCCACTTACAGACCCGCACAGGCACTCACAAACCCATTCACACTCCCCTTACATACCTGTACAACCACTCACACACCCATACAGCCACTCGCATACCCAGTCAGAGACCCAGAACCCACTCACACACCCTTTCACACACTCATGTAGCCACTCACATGCCTACTTACAGACCCATAGAACCACTCATAAATCTACACACAGACCCACACAGGCACTCACAAACCCACTTAAACACCCACATACCCATGTACAAACTCATATAGCTAGTGGCACACCCACTCACAGACCCACACAGCCACTTACACACCCACTCACATACCCAGCATATAGTCACACACACTTATATACTCACACAACCACTCACATACCCATACATCCAGTCACATACCCATTCAGAGAGCCAGAAAACCACTCACACACCCATACACACAACCATACAGCTACTCTCAAACTCACAAACCCAGAGAGCCAGTGACACCTCCACTCACAGACCCACACAGGCACTCTCATACCCACTTCTACACCCATGTACACACTTATATAGAAAGTCAAACACCTACTCACAGACCCATACAACTACTTAAACACACACACATACTCACACATATACCACACACTCTTACACTTACACACTCACACCACCACTCACATACCCATAAAGCCAGTCACACACCCATTCAGAGACCCAGGAAACCACTCAAACACCCATTCACATACCAATGCAGCACTCACACACCCACTTACATACCCAGAGAACCACTTACACACCCATTCACAGACCCAAACAAGCACTAGCACACCCACTCACACACCCTTCACACACTCACACACCCAGTTACACAACCACTTACACACCCATACAATCACTTGTACAGCCACTTACAGTCCCATGCAGCCAGTCACACACTTACTCACAGACTCACATAACCACTTACACCCCCACACAACCACTGACTTACCTACTCACACACCCATACAGCCACAGACACTCCTACTCACAGATCCATAAAACCACTCACACACCCACAAAAGCAATAGACAGCTACTCACACACCCATACAGTCACTCTAACACCCACTTATACACCCATGCAGCCACAAACACACTCATTCACTCACGTATATAGCCACTCACACACCCACACAGTTATTTGCACAGCTCAGCTACTCACACACCCATACGCAGACAGTGATACAGCTATATAAATTGTAATAGGATATGCTTGTATGAAGTGTTCTTGTTTTGTTTTGAATGTATGCTTTTGGTTGGAAACAGATCCGTGGATCCAACCGCTGATCACCCTACAATATAAACGTTTGCTCCTTATGTGGCCACGGATCCATGACAAATCTATGGATCCGAGAGAGAAATTAGAAAAAAATATTTGAAAACAAAAAAGAACCAGTGTTTGGGAAAGGGTTGGCTCTGAAAGAGCTTTTGTGTTTATGGTGTGTAGATTATAATTACACATAGAACAGGATGAAGTCTTTTCAGTTGCTGAGGAACACCCAGTTGCCTGTGTCTGTGAAATGGACTCCGTCTTTTCAATATATTCCGTCCATGTTGAAGTGTAAGTTGTTATGGTACATAGAGCCCATGATGTGGTTTTGGATAAATGCAGGAACAGTTTTATTCCAGGTTTTAACTATCTGTGGACAAAATTGGGTTGACCAATGCCACTACTGTCTTGAAAATATTGGAGACTACCAAGGCATTTTGTGGGAAAAGTGACATTATTCATTAGGATTTCCAGTCCTACCCAGTAATTGTGCCAAGGTCATTGTTACCACAGTGTGCAATCATGAGGTCTGGATGTTGGCAATCCACAATGCTTTCAGCCAAATGCAGCAATTGATGCCCCTTTAACCCTCGCTGGCCACCCCAATTAATATCTACATTAGGTAAACCTAGGTCGCCGTCAATGTCACTCTTTCTAGCACTCTCTCTGGCCCAAAACTCAAAACTATGGCCCAGAGTCCAGACTCTGACTATTCAGGAGACAAGCAGGAGTAGCGCACAGCATAGTGCTGCAGCAGAATGAGGCAATTTTGAAGATGAAATGCAGTTACAATAGAGGACAGCAAGTAAAATATAAAAGAACATATTTGATTCGATGTTGGGAATGTGTAGGGAACTAAAACTAGATCGTGACTTTAAGAAATAAGGTGACTAACTCTGTGATTTGCTTTTGGGAAAAAAAGGTATGTTGTTTGGGATATGCTTGGAACTACAAACAGTCAACCACACCGGCTACAGTTAATGTGAACCTACTTTGCTGTTGAGAGAAAGTCTAGTGAACTTCTGACCTACTGGTAGGCAGAGATTTTTGGAAAATTGGTTGCTAAAAGAATTTGGAGGAAAGGGAACAAATGTTACTGCAGTGTGAAACTGAAAAGTAGACTGTTGTACTAAAACTGCTCAGTAGGGTGTGTATGTCTTATAATTGACAATACTTTACAAAATAAAATACAAATGAAAACAGCAGATTGTCGAATATTTTTAAGGGCTTTCGGGTGGATCAGCTGCAGATTCCGGGGGAGGGGGTGCACTGAGCCCCATGGTGGTTCCACAAAAACAACCAAATGGGGCTTCTTTACAGGAAACATGCTAATGGTAAAAAAATAATGACTATTTAGAAGTGGTATAACAAAAATAAAAAATGAAAGGACGTCTGTGATTTGCTAAGTACAGTAGTATGAGTGTAAGCACAGTGGGAAAGGTAACCATTATTGGTTCTTTTGTACTGTGAGTGGAGGAGGATTGCCATATTTCTGACTTGACATTTGCAGTGGGAAACACATATTAACAGATATTACAATAAAAGTTGGGCAACAGCAAAGATATTTTGCAGGTAAGTTAATGAGGTTGAACTATATCTCTGAAAAAAGACGGGATTTCCCAATGAAAAATATCAGGGAGGAGGAGTAAGGGATGTGAGCTGAAATGCCTTTCAGGCTCATGGACTCCGTGTGAAAGTAAGGTGAAATGTTTATTATTATTTTGCCAGGGTATGCCAGCAAGCTGTGGAATGACATTTGAAAAGTGTGCACTGAATTGGCCTTTATCAATGACACTAAAGCAAAGTTTTATAGGGAAGATTTCAAACTTTGCATAAAAAACACGAAGTGCTGATTTGAATTCACTGCGCAGGCGCATGCAAATGACTTTCAGGCTCCGTGAATCATTCAATTAAGGAGCCTTTAAAATAACATGGTCATTTCTGGAAGCAGTTTTCATTTTTTCCGTGAGCAAGGCTTGATGTCAGAGCTGAAACGCGTTGGGACAGTTTATTCTTTGCTGGCTACCGAAGGACTATATGTAATAAAGCGTCTTTACTCCATGGAAGGCTTCAGTGGCTTTTCTTCAAGTGGGAACGGTTTCTGCTGGATATATATATATATATGTACATTACATACTGGCGGTCGCAGTAGGTAGTTATAGTTAGGACTTAGTTTTCCATAGGCAAAGCATTTTTTGACTTGGCTATAACTTTGGCAACGTTTGACTAATCTTTATGAAATGTTCCTAAAAAAGTGTCGATGTAGGTTCTGGATGACATGGAGAGTTTGAGGGTGATTCGCGCAGTGGGGACCGAGAAATAGTGGTGCAAATAAAGGGTGAGTTTGTAATATTAACTCCCATAGGAACGTGTTGTCAAACCTACAGCCCAAACCGCTGAACGGAATTACAGCAAATTTGGCAGAAAGGTAGATGTTGTTAGGCAGATTGAGCTTTTTGTTATTTGGTGCAAATTTGTGATGTAGTTTTTTAGAAATTTAAGCTGAAAATTATAGCTATGTCTTTGGCCGCGGATATTTTGCTGCGGTGTCGCGATGAAGTGCAAATCCATTTTATCGTCCTGGGAATGGTTCCCAGGGCTGAAAAGTTGTGGGAAAGCTAACATAAGGGGTCAGAGTGGAGGTACTCTGACCCCATGTTTGAGAAATGGGTGCGATCATGACATAAGTTATGTGTCCAACATCCCAACCCCCAGCGCAGCCCCCTGTGTACCTTCGTGGGGATAGCACAAGCATCACAACGTCCTCGCGAATACTGGTGAAAATATATATTTTTTAAATCAATGAATCATTGATAGGCATTGTTATAGAGCTATTGAGAGTCTGATAAATGTTTTTTAGAGTCATTTAGATACTAATTTATCTAGTGTGATAGCTAGAATTAATTATATAGTTATAATTTTTTAATGTGGGGGTGGCTATTTAGTTCCTGCTTTCTGCTTTTGCAACGTATTTGAGGGGATCACGAGAACTAATATCATTGCAATGTCCGGCCTCACCGCAGAAATAGAAAATAGATTTTAGAGATGGTTGTTCTAGAAATACACTAGAAAAATATGAGCTTAAAGTGTACAGTAATAAATCCCTAGTGTATAAAATACTGTAATATGTGTGCATATATGTGTTTTTGCAACTTATGTAAAAGGCACGATCATCGCAGTTAATGGCGTCGTCGCTACTCCCCGAATATCCGCGAAAACAGAAACCAGGTCTTAAAGATGGATTTTATAGAAACTTAGTACCAAAACATGAGTTTAAACATGTTTTCAAAGAATCATGTATATAGTGATATGTGTAGTCCAATGTGTGTAATGGATTTTTTTACTTAATATGTTTGGATGTGCTGGTGGCCGTTGAGTGTCTGCTTTTGTTATGCGTTCTTGCGACGAAACCGCAACCATCACGACGTCATGCCGAAGATCCCCAAAAACTGAAAAAAAGATTCTTTATAAAGAAAATAAACAATATTTTGTGTACTAGGGTGGCTCTGACAAGAACCTTTGTGTTGATTGTGTGTATATGACAGCTACACATAAAACCGGATGCAGAGTTTCAGGATAATTAGAAACACCCTGTTGCCTTCGTCTGTAAAGTGCACTGCATCATTTCTATAAATTCCATGAGTGTCAAAACGCAGATTATTGTTATAGATACAGCCCATGTGTTGGTCTGTGAGGAATGCAGAAACAGTTTTACTAGCATGTTTCCTGGCTTTGTCAATCTGTGGACAGAATTGATTTGACAACTTCCCTTTCTGTCTTTGGCATATATTAGAGTACACCAAGACAGTGTGAGGGAAAAGAGACATCAGTTCTGCAAAGGTTTCTTTTATTAGGATTTTCAGCCCTACCACAGTCAATGTGCCTAGGTCATTGCCACCACAGTGCACAATCATGAGATGAGGGACTTGGGAATCCAGAATGGATTTAACTTTAACCCTCTCAGGACAAACCAAGTGATCTGCACATTTGGCAAACCCAAGTCTCTATCAATACCTCCCTTTTTTGCAGCCTCTTAATCCCAATAGACATAGCTGTGGCCTACAATCCATACTCTAAGCATTTTAAAGTGAAGGAGCAATAGCAGTCAGTAGAAGGCTGGAGCTGAATGAGGTAGTTTTCCAAATAAAAGGCAGTTAAAATTGAGGTTTCTTTTTTAAAGATACATTTCATTGGATGCTGTCGGCATGAAAGTGAATAAAGTTAGGTAGTGTGTTGGATGCCTTAGCAACATGTCCGATTATTGGCTGTTGTTTAAAAAAAGAAATGTAATACAGGCATGGATATGCTTTTTAATCTGAGGAGTAAACCACACCTGCTGCATCTTATTTGGAAGTTTCATGTTCCTTCCACAATGTGCTGTGAACTTGTTCCTACTGGTTCCACTGGGTTGCTAGGTACACTGAGCTAAGAGTGTATTGGGGGAAGGGTGTTAAAAAGACAGAACTTTTTTTTTTAAATTGAGGAGTTATGACACAATTTAAGTAATGGCAATCTTTAATTTCCAACTCAGGACTATGTAATAAACTGTTGAGCAGTATTTTTTTTTTTTAAGTTTAAATATCTTTATTGTTATTTAAAAAAGATAATACATTCATAATACATTGCAATACAATATAGAAATATGAAATAAACGTTAAATTACGCTCAAAGAGATACAGGAATAAAAACAGATTTCATATAAAAAATTAATGAACTGTACTAAAAAGGAGTATAAACATATCGATATTCAAGCAAAGAAAACCCAATATATAAGTAAAAGATGACATATATTAAAAATTATAAATTGATTTAAATGATACTATATACCCAGGTAAGAGAAATAAATAAGGACAACATCATAAACCATGTCGAGGTCATACAGTAGTCGTATTGCTTGAAAAATAAGATCGCATACTAAAAGAAAGCAGAGAGAAAGAAGAAAAGATGGAAAAAAGTAAAGAGAAGAAGAAAAAGAGGAAAGGAAGAAGAAAGAAGAGGGGACAACTGCTTCAATGTAGGAAAGAACCTAAATAATAGAGTCAAAGGGATACTGAGCTACCAACCCCTGAGCAGATAGGCTCATATAATTATCCAGTGACCTCCAGACATTACTAGAGATGGACGGAGTGTAATGCTTCTCTTCAACAAAAGTATGAGCCACACGAAGGTATGATACCCAAGCCCACCAAGTATGATAAGATAAAAGATGAAAAGATTTCCACTCAGTTAGTATAACTTTAACAGCAATGGATATAAGTAAATCCAATAACTGCAAATCCGTATTATCAAGGGGTAAAGGAATAGATGTAGCCCATGGGCCCAATAGAATCATAGGTAAGGAAAGCTCTAGCGAAATGTTAAAGATTAATGATAAGTGTTTCTGTATTAAACCCCGGAAGGATTGCAATAATGTACACTCAAAAAACATATGTTGATGAGTGCCAGGAGCCAAATTACAATTCCAGCAAAGATCGCTATCTCTAAGCTTTAATTTATGCAAGCGAGCAGGCGTCCAATGGAGAAGATTTAGAGTAAAAATTTTAGATTGAATAAGGGAAGGAGCAATCTTATTACGCAAAGATGACTTCCCAATCATTTGCCAAGTCTCCTGTGAGATATGCTTAAAAATATCATTATCAAAGTGATGAGACCATTTATCCTGTGTGATTGTAGGCTGTGAAGGAGATGGAGCAGATAAAAACTTATATATTCTAGAAACAGTATGGCCTGAGCGAGACCACATAGAGAGTAACGAGATAGTAACCGAATCCGAAGAAAGGGAAACCTTAGAAAGGGCAACTTTCAATTTCAGAAAAGAATAAAAATCCATATCACTAAGATTATATTCTCTAGCCAAAGACGAGAAGGGAAGAGGGTCATGATTAGAGTCATAAAGATCTTTTACCAATCTAATACCTCTAGTAGCCCATGAAGAAATCGTATCAGGTTCAATATCAACAATAAATTTAGGAATGTACCATAAGGAGGACCATCTCGATTTATGGATAGGTTTAGAAACTTTTTTATCAATATATTTTAGTGCATTAATCATATCCAGAATAATACGATGGGAATGATCAAGTACCAATTTAGAAGCAGTGATAAAAGAAGATGTAGAGAGGGGAGTACATAACTCTCGTTCAATAAAAATCCACGGGGGAGTATGCTGAGAATCTGACAAGAACCAAAGAGCACCTTGAGAAGCTAAAAAGGCAATTTGATACAAATTCCAATCTGGAAGATTACAACCGCCCAGAACATAGGGCTTTCTAAGGTGTTTATAAGCAATTCTAGCACGTTTATCACTCCACAAGAATTTTGAAGTGAGTGAGTCAATCTCATGGAAAAAAGAAGAAGAAAGCTTTATAGGTTATCATCATCTTAAGAGTCTGAAATCTTCCCCACCAGGAGATATATTTAGGCGACCAGGAGAACAAAAGATCTTTAACTTTAGCTATGATGTGAGATTCATTATAAGAAATAGTCTCTGAGAGGTCTTTACAAAACCACATTCCTAAATACTTAATGCGAGCCAATTGCCACTTAAATCCCGAGTCGCCCATGTGAGCAGGGAAACACAACGAATTAAGGGGGAACATTTCCGTCTTCTCTTTGTTCAGAGTATAACCCGAAACCAGCAAAAACTCTCTAATGGTATTAGAAATAACAGGAATCGCAGCAACAATATCTTCTGAAAAGATAAGAACGTCATCCGCATAGGCGGCTGTTTTAAGCGTATGTGAGCAAAATTGAAAGCCTTTGATACCCTTGTTCAAATTAAGTAAACGAAGGAGTGGATCTATAGACAATAGAAAAAGAAGGGGTGTCTAGTTCCCTGACGAAGATTAAAAAAAGACGACGTAGCCCCATTAACTCTGATGTTAGCTTTAGGCTGCGCATAGAGAGACATTACCATATTGATAAAAGAGTCTCCGAGGTTATGTAATTGAAGTACTGCTTGTAAAAAGGCCAAGAGACTTTATCGAAAGCCTTTTCGGCATCGAGGGCAATCGCCGCCGATGGTAATGTAGACAGTTTTGCTTTCTCTAAAATATGACAGAAGGTTAGAATATTATCTCTAGCAAGTCTCCCTTTAACGAAACCAGTTTGGGACTCATGAATGAGACTAGGGATATGACCCTCTAATCGCTTAGCCAAAATCTTGGCATAGATTTTTGCTTCCATATTTAATAATGAGATTGGACGAAACTTTTAGGGTCAGAATGATCCTTGCCCTCTTTCGGAATCACAACAATAGTAGCTTCAGCAGCCGAACCAGATACCTTGCCAGAAAAGACAAAATTATCAAAAACCTCTTTAAGATATTTAATTATTGAGTATGAGAATGTTTTATAAAAAGCAATCCGGAACCCATCAGGACCCGGGGCCTTCCCCGACCGAGTAGCCTTAATAGCCTGAATTATCTCATCAGCCTCAATCGGTTTCCCCAAATCCATCATATCAGAATGTGAAATAGAATTCGTAGGAATCGAGTTCAGAAACTTCTGACAAACAGATATGCTGCATTGATCTTTAGGGGTGTATACATTTTCATAGAAATCACGAAAGACTTCAAGTATTTCTTGAGTGTGGAATTTCCTAGAACCATTTTTATCATTAATATAGGAAATCTGGGCAGCTTTAATATTTGTATTCTGATATTTTAAGGTGGCAGCCAAGAGCTTACCAGCTCTGTTTCGTAATAACAATTGTCTAGATTTTTGAGCATGTACACCAATGTAAGCTCTTTTAGTGTCTATAGAGTTGAAAGAGTTTTTCAGATTCTTGATATCTTGTAGGAGAGGCTTATCCTTAGAACTTCTATATAGTACCTCTTTACGTTTGATCTCATCCCCTAAAGACTGCAGCGACTTCCAAATATCACTATTCCTTTTTGACATTTTTTTGATAATATGGCCCGAATAGTACATTTAAATGCATCCCATAGAACTATTGGGGAATTCACCGAGGACTCATTATCTTTGAAAAAGTTATCAATTTCGTCATTAAGCTCTTTAACTTCATCCTTATCATCCAAAATCTCTGTATTAAGACGCCAAGTACGAGGACCTCTTGTATCTGTAAGATTAAGGACAGTTAATGAAACCGCTGCGTGATCAGAAACGACTATTGGATGAATCATAACATTTATGGTATGTTTTAAAAGAGCAGCATCAACTAGCAGATAATCGATACGAGAAAAACTAGAATGTGGAGAGGAGAAAAACGTGAAATCGCTACCTGTAGGGTTATGCAATCTCCAAGCATCAACAAGCTGATGAGAAGAACACATGTTGAGCAATTGTTTATGTGACCTAGGGGGACCAAATTTAAAAGCAGAATGCCTGTCTAAAATAGGATCTAGGGGCAAATTAAAATCACCGCCAACAATTGTTCTAGCATTTTGAGGGATGTCAGAGAGCTTTTTATTGATGGAACGCCAAAAAAGTAGATCATCAATGTTAGGAGCATAAATATTCATGATATATAACTCATCTGAACCATTGAACAAGCGAGAAAGCAGCCATCTACCACTAGTATCATGTTCAGCAGTAACAATAGAAAGACCAGAGTTTTTGGAAATCAGAGTCACAACCCCATTCTTTTTACCCGATGCTTCAGAACAAGCAACATCAAGAACCCAGTCTTTCCGCAACAGCAAAGCCTCCTTAGAGGCTATCTTAGTCTCTTGAAGTAGAACAATATCCCCAGATAAGCTTTTGCAATAATCAAGGATCTTGGCCCTCTTAACAGGGTGATTCAGCCCACGCACATTAAGTGAGACTACATTTAAACCAGTCATAAAGAAACATAAGATAACACAGATAAAAACATCTGATATAGAAAAAAGGGAAGGTAATCCAACAAGTCATCAGATATCAGGGTAAATGGTAAACAAGAAAAACGTGAAAAATATACCAAAGCAGAAGTCCCAGAGAAGGAAAGATGGAAAGAAGAGAAGAAAAGACTAGAAAGAAGAGAAGAAAGACAAGCATTTGCAATGCAATAGGTCTCGCGTTGCTGAAAGTTTTAGCTATTGCCGTTGCTAATAATAATGCAACGCCAACAGCTCAAACTTTCAGCAATGCGAGAGCAAATTTCTTTTTCCACAAGGCCAAACGCAAATAAGAAAAAAAGAAAATGCATGAAGCAAGGAAAAGGTGCAGTAACACAGGCTGTTACTAGGTGTCCCTGTGGGTGCAATGCCTTATGTTGATAATAGAGGTTTGTTTATAACTCCATAGGGACACCTAGTAACATCCTGTGGTAATGCACCCTTTCCTTGCTTTGTGGATGGGGGACACACAGCGCCGAAGTCGAAGGAGTTTTGTGCGTGGAAACATATATTTAGTAATAGCAAAGATAATGCGTTTGAGAAAATTAGAAACAAGAAAAATATGTAATAGTGAGATAAAGAACAGAGGGAGTGTCGGAAAGGATTAAAAGGAAACGTGATGGAAGATAAACAGAAGAGAGAGTACAGGGAAAAGCGCAAAGGAGTGAGTTAAGCGCTGTGATACCTTCGGGTAAAGTTTGCGATGTATAAAAGTGCAAACAAATAAATAAAAAAAATAAAAAAAGCCTACCTGTAGAACGTCAGTTCTTATTCTGCGATGCCACATGCCTTCGGGTCCCTGTACTGATTAACTGCACCCGGCTGCGGGTAACCTTCATGGCAGGAACAACATGTTGCAGGGCAGACGTGTGGGATGTAGCCATTGTCCTGTGGCTGCACCGTGGGGTAAAAGTGCAGGGACAGGAAGGCAGGCAGTCGGTATGGTACTGGAGGAATATAACAATATTAAAAGATACACGTTGCCATCTGTTTTTTTTTTTATATAGCGCGAACTCGACGCGAACGTATTAGCGCACTTTAAATGACCAACTATTGTACGAGGTCCTTGCACTTGCCCCACAGTGTAATTAATGTAGCGCACAATGGTGCTCCCATTAATGTATTCAAGCGCCCTGCCAGGGGGACACCACCTACCACACCTTGCCCTTGCGGAACAGAACGATGTAGCACCTAGAGGTGATTGCTTGCTATACAATCCTTCTCTTTCGGCATGGCCGTTCTCCACCCTATGTCTGCCTCAGCCCCTCCAACAACAGTACCACCTCACATCTCTCTGCGCGCTAAAGTTATAGCCCTGGGCAGAGTGGCACCTGAACCGGACTCAGTCGAGGGTCCAGTGCCATGCAAGTCTTCGAATTCATTCATTCATTCATTGAGCACTTCAGCGCCAATAAGGCAGCATTCAACCCACTCTGTGGTGCTAGATGACACCCCACCATTCCTCTTGCAAATCATTGTTTTAATGGATTTTACCTAATGAGATTTGTTAAATCAATAAACCACGGTAAAATGTTTCTAGGCTACTGTTATTTCTTAGAACAATGTATCACCAGAGTTTTCACAGTTTTAGTACTGCGCTATAGAAGCCCTTCATTTGCTCATTTGTTCATTCATTCATTTTTTCAACATCTCCAATACACGTCCTAAGGCCTGCTGCTATCCCATCTCTCAGTACATCGGCTGTCATTTGGTACACTGTAGCGCCAGGTGACAATTCAGTCCATGGAAATGTTCTATACAAGGCAGGGGACTGTTTATTAATTCATTCACTCAATTCTTGCTTCACTGGTTCAGCTTGTAAGAAGGCACCATAATACCACAGCTCAACAAAACGTATTTCGCATTGTGCAGTTAATTCAAGCAACTGTCCCCTACATCGTTCATTCAATCCCACCTACCCTCTCGTCCAAGCAGTATTTTTACGCGCCAGTGGCATCTCAACAGTGGAGATGTTGCGCTGAATAATGAAGCACCTAGAAGCAAATATTATCATGCTATGTTGTGAAACCTTAATTGAACACAGAATGTAAACGTTTAAACATGTTTAAACACTGACCACATGAAGGACAAAGTAAGGCGAGCAGCTCACTGTGTTTGTGCTCGGCGCCGCCATATTTAAAAAAAATATGGGGACAACGGGCGGGCCAGGCCGGAGAGGCTGTGTGAAGGAGGGCAGCGGAAGTGGATGCGCGAACGTATTAGCGCACTTTAAATGAACAACTATTGTACGCGGTCCTTGCGCTTGCCCTACAGTGTAATTAATGTAGCGCCCAATGGTGCTCCCATTAATGTATTCACGCGCCCTGCCAGGGGGACACCACCTACCACACCTTGCCCTTGCGGAACAGAACGATGTAGCACCTAGAGGTGATTGCTTGGTATACAATCCTTCTCTTTCGGCATGGCCGTTCTCCACCCCATGTCTGCCTCAGCCCCTCCAACAACAGTACCACCACACAGAATGTAAATGTTTAAACATGTTTAAACACTGACGGCATGAAGTACAAAGTAAGGCGAGCAGCTACTGGTGTTTGTGCTCAGCGCCGCCATATTTTAAAATAATACGGGGACAGCGGGCGGGCCAGGCCGGAGAGGCTGTGTGAAGGAGGGCAGCGGAAGTGGATGCCGCCTGGAAGCCAATACGCTACCTGCCATTAAAACACTCACGCTGCACGCCCTGACTGCTAAAAAGTCAACAGAAACACAAAATTAAAAAATAAAGTTCCCCTCAAACACACATTAAACATGCAAGCGGACGAAAACAGTAGTTAGGCGCTGCTGCTTCCGGACTAAACGGAAGTCAGTATCACATCAACAGCCAGTAAAAAGACAGATAACAACAGCTATGCCAACGTTAAACAAATGGCAAGGGGCAGGAGAAATTACCAGGCAATAGGCGTAGTTTCACCCAACATACAGATTACTTGATGCCTCGGAGAGGCCTAAAAAAAAGTACTCCAAAGAAAAAAGGAGTATAAAAAAAGAAAAACCCCACCAGGGGATATCTGTAATAGACAATAAGCATGGGGAAAATAACGTGGAGGAGTAACCACAGAGGCCAACAAACACAATGCAAACCGCTCAAAAAAGATATTTCATTAAGCAGCGGAACAAGTATATAAATATTAATGTCTACTGTACTCTCAAAAATTCATCAACAGGGATAAAAAAAATATAAATTCCAAAAAGTACATATATCATATTTGGAGACTGACCAACAATTTGTCATATTCTAAATAAAAAAATGGGACAATAATATCAGATAAATATCAAATTAAGGCAATAAAAATAGCAATATTAGATAATATAAATAACAGCCTAAGGCACAATAAATACTAATAAGTGGCATAATAAATAGTAAATAGAGGTAATATAAACACCAATGTAAAACATTATAATAGACCAACATAATATCATGTCCTGAGTAAAAGAATGAGATAATGGTGTCTTATAACTATAAAATTAAGGCACTATAAATAGTAATATAAGGTAATATAAGTAGCAACCTAAGGCATAATTGATATATAAAAATGGCGTAACAAATGGCAACTTGAGGTAATATAAATAGTAATATGAAGTATTATAAGTCTAAGGCCATTAACGTATCAATATTACAAAAATGACAGCATCTAGAAATCAATACTAAGATACAAGGAAAACTAATATTTAAATATCATATTCCACATAAGATACAATTCATGACTTGAATACATAAATAATGCAAGCAAGAAAAAATCAAAAAGAAAGAGATAAATTCATAAATATACAAAGCACAGACAAACATCAGAGAAACAATAATGAACAAACATGAATAGTGAACACACATAAAGAACTAAACACCAGCATAAAATCAAGAAAAAGAGTGGAAAAAAAAACAAGCAAGAAGGAGAATAAACGCACAGGGAGCAAAAATAGAAGAAAAAACTAACAAAGAAAGAGAAAGAATGAGGAAAGTATATAAGATATACATCATGCATCATAAAAATAATGAGAAAGAAAAGCCAAGAGCAGACCACCTAACTAAAATGACATACTAAAAATGATTTCATCAATAGGAAACAAGAAGAAAGCGTACGAGAGGAGAAGCAAGAAAATAGCAAACAGAACACGAGGTTGGAATAGGTCAGAGATATGAAAAGATGATAAAGAAGAAAATGAGGAAGAAGGAAAGTAGAGACACAATAACATCTAATAGTTAACAAGATAGCACTGAAAAAGCACCAACCAATCGAATGTAAACCCAAAAAAAAAAAAAAACATTCATAAAAATATGAACAACCAAAGAACCTGAAAAAGAAAAATCAGTTAAAAGAGAATATCCAATATAGAGCAAACATCTGCTACAATGCATAGTTATTATTACAAAAAGGACCCAGAGGAACCATATTAACCACACACTTTGTGGAGAGGTACCAAAAGCATGGAACGAACCATCAGGAAATGAAGGACATTAAGGATGAGAAGTGCCAGGAAGAGACTCGGAGTCCATCTGGGATTCAGATTGATTATCCAGAAAAGTGGAAAGCTCTGCAGGCTCATTAAAAATCTGTGGGCGACCTCTGAAAGTTATTCTGAATCGTGAGGGACCTGCAAAGGAAAATGGGATATTCATATCTATAAGTCTTCTGCGAAGATTCAAGAAACCTTTCCGATGAATGACAGTGTCTCTAGCAAAGTCCTGTGATATTGATATTGTGTGACCTTCCCATTGTAACGTTTTAATCTTCCTCATTTGGGCTAGGATTTGCTCAGTGTGTTGGTGACGCAGAGGTTTAAAAATCACGGGCCTTGGAGAAGATAACGATTTAGGCTTAAAGGTGGGAACTCTATTAGCACGTTCTAATTCAAAGTCCTTTTGAAATCAAATGTTCAGAAAAAAAGGGATCCAAGTGAGCAAAAAATCCAACACTGAAGGAGCAGATTTCTCACAGTCTTCCGGTAAGCCAAAAATTCGAAGGTTACTTCTACGATTTCTGTCTTCCTGTTCAGTCAGGTCTCTTCTCAATGAAGCCAAGGAGCGCTCCATACTTTGAACATGTTTAGCTTCCTTATTCGTGAAGTCTTCAACAGTGTTTATTCGTGTTTCTGCATTGGAAACACGTAATGAGAGATTTTTGAGGTCATTCCGAATAGCCGCCACCTCAACTTGAAGTAAGTCCGTGTTCGTTTTGGTACTCTGTGCTATCTCGTGAACTGAATTAAGTTTGAGTAGTATGGTGTCTAAAGTCGCGGCAGAGTCCAGAGAACCCCTTGCTGGAACCTCCGGGGTGGGTGAGTTTTGTTTGGATCTCTTCAGATTCCCTTTAGAATCCCTGTCCTTGGGAGTGACACCCATGCCTTCTGCCATTGGACACAAATAAAGTAGATACACCAACTGACTGAAAATGCGTAGCTGTTGCGGAATAAACACAGAGTACTGAAAAACTTACTTAGTAGAAGTGCTAAGTATTAATGTCTGAGAGACCAAAAGCCAATACGTCTATGAGACGCGCAAAAAGACAACAAGCACCCGATTTGGCAGCAAAACTCTTACGGGTAGGTGCCACAGCAAAAAGGGGCCAGCCAACATGAGTTATAATGAGCAGAATTCAGTAAGAACTGCACAGCCAGCAAAAACGAAGACAATCACCAAAGCATAGAATTAAGTCCAAGACATGCTGCTCATACTGTAATATATTCCTGAAGTACCGCCAGATGAGTAGAAGGCCACTACATAAATGTTACCATTTGTAAAGAGTCCTGTAAGCGACTGACGACATGGAAAAACAAAGACTCGGGTCCTGTGAAGTAGCGGTATAAAATTGAACATGCCAATACCTCATGTAGTCCCAGGGTAGTTAATCAGAGGACCAAGCAGGAAAAGAAATGGTTTTATCTCCTCAGACTCGAATAAACGATCGTGTCGGCCGCCATTTTGAAACCCTGCTGTGAGGAGAATAACCCAGAGCAAGGTTGCAGTCAGGGAAAGCGTCTGAGATCACAGCGAGCTGACCTAAATGCTCCTGCGCTGTTCCGCCGCCCAATGCTGAAGTTTGGTGATCAAAAATCACCGGAACATCAATGTAAAGAGAGCATCCGCATCGGGGATCCGACGGAGCTCAAAACAGCGCGGCCATCTTGGTTGCGCGCTAAGCAAAGCGCCCCCCACTGTTGAGCAGTATTTAAAGAAAAAAACTGAAGCTAGATATATGTTTGGACTCCCATTTTTTTCGCGATTACTCTGTGATAGTCGTGAAAACATTGTGAACACGCAGAGACAGTAACCTCGATTTGAAAGAGAGGGACGGGGTTAACAGATGCTAACCATTCTCAAGTGGATCTAAAGTAGTCTAAAATGAAAGACATGATTTCATTTGCTGCCTTCCTCATGATCATAGAGTGGAAAGTTGAAGAGGTTGCCATTTTATAGTTGAATTGTATGAGAGTGGTGTATAATTCTTGTGCTTAGTTTTTACAAATCGTAACAGTGTCAAAACTATCCAGAAAGAGCTAAAACAACAATATAATCTATGAACCGAATTCACTGGTATGTATATAACTTTTTAATTATTTTAAAAATGTAGATTAGAAAGGAAGATGTATATGTTTGGCAAAAAACAGTATTACAGTGATATGAAAAAAATATATCAGATGAACTGTATCTGGCAAAGGGTATGTGTTTTAGATGTTAGTACTTTTGAAAGTTACCATTAGTAATGCCTTTAAAAATGACAATGTTTTAAATGTCTAAGCATCATGTTCAGAACAGACTGATCTATGTTATTTGCATTCTGGGAACTGTAGTACATTTAGTCACATTGTTAAATAGGAGTAGTGTAGTCATGAATAAAATATAAGAAAATGTGCTGTGCCTGTTTATAAATTAAAACTTAGTAATACTTGTTAGGTATGTTTTAAGAAGTGTTTGTCAATGATGTTTTTAACCTTATATGACCATTTTGCATATGTTTAGATATGTTTTTTCTGGTTGCAAATAGTTATATGTACAATGAGACTGTTGAGTTTACTTAAAGATGTAGAGAGGTATATATTTTTGGAAAAATTGCCCGTAGATGTCTATCTATTATGAAATCACAAATATGTTTACATGGTGATCTATGTTCTTCAAGGCTGTTGAAAATTTCATGTATATAGTGAGGGTGATGCATTTCTTTCAACATACTCTGTTTAAAATTGGGGAGGGTTAAAGTGCAGAATGTCT
Source organism: Calotriton arnoldi (assembly GCA_963921515.1). Taxonomy (NCBI): domain Eukaryota; kingdom Metazoa; phylum Chordata; class Amphibia; order Caudata; family Salamandridae; genus Calotriton; species Calotriton arnoldi. The sequence goes on along the minus strand of CAWUFW010004401.1, from coordinate 512,844 downwards.
TTTGAGAGTTTGTGTGCTAGCTTCATTTGGCATGTAACTTTTCTTTGAGAAATGTTGAATATATGTTTTGAAGATACAAGAAATATTTGCGAAATTATGTAGGTATGCCATAAAGAAAAGGTTTAGTGCTTTCAAAAGGTGAGAATTGTTGTTTTCAGTTTAAGAAACTAACTGATGCATGTGCACGCTGAGTAACAGAGCAATGTATACTCTTAGAGAGGCATGTATGGAATAATATATCAAGTGTGATATCTAGACCTATTCAATCATCCAGGCACTACACATGCACTCTTCCGATCACAAAGGCACTAATTATGTACTCATTGAACTATGAAGGCAAAACTCATGCCTTCATCCAATCACCCAGAAAGTAGCTATATAGTTATGTGAATTCACAGGCACTAACTATGCAGATATGGAACCACTGATGTAGTTCCTACATACTCAGGGAATCATGCAGGCACTACCTATATTCTGAGATAATCACATAGGCACTAACTATCCACTCATCCAATCATCCAGGGAGTATTGTTATACTCAACCAGAAGCACATGTACTTACAAGTATTAGTGAGGAATATGTACTCTTTTAGAACCATGTGGTGAATTATATATGTAGCAAACACAAGGAGATGATAGACGGAGCGCTGAAACTTTTCAGACACTCACCCCCAGTCACAGATCTGGGTTGAATCCATCATCGTTCTTAAGCTCACTTCGCCACCCCAGTTCAGACACAGCTATATGCAAATCAGTCTTGACCCTGTGCCTCATGGGAACAGTCCAGCCCGAACTGCCATGCCATGTCTTCCCTGGACCGGAAACAAGCATCCTGGGACCGGTTTCGGGCTAACAGCCCTCATCAGCCAGGCTAGCTTGAATCCAGTGGCAAAGTGAGCAAGGGACCCATCTCTGGGCATACCCTGCCAACTTAGGGCGAACAAAGCAAACACAAGGAGATGATGGACGGAGCACTGAAACTTTTCAGACACTCACCCCCAGTCACAGATCTGGGTTGAATCCATCATCGTTCTTTAGCTCACTTCGCCACCCCAGTTCAGACACAGCTATATGCAAATCAGTCTTGACCCTGTGCCTCATGGGAACAGTCCAGCCCAAACTGCCAAGCCATGTCTTCCCTGGACCGGAAACAAGCATCCTGGGACCGGTTTCGGGATAACAGCCCTCATCTGCCAGGCTGGCTTGAATCCAGTGGCAAAGTGAGCAAGGGACCCACGTCTGGGCATACCCTGCCAACTTAGGGCGAACAAAGCAAACACAAGGAGATGATGGACGGAGCGCTGAAACTTTTCAGACACTCACCCCCAGTCACTGATCTGGGTTGAATCCATCATCGTTCTTTAGCTTACTTCGCCACCCCAGTTCAGACACAGCTATATTCAAATCAGTCTTGACCCTGTGCCTCATGGGAACAGTCCAGCCCGAACTGCCAAGCCATGTCTTCCCTGGACCGGAAACAAGCATCCTGGAACTGGTTTCGGGCTAACAGCCCTCATCAGCCAGGCTAGCTTGAATCCAGTGGCAAAGTGAGCAAGGGACCCACGTCTGGGCATACCCTGCCAACTTAGGGCGAACAAAGCAAACACAAGGAGATGATGGACGGAGCGCTGAAACTTTTCAGACACTCACCCCCAGTCACAGATCTGGGTTGAATCCATCATCGTTCTTTAGCTCACTTCGCCACCCCAGTTTAGCCACACCTATATGCAAATCAGTCTTGACCCTGTGCCTCATGGGAACAGTCCAGCCCGAACTGCCAAGCCATGTCTTCCCTGGACCAGAAACAAGCATCTTGGGACCGGTTTTGGGCTAACAGCCCTCATCAGCCAGGCTAGCTTGAATCCAGTGGCAAAGTGAGCAAGGGACCCACGTCTGGGCATACCCTGCCAACTTAGGGTGAACAAAGCAAACACAAGGAGATGATGGACGGAGCGCTGAAACTTTTCAGACACTCACCCCCAGTCACATATCTGGGTAGAATCCATCATCGTTGTTTAGCTCACTTCGCCACCCCAGTTCAGACACAGCTATATGCAAATCAGTCTTGACCTTGTGCCTCATGGGAACAGTCCAGCCCGAACTGCCAAGCCATGTCTTCCCTGGACCGGAAACAAGCATCCTGGGACCGGTTTCAGGCTAACAGCCCTCATCAGCCAGGCTAGCTTGAATCCAGTGGCAAAGTGAGCAAGGGACCCACGTCTGGGCATACCCTGCCAACTTAGGGGCGAACAAAGCAAACACAAGGAGATGATGGACGGAGCGCTGAAACTTTTCAGACACTCACCCCCAGTCACAGATCTGGGTTGAATCCATCATCGTTCTTTAGCTCACTTACGCCACCCCAGTTCAGACACAGCTATATGCAAATCAGTCTTGACCCTTTGCCTCATGGGAACAGTCCAGCCCGACCTGCCAAGCCATATCTTCCCTGGACCGGGAAACAAGCATCCTGGGACCGGTTTCGGACTAACAGCCCTCATCAGCCAGGCTAGCTTGAATCCAGTGGCAAAGTGAGCAAGGGACCCACGTCTGGGCATACCTTGCCAACTTAGGGCGAACAAAGCAAACACAAGGAGATGATGGACGGAGCGCTGAAACTTTTCAGACACTCACCCCCAGTCACAGATCTGGGTTGATTCCATCATCGTTCTTTAGCTCACTTTGCCACCCCAGTTCAGACACAGCTATATGCAAATCAGTCTTGACCCTGTGCCTCATGGGAACAGTCCAGTCTGAACTGCCAAGCCATGTCTTCCCTGGACCAGAAACAAGCATCCTGGGACCGGTTTCGGGCTAATAGCCCTCATCAGCCAGGCTAGCTTGAATTCAGTGGCAAAGTGAGCAAGGGACCCACGTCTGGGCATACCCTGCCAACTTAGGGCGAACAAAGCAAACACACAGTCTTGACCCTGTCCCATGAGGCACAGGGTCAAGACTGATTTGCATATAGCTGTGTCTGAACTGGGGTGGTGAAGTGAGCTAAAGAACGATGATGGATTCAACCCAGATCTGTGACTGGGGGTGAGGTGTCTGAAAAGATTCAGCGCTCCGTCCATCATCTCCTTGTGTTGCTTATGTTCAGCCCTAAGTTGGCAGGGTATGCCCAGGCGTGGGTCCCTTGCTCACTTTGCCACTGGATTCAAGCTAGCCTGGCTGATGAGGGCTGTTAGCCCGAAACCGGTCCCAGGATGCTTGTTTCCAGTGCAGGGAAGACATGGCTTGGCAGTTCGGGCTGGACTGTTCCCATAAGGCACAGGGTCAAGACTGATTTGCATATAGCTGTGTCTGAACTGGGGTGGCGAAGTGAGCTAAAGAACGATGATGGATTCAACCCAGATCTGTGACTGGGGGTGAGTGTCTGAAAAGTTTCAGCGCTCCGTCCATCATCTCCTTGTGTTTGAATTATATATGTAACCTGTGACACACTGGTTGCGTGTACTCGGAAGAATTAGTGAGCTATATGCTGTTATACAGATTAATGTGCAGATATTGTATATGCAGTGTTTCTCAAAATTTAAATCGGACACATGTAAGTAGAAACGTATTGAAACACTAAATCTACCAGTGACACAGTGGTAGAGAGGCATAGAAGTAGTCTTATGTTGTGTTTTCGGATATACAGTATTGAGACACTGTATGTACTTTTACACTTTTGTTAATGTTCATTTTAAAAATTACTACAAAATGGATAAAGTGGTCTTTTAGTGCACATAAGTGAGAACTGAGATATGGTGCAGCTGTGTTGTAGGAGGGGGTGCTATAATATTAAAAGGTAAGTAATAAATTAAGTTTTGTGTTTTGGTTTGGGATTGGTACATTGAAGTAATATCTTGTAGTTATGTAGGTAGGTTGATTTGTAGATTTAAAACTGGAACATAACATAAAAACTGTTTTTCTATTATTCAGACAGAATGCTTACAAAAACTCGTAGGAAAAAGGAACAGAAGCAAGTACAGTATCTATGCTGAACAGGAGACACAAAAGGGGCAAAATGAAGAAAAAGTAGTAAAAGAAAAAAGAGCTACTGGTAAGAGAACAACGTCATTTCTTAAAAATATATGTGGACATTTCCAAAGATTACAAGATAATGAAAATAAACTATTTGAAAGAATAACAGTGGACAAATCTATATAACAAGAACAGGAAATAATGTAACAAAGATGGACACACCTTAAACAGGAGACAGAAGCAGTTCAAGGAAATCAGAGGCAGGAGGATTCATAGTAGAGAAGTTATAAATCTACGGAGAACTATGAAGAAGTATAGAAGAAGGAGAGAGGCACTGAAACAGAAATAATGAGTTGAGTGAATAGTTGATAAGGCCTTTGCTTTTAAGAGGAAGCTTTTCATTTTGATTATGAATAGAATGAAGACTCTTGACAAAATGGTATTGTGCATAAGGAGATAAAACCAGAAAAAAAGATTAGTGAATAGAAGTCATTTTTGTACAGTTTTTAGTGGCGAATGCTTACATAGTTCTAGTACAGAGTCTTTCTTTAATGAATAAAGGTATCTCAAGGATGATAGATTATTTCATGTTATTGATTACGGAGGATGTTATTATGAAATGAAGAATGGTACTCCTATAGCGAAAGAGGTGATGGTATATACAAATGTAGAACTAGTTGTTGGAGAACAGTTACAAGGAAGGTGGAGTCAGGCGCCTGTATAGAAATGGAACTGTAGTAGTGTTTGTAGTATTCATCAGCAAATCATTGATATATTAAGGAAATTTCTACATAAATTTCCAAAGTGAATTTTAAAACACAAAATAAGTACTTTACAAGGATTAGATCCTTGCAAGATTAGAAAGCATTCAAATTTGTGGGGATTCTCACTAGCTTGTTTATCAAAGAATGTGTGTCAAAGCACCTTTCATAATTTCAGGATGTTAGTGGTACACCACTCAACAATCCAAACTTTAATTAGGAGGCTGTACTATGTGAAAACTCCTGCTTTATGTTTAGGAGAAATGAATAGAGCACTTTTGTATGCTACTGTGGCAGATGTAGAAAAGGTTTGTGATGATGTGCAGTTTCATTTCTATAGTCCTCAGCCGGATTCTAGTGAAAATGAAGAGTTGTTAAGAGGAGGAGTTGTAGAACAGGACACAGATATTACAATTGAAAGTTTTGAAAAAGATATTACAAAATTTAAAACAGTGTGGTCTAAAAAAACGGAGTTTGTATATGTTGTCAATGCACTCACTAGAAGATTTAAGCACAGACTGTTGACTTGTGTTTAAAAAAGTGAAAAAGTAAATAATGATAACTGGCAGAAGTTAGCTATGTATTTATTAGTAGAACTGGCAAAAGTTAGCTCTGTATTTATTTGTAGAGGTACGCTTTGACTTGTCCATACAGCAAGTTATATGCAATAGTATTACAATAAATTAGAAGATAATAAGATGAACAGCACATAGATATTAGATACCCATTTTGTAAGATAATAAAATGCTTGCTAATGTAGAAAAACTATGAAGGCCAAAAATAAAAAAAATTAACATTTACGATTATTTGCATCATTGCGAATCACTCTGGACTTCTCTCCAGCATTCACTGCAACTCCACAATCCATGCAGTATGATGCCATCTGGGAAAACTTTGAAGCCAAATCTTGAAGTTGAGGTTAGACCTCTGAAGGGACTCTCTGTCCCGCTAGTGAAGTTGAGGGTCCTTCAGCCTCGCATTACCTTCTTGCTTCCTTTAGACGATTGCCATGATATGTTTTCAGATGGTAAAGCATGGACGTAGTCCCCCAAGAATATTTTGTATTTGTACCCCTTTACAATGTATTGTCACTTATTGTGCATTATGCAATTGTAGCCGTGAAACTGTGTAAACCAATGACATTTCTTTGTTTGGTATTTATGTTCTCTTCGGGAGCTCCGATGTTGAAAGTTATTTTTTGAAACTGTTGTTTTTTACAAATGTGTTCTTAAAATAAATTTAAACCATTTTGTTACTAAACAGCTAGACTCAAACTTTCTGTAAAATATGTCTATATATCTGTTTTACACTTTCTCATCTGTATTCATGACTACTGACGTCATTGCGAATTCTGGTGTTGCTGTGAAGAAGGAAAATGCATTTTTGATGTAGTTATTTCGACAAATGAATACAAAGGGGAAAGTTGGATTAGTATCTTACAAAATATCTACTCTGAAACTTTATGTAAAATATGTCTATATATGTGTGTTACACTTTGTCAAAAACACCCGGTATTCGCTGTGTTTCCTTGGCAATTGAACTCATAGAATCACACAGGCACCACCTATGCAATCATAAATCACCCAGGTACTACTCATGCACTTATGTAATTACCCAGACATTACACACTCACTCACAGACCCATACAGCCACTCACACACCCAGTCACCGATCTATAGACCACTCACACAGCCAATCTCAAAGTTTACAGGTTACAGTTAGGAAAAAAAATTAACAATACCTTTGAAATTCACGTTATAGTTAGGCATTAGCATTTAAAAAACCTTTAAAATTCACTGAAAAATCCAAAGGTTACAGGCATGTTATAGTTAGGAAATATAATTTAAAAATCCTTAGAAAGTCACTGAGAAAACTAAAGGGTACAGAGACGTATATTTAGGCTCAAGTTTCACTCATACAAAACCAGAGAAATTCAGCAGTTATAGTCAGCTCAGCTAACTAGAACTTGCACCCTCGCAATGCACTGCTTATGACCTCACATATTACAACACTTATGATATGGTCAGCGACATCACTGATGACATTATGGATGACATCTCAAGTGACATCACTGAGTACATCACTGATGACATCATCCACAGAATCTCTGATGCACCCACTCACACCCCAATATAACCTATCATACACCCACTCTAACTTCTACACTAACACTCTCAAAACCATTGACACACCCATACCAATACTTACACACCCACTCACTGATTCATAGGTGTACACACACATCCACTCAGTTGCCCACAAAGCCACTCATACATCAACTCACTCACTAATACAGCCACTGATATATCCATTCATATACCCATAGTCACTCACATATAGTCAGTCATGCATAGAGCTGCTCACACACCTACTCACTCACTTATAGAGTCAATCACACAGCCATTTATGCACCTATACAGTTATACACACACACACACACATTTATTCATACAGATACTAACACATACTCAGTAACCTATACAATCACTGAGACAAGCACACACTCACCCATATGGCCACTCTCGCAATCACTCAGTCACATATACACTCACTCATATAATCTAGCAGTCCCCTATACTGCCTTTCACATATGCAGTTACTCACTCATATTCCACTGACAAATCCATTCACTCACCAACACAGCCATGCACATACTCACTCACCCATATAGCCCTTTACACACACACTCACTAACCCATAGAGCCACTGACACATCCATACAGGCAGTTACACACACTCTCACCCACCCACACAGACATTGAGACACCCATACATGTACTCAGATAACCAATCACTCACCCATACAGTCACTCATAAACTCCAACACTCACCTATACTGCCTTACACATATGCAGTTACTCACTCATATACCACTGACAAATCCATTCACTCACCAACACAGCCATACATATACTCACTGACCCATACAGCCCTTTACACACACACTCACTAACCCATAGAGCCACTGACTCATCCATACAGGCAGTTACACACCCACTTACCCACCCATACAGACATTGAGACACCCATACATGTACTCAGACAACCAATCACTCACCCATACAGAAACTCACATACCTGCTCACACACTTATACAACCACTTAGACACCAACTGACAGCCAAATACAGACATTCACTGAAGCACCTAATCACTCACTTATACAATCAGAAATGCACCCACTGAATCATCCATACAGGCACTCATACACACACTGATTCACCAATACACCTTGGTATATGTATTTTACACTCATAAATTTTTTTTAAACAGTCACTGAATGATGTCATCAGTGATGTCATTTGAGATGTCATGAGTGATGTCACTGACCATGTAATAAGTGATGTAATATGTTAAGTCATAAGCAGTGCATTGCGGGGGCACAAGTTATAGTTAGCTCAGCTATGGTTTTCTACAAGTGAAACTTGAACCTAACGATAATGTATAATGTATAAAATATATATATATATATATGTATATATTCACTGAAAAAACTACAGGTTTCAGGGACGTTAGAGTTAGTTGGACATTTCACTCGTACAAAACCAGAGAAATTCGGCCGTTATAGTTAGTTCAGCTAACTATAACTCGCGCCCCCGCAATGCACTGCTGATGATGTCACATATTACATCATTCATGACACGGTCAGTGACATCACTGATGACATCTCAAATGACATCACTGGTGACAACACTGATGACATGATCCAGTGACTGTGTGTTTCTGTAAAGTTTAAATATGTTTTATGTATATATATAGGCCAAGGTGTATTGAAGAATGAGTGGGTGTATAAGTGTCTGAATGGATGATTTAGTAGGTGCGTGACTGACTGTATAAGTGAGTGATTAAATGTGTCTTACTGAATCCATGGGTTAGTGACTGATGCAGACATTCACACAGTTTAGTTTGTCAGTTGGTGTGTAAGCGGTTGCATGGGTTGGTGAGTAGCTAAATGAGGGTCTTTATGGGTTATTGATTGGTTGTCTGAGTATCTGTATGGGTGCCTGAGTGTCTGTGTGGGTGGGTGGAGGGTGTGACTCTGTGCATAGATGTGTGAGTGGGTGGTTCACTGGGTGTATGGGTTCAAGAGTGCATCTGTGAAGGGCTGTATGGGTGGGTGAGTGTGTGTATGGGTGTGTTGGTGAGTGAATGGATACCTCAGTGGTACATGTGTGAGTAACTGCATATGTGAAAGGCAGTATATGTGAGTGTTGGAGTATATAAATGACTATATGTGAGAGTGAGTGATTGTGAGAGTGGCTGTATGGATGAGTGTGTGCTTGTATTAGTGATTGTATAAGAGTGTAAGTATGTGTTAGTATATGTTTGAATAAGTGAGGTAGTGTGTGTATAACTGTATAGGTGAGTAACTGGGAGTGTGATTGATTCTTTGCATGACTGACTAGGTGTGTGAGTAACTCTATGGATGAGTGGCAGTGTGTGAGTGTCTGTATAGGTATGTGAGTGCATATGATAGTGCCGTATTGATGGTTGACTGCATGTATGAGTGACTGTATGGAGTGAATGAGCGGATGTGTGTGTGGACCTAGGAATTAGTAAGATGGGTATGTACTAACTGGTATTGGTGTCTATGGTTTCGAAAATGGTAGTCTGTATTTTAGAGTGGGTGTATCAAAGGTTATATTAGGGTATGAGGAGGTGCATCAGATTATCACGTGGATGATGTCATCAGTGATGTCATCAGTGATGTCATTTGAGATGTCATCAGTGATGTCATTTGAGATGTCATCAGTGATGTCATCAGTGATGTCACTGACCATGTCATGAATGATGTAATATGTGACGTCATCAGCAGTGCATTGCGGGGGCGCGAGTTATAGTTAGCTGAACTAACTATAACGGCCGAATTCTCTGGTTTTGTTCGAGTGAAATGTCCAACTAACTATAATGTCCCTGAAACCTGTGGTTTTTTCAGTGAATTTCAGAGGTTTTTTAAATGCTAATTTCTAACTATAACGTCCCTGAAACCTGTGTTTTTTTCAGTGAATTTCAAAGGTTTTTTAAATGCTAATTTCTAACTATGCCTACAAAGGTAGGACATGTGCAGAATGAAGAAGAAAGGCGCAGAAAGAAGCAAGAGAAATGCAGAAAGAACCTACAGAGGAGCAGAAAGAGGCCTTGTTGCAAAGTCATCCTGTGCCCCCAACTTTTTGCTGACGGGTACTGATGGTAACTGACTCTGACTAACCGAGGCCTGGAGCCAGTGCTATGCTGAAAGACATTTAGAATACAGTGAAAACACCTACATACACTAGGGTACACTATGGGTTGGGATACCCCTGTGATTGGCATGACCTCCCTGTATGGCCCTAGTACATAATAGGGCAGGGGATTAAAACTACCTCTAACTAAGAGGTGCAGAAGGAGGCAAGAGAAGTGCAGAAAGAAGCAACACAGGTGCCGAAAGAGGCAAGGGAGGTGCAGAAAAAAGCAAGTGAAGTGCAGAAAGAGGCAAGTGAGGTGCAGAAAGCAGCAAGAGCAGTGCAGAAACAACAAACAGAGGTGTAAAAAGAGGCAAAAGGGGTGCAGAAAGGGATAGGAGAGGTGCACAAAGAGGCAAGAGAGGTACAGAAAGAGGCAGGCGGGTGCAGAAAGAAGGAAGAGAAGTGCAGAAAGAGGCAAGAGAATTGCTGAAAGAAGCAACAGAGGTGTAGAAAGAAGCAAGAGAAGTGCAGAAAGAGGCAAGTAAGGTACAGATAGAAGCAAGAGCAGTGCAGAAAGAACCAACAGAGGTGCAGAAAGAGGGAAGATGGGTGGAGAGAGAGGCAAGAGGGGTGCAGAAAAAGGTAGGATGGGTGCACAAAGAGACAAGAGAGGTACAGAAAAAGGCAGGAGGGGTGCAGAAAGAAGGAAGAAAAGTGCAGAAAAAGCCAAGAAAAGTACAGAAAGAGGCAAAAGAGGTACATAAAGAGACAACAGGGGTGCAGAAAGAAGCAAGACAGGTGCAGAAAGAAGCATGGAAAGTGCAGAATGAAGCAACAGGGGTGCAGAAAGAGGCACGAGAAGTGCAGAAACAGGCAAGGGAAGTGCACAAAGAGGCGAGAGAATTGCTGAAAGAAGCAACAGAGGTGTAGAAAGAAGCAAGAAAAGTGCAGAAAGAGGCAAGTAAGATGCAAAAACAGGCAGGAAAGGTACAGAAAGAGGGAAGACGAGTGCTGAAAGAGACAACAGGGGTGCAGAAAGAAGCAAATGAGGTGCAGAAAGAGGCAACAGACGTGCAGAAAGAGGGAAGAGAGGTGCAGAAAAAGGAAAGAAAAGTGCGTAAAGAGGCAAAAGAGGTACATAAAGAGAACAGGGGTGCAGAAAGAAGCAAGACAGGTGCAGAAAGAAGCATGGAAAGTGCAGAATGAAGCAACAGGGGTGCAGAAAGAGGCAAGAGAAGTGTAGAAAGGAGCAAGTGAGGTGCAGAACGAGCCAACAGAGGTGCAAAAACAGGCAAGAGAGGTACAGAAACAGGCAAGAGAAGTGCACAAAGAGGCAAGAGAATTGCTGAAAGAAGCAACAGAGGTGTAGAAAGAAGCAAGAAAAGTGCAGAAAGAGGCAAGTGAGATGCAAAAACAGGCAGGAAAGGTACAGAAAGAGGGAAGACGAGTGCTGAAAGAGACAACAGGGGTGCAGAAAGAAGCAAATGAGGTGCAGAAAGAGGCAACAGACGTGCAGAAAGAGGGAAGAGGGGTGCAGAAAAAGCCAAGAAAAGTGCAGGAAGAGGCAAAAGAGGTACATAAAGAGACAACAGGGGTGCAGAAAGAAACAAGACAGGTGCAGAAAGTAGCATGGCAAGTGCAGAATGAAGCAACAGGGGTGCAGAAAGAGGCAAGAGAAGTGCAGAAACAGGCAAGAGAAGTGCACAAAGAGGCAAGAGAATTGCTGAAAGAAGCAACAGAGGTGTAGAAAGAAGCAAGAAAAGTGCAGAAAGAGGCAAGTGAGATGCAAAAACAGGCAGGAAATATACAGAAAGAGGGAAGACGGGTGCATAAAGAAACAACAGGGGTGCAGAAAAAAGCAAATGAGGTGCAGAAAGAGGCAACAGACGTGCAGAGAGAGGGAAGAGAGGTGCAGAAAAAGGCAAGGAAAGTGCAGAAAGAGGCAAAAGAGGTACATAAAGAGACAACAGGGGTGCAGAAAGAAGCTAGACAGGTGCAGAAAGAAGCATGGAAAGTGCAGAATGAAGCAACAGGGGTGCAGAAAGAGGCAAGAGAAGTGTAGAAAGGAGCAAGTGAGGTACAGAAAGAGCCAACAGAGGTGCAAAAAGAGGCAAGAGAGGTGCAGAAACAGGCAAGAGAAGTGCACAAAGAGGCAAGAGAATTTCTGAAAGAAGCAACAGAGGTGTAGAAAGAAGCAAGAAAAGTGCAGAGAGAGTCAAGTGAGATGCAAAAACAGGCAGGAAAGGTACAGAAAGTGGGAAGACGAGTGTAGAAATAGACAACAGGGGTGCAGAAAGAAGCAAATGAGGTGCAGAAAGAGGAAACAGATGTGCAGAAAGAGGGAAGAGAGGTGCAGAAAAAGGCAAGAAAAGTGCAGAAAGAGTCAAAAGAGGTACATAAAGAGACAACAGGGGTGCAGAAAGAAGCAAGACAGGTACAGAAAGAAGCATGGAAAGTACAGAATGAAGCAACAGGGGTGCAGAAAGAGGCAAGAGAAGTGTAGAAAGGAGCAAGTGAGGTGCACAAAGAGGCAAGAGTATTGCTGAAAGAAGCAACAGAGGTGTAGAAAGAAGCAAGAAAAGTGCAGAAAGAGGCAAGTGAGGAGCAAAAACAGGCAGGAAAGGTACAGAAAGAGGGAAGACGAGTGCAGAAAGAGACAACAGGGGTGCAGAAAGAAACAAATGAGGTGCAGAAAAAGGGCAACATACGTGCAGAAAGAGGGAAGAGAGGTACAGAAACAGAAAAGAGAAGTGCACAAAGAGGCAAGAGAATTGCTGAAAGAAGCAACAGAGGTGTAGAAAGAAGCAAGAAAAGTGCAGAAAGAGGCAAGTGAGATGCAAAAACAGGCAGGAAAGGTACAGAAAGAGGGAAGACGAGTGCAGAAAGAGACAACAGGGGTGCAGAAAGAAGCACATGAGGTGCAGAAAGAGGCAACAGACGTGCAGAAAGAGGGAAGAGAGGTGCAGAAAAAGGAAAGAAAAGTGCGTAAAGAGGCAAAAGAGGTACATAAAGAGAACATGGGTGCAGAAAGAAGCAAGAGAAGTGCAGAAAGAGGCAAGAGAAGTGCAGAAACAGGCAAGATAAGTGCACAAAGAGGCAAGAGAATTGCTGAAAGAAGCAACAGAGGTGTAGAAAGAAGCAAGAAAAGTGCAGAAAGAGGCAAGTGAGATGCAAAAACAGGCAGGAAATATACAGAAAGAGGGAAGACGGGTGCATAAAGAGACAACAGGGGTGCAGAAAAAAGCAAATGAGGTGCAGAAAGAGGCAACAGACGTGCAGAGAGAGGGAAGAGAGGTGCAGAAAAAGGCAAGAAAAGTGCAGAAAGAGGCAAAAGAGGTACATAAAGAGACAACAGGGGTGCAGAAAGAAGCTAGACAGGTGCAGAAAGAAGCATGGAAAGTGCAGAATGAAGCAACAGGGGTGCAGAAAGAGGTAAGAGAAGTGTAGAAAGGAGCAAGTGAGGTGCAGAAAGAGCCAACAGAGGTGCAAAAAGAGGCAAGAGAGGTGCAGAAACAGGCAAGAGAAGTGCACAAAGAGGCAAGAGAATTGCTGAAAGAAGCAACAGAGGTGTAGAAAGAAGCAAGAAAAGTGCAGGAAGAGGCAAAAGAGGTACATAAAGAGACAACAGGGGTGCACAAAGAAGCAAGACAGGTGCAGAAAGTAGCATGGCATGTGCAGAATGAAGCAACAGGGGTGCAGAAAGAGGCAAGAGAAGTGCAGAAAGAGGCAAGAGAAGTGCAGAAACAGGCAAGAGAAGTGCACAAAGAGGCAAGAGAATTGCTGAAAGAAGCAACAGAGGTGTAGAAAGAAGCAAGAAAAGTGCAGAAAGAGGCAAGTGAGATGCAAAAACAGGCAGGAAATATACAGAAAGAGGGAAGACGGGTGCATAAAGAGACAACAGGGGTGCAGAAAAAAGCAAATGAGGTGCAGAAAGAGGCAACAGACGTGCAGAGAGAGGGAAGAGAGGTGCAGAAAAAGGCAAGAAAAGTGCAGAAAGAGGCAAAAGAGGTACATAAAGAGACAACAGGGGTGCAGAAAGAAGCTAGACAGGTGCAGAAAGAAGCATGGAAAGTGCAGAATGAAGCAACAGGGGTGCAGAAAGAGGCAAGAGAAGTGTAGAAAGGAGCAAGTGAGGTGCAGAAAGAGCCAACAGAGGTGCAAAAAGAGGCAAGAGAGGTGCAGAAACAGGCAAGAGAAGTGCACAAAGAGGCAAGAGAATTTCTGAAAGAAGCAACAGAGGTGTAGAAAGAAGCAAGAAAAGTGCAGAGAGAGTCAAGTGAGATGCAAAAACAGGCAGGAAAGGTACAGAAAGTGGGAAGACGAGTGTAGAAATAGACAACAGGGGTGCAGAAAAAAGCAAATGAGGTGCAGAAAGAGGCAACAGATGTGCAGAAAGAGGGAAGAGAGGTGCAGAAAAGGGCAAGAAAAGTGCAGAAAGATTCAAAAGAGGTACATAAAGAGACAACAGGGGTGCAGAAAGAAGCAAGACAGGTACAGAAAGAAGCATGGAAAGTACAGAATGAAGCAACAGGGGTGCAGAAAGAGGCAAGAGAAGTGTAGAAAGGAGCAAGTGAGGTGCACAAAGAGGCAAGAGTATTGCTGAAAGAAGCAACAGAGGTGTAGAAAAAGCAAGAAAAGTGCAGAAAGAGGCAAGTGAGGAGCAAAAACAGGCAGGAAAGGTACAGAAAGAGGGAAGACGAGTGCAGAAAGAGACAATAGGGGTGCAGAAAGAAGCAAATGAGGTGCAGAAAGAAGCAACAGACGTGCAGAAAGATGGAAGAGAGGTGCAGAAAAAGGCAAGAAAAGTTCAGAAAGAGGCAATAGAGGTACATAAAGAGACAACAGGGGTGCAGAAAGAAGCAAGACAAGTGCAGAAAGAAGCATGGAAAGTGCAGAATGAAGCAGCAGGGGTGCAGAAAGAGGCAAGAGAAGTGTAGAAAGGAGCAAGTGAGGTACAGAAAGAGCCTACAGAGGTGCAAAAAGAGGCAAGAGAGGTGCAGAAACAGGCAAGAGAAGTGCACAAAGAGGCAAGATAATTGCTGAAAGAAGCAACAGAGGTGTAGAAAGAAGCAAGAAAAGTGCAGAAAGAGGCAAGTGAGATGCAAAAACAGGCAGGAAAGGTACAGAAAGAGGGAAGACGAGTGCAGAAAGAGACAACAGGGGTGCAGAAAAAAGCAAATGAGGTGCAGAAAGAGGCAACAGACGTGCAGAGAGAGGGAAGAGAGGTGCAGAAAAAGGCAAGAAAAGTGCAGAAAGAGGCAAAAGAGGTACATAAAGAGACAACAGGGGTGCAGAAAGAAGCTAGACAGGTGCAGAAAGAAGCATGGAAAGTGCAGAATGAAGCAACAGGGGTGCAGAAAGAGGCAAGAGAAGTGTAGAAAGGAGCAAGTGAGGTGCAGAAAGAGCCAACAGAGGTGCAAAAAGAGGCAAGAGAGGTGCAGAAACAGGCAAGAGAAGTGCACAAAGAGGCAAGAGAATTGCTGAAAGAAGCAACAGAGGTGTAGAAAGAAGCAAGAAAAGTGCAGAAAGAGGCAAGTGAGATGCAAAAACAGGCAGGCAAGGTACAGAAAGAGGGAAGACGAGTGCTGAAAGAGACAACAGGGGTGCAGAAAGAAGCAAATGAGGTGCAGAAAGAGGCAACAGACGTGCAGAAAGAGGGAAGAGAGGTGCAGAAAAAGCCAAGAAAAGTGCAGGAAGAGGCAAAGGAGGTACATAAAGAGACAACAAGGGTGCACAAAGAAGCAAGACAGGTGCAGAAAGTAGCATGGCAAGTGCAGAATGAAGCAACAGGGGTGCAGAAAGAGGCAAGAGAAGTGCAGAAAGAGGCAAGAGAAGTGCAGAAACAGGCAAGAGAAGTGCACAAAGAGGCAAGAGAATTGCTGAAAGAAGCAACAGGGGTGTAGAAAGAAGCAAGCAAAGTGCAAAAAGAGGCAAGTGAGATGCAAAAACAGGCAGGAAATATACAGAAAGAGGGAAGACGGGTGCATAAAGAGACAACAGGGGTGCAGAAAAAAGCAAATGAGGTGCAGAAAGAGGCAACAGACGTGCAGAGAGAGGGAAGAGAGGTGCAGAAAAAGGCAAGAAAAGTGCAGAAAGAGGCAAAAGAGGTACATAAAGAGACAACAGGGGTGTAGAAAGAAGCTAGACAGGTGCAGAAAGAAGCATGGAAAGTGCAGAATGAAGCAACAGGGGTGCAGAAAGAGGCAAGAGAAGTGTAGAAAGGAGCAAGTGAGGTGCAGAAAGAGCCAACAGAGGTGCAAAAAGAGGCAAGAGAGGTGCAGAAACAGGCAAGAGAAGTGCACAAAGAGGCAAGAGAATTTCTGAAAGAAGCAACAGAGGTGTAGAAAGAAGCAAGAAAAGTGCAGAGAGAGTCAAGTGAGATGCAAAAACAGGCAGGAAAGGTACAGAAAGTGGGAAGACGAGTGTAGAAATAGACAACAGGGGTGCAGAAAGAAGCAAATGAGGTGCAGAAAGAGGCAACAGATGTGCAGAAAGAGGGAAGAGAGGTGCAGAAAAAGGCAAGAAAAGGGCAGAAAGAGTCAAAAGAGGTACATAAAGAGACAACAGGGGTGCAGAAAGAAGCAAGACAGGTACAGAAAGAAGCATGGAAAGTACAGAATGAAGCAACAGGGGTGCAGAAAGAGGCAAGAGAAGTGTAGAAAGGAGCAAGTGAGGTGCACACAGAGGCAAGAGTATTGCTGAAAGAAGCAACAGAGGTGTAGAAAAAGCAAGAAAAGTGCAGAAAGAGGCAAGTGAGGAACAAAAACAGGCAGGAAAGGTACAGAAAGAGGGAAGACGAGTGCAGAAAGAGACAATAGGGGTGCAGAAAGAAGCAAATGAGGTGCAGAAAGAAGCAACAGACGTGCAGAAAGATGGAAGAGAGGTGCAGAAAAAGGCAAGAAAAGTTCAGAAAGAGGCAATAGAGGTACATAAAGAGACAACAGGGGTGCAGAAAGAAGCAAGACAAGTGCAGAAAGAAGCATGGAAAGTGCAGAATGAAGCAGCAGGGGTGCAGAAAGAGGCAAGAGAAGTGTAGAAAGGAGCAAGTGAGGTACAGAAAGAGCCAACAGAGGTGCAAAAAGAGGCAAGAGAGGTGCAGAAACAGGCAAGAGAAGTGCACAAAGAGGCAAGATAATTGCTGAAAGAAGCAACAAAGGTGTAGAAAGAAGCAAGAAAAGTGCAGAAAGAGGCAAGTGAGATGCAAAAACAGGCAGGAAAGGTACAGAAAGAGGGAAGACAAGTGCTGAAAGAGATAACAGGGGTGCACAAAGAAGCAAATGAGGTGCAGAAAAAGGGCAACATACGTGCAGAAAGAGGGAAGAGAGGTGCAGAAAAAGCCAAGAAAAGTGCAGAAAGAAGCAAAAGAGGTACATAAAGAGATAACAGGGGTGCAGAAAGAAGCAAGACCGGTGCAGAAAGAAGCATGCAAAGTGCAGAATTAAGCAACAGGGGTGCAGAAAGAGGCAAGAGAAGTGCAGAAACAGGAAAGAGAAGTGCACAAAGAGGCAAGAGAATTGCTGAAAGAAGCAACAGAGGTGAAGAAAGAAGCAAGAAAAGTGCAGAAAGAGGCAAGTGAGATGCAAAAACAGGCAGGAAAGGTACAGAAAGAGGGAAGACGAGTGCAGAAAGAGACAACAGGGGTGCAGAAAGAAACAAATGAGGTGCAGAAAGAGGCAGCAGACGTGCAGAAAGAGGGAAGAGGTGCAGAAAAAGGCAGGAAAAGTGCAGAAAGAGTCAAAAGAGGTACATAAAGAGACAACAGGGGTACAGAAAGAAGCAAGACAGGTGCAGAACGAAGCATGGAAAGTGCAGAATGAAGCAACAGGGGTGCAGAAAGTGGCAAGAGAAGTGTAGAAAGGAGCAAGTGAGGTACAGAAAGAGCCAACAGAGGTGCAAAAAGAGGCAAGGGAGGTACAGAAACAGAAAAGAGAAGTGCACAAAGAGGCAAGAGAATTGCTGAAAGAAGCAACAGGGGTGTAGAAAGAAGCAAGAAAAGTGCAGAAAGAGGCAAGTGAGATGCAAAAACAGGCAGGAAAGGTACAGAAAGAGGGAAGACGAGTGCAGAAAGAGACAACAGGTGTGCAGAAAGAAGCCCATGAGGTGCAGAAAGAGGCAACAGACGTGCAGAAAGAGGGAAGAGAGGTGCAGAAAAAGGCAAGAAAAGTGCAGAAAGAGGCAAAAGAGGTACATAAAGAAACAACAGGGGTGCAGAAAGAAGCAAGACAGGTGCAGAAGGAAGCATGGAAAGTGCAGAATGAGGCAACAGGGGTACAGAAAGAGGCAAGAGAAGTGCAGAAACAGGTAAGAGAAGTGCACAAAGAGGCAAGAGAATTGCTGAAAGAAGTAACAGAGGTGTAGAAAGAAGCAAGAAAAGTGCAGAAAGAGGCAAGTGAGATGCAAAAACAGGCAGGAAAGGTACAGAAAGAGGGAAGATGAGTGCAGAAAGAGACAACAGGGGTGCAGAAAGAGACAACAGGGGTGCAGAAAGAAGCACATGAGGTGCAGAAAGAGGCAACAGACGTGCAGAAAGAGGGAAGAGAGGTGCAGAAAAAGGCAAGAAAAGTGCAGAAAGAGGCAAAAGAGGTACATAAAGAGACAACAGGGGTGCAGAAAGAAGCAAGAAAAGTGCAGAAAGAAGCATGGAAAGTGCAGAATGAAGCAACAGGGGTGCAGAAAGAGGCAAGAGAAGTGCAGAAAGAAGCAACAGAGGTGCAAAAAGAGGCAAGAGAGATGCAGAAACAGGCAAGAGAGGTGCAGAAACAGGCAAGAGAAGTGCACAAAGAGGCAAGAGAATTGCTGAAAGAAGCAACAGAGGTGGAGAAAGAGGCAACAGACGTGCAGAAAGAGGGAAGAGAGGTGCAGAAAGTACAAGAGATTGGAGAATGAGGTCAAGAGAAGTGCAGAAAAAGAAAGAAACGTGCAGAAAGAAGCAACAGAAATGCAGAAAGAGGCAAGAGAGGCGCAGAGGGAAGCAAGAGTGGCTTGCACACCATTAGTACCAATTTAACACCCACATTTAGAAATAAGTAACAGGTGACCATTCTAGGTTTGCAAAGGGCCTTCCCCCACGCAGTAACACTTGTCGCTGCATTTTTGGTAACGTTTGACCCGTTTCAGCTAGAAACAAGGCTTTTTTTGTTCAAATCTGCAGAATAGGGTGCAGATGATGAATTATGTGGCTAATGCAGAAAATGTATAATTGTGCGAAAGTCGGTGCAGCCAAACAGTCACATAATTCCAGTGGCCCTGCTCATACCTCTGACTAGGTCCACAAGTGCTCCTCAGTGATTCCATCTTTTTTTGTCTTACTGAGTTCATAGTTGAGCTTCTATGGAAACGAGGAAGACTAAACCTGAGGTTACCACTCCACATCACAGACTACCATACCACATAATTACTCTCCATAACACATAATCCCACTCTACATAATTCCTATACATTAAATACCACATACTTTCTATCCACATAATTTCACTGCACAACATATCACATAATTCCACTACACACAACGTACATCCACTCCACTCCAAAAAACATTAGTAAAAAACTTTTGCATTTACAACGCCAATAGCTCTAATTCTCACAAATACGAAACCTATTACATTGCAAACACTTTTTTAACTAGTAGTCGTGTTTGCAGAGTGGTGGAGAAAGGGTGCTGGGCCTCCGACCAGCGCTCAGGAATTCCGGTGCGTAGGGCTTACAGGAGGTACCAGTAGGGCTTCTTGGCCCCCAAAGTCCCTCAGGAGTAAATTGGACTTCATCCCCCATCCCGTAGTCTGTCAGGAGGCGCGTTTGCAGAATGGTGGAGAAAGGGGGCATGGCCTCCGAAGACGTCTTAGCAATCCCACTGTGCGGGACTTACTGGAGGTAACAAGAGGGGTAGTTGGCCCCCAAGGACACAACTACCCCTCCTATTACCTCCAGTAAGTCCCACACAGCAGCATTGCTAAGTTCGAAGAGCAGGCCACGCCCCCTCTTCCCACCACTCTACAAACGCGCTCCCTGGCGCACTCTTGGATGGGGATTGAAGTCCCCTTCACTGCTGGGGGTCCTTTAGGGGCCAACTAGCCTACCTCTTACCTCCAGTAGGCCCCACACAGTGGGATTGCTGAGAGGTGGACAAAGGCCACGCCCCCTTTCTCCTCCACTCTGCAAACGCACCCCCTGGCGCGTTCTAAGTTGGGGGATTAAGTCCCCTTGAATACTGAGGGTCCCTGGGGGCCAACTAGCCCACCAGGTACCTCCAGTAAGCACCACACAGCTGGATTGCAGAGAGGGGGTCCGAGGCCATGCTCCCTTTTTACACCACGCTGCAAATGCGGCTTCTGGCGCACTGCTGCTCGGAGGATGAAGTCCACTTGTGTTCTGACGTCCTCAGGACACAAGAGGACCTCATCGCCCCACCAGCAGTGCACCAGAAGCCGCATTTGCAGAGTGGTGTAAAAAGGGGCGTGGCCTCGGACCACCTCTCTGCAACGCAGCTTTTTGGCACTTACTGGAGGTACCTGGTGGGCTAGTTGGCCCCCAAGGATCCTCAGGATTGAAGGGGACTTAATCCCCCAATTTACAACGCGCCAGGGGGCGGTTTGCACACTTGTTATATCAGGCCCCACCCCCTCCCTGCACCACTGTGCAAACGCGCCCCCTGGCGCATTGTAACTTGGGGGATTAAGTCCCCTTTAATCTTGAGGGTCCCTGGGGGCCAACTAGCCCACCAGGTACCTCCAGTAAGCCCCACAGAGATGCGTTGCAGAGAGGTGTAAAAAGGGGCGTGGCCTCGAACCACCTCTCTGCCACGCAGCTCTGTGGCACTTAGTGGAGGTACCTGGTGGGTTAGTTGGCCCCCAGGGACACTCAGGATTGAAGGGGAATTAATCTCCCAATTTAAAACCCGCCACGGGGTGCGTTTGCACAGTGGTGCAGGGAGGGGGCGGGGCCTGATGTGACAAGTGTACAAACGCGCCCTGTGGCGCATTTTAAGTTGGGGGATTAAGTCCCCTTGAATCCGGAGGGTCCCTGGGGGCCAACTAGCCCACCAGGTACCTCCAGTAAGCGCCACAGAGCTGCGTTGCAGAGAGGTGGTCAGAGGCCACGCCCCTTTTTACACCTCTCTGCAACACAACACTGTGGCGCTTACTGGCCCCCCTTATTTTCCCATTTTTGGGGCCCTGGGGACCCCATCCCCCAGGGCCTGACCACTATTTTTTTTTTAAACGGGAAGGGGGCCGCGCGGCCCCCCTCCCGAGGCCAATTTCAGCCCCGGGGACCCCATCTCCCGGGGCATGGCCACATATATTTTGTTTTTTTTTAAATTTTAAGGAGGGGGCTGCGTGGCCCCATCTTCCGGGGCTGTGCCTCTTACTTTTTTTTAATTTATTGATGGAGGGGGGCCGCGTGGCCCCCCTCCCGGGCCACTTCTGGCCTCGGGGACCCCATCCCCCGGGCCCTGGCCGCTCCATTGGGGACCGTGGGGGGAGCCCCAATGCCCCCACGGTCCTGCTTGCTCCCCGCCTCCTGCGGGAGCCGGCATTGCTTTTCCACAAGACGAGCTGCTGACATGCAGCTCCCCTTGTGGAAAAGCAATCCTGCTTTGCTTCATTGAAGCGAGAGCAGGTTTCCCTGCTCTCGCTTCAATGAAGCAAAGCAGAGTTTGCTATGGCAGGGCGGGAGCCGCACGGCTCCCGCCCTGCCATAGCAAACAGCAGTGTCCCGGGGTGGGCACCCCGGGACACTGCAGGAGCCAACCCCGGGGGGTGGCGGTCCCCAGGGCCATGGAGGGCTCCAGGAGGGGGGTCGCGCGGCCCCCCTCCCAACTATTTAAAGCCCCAGGGAGGTGGTGGCCCCCCGCAAATAATTCAAATAAGCCCCGGGTAGGTGGCAGTCCCTGGGGCTTGGGGGGGTCCATGAGGCCCCCACACTCTAATTTTTTTTTTTTAAATACAAGCCCCGGGGAGGTGGCGGTCCCCGGGGCTTGGGGGGGCCTTGGAGGACCCCCACAGATTAAAAAACAAGCCCCGAGGAGGTGGCGGTCCCCGGGGCTTCGGGCCCCCGTGGGCCCCGCTACATAAATAAATTGCCCCCGGGACATGGCCCACCCGGGGGCTTTGAAAACAAAGCGCGGGAGACCGCGCTTCGTTTTTGTAATTTTCTGACAGATTCGCGCCCGAATTTTTTTTTAAAACGTGCTTTTTTTGGGCCTGGGGGGTCAGGGTGTTTTTACCCTGCCCCCTTTTCTTGTTTTTTTATCTTTTTTACCTTTTTATTTCTCCCTCCATCCGAGGCACAAGATGGCTGCCAACACTTCCTGGTTTGAAGTGTTGGCAGCCGATCAGAGGCAAGCTCGTGTTCGGGAGGAGATGTGTGGTTAGGCTCCGCCCAGATATTTAAATGTTTTCTTTCTTTAATTCCTCAGCAACTACTGAACGTATTTACACCATTTAAAAAAAAGGTCGCTTTCTGAACCAAGCGCTACCTTTTTGCCAAATTTGGTGTAATTCTGTTCAGCAGTTCGGGCTGTAGCTTTGTCTAAAGTTTCCTATAGAAATTAACATGGGGAAAACGCGTTTTGGGACCCCCCTTTTTTCTCGGCCCCTGCTTGAGGAATCACCCCGAAACTTTCAAGACAGGAGCTGACCGGAGCGCCAAAGTTATTGGGAAAAGAAAAAACACTTTTTGAATAGAAACGAGGTCCTAACTATAACTACCTACTGGCGACCGCCAGTAGGTAATATATATATATATATATATAACTTGGATTCCGTTCCTGCTGCAGTTTTTCTTCCGCCAACAAAACAGGTACAGACCACGGTATGCGTGCACAAATTAGTTTATTCTCTGACAGCCATTACGCGTTTCGGCTCTTGCGAGCCTTGTTCACATGACATCCGCTACGTCAGTTAGTAATACTTTTAAAGTGACAGGTGCAGGGTGAAAACGTGTAAAATACGCAAGCATAGACATAGACAACATATAGGGGCATATTCTCAAGGAGCTATCGCCGAGTTATCGGCACTTTAACGCATCCAAAGTCGTGCTAAATTTATCGCCCCATTCACAAGCTCGTGCTACCAGCCCATAACACCAGTTTTCCTGCGAAAGCAGTCGCAAAAAACATCGCCACAGATGACCCAGGCAACTAACGCTAATGAGATGCAGAGTAGGCGTTCCCGAGCAAAAAGCTGCGACAACACCACAACGCAACATTCTCAACGACCAGCCACATCGGCGATAGGAACACAAAACAGGCGATACGGCGCGTTACCAGCAGGAAATTAACACCTGCTCTGACCTGGTGCAAAGTCGGACGTCAACCTGCACAAGAAAAGGGAGCCCAGCCCACAACCACACCTGAAGAACAACAGATGCCATGGAGCCACTCACCATGCACCCCGGAGCCCCCAGAGGGCAACAACACCCACCGCCACCACCCCCAGGACCGCCACCCCCCCAACGGACCCCCCCCACCGCCCCCCCGGACCACCACAGAGGCAGCTCGGACAAAGACAGCGGACCTTCAGGAAATGCACCAGCCCCACAGACCTAACACCAGACAATGCCAATGCCCACTATAGGCCCAAAAGGACAACCATCCTCCACATCCTGAACATCATTGCCCACAGGCTGACAGTACCAACACAGCGGACAACCAACATCCCTCCGCAGACAAAGCTGCTGGCTGTGCTGCACCTGTTGGCCCCTGGTATCCTCTCAAACAACAACCACCTGAGTCGGAATAGTCTCACAGCCAGCCCCATCCAAGTTCCTCACACCTGTCCTGGATGCCCTCACCAGCTAGGGACCCCAGCACCCATACATCCCCCACAATGCACAGGAATAGCTGGAGACCAAGCAAGGATTATACGCCATAGCTGGATCCCCACACGTGTCTGGGGCAATGGACTGCACACTTGTCCCACTTGTGCCCCCTGCCAACACCGCACACAATATCCGCAACAGAAAGCACACGCATCCCATCAACGTGCAGGAAATAGTGGACCACAGGGGACTCCTCACCAATGTCATAGCCAACTACCCAGGCAGCGTGCATGATCCCTTCATCTTCCGACAGTCCAACATCAACCAGCGCTTCCAGGATGGCACCCATGGGAATGCACTGCTCGTTGGCAAGTACCAAATGAACACACCACACACCTCAACCCCACAATCATGCAACTCACAACTCTGGCACTGCACACATCACAAAATCACATACAACATGCCAAACAACATGCCCCCCCCACCAGACACGACAGCACAACTTACTGTGGCAACCTTGGTTAGCCATGTACATGAGCCATCAACGGCATGGCACCTCAGCCACACAATACCGGAATGTGGGGAGAGGTGGGAACCAGGCATGTGCGAAGGAAGCAAGTGACCCATGAATGAGAATGTACACAATGTCAAGTGTGGTGGAGAAGTGCTGGACAGACTGCAGTATGCAGACCACAGACATAGCCATGTCTACATGCACTAATGGTGTTTGGAGTGTAGTGGATGCAACCATGTCACCCCAGCCAGTGGGGAAGATCGCGGAAATGTAGCTTGTGACATCCCCCCCTGTAAGCATGTGCGGAGTGGGCTGGTCCGGAGGATGCCAGGCCAGCGTAGGGGTGTGAATAAAAAGCACGTAGCTCTGGGCGTGGTTTTCTTCTGGAATGCCCAACGTGTCTACCAGGGCGGCGCCTCCCACCCTGCCACGAGGCCGACGCCGTCGCCATGAGCGGTGTGGCCTGCAATCCTGTGCACCTGCTGCATCCCGGGCCGCTGGTCCCCGAACCCGTCATGCCCGCCCCTGCGCAGCCAGGCCTCATTGCTCACCTGCCGACACCGGCGTGTGTCAAAGAGGGCCCACCACATGCCGGCGCAAGCTCCAAGCCCGAAGCCCGTGACCTTGGCAGCCTCCTCAGACCATCACAGCCTCCGCGACACAGGCCCGCTTTACTCCTTTTTCGTTTACGTACTCCACCGCTGCCTCCGGCCTATACTACGGTCAAGTAGGTCACACATTTGGAACTGAGTCTTGATTATGCAATGGCAGAGTACACACCTTATGGCTGAGTTTATATCACTGTACTCCCTTCGATATGGTGCCACCAACTCTGTGCATAGCATTCGAACTACACCTGTCTGTGGTCCCTTGCTGACTATTGCCTTCGCCCTACACTGCGGTCGAGTGGGTCACACATGTGGAACTGAGTCTTGATTACACAATGGCAGAGTACATATTTATGGCATCGTTTATATCCCTATAGTCCCTTTGATGTGGTGCCACCAACTCTGTCAACCAGGAATCTTCTCCACATGCCATTTCAACGCCGTGTGTTAGAGATCCAGGAGGAGCTGGCTGCACAGCGGGTGCCCCGCGCTGACTGCTGCCTCCGGCACACACTGCGGTCGAGTAGGACACAGAATTGGAACTGAGTCTTGATTTGTTAATTTCAGAGTTTATATCATTGTACAGGCCTCATCACTGACTGCATCCCCTTCCAGCTCTGGTGCCACTGACTCTGTGCCACGGAAGTCATGGACACTCTCTGGTTGAACGTTGGTGGCGTCTGAGTCTATGGCCTGGGGGTTGTCTTCATCATCATGTAGCTGGTACTGACATTGTGGGAAAGTGGAGACTGTAGCATTCAACTCCTCCATATTGCCTGTCTCTGCTTGCTCCTGCCCTCTGCGTCATGCCCTGGATGGACACCTTCCACTGTCCCCCGTAACACTCCACGACATTCTCCTTGGACATCAATGAGGACCCGCTCAGATCCTGTGACCCTACCTCAGTGCATCGTCAGGCACCGTCCCGTGGCGGTGTGCCTGTGCCGGCCGCTGAGCATCCGGGGCCACTGACTCTGTGCAGCTCAAGTCATGGACCCTTGCTGTTTGTACTTTGAACTCCTGATTGTCTGATCACTGTTGTAGTTGTTGCCAGCACCATCCAACCCCTGAGGGGTGGCTTACACTACCCAACACCCATCCAGCACAGGCATCACTGGACGTGTGACCCTGGCAATAAAAGGGGCCGGGCGCACGTGCCCGTAGCCAGTTCCACTGATTACCTCAGTGTGTCTGTGTGGTCATTCTGTATGCATGTGGGCCCCGGGCCATACCACATTACATTGTGCTGTGTACAGCGTGCGCGACTTTGTCACCTCAGGCAGTGGGGTGGACCTGGGACATGTATCTGTGTCAGACCCCCCTGTGGGCATGAGGGAGTGGACCGGCGTACAGCAGTACGGCGTAGGGGTGTGGTCATTCAACACGTGGCTCTGGGTGTGGTTAAGTGTAGGCCTTGCCAAGGCGGTTACTAATGCGTGTGTCTCAGTTGTAGTGTCGGCGCCACCCGTCACGCAATACACAATGTTGCTATGTAGCATGCCCCCGGAGTACGGGCTCGGCCGAGGGGTAAATGAGGTTGCGCAAGCCCGCTCGGGCTCAGGGATCAGACATGCCAACTGTTGTGTGTGTCGCTATTTCCGCAGCATAAGCCAAAGGTCTACCCTCAACCGCATGGCGAGTTCTGCCAGGCATGACCTCTACATCTGTGTCCGCCCTGTCCTTACCATGGGCCTACACACACGTGTACGTCCACCTTCAGCGCACGACATCACTGTGTCATTGTCAGGCTTGTGGACATGCGCAGGCAGGCATGACAATAGTGTGCCGTAGGGGTGCAAGTGATGCAACCGCGCTGTGCACACTAGTAAATAGGCTCAGGGGGAGGGAGGAGCAGCAGTGAGGCTACGTAATTCACATTGATGCCGCTCACTTGCAACATGCAGTACATGTCATGCAGGAATTACGAGGTCACACATATCACACACCAATGAGCCACTGAGCCGGCCATCACATCTTGCAGGGCCAACTATTGGCTCACGTCTCTCTGCACAGTCACAGGTGACCAAGGATATGCACTCTGCGCTTGGATGATGACACCCCTCAGAGCCCCGGACACACAGGCCCAGAGGCTGTACAATGCGGCCCACAAACGCACCAGGGGCATCGTGGAACGCACATTTGGCGTGTTGAAGTCACGTTTCAGGTGCCTGGACGTCACAGGTGGGAGGCTCCTGCACAGCCCAGGCATCGTGTGCAAGATGATCGTTGCATGTTGTGTGTTGCACAACATATGTGTACGCAGCAAGGCCCCATTGATACAAGTGCCAGATGCACCGGACGATGATGATGAGGATGAGGCAGGTGGCCCACACCCCACTGCGGCCGCAGCAGGAGTTGCCCGTGGGAACACCATCATTGACAATTTCTTCACATGAGCACGTCACATTGTGACAGTCCTTGGCAATCATGGGACAGTACAATATGGCCACAGGCACAGCATGTGCTACTAAATGCTTTCAAAATACACATTCCCTGAGTGCATGTCACTCATCTGTACAGGCACATCACTCAGACAAGTGTGAGTGCGACATGTATTGCTGTCCATTTTATGATTTGTTCAGGGATGGTGGGTGTGTCACCTCTGTGCAAACAGGCTGTTTAGGGTGTCACGTATTCGGACTGCCAGTTCTGTGTGTCGCAGTTAGTAGGGAATCCCACTCTTCGGCGTTTCACTTGTGTCCAAATTCATTCCATTTTGGCTGCCATTTGTGTCCTACAGGTGACAACAGGGCTCCTTTTGGGGTTAGATATGTACCACCATGATGCAGGGATGCCCCCTGTGGCTCGAGCCCCACAACATGGGCAACATGTACGTAAGCGGGAGCCACTGCCCCTACATTCGTCCACGCTTTCATGGTGGATTGCTCATTGTCATGACATGTCTGTGTGCAGGAGGGGTTGCTTGTCCCTCTGCAATGTGAAGGGGAGATGCGGTTTCAATGTGTGTTCCATGCATGTTTCTGCATTGGCGCAGTTTACATGCAGACTGCATGTCAATGTACATTGTGACTGTGAGGAGATACCTATTTGATGCAGGACAATGGTCATCTGTTGTACGTCACGGATGTGTGGTTGTGCTCGTACATTGTCATCTCACCGTATTTTTAATCTGCTTTTATGCTGCATTTTCCCGCATGACGCGTGGGGATTGCAGGCCTATGGCTGGTTA
The DNA here is from genome assembly GCA_963921515.1 of Calotriton arnoldi. Lineage (NCBI taxonomy): Eukaryota > Metazoa > Chordata > Amphibia > Caudata > Salamandridae > Calotriton > Calotriton arnoldi. The sequence continues at coordinate 484,881 of CAWUFW010004401.1, read as the reverse complement.
TCGCTGAGTTTTGTATCGCGATTGGCATCATCGCTACTATTTTCGCATTCGTGTTTCGCGTTTTTTCTTCGTCGCGTTGGTTTTAACACGTTCTTTTGATGCGTTATCGTGGGACTATCGCATGGGGCCGCCGTGTTGTGAATACCACGTTGACACAGAGTTGTTTTCCCGCGAAGGACTGCGATGTGAAGAGTTGCGTTAAACTAATTTTGCGGTAGTTATCACACATTCTTGAGAATATGCCCCATAGTGTGTACATACTCCTGTATAGTCTTTCTTTTCTACGGCAACCTTCGTGACTCCACTTATCCATTATTGCACTGTATGTTGGTATTTTGAGTATGCCATAAACTTGGATATTTATCCTATTTTGAGTTTATAATCCACATGAATGTGTCATCGCATATTTCTACTCAACAGGAGTTTTAACTGTTAGATTCTGATGAGTCACTGGGTTAGACGGTTCGGGAAATGCATAGATATTATGAAGCTATATATATGTATATATATATGCAAAAAAGAAGCAGAGAACTCTGGGTAGTTCTCAAGTTTAGGTGGGAAGCAGCTCCTGTATATAGCACCCTCAACACCAGCGACACTCTAGATCTGCTCACCTCGAACGTCTACTTTTCTATCAATGTTTTTAAGCATAGGATTAGCACAGTGCCATCCACACCGAAATAGAAAGGGACAAAGTCTTTTGCCATTTCTGCAGCAAAGTCTTTAAGCAAAGGACTAGCACAGTGCTGCCATTGCCGAGCTGTAAAATGACAAAAGCCATTTACCACTTCAGGCACAGTATTACAGCTTTGAATTGGTAAAATACCAACCAAGCCAACTTGAAATGAGTAAAAGCAACCTCTGACACAATGTTTCGCTCTCATTAGAGCTCTTCAGAGAGGTTTAGCTTTGTCCAGACACAAGGGAGCACCCAGTATAAGTCAAACCAATACCCTTTCAGGCATAGAGTGATGCATAAATTATGCAAAAAAGAAGCAGAGAACTCTGGGTAATTCTCAAGTTTAGGTGGGAAGCAGCTCCTGTATAGAGCACCCTCAACACCAGCGACACTCTAGATCTGCTCACCTCAAATGTCTGCTTATCTATCAAAGTTTTTAAGCATAGGATTAGCACAATGCCATCCACGCCGAGATAGAAAGGGACAAAGGGGCCTATTAGCAATAACCGGCGATAATTATCGCTAAGCGCAGTTAGCGCTAGGATAATTATCGCCGGCTATCGCAGGTTTCTATCACGGAGATAGCGTGCTATCAGCAATGCTTATCTCCAAAGCGATAGAAACCCTGGAGAACAGTGTGAATATCGCTTGAAAACAAGCGATATTCACACTGTGACCAGTGTTAGCTTGGCGATAGGGCGAGGGGGATTTAGCCATGTAATCCACCTCCCATTGGATTACATGGCTAAGTCAGGGTGAGACCAGGCGTTAACAAACCAGCGCTAAACGTGTTTAGCGCTGGTTCGTTAATCACCTCCCCTGCCTCGCTAATAGGCGATAGCGAACTTAGCGACTGTTTCCAGTCGCTTTTAGGTTGGGAACGCCTACTTTGCATGCCATTAGCGATAAATATCGCTGGCATGCAAAGCGGCACCCAACCCGGTCGCTATCGCCTAAAAGCTGTCGCTAACAGCAGTTAGCGACATCTTGCTAATCGGGTCTTTGAATTATCGCCGCTTTAGCGGGAAAAAGTCCCGCTAAAGCGGCGATCGAGCCCTTGATAATATGCCCCCAAGTCTTTTGCCATTTCTACAGCAAAGTCTTTAAGCATAAGACTAGCACAGTGCTGTCCATGCTGAGCTGTAAAATACCAAAAGCCATTTACCACTTCAGGAACAGTATTACAGCTTTGAATTGGTAAAATACCAACCAAGCCAACCTGAAATGAGTAAAAGCAACCCCAGACACAGTGTTTCGCTCTCATTAGAGCTCTTCAGAGAGGTATAGCTTTGTCCAGACACAAGGGAGCACCCAGTAGAAGTCAAACCAATACCCTTTCAGGCATAGAGTGACGCATAAATTATGCAAAAAAGAAGCAGAGAACTCTGGGTAGTTCTCAAGTTTAGGTGGGAAGTAGCTCCTGTATTGAGCACCCTCAACACCAGAGACACTCTAGATCTGCTCACCTCAAATGTCTGCTTTTCTATCAAAGTTTTTAGGCATAGGATTAGCAGAGGGCCATCCACGCCGAGATAGAAAGGGACAAAGTCTTTAAGCATAGAAGTAGCACATTGCTGTTCATGCCGAGCTGTAAAATGACAAAAGCCATTTACCACTTTAGGCACAGTATTACAGCATTAAATTGGTAAAATACCAACCAAGCCAACCTGAAATGAGTAAAAGCAACCCCTGACACAGTGTTTCTCTCTCATTAGGGCTGTTCAGAGAGGTATAGCTTTGCCCAGACACAAGGGAGTACCCAGTATAAGTCAAAACAATACCCTTTCAGGCATAGAGTGATGCATAAATTATGCAAAAAAAGAAGCAGAGAACTCTGGGTAGTTCTGAAGTTTAGGTGGGGAGCAGCTCCTGTATAGAGCACCCTCAACACCAGCGACACTCTAGATCTGCTCACCTCAAATGTCTGCTTATCTATCAACGTTTTTAAGCATAGGATTAGCACAGTGCCATCCACGCCGAGATAGAAAGGGACAAAGTCTTTTGCCATTTCTACAGCAAAGTCTTTAAGCATAGGACTAGCACAGTGCTGTCCATGCCGAGCTGTAAAACGACAAAAGCCATTTACCACTTCAGGTACAGTATTACAGCTTTGAATCGGTAAAATACCAACCAAGCCAACCTGAAATGAGTAAAAGCAACCCCAGACACAGTGTTTTGCTCTCTTTAGAGCTCTTCAGAGAGGTATAGCTTGTCCAGACACAAGGGAGCACCCAGCATAAGTCAAAACAATACCCTTTCAGGCATAGAGTGACGCATGAATTATGCAAAAAAGAAGCAGAGAACACTGGGTAGTTCTGAAGTTTAGGTGGGAAGCAGCTCCTGTATAGACCACCCTCAACACCAGCGACACTCTAGATCTGCTCACCTCAAATGTTTGCTTTTCTATCAAAGTTTTTAAGCATAGGATTAGCACAGTGCCATCCACGCTGAGATAGAAAGGGACAAAGTCTTTGCCATTGTCGTGTAGGTCCTATAAAACCTATACAGGATTTGTGTGTTTAGACAACATACACTGTAGGATTGGTGCCAGACTTATTCTGAGCACACCCACTGGGTATATTAACCTGTATACCAGCTAGCTCACAGTGCCACTAGAAACTCCTCCTACTAAGGAGAGAATAGTTCTTGGCAACTATCGAGCATGACAAACCTGATCCCTCAGGACTGTGGAAACAGTGTACTACTTTTCGCTCAGTCACTCGTGCTCACTTAGTCTCAGAGAGATACACAGAATAAACGGTAGGGACGTTTTCAATAAGTATTTATTGACCGGTCGTTATTCTAGTGTAGAATATATGTGCTGTAACGATCATTAGACAGTAGCAGATATAAATGACTAAAAGCACTAAGAAAGTAAAAGAATGGTAGATTTCTACCATTCTGACATAATCATGAATACAGGCCAGTATATAAAATACATGACAATAAAATGACCATAAAATGTGTACTCCTACGATGCTACCCTAACTAGATGTACCTAGGTGTACCTAGCATGTATGTAGGTGTTAAACTAAGAATCCCCCTAGAATGAAGTCAACCCCCATTAGCTGAAGTAAGAGACTGTGGGACCCCGTCCTGGGCTCGGCTTGGACACCCCGCATGGGATGTCAGACCACTGCGAGCTGGAGTATCTGCATGCAGGGTGCTTCAGCATCTCGCGTCAGTGTGTTGGCATGGAAGTCCTGATCTCCTCTCTTGGTCTCAGCAAGATGTGATGTTTTTATACCCAAAGGTCTTCCCGGGGATTCTACCTTGCTGTGCCAGTGTCGGACTTAGGATGACATCGGGAATGAACTTTATACACAGTTATTATGCAAGAGATGAGCCCTGCAGAGTTTCCAAGAATCCTCATCAATAATGTATGAGGCTGCTACTAGGGAAATCTTGCATTCTGTGTGCAGTGTCGTATCTAGGTAAAAGGTCAGTCCTCAAGAACCGTTATGTGTGTAATGTAGGGGAGAATATAGGTGATGTTACCTGAGCCTATATTGGGGTACCTATATGGAATATAACACCATTTCTACAGCAAAGTCTTTAAGCATAGGACTAGCACAGTGCTGTCCATTCCGAGCTGTAAAATGACAAAAGCCATTTACCACTTCAGGCACATTATTACAGCTTGGAATTGGTAAAATACCAACCATATATATATATATATATTTATGACTTGGAAGAAGGTCATCGCCTGGGAATATATATACATACATATATATATATATACGTTTCAGCGACCACTGCCGCCTTGCTCACAGGTGGAAGCCATTCATTATGCATGGTGCAAACGTGCGTGCTTTAAAACACGCAAGGAGCAGGAAGCTTCTTTGTGCTGCTGTGTTACGAATAAATGCATCTTTCCAGCAACGGGCCTCTACTTTGTTGTTTTTGGAATTGGTGGGCTGCTCCGTACCCACTGTTGAAAGAGGCCGCCCTGAAGGGTTGGGGGCTCCGGTACACAGAGGATGTTGTTGTGTTGTATCACGAGGAGCATGACCCACTTGTACTCTCTAGACCTACGAAAGGTTAAGCTATTCAGCAAATTCAGAGAGCGCATGGAAGGGATTCGAAAAGGAGCATTTTCCTTTTTGATCGTGCTGGAGATGAGCATTTTTCGACGCACGTTTGGAACAATTGAGCACTTTGCAAGAAACAAAAAAATAAAAAAAAATAACAAACAACAGGACCAGTTGCATTGTTTATTTTCCACTAATACATTGTGCAGGTACATCATGAAAGTGGAGTTTCCCATCTGTATTTACAAGAATAACTTACCTGCATTGTGGGATTTGTAGTTTTCAAATGAACTGGTCATGTGACTTATTGTTTTGAAGCACGCACGTTTGCACCATGCATAATGAATGGCTTCCACCTGTGAGCAAGGCGGCAGTGGTCGCTGAAACGCGTAAGGAGCAGGAAGCTTCTTTGTGCTGCTGTGTTACGAATAAATGCATCTTTCCAGCAACGGGCCTCTACTTTGTTGTTTTTGGAATTGGTGGGCTGGTCCGTACCCACTGTTGAAAGAGGCCGCCCTGAAGGGTTGGGGGCTCCAGTACACGGAGGATGTTGTTGTGTTGTATCACGAGGAGCATGACCCACTTGTACTCTCTAGACCTACGAAAGGTTAAGCTATTCAGCAAATTCAGAGAGCGCATGGAAGGGATTCGAAAAGGAGGACTTTCCTTTTTGATCGTGCTGGAGATGAGCATTTTTCGACGCACGTTTGGAACAATTGAGCACTTTGCAAGAAACAAAAAAATAACAAACAACAGGACCAGTTGCATTGTTTATTTCCCACTAATACATCGTGCAGGTACATCATGAAAGTGGAGTTTCCCATCTGTATTTACAAGAATAACTTACCTGCATTGTTGGATTTGTAGTTTTCAAATGAACTGGTCATGTGACTTATTGTTTTAAAGCACGCACGTTTGCACCATGCATAATGAATGGCTTCCACCTGTGAGCAAGGCGGCAGTGGTCGCTGAAACGCGTAAGGAGCAGGAAGCTTCTTTGTGCTGCTGTGTTACGAATAAATGCATCTTTCCAGCAACGGGCCTCTACTTTGTTGTTTTTGGAATTGGTGGGCTGCTCCGTACCCACTGTTGAAAGAGGCCGCCCTGAAGGGTTGGGGGCTCCGGTACACGGAGGATGTTGTTGTGTTGTATCACGAGGAGCATGACCCACTTGTACTCTCTAGACCTACGAAAGGTTAAGCTATTCAGCAAATTCAGAGAGCGCATGGAAGGGATTCGAAAGGAGCAGGAAGCTTCTTTGTGCTGCTGTGTTACGAATAAATGCATCTTTCCAGCAACGGGCCTCTACTTTGTTGTTTATATATATATATATATATATCTATATATATATATTATCTACTGGCGGTCGCCAGTAGATAGTTATAGTTAGGACCTATTTTCCATAGGAAATTCACAACATTGTATTTCCAATAACTTTGGCGCCGGTTGATGAATCTTCGCAAAATTTTCAAAACTCGTGGGGCGCTCCGGTCCGCTCTCATCCTGAAAGTTTCGGGGTGATTTGGCAAGCGTGGGCTGAGAAAAAAGGGGGGTCCCAAAACGTGTTTTCCCCATGCAATTTTCCATAGGAAACTTTAGACACAGCTACAGCCCGAACTGCTGAACGGAATTACACCAAATTTGGCAAAGAGGTAGTTCTTGGTTCAGGAAAAACCCTTTTTGTTAAATGGTGTAAATCCGTTCAGTAGTTGCTGAGAAAATCAAAAGTAAAAACACATATATATCTATGGCAGCGGAGGATCCGCGCACCCTACAGATTAGGATCCGCGCACCCTCCCGACTACGAGCTGCATGCTAATTGGCTATCAACACTCCAAACCAGGAAGTGTTGGCAGCCATCTTGTGTCTCGGTAGAACCGAGGCACAAGAAAAGGGGAAAGGGGGCAGGGTAGAAACACCCTGACCCCCCAGGCCTGCTCAGGGGGTCCCACAAGGACCCCCAGGGCCCAAAAAAGCATTTTTTTTTTTTAAACAGCAAAATGCGCGTAGGATCCGCACATCCCGCCGTGAAGAAAAAAAAACGAAGCCCGCGCTTCTTTATTAATTAGCCCCCGGGTGGGCCAAGTCCCGGGGGCATTTGCAAAATATATTTGTGGGGGCCCAGTGGGACCCCCGCAGCCCCGGGGACCGCCACCCCCCGGGTCTTTCTATAAATATTTGCAGGGGGCACACAGCCCCCCCCAAGCCCCGGGGACCGCCACCCCCCGGGGCTTTATTTAGATATTTGCGGGGGCTCACGGCCCCCCGCAGCCCCGGGGACCGCCACCCCCCGGGGCTTGTTTTTAAAAAAAATAAACTACCTGTGTGGGGGGGCTTGAGCCCCCCCACATGCCCCGGGGACCGCCACCTCCCCAGGGCACTAAGAATGCAAATTTGGGGGTCCGTTACGGACCCCCGAGCCCCGGGGACCACCACCCCCCGGGGCTTTGCTAATGTTGGGAGGGGGGCCACGTGGCCTCCCTCCTGGAGCCAGTGATGGCCCTGGGGACCGCCACCCCCCTGGGCCGGCTCATGCAGTGTCCCGGGGTGCCCACCCCCGGGACACTGCTGTTTGCACTGACAGGGCGGGAGCCTCGCAGCTCCCGCCCTGTCATTGCAAACTCTGGTTTGGGTTTTGAAAGTGAGAGCAGGAAACCTGCTCTCGCTTTCAAAATCCAAACCACACTAAGCTTTCCACACGGGGAGCTGCATCTTAGCAGCTCCCCGTGTGGAAAAGCAATGCCGGCTCCCGCAGGAGGCGGGGAGCTGGCGGGACCGTGGGGGAATTGGGGACCCCCCCACGGTCCCCAACGAGAGGCCTGGCCCTGGGGGATGGGGTCCCCGGGGCCATTAGTGGCCTGGGAAGGGGGCCACGCGGCCCCCTCCACCATTATAAATTTTTTTTTTTAAATTTAAAAAAAAGATGGAAAGGCCGGCCCTGGGGGATGGGGTCCCTGGGGCCATAAATGGCCTGAGGAGGGGGGCCACGCAGCACCCCTCCAATAATTTAAATTAAAAAAAACATGGCCATGCCCCGGGGGATGGGGTCCCCGGGGCCGAATATGGCCTCGGGAGGGGGGCTCCCTTCCAATTAAAAAAAATAAAATAAAAAAAATAGGGGCAGGCCCTGGGGGATGGGGTCCCCAGGGCCAATAAAATAGGAAAGGAAGGGGGGCCACACAGCCCCCCTTCTTAAAAAAATTAATTTAAAAAAAAGACCGGCATCGTGCCGGAGGCCCCGCCCTCCCTGCAGCACTCTGCAAACGTGCCCCCTGGCGCGTTGTAAGATGGAGAACTAATTCCCATTGAATACTGGGGTCCTGGGGCCAACTAGCCCACCAGGAACCTCCAGTATGCGCCAGGGAGCTGCGTTGCAGAGAGGGGTTCAGAGGCCATGCCCCTTTTTACACCTCTCTGCAACGCATCTCTGTTGCGCTTACTGGAGGTACCTCGTGGGCTAGTTGGACCCCAGGGACCCTCAGGATTCAAGGGGACTTTATCCCCCAACTTAAAACGCGCCACGGGGCGCGTTTGCACAGTGGTGAAGGGAGGGGGCGGGGCCTGAGGTAATATGTGTGCAAACACGCCCTGTGGCGCGTTTTAAGTTGGGGAAATAATACCCCTTCAATCCTGAAACTAGGCCACCATGTACCTCCAGTAAGCGCCACAGGCCTGCGTTGCAGAGAGGTGGTCCAGGCCACGCCCCTTTTTACACCTCTCTGCAACGCAGCTCTGTGGCGCTTACTGGAGGTACCTAGTGAGCTAGTTGGACCCCAGGGACCCTCATGATTCAAGGGGACTTAATCTCCCAACTTAAAACGGCCACAGGACGTGTTTGCACACATGTCACCTCAGGCCCCCCGCACCCTTCACCACTGTGCAAACGCGCCCCGTGGTGCGTTTTAAGAGGTAGTTTTAATCCCCCTGCCCTATTATGTACTACGGTCTTACAGAGGAGGTCATGCTAATCACAGGGGTACCCCAACGCATAGTATTCCCTAGTGTATGTAGGTGTTTTAACTGTATTCTAAGTGTCTTTTACCATAGCACTGGCTCTAGGCCTGGTTAGTCAGAGTCAGTTACCACCAGTACCCGTCTGGAAAAGGTGTGGGCACAGGATGATTTTGCAACAAAACCTCTTTCTGCTCCTCTGTTGGTTCTTTCTGCACGTCTTGCTTCTTCCTGCATTTTTCTTCGTCTTTGTGGACTTCTGTTTCTTTCTACATTTCTTTTGCTTCTTTCTGTGCGTTTTTTCTTCTTTCTGCACATGTCCTACTTCTGTAGGCATAGTTACAAACTAGCATTTGAAAAACCTTTGAAATTCACTGAAAAAACCATAGGTTTCAGGCACGTTATAGTTAGAAATTAGCATTTAAAAAACCTTTGAAATTCACTGAAAAAACCATAGGTTTCAGGCACGTTATAGTTAGAAATTAGCATTTAAAAAACCTTAGAAATGCACTGAAAAAACCATAGGTTTTAGGGAAAGTTATAGTTAGTTGGACATTTCACTTGTACGAAACCCGTGAAATTCCCCCGTTATAGTTAGTTCAGCTAACTATAACTCGCGCCCCCGCAATGCACTGCTGATGACGTCACATATTACATCACTCATGACATGGTCAGTGACATCACTGATGACATCACTGATGACATCTCAAATGACATCACTGATGACATCACTGATGACATCATCCATGTGATAATTTGATGCATCTTCTCACACCCTAATATAACTTTTGATACACCCACTCTAAATTACAGACTGCCATTGTCAAAACCATAGACACTCCAACACCAATAACTACATACACACTCACTGATTCTTAGGTCTACACACACATCCACTCACTCACCCGTACAGTCACTCATACTTACGGTCACTCAGTACAGGACTATCAAATGCACTCATACACCTATATAGACACTCACACACCGTCACTCATCCATAGAGGTACACACACACCTAGTCAGTCATGCAAATAATTAATCACACTGCCATTTACTCACCTATACAGTTATACACACACCAGCTCACTTACTCATACAAATACTAGCACATTCTTACGCTCTTATACAATCACTGATACAAGTACACACTCATCCATACAGCCACTCTCACAATCACACACTCTCACTTATACCCATTTATATACTCCAACACACATATATACTGCCTTTCACATATGTAGTTACTCACACATGTACCACTGAGATATACATTCACTCACTAACACACCCATACACACACTCACCCACCCATACCGTCCATCACAGATGCACTCTTGAAACCATGCACCCAGTGAATCACCCACTCACACATCTATGCACAGAGTCACACACACCCCACCCACACAAACACTCAGGCACCCATACAGATACTAAGACAACCAATCAATAACCCATGTAGACACTCATGTAGCTATTCACAAACCCATGCAGCCGCTTACACACCAACAGACAGACGGATACAGACATTCACACAGTTTAGTCACTAACCCATGCATTCAGTAAGATACGTTTAATCACTCACTTATAGAGTCAGTCACGCACCTACTAAATCATCCATTCAGACACTTATACACCCACTCATTCTTCAATACGCCTTTCCCTATATATAATAAACATATTTAAACTTTACAGAAACACACAGTCACTGGATGATGTCATCAGTGATGTCATTTGAGATGTCATCAGTGATGTCATCAGTGATGTCACTGACCATGTCATGAGTGATGTAATATGTGACGTCATCAGCAGTGCATTGCGGGGGCGCGAGTTATAGTTAGCTGAACTAACTATAACGGAGGAATTTCAACGGGTTTTGTACGAGTGAAATGTCCAACTAACTATAACTTTCCCTAAAACCTATGGTTTTTTCAGTGAATTTCTAAGGTTTTTTAAATGCTAATTTCTAACTATAACGTGCCTGAAACCTATGGTTTTGTCAGTGAATTTATATATATATATATATATATATATATATATATATATATATAAATATATATATATATATATATATATATATATATATATATATATACCATCCACTCCCACTCTAAAAGAACGGGTCCGACACCTGCTCGGTGGCAAAGGGTGAACTTTATTGTCAAAATTAAAAGCGCATGGCAAAGAGTTGCTGTGTCCATGAAACGCTGGGCAGACGTGTTTCAGCCTTACGGCTTTCTTCAGTGCCTGTTTCACTTCAGCAATGATGTTACACCTGAGGGCCTGTTTGAATTTTAGGAGGTCCTCTCCCATTGGAGTACAATGATGGCCCGTCCTCCTCGGCCATTGACTGTGCTCTTCCTGCAGCTGATTCTTGCTGTGTTTTGTGCCTCCCGCTGCGAGTGCAAATGAAATAATTTGTGCACTCGTACACCGTGTGGTGTCCCAAAATTGCTGGCTACAGTCATCACGCTAACCACGGCTGGCCAAACAGGAAACATTGATGGTAAGTCCAAAACTTTGTCACCTTCACACTGTAAAATACTGCTTTATTTCTCCCCATACGGCAGTGTTATCAAGTGAATATCTTGACCGACTGGGGGGGCACCGCGCTGTAGTTTCATACAATGTCCACACCTTGCAAGTCAGGCGTGTTGCTCCAGACCGAAAGGGCGTGCCGGGAACCGGTGCTTGCTAACCGGTAAGACATACAATCCACTCCCACTCTAAAAGAACGGGTCCGACACCTGCTCGGTGGCAAAGGGTGAACTTGATTGCCAAAATTAAAAGTGCATGGCAAAGAGTTGCTGGGCAGACGCGTTTCAGTCTTACGGCTTTCTTCAGTGCCTGTTTCACCTCAGCAATGCTGTTACACCTGAGGGCCTGTTTGAATTTTAGGAGGTCCTCTCCCATATATATATATACATGTCTTTCTCAGAAAGGAGAGGCAGCACCATGATCACTTTATTTTCCTTTGATCTTCAATACCAGTGATCACCACTATAGTTATATATAATTCAGAGTGTATTTTGTTTTGCAAATAACTTTGGTACCATTTGACAATTCTTCATGAAATGTTCCCCAAAAATGTATGTGCACCTCAGCTCAAAGCCTCATCATGAAAAATAAGCCCTAGCCCCCATAAAGTGAGCACTTTGGCCAACCACTGGCAACCAAATGCACAGATTAGGTACTGTGTGCCGGTGAAGTGACAAAACGATCATGATGTTTTCAGTGAGGAAGAATGTAGTAAGCTGCAGTAATTAAGCCTTAAAAATAATAGTATATATTTTAGTGCTGAGAAGTGGTGTTAGCTAGCAAACTGTGGGGCATATTCTCAAGCCGCTATCGCCGAGTTATCGGCACTTTATCGCAGCCAAAGTCGCGCTAAATTTACCGCCCCATTCACAAGCCGGTGCTAACAGCCCATAACACCAGTTTTCCTGCGAAAGCAGTCTCAAAAAACATCGCCACAGATGACCCCGGCAACTAACGCTAATGAGATGCAGAGTAGGCGTCCCCGAGCAAAAACCCGCAACAACACCACACCTCAACATTCTCAACGACAAGCCACATCGGCGATAAGACCACAAAACAGGCGATAAGGCGCGTTAGCAGCAGGAATCTAACACCTGCTCTGACCTGGTGTAAAGTCAGACGACAACCTGCACCATCAAAGGAAGCCCAGCCCAGAGCCACACATGAAGAACAACAGATGCCATGGAGCTACTCACCATGCATCTCAGAGCCCTGAGAGGGCAACAACACCCTCCGCCACCACCCCCAGGGCCCCAGCACCCCCCCGGACCCTCCCCCCGCCACCCCACCCCTGAACAACACAGAGGCAGCGCAGACAAAGAAAGCGGACCTTCAGGAAACGCACCAGCCCCACAGACCTAACACCAGACAATGTCAATGCCCACCACAGGCTCAAAAGGACAACCCTCCACCTCATCCAGACCATCATTGCCCACAGGCTGACGGCACCAACACAGCAGACAACCAACATCCCTCCGCAGACAAAGCTGCTGGCTGTGCTGCACCTGTTGGCCTCTGGTATCCTCCCAAACAACAACCGCCAGAGTCCGAGGAGACTCACAGCCAGCCCCATCCAAGTTCCCCACACCTGTCCTGGATGCCATCATCAGCCAGGTACCCCAGTACCTAAACGTCCCCCACAATGTGCAGGAACAGCTGGAGACCAAGCAAGGACTACACGCCATAGCAGGATTCCCGCACCTGTTGGGGGCAATCGACTGCACACATGTCCTACTTGTGCCACCTGCCGAAAAAACACACAAATACCTCAACAGAAAGCACACGCATCCCATCAATGTGCAGGCAATAGTGGACCAGCGGGGACCCTACACCAATGTTGTAGCCAACTACCCAGGCAGTTTGCATGTTTCCACATCCCCCAACAGACCATCATCAACCAGCGTTACCAGGATGGCACCCATGGAAATGCACTGCTTGTAGGTAAGTACCAAATGAACACACCACACACCTCAACTCCACAATCATGCAACTCACGACACTGGCAATGCGCACGTCACAAAATCACAGACAACATGCCAGACAACATGCCCACCCACCAGACACGACAGCACAACTTACTGTGACAACCTTGCTCAGCCATGTACATGAACCATCAACGGCATGGCACCTCAGCCACACAATAGCGGAATGTGGGGAGAGGTTGGAACCAGGTATGTGCGAAGGAGGCAAGTGACCCATGAATAAGAATGTACACAATGCCAACTGTGGCGGAGATGTCCTGGACAGATTGCAGTATGCAGACCACAGACATATCCATGCCCACATGCACTGCTGATGTTTGGAGTGTAGTGGACAGTGGACGCAACCATGTCACCACAGGCAGAGTGTGGGACATTGCACATGTAGCTTTGTCGTCCCCCACTCAATGTGTAAGAGGAGTGGACTGGGCCGGCATGCGCCAGTCCAGCGTGGGGGTGTGGATGATTATCCCGTGGCTCTGGGTGTGGTCAGTCCTGGAAATGTGCAAATGCAGGTGTCTCTGTCGCAGTGTGGGTCTCCTTTGGGGAGTGTAGGTGGCCCCTGATGGGACTTAGACACCCACGTATGTGATCTAGTTTGGCTTCCATGAGGTGGGACCCCACCCGCACCTGTTCGGACTCCCCCTTCTGGCAGTCTGACACCTGGCTTTGGAATGCGATGTGTGCTTTGGTGGGCTGCTGGGAGCCAGCCGTGGTGGTGCGTGCGTCTAGCTGTGTTGTCTGTGCAGGGGGTGGGGTATCCTCAATGCAGCTGGGCTGCCCTGCTCCTGGAGGTCGATTGCCCGAAGATGTCCATGGACTGTTGTAGGGCGTCGGTGTGGGAAGTGTGGAGGTCTTCTTCAGAATCACTGTAGAGTTGTCTGGTCTGCTCTGCTGGAGGTGTTGTTTGTCCCTCTGCAATGTGAAGGGGAGATGCTTTTTGACATTGTGTTGGCATGTATGTTCACGCATTATTCAGGTTTATATACAGACTGCATGCCAATGTACATTGTGACTGTTTGGGAGGAGCGGACTATTTGATGCGGGACAGTGGACATTTGGACTACATGACGTAGGTGAGGTTGTACACGCACATTTTCATCTCACAGTTCCCTGCTATGTCAGATGTGATTGGCCATTTTCTACGCACAGGCGGACCCAGTTGTGTCCTCTGTTCTGCAGTGTGTGTGTGTTGCACTCTGTACCACATTGTCGTCCATGTGGATGTGCTGTCATTGCTATGTGTGTGTGCTGCATTGTGGGAGGGTCGCACCTGCAGCTGTGATTTTGCTGCCCCTTATCCCTTGGAGGCGGTGTGCCTTTGACTTTTGTGCTTTTAAGGTGCTGTGATGTTGGCGACTTGGGTCATTTGTGCTCTTGGACGTTTTTTTTACTCTTGTGCATTGTTTGTCTGCAGATGTATTGTTGACGTCAGTGGTTGTTTGTGCACGTGGATGTGTCAGAGTGTGACCTGCTCCTTTCCGGATGTGGTCCACACTCAGCCACCTCAGTCTTGTGGCGTGCACAATGTCATGGTGATTGTACTCCAGCTATGCTGCTCGTCATGTGGTGTCCCTTGCATTGTCAGTGTGGCTCTCACATGCGCATCTTTGCTGTGTTTCGCACGGGTGCATGTGTGTGTTGTGGAATTGGTGATGTGTGTGGTGGGAGCCCTTTGGGCACATGGTGGACGGGGGCCTACTTGATGTTTGTATGTGTGCTGCAGTGTGTCAAGGGGATCAGTGACGTGAACTAGGGTCATTGTGGGTGTGCGGTGTGCTACACGTCGTTGTGCATGTGTGCCATTGTGCCCGTCCCTCCCCTCCCCCAGTCCCTGTTCGTTACTCACACTGTTGATGTTGTGTCAGGTCATGTCGAGCTGTGTCCGGACTCCCGAGTCTTTGCACCATCTCCGCACTGATGACTGTGGCCGCCATTTGCTCCAGCTCCTCCTGTGGCGCTGGACTCCCACCTCCATTCGCCGTTGCTGCCTTCCTGTTGGCAGCGGGTTTCTGCTTGGTTTGGCTTTTCACATCGTGCCAGCGCATCTTGGCCTCCTCGACACTCCAACTGCATTCACGATGGAATGCCATTTTTCCGTCTGTGTTGCCAATGACACGGTGGAGGTGACGGACAGTTGTTGTTAGTGCTCTGTCACCTCCGTGACGACGATCGGGTTGTCATGCGGACTGTACCCAGTCTTCCTCTTCTCCTTGGCCTTCCCCGACCCCGTGGTTCCTTGCTGGTGGTCTGTGGGGCTTGTGGGGTTCGCGTTGACCTGGGCACTGGTTCCGGGTGCATCCATGTTGCTACGCAGTTTATTTTGTTTTTGGTGTTTTTTTTTCTTGTTCTGCTTTTATGGTGCATTTTCCCGCATGATGCGTGGGAATTGCAGGCCTGTCGCTGGTTATCGCAGATTTTTGTATCGCGGTTGGCCTCATCGCAACTTTATTTGCGTTCGTGTTTCGCATTTTTGCGGCATCGCGTTGATTTTAACGCGGACATTTGACGCGTTATTGTGGGACTATCACATGGTGCCGCCAGGTTGAGAATACTACGTTAACACGGCGTTGTTTTCCCGCGATAGACTGCCATATGCAAAGTTGCGTTAGGCTAAATTTGCGGTGGTTATCACACGTTCTTGAGAATATCCCCCTGTATCTATTGCAGTGGATAGTGGGAGAAGGAATACATTTTTATTTAAGTTTCTTATAAAACCAATTACAATAAAAAGGTAACACAGAAAAACCAACAAGATAAAAAAATTGTTACAATTTAAAAAGTATTCAGATTTGAAAGTTCTTCAAGGTTGTGAAAAGAATGGCATTATGGTTCTTAAGTTTATCAGTTTTCAGTGTCTCTTAAGTGATGATCCACCAGAGTTAAAAATGTCATAGTACAGCCGATAATGTTTTGAGAGGGTCCATGAAAACACAACCGAGTGGCTTCTGCAACTATTCTTATACCTCTTACCCAATAAATCAGACACAGAAATGTCATTTTTTCCAAAGACAAAGGGCACATACATGAAATATGATCTTTTGTTCTTTAAGCACCAGTATATAAAAAAATAACCTGCAACCTCTTCCTCTTAAAATTCCATAATTAATTAAATTGATAAATAGGGATGTAAAAACACTCTAAATCTTAACAATGCTCTTTTAGAATGTGGGTATAGGTTCCATTCCAAATATGGTTGTCTTTTCATTGTGTAACTGTCTTGCAAGTATAATGAGTTCTAGTAATTTTTGATAGTTTTAATTTTAATTAGAAAGTTTGCACCTTTAATTGTTTTCAATATTATACATTTGCAGTGGCATTTGGTCATTGCATAGAATTTAGAAAAAATAAGGTAACTTGTACTTGTTTAACACTCAAATGAATTGCTGCTTACTAAGTTGCGAGGCCCCAATTGTTAACTACCTAATAATTTTTTTTTTAACATGTCATCTTTAAAGGATAAACAATCAAAAAGATAGTTTATAAAGTTGTTTTAAGAACACACACAGAAGAAATACCATGTTCTAATCTTAATCAACAGTGAGAGATGGATTTGCTTAAACTGAGCTGACTGAATATTTTGAATATACACATTGTTGAGTTTATAGGTAACTGTCTGATTCAAATCTACTATCCCATATAATTTCAGTGCACTTAGCTTGGTTAAAGCAGCAATAATAATAATCACCTCCTCCATATCTTTTAGCAAAAGTGCTTCATTGCTCCAATAAACTCTTTACTCTTATTAGTCAAAATAGTGGTGTATTTATTTCTTTCCAGTTTATTGTCATTCAACTCCTAAGTAGTTATACTATTCACTCTGTTTGTTTTCAATTCACCAGTCAAACATTGCTCTTTTATATCCAAAGGACATGAATGTTGTGTTACCTTGATTAATCATCAAGCCATTCAGGTTGTTATAGCCACAAAGCCCATTCAACTGTTGTTGCAGACCTGTCTGTGTTGAGGAGAAAAGCACCAAATCCTCTGCATATGCTAGGTGAGTATTGCTTGTCAATCTAGTTGCCCACCACTATAATTTAGTATTTTTGGGAAGGCAGAGTGGAAACAGGAGAGCAGCTATAATATATCCTTGCTTTAGCCCATTTACTGTCACAATTTTATCTGAAGTCTATTTTTCCAACAGTCAAAAGCTGATGTATAATTGATGAAGCTGACAATATATTTTTTGTTGCCAGTAGGTAGATAGTGTTGAACGTCTAGAATGACTCACTTGTTTATGATTGTTTGTAGGTTGATTACAAATGTTTATGTGTATGTAAATATATTGCGTACATCTTAAACAAAATTGTATCTGACTATAACTCACAATTTGCCATCTGCATGTTTATAATTGAATATTTATGGGGCCGAAGTATGGAGCATCTCGAACCTGACTTGGAGTACGAGAGAATATATTTTTGAGAGCACTGACCAACCTCCCTAATAATACACGACTGATACCATTAAAATGGAACATGGCCTTTAACTCAATATTACACAAGGCCCAATTATGGCACTACTCTATTGGAGAAGGCTGAAATATACTGATGACCTGGAGGATATTCGAGAAGCCCTGGAGGAGGTTGTATCATTGGAGTGTTGTGCCAAAATCACATGGCTATCCTATGTCTAAAGGTTGTTGGCTCAAATTGGTCTAGGGGAGTACTAGTCCTCCGCGGCTACAATGATTAATTTGTCTAGGGCCGTACTTATGGATGCATATGGGGCCCATGTGTACTACAAGGAATTCCAGAATTTAACTGAGGGGTCACATTCTTCTATTTTTTTAGATTTTAAACCTAACCCTCAATGGGTACCTTTTTTGGATTTTATTAACTCATTACCTGCAAAGAACCTCTTTCTTAAATTTCATTATGGCACTTTGCCATTGATGTCTCTATGGGCAAAACAGAGCCTTTTGAATGTAATAAGTACTGTATGTCCAGTTTGCCAACAAGCTGCTGAATCACTAGTGCATTTTATTATTATCTGTCAGGGTTATATTCGCCCTAGGAAAACTTGGATCATACCTTTATGCAGGCAGGCAGGCTGAGCTGTCAAAAGCTTGAGGTTGCCGTACGGATTCTACATACAGAATCTTCACAGACAGATGTTTGCGCGGCATCAAAATATATACATTGGAGTACGTCCATTAGAAACAAGGTAAATGAATTTCTAGCACGGCTGATCTACTTATTCTTTCTCCTCTCTTAGTGTACGTTCTTATGGAGTCTTGAAATACGAGGTTTTTAGCTTGTGTTTTTTAACATATCTTTTAACAGAATTGACTATTACTGACAAACCTCAGGGGGTTAACTAGATAATGCTATTTATTATATCCCAAAGGTATCATTATTGATGACTGGAAAATGTTTTATTGGTATGTTTTATTGAGCGTTTTTCATTGTTGTCTGTTTTATTTATATATGTATTGTATCTGTTTAAGTACTTATATGGGCGGCTAGCCTGAATAAAGTATTTGATGATGAATTGAATATTTATGGCATAGTGTTTGCCCTGAGGGTTTTATGTGTGTGAAACGATGTCATAAGCTTACTTGTTAATGCACTGCACAGTAATAAAAACTGTTCTGGTAAATAGTTCATGAATTCAGTGCAAAATAGGAAGCAGCCACGAAATGTGTCACTGAGCTGTTTTGAGTTACTTTACAATAAACAAGTTGTTGCCTCAGCCCTGAGTGCGTGTTTTGATACTTCTGATGAGATTGTGTCATTGGAGGATTGATTTTGATAGTATATATACATATATGTATATATATATATATATAATATTCACTGAAAAACCATAGGTTTCAGGCACGTTATAGTTAGAAATTAGCATTTAAAAAACCTTAGAAATTCACTGAAAAACCATAGGTTTCAGGGACGTTATAGGTAGTTGGACATTTCACTCATACAAAACCATAGAAATTCCACCGTTATAGTTAGTTCAGCTAACTATAACTCGCGCCCGCAATGCACTGCTGATGACGTCACATATTACATCATTCATGACATGGTCAGTGACATCACTGATGACATCTCAAATGACATCACTGATGACATCACCCAGTGAATGTGGTTTTCTTTAAAATTTAAATATGTATTATATATAATCACCAAGCTGTATTGAAGAATGAATGGATGTATAAGTATCTGGATGGAGGATTTAGTAGGTGTGTGACTGACTGTTTAAGTGAATGATTAAATGTATCTTACTGAATACATGGGTTAGTGTCTAAAGTGTGTGAATGTCTGTATCACTCTGTCTGTTGTTGTGTAAGCTGCTGCATCGGTTGGTCAGTAGCTACATGAATATCTATATGGGTTATTGATTAGTTGCCTGCGTATTTGTATAGGAGACTGAGTGTGTGTGTGGTTGGGTGGGGGTGTGTGACTGTGCATAGATGTGTGAGTGGTTGATTGACAGGGTGTATGAGTTTAAGAGTGCATGTGGAAACAGTTGTATGGGAGGGTAAGTGTGTGTATGGGCGTCTTGGTGAGTGAATTGATGTCTCAGTGCACATGTCCAGCTAAGTACATCTATAAAAGGCAGTGTATGTGACAGTTGGTGTATAGAAATGACTATACGTGAGAGTCAGTGATTGTGAGAGTGGCTGTATGTATGAGTGTATACTTGTATTAGTGATTATATAAGAGACTAAGGGGCCGATTCCGATCTCGGTCGGAGGCGTACCCAACACCATTCGGTCGGGAAAAAGCCATGCGAAAGCCTGTTTCCCGACCGATCCGTACAGTACACCGAACGAGCAAGTACGATGCGCACAACAGCAAAAATCCGGCCGAGCCGTACTCACCCAAACCAGGTCCTGTTCTCCGACCGAGGCGAATCCGGAAACGCCGAATCGAGTCGCACGGAAGGAAAAATGCAGCCCCGTCCGGCCGGACAAGTACGATGCGCTTCCCGTACGCGCCGAACCCGTCGCTACGCACGGCACGTCAAAGCATCCGGGAGAGGCGCACATAAGCTCCGATTCGCGCCACAACACGATCCACGGCTACGAGACGAACACGGCACCGACGAGGACGAGGCGAAGTGACGAGGACGACGCGAAGCAACGAGAAGGACGAACGACACGAACCAACCATGAATCCCTTCGTCCCGATCATACCAATATTCTACATCTACTACCGGAACAGGCACGGACGCGTACGGCGCAGAAGGTAAGCCAGACACCAACCACAAAACACATACAACACGTACACGACACATCACACACACACACGGGGATGCTGAATATACTTACACCAGCAACAGCAGCACCATAGGGGCGGGATGCCCATCACCAATGCCACATATGCACACAGGGGCCTGAATGCGCACCACCACCCCTACCCAGGGGGGCTGGATGCCTACCACCACTACCACCCTCACCCAGGGGGGCTGGATGCCTACCACTACTACCACCCTCACCCAGGGGGCTGGATGCCTACCACTACTACCACCCTTAGCCAGGGGGGCAGGATGCCTACCACTACTACCACCCTTAGCCAGGGGGGCTGGATGCCTACCACTACTACCACCCTTAGCCAGGGGGGCTTGATGCCTACCACTACTACCACCCTTAGCCAGGGGGGCTGGATGCCTACCACTACTACCACCCTTAGCCAGGGGGGCTGGATGCCTACCACTACTACCACCCTTAGCCAGGGGGGCAGGATGCCTACCACTACTACCACCCTTAGCCAGGGGGGCAGGATGCCTACCACTACTACCACCCTTAGCCAGGGGGGCTTGATGCCTACCACTACTACCACCCTTAGCCAGGGGGGCTTGATGCCTACCACTACTACCACCCTTAGCCAGGGGGGCAGGATGCCTACCACTACTACCACCCTTAGCCAGGGGGGCAGGATGCCTACCACTACTACCACCCTTAGCCAGGGGGCTTGATGCCCACCACTACTACCACCCTTAGCCAGGGGGGCTGGATGCCTACCACTACTACCACCCTTAGCCAGGGGGCTTGATGCCTACCACTACTACCACCCTTAGCCAGGGGGGCTGGATGCCTACCACTACTACCACCCTTAGCCAGGGGGGCTTGATGCCTACCACTACTACCACCCTTAGCCAGGGGGGCTGGATGCCTACCACTACTACCACCCTTAGCCAGGGGGGCTGGATGCCTACCACTACTACCACCCTTAGCCAGGGGGGCAGGATGCCTACCACTACTACCACCCTTAGCCAGGGGGGCAGGATGCCTACCACTACTACCACCCTTAGCCAGGGGGGCTTGATGCCTACCACTACTACCACCCTTAGCCAGGGGGGCTTGATGCCTACCACTACTACCACCCTTAGCCAGGGGGGCAGGATGCCTACCACTACTACCACCCTTAGCCAGGGGGGCTTGATGCCTACCACTACTACCACCCTTAGCCAGGGGGCAGGATGCCTACCACTACTACCACCCTTAGCCAGGGGGGCTGGATGCCTACCACTACTACCACCCTTAGCCAGGGGGGCTGGATGCCTACCACTACTACCATCCTTAGCCAGGGGGGCAGGATGCCTACCACTACTACCACCCTTAGCCAGGGGGCTTGATGCCTACCACTACTACCACCCCCACTCATAGGATGGACAATGCATGACACAACAAGCACACCACAACCTAGGGAATGCAAGATAAAGACATCCCCCCACCACCATGACAAGCGTGTGTAGGCTGTGTCAAATGCCTACAACACCGAACATGACTTTGAACATACAATGTGACCCCCTAGCACATGTGCCACACATATATGTGTGTGGCACCCACAATGCAAGCAGCCCATGACCATTGTGGCAATGGGGCCTAAACCCCCATCATCACAGTGACCAAAAGGTAAGTGTGGGGTCCATAGCCGAAGCACATTTTGACCATTGTGGCAATGGGGTCTAAACCCCCATCATCACAGTGACCAAAAGGTAAGTGTGGGGTCCATAGCCGAAGCACATTTTGACCATTGTGGCAATGGGGTCTAAACCCCCATCATCACAGTGACCAAAAGGCAAGTGTGGGGTCCACAGCTGAAGCACATTTTGACCATTGTGGCAATGGGGTCTAAACCCCCATCATCACAGTGACCAAAAGGCAAGTGTGGGGTCCATAGCTGAAGCACATTTTGACCATTGTGGCAATGGGGTCTACACCCCCATCATCACAGTGACCAAAAGGTAAGTGTTGACAAAGAAAGAGCTGCAACTGCCAAACTGCATGGATCATTCCTGGTCACAGAACCAAAAACTCATCTGTGGCAAAGTAGTGTATGTGTCCCATTGCAACATAAATTGGGTGAGCCAAATACTGCAGTGCAAATGAGACATTCCTTTGGCCATGTGCAGACAAACAACACCCATGGGGGCTGACACCGTCAACATTCATCAATGACACAATGACAGAAGTGACCATCAGAATGCAGAACCACATATTTGCACCAATGGGCACACAAATGCAGATATCCTGTGGAGACAGCAGATGTGAGGTGAACAGATACCATACCATGGCAGCAATGGGACACACAAACCATGATCACTGTGCTGACCGATGACCTAGGAGTCCCAGGGACAGCAGGGGAAACACACCAAACAACATACAGCCAATGGCACACCCAAGATATGCCAATGCAGTGGTGCAGATGCACAAACACAAACAGGCAGACCAACACTGTCATCATACACAGCAGGTGAGGGGTGGGGGTGCCAGTGTCCCCAGGCAACCACACAACACATGAGGAGAGCTGAATACCAATCATACAGATGTGCATACACTGCCACACTAAGGTAACTCATGGATCCAAATCCCCTATGTGGGCAAGCAGGCATTGTCAGATGAGAGGGAGCACAAAACACACATGTCACACAGGCACGTAGGAACAACAACTGACACAGCAAGACACAGACACACCACAGCACCACCCCCAGGGCCCCCACAATGTGGTGACCCTGGGCTGAATAAAAATCCCACTGTGATGACAAAGCTAAATGTCGTTCACACTGTGAACCACAGTCAGGTGTCCTGAGCAACAAACTACCATCACACCTACACAAGCACAAATCAATCAGCATGGCCAGTAAGCCAAGGCCAACATGGAGGCAGGGGACTAGCTGGGCAACGACTCCCATCTGCACACACTCAAGACCACACCCCTCGACCTCCAACAATGTGCAGCAGTGAAGTACACATGCACTGGTGACATTGCACATGCACCCATGACTATTCCAGGGTGGTGGGTGGGAACCAAGGTGCAGAAACACATCACACATGGCCACTCAACAAGACTCCTGAATGTCTGACACACTGCACACTACGCTGTACATGGACATGACGGCGATACCACACCAACCAATGGGATCCCAGCCACAGTCACACACCAATGAAGAAGCCAAGGTCACCCACAAAGAACACACATAGACAACAACCAACATTGCAGCCCGGACCCTGAGGAGTGCCAGCAGTCACACACACAACGTGTCACAATCACTGAAAGATAACACGAACTGAAAATCACATGACAGGGGCAAACAACAAGTGCCAAGGGGAAACCTGACTGTGACCCATCTGCGTCTGCACACAAACTCAGCCCTGACAGCAAACACACCTATGGGTGACACCCTGATGACCAGTAATGTGCCATGCACCCACATCACAGAGAACACAGGGAGAAGACTTTGGGGGAACATAGCTCAAGTCAGCAAGCATCACAAACAGGTACAACACTAGGGATCACAGCATGCGCAGATAAATGGAAGTGAACACACAGACATGCACATACAACACACACCTTGGGCGCAGGCAATGTCACACATGTACACACTGCCATGAGGGGACTCCACTCCTGTGTGAGGAAAGCTGTGCCATATGTTGCCTCAGTAGGGCCCCATCATGTCAGCTGAGCACTTGGTCACACAATCAACAATTAGCACCAAATGAGGGCTCCCATCACATCAGCCTGGTCATGGATGTGCCAACGGAATCATCAGCACAGATCCAACACACTTGTATAGCAATGTTGCACTGACTACACGGATGAGTCCTTCCCCATTGATGCCCAAACCTGCATGTCCAGTGGAGATGGCAACACGGTCAGGGAAGTAGACAAATGCAACGATGGCAGGCACAACAGATGTGCAGGGGTGGAAGCCACAGATATGAAATTGCTAATGTAAGTAGGAAATCCCATTGCCAAATACTGAACACATGACACCCTCAGATGCTGCTATGGATGACATGGATACACCACATGATAGGACACATTCCCCCTGGACCACATGGGTTCCTGCACAGTAACACTTCATAATCATGAGACCAGATATCACCATCACTGCAGCAAGGGCATGGTTAGCAGCACCAACAACATGTACATCTGAAGCATGAGCACTAGAGAAAAGAAAGTTGCTTTATTCAGCATATGTGTTGAATGAAAACGACGTCCAGAAAAAATAGAGCAAAGGCCAATGGCCAGTCCATTGTCAAAGTTCAAACAGGGTGACACTGGCAGATGTCACCCTACGCATGCCTGCACAAAACCAGGGACAATCCACTAGGAGGGGCAACCGGGGGGCAGGCCAGGCACCGCAGGGACAGGATCAGGGCTCACCAGGGGGAGTCAGGGAAGGGGTGGTGGGTGCTGGAGAGCCACTGACAACTGCAGTGGAGGTGTCTGACATGGTGTGTGCCGGCACAACTGGGGGGCATGACTCAGATGTCGTGGGTGCCGGCACAACTGCAGTGGACCCTGCAGATGGAGTGGACAGGTCCGCCACTGCAGTGCCCAAGTCAGACAGGGCGGTAGTGGACTCCACTGCAGTGCCTACCTCCAGGGGAGGAGAATGGGGAACAGGCAAGGTGGGTTGGACAGAGGGGGAGGACACCCTCACCACATCAGTGGCACAGACAAGCGCAGCGGGGGTGTGGTGCTGGGAGAGCAAGTGGCAGGGGGAGAAGGCCTGATCCTCTTGGGGATGGTATATCTGTGGGTGGGGGAACCTGGGGCAGGGTGTGGTGGGGGCACCTGTGCAGTGGGGGCCTGAGGGATGGAGGACGGAGACCTTGTGCCTGAGCTGCAGAGCGGTGGCGGGGTCTTGCTCTTAGGACTCCGGGGGACTTGCGGGTGGGGGCCTCAGTCCGTCTGCGCCTGGGGGAGGGTGTCCGGGGGCGAGGGGCACTCTGCTCCGTGTGGGTGGGCTTCCTCTTCCCCCGGGATGCTGGAGCAGCTTCATCGGTGGGGAAGAGGCCGAGGTCACAGAGGAAGAGCTGCTGTGACTTTGGGGTTGCAGGTGAGGCAAGGGAGGGTGCTTTGGAGGGAGAGGGAACTGAGGACTGCGCAGTGCATGTGGATGCGTGTGTGTGTTCCAGGGCCCCATCCCCTGTGAGTCTGGCTTCAGTCCCCTGAATGTGCGTGCGTGTGCGTTTTGTCATTGGCGTGTGTGTCAGTGTGCTGGATGTGTGTGTGCTGGTGTGTGCCTGTGCCAGTGTGTGTGTGCTTGGGATGGGTAAGGTGCTGGGGAGTGTGGATGGAGCAGAGGCAGGAGGGGTGAGGGACCGTTTGAGGAGGGACACTGCTGCCGTCAGGGAGGAGTCCATGGACCTATTGCCCCTCTGTAGGTCAGACATGCCCGATGAGATGCCCTCCATGAACGACACCAGCTGAGTCAACAGCGCGGTGTGCGCATGGAGGACACTCAGCATGGCTGTCTGCCCTACATGGAGCTGGCGAAGGAGGTACACAGACTCCTCACTCAGGGCAGCAGGGGACACAGGGGCAGGGGCTGCGGTGCCTGGCCCAAAGGAGACACGCTCCCGGACATGGGAGCCTCCACGGACCTGGGGAATGGGAGCCGATGGGAGGGCGGTGGTGGTGCTGGTGGTGGCGGGGACAGCAACACTAGCTGGGGTGTGGTGGCTGCTGACACCCGCCTCCACAAGGGAGTCATCCTCCGAGTTGCTCTGGTCCTCAGCTGAGGTGGATGCTGCTGAGGACTCCTCGGTGTGGCTCCCCTCGCCCTCCGTGCCACTGGGTCCCTCCGACCACTCCTCGGCTGCTGACCCAGTCTGGCTCTCTGGCTCCTCCTGGTCCGTGGAGCTGTCCCCTTCCGTGGCCGTGGATGTATCTGCAAACAATGGGGAAACAGACAGACATCAGTCACCTGCACATAACGCACACACCACTGTGAGCACAGCACATCACAGAGCAAGCCCTGGCATCATTAGTTGTACATTGCTAAAAGTGCCCTAACTGAACAGGAGAAGCCAATTGTCAGTCTGATGCCAAGCATGGCACTCACATCCCACATGGCCTTGCACCCATCTGTCTGGTGTCTGTTGGATTGCAACACCCCAGTGTTGACACATGCACCAAGTACACAGTAGTTGGACAGTGCAGAGGACACGGTGTGGCATGTGGACATGCACACATCACAGCTCTTGCCACTGAGTCAGTACAGGTTTCCGGATGAAAGGGATGCCCAGAGTCAAATAGGAAATGCATGTGATGCATACCAGCGACAGACACCATGATGCACCCATGTCCTGATAGCCAGCGCCACTATGGTGTGCATGTAGCACATGTCACTCCCCTGCAGGCTCAACAATCAGTAGACACATGCCATGGCGGAGGCATGACTGCAAAGTCATACATCACTGTCTCAGTGATGTATGACTTTGCAGCCAGGCAACAACACTCTGCACTGTGTCACAATAGTAGGTCATGGGGAATGCAAGTCCTGGAGCTGCACAAGTGCACATGTACATCCCCCCCACAACACATCCTCTTAACCCTCATCTGTCCAGGTCATACCTATTGGACATATGGTAGACCTGTGACACTACCCTCTGAACCTGAGCCCCTCACACTCTGCTGTGCATGGGGAACAGCTGCCTGAACTTCACATTCACATGCCCCAGTCTGCATGGGCAGCTGATCAGACACCTATGTGTCACACAAGTATCGTCTCCTATGGTCACATCTCCAGTGGCATGCTGAGCCCCTACCAAGAAACTCCACAGCAGTCCTGGCGACTAATCCACAGCACACTGACACAGAGGCAGACACCTGAGGGGTCAAATCACTGCGCACAATGTGTCAGCTGATACACGGGAGTGGGAGTACAGAGTGTATTGTATGGCCTGGAGTAGGCATGACTGTCCAGCCCCACATGAATGAGGGATGAGCCCTGGACTGTAGGCAGCTGGCTAAGTATGTGTGACACACGTCATATACATACTCCTGGGGCCCAAACATTGTTCCCACCCGCAGCATGGGTGTGTGCCAGATACCCCAGCCACATGTGGTGGATCAGCTCAGCAATTGGACCACAGATCAAAGTAACACGCTGAATACATGTCAGAATACAGGCATTGTGTAAGCAATGGACCCACCCATGATGCCCACCACAGAGTCAGGGAAACAGATGCTGTCTCCCACCTTGAGTCAAGCAAACTGCAAGGACACAGTCCTAAGTGACAGAATCCCCTGCATGTAAGGGCCACACCTGGGTATCAGATGAGGAGTGGGCAGTGCACAATAGAGGGACATGGCTCCTGGACAACATGACTGCTGTACTGTGGCAGTTTAACCAGGCCCGAGGAGGGCACATAGCATGTTAGACAGAGTTCACAGTGCAGTCTTTGACTCACCCCCTCCTTGCTGCTCTCTGGCCTTCAGCTGCCCATCCAGGTCTGGAAAGACCACCGCCAGGATCCTGAGCATGTGGGGGGTCAGGGTCCGTGTTCCGCCCCTCCTGCGAGGAGGCGACAGCTTCAGCTGGACCCGTGCAATCCTCCGGGTCCAGCCCCGAAGGTCCTGCCACCTCTTTTGGCAGTTGCGGATCCGGCGCTTGTAGACCCCCACGGACCGGACAGCCCGGACGATGTCCTTCCATATCTCCTGCTTCCGATGGGCAGAAGCCTGTCAGGATGACAAAGTGATAAGGCCATTACTACACATGCAACATATCCGTGCATGACACAGTTGCATATACATGTCGCAATCACAGGGGCACATGGTGTACACAGGCAGTGCACGGCTGCCCATGGACAGTTTTCCAGAAGTCACTACATGGTATCATTGCATGGGGAGTAAAACCCTGTTCAGAAGCACTGTCACTGCACCATACCTGTCCAGTGCAAGTCACTACACACTATGGGGGGTGACAACTACTCAGTGAGCCTGCTAGCCAGTGGCGTGCAGACTCTCAGCCTTGCTAGTCTGACAAAATGCACATTCAGAAAGGCAGTGCACAGGACACTCACCTGCTCCCCTGGTGTCCCATACAGCTTGCTGTACTGTGGAAGTAGGCTGTCCAGCAGGGCCTGGTTCTCTTCAAGGCTGAAGGCTGGGGCTCTCTCCACAGTACGTGCCATTGCAGGGTCCAGAGGGGCAGAGACAGCAGCAGTGCAGTGGCAGATGTCGTCTTGGAGCATGTAGTGCAGGCAAGTGGGCTCTCAGGGGAACAGCCAGCAATATATATGTGCTGGAGAGGCAGATACTGTCCCTTGTGTCCAAAGTGATAGGTCCAAGTCGTTTGCATCTTCTGAATCTGGCCAATCCATGGAATAGCAGCACCTGAACACGCCCACAGCATCCTTCGAATCTTCAACTTCATGACATACATGATTTTGCAACATTGTTGTGGGTGACCAACTGAATTTCCAGCAACCGACTCGTTCGAAATTCGAAAACGCGTCCGTTGCCAGGCAAGCCCATTGTCAATGGGTGCGCACCGATCGGTCCATTGCGGTACAACGCGCACAGGGGTACAACGCATACCCGCACACATTGAAGGCAATGGGCCGGCCGGAGGCACCGATCAGTCCATTGCAGTACAACGCATCACTGTACATGTGACTGGCATAGGTCAGCATGCCTGTCTCAGATGGACATATGCCAGACACAGATAGCTCCCAGGGAGTGAGGGGCACACCTACATCACGACAGCCTGTCCAAACCTTATCATAAGGCATGTAAGGCTGCATTTCCTATTGTGTGTATGTTGGTGTACATGTTGTCCTGTGGGTGTCACCTGTGGGCAGCCACCCCCAGGCTGTGCACGTGTTCATGGGGACAGGATCCTGGGTGTTACGTGTACGTGACCACTGTGATGTGCAAC
Organism: Calotriton arnoldi; assembly: GCA_963921515.1. Lineage (NCBI taxonomy): Eukaryota > Metazoa > Chordata > Amphibia > Caudata > Salamandridae > Calotriton > Calotriton arnoldi. The sequence continues at coordinate 455,584 of CAWUFW010004401.1, read as the reverse complement.
TGTTCATATCTGTGCATGTGTCATGGTCACATTTCACAGTGGTGTTTGTGTATGTCATGTCACATACCCCGTGAGTCCCATGTGGGACGGTATGTTTGAGCCAGGGTGTCCCAGTGGCACAATAGTGATGGACCTCCACAGTCTTTGTGCATGTAGTGTTTACAATGTCTCTGATTTCATGTGCACAATGGGAGACAGTCTCCACATCCACGTTGTGTGTGCATGGACTCTGATGTTGTGCGTGTGTGTCACAGACGTCCATGTCTGTCCTGCCATGGCAAGTGTGGCCACTACCTGTGGGGGTCATGTTTGTTTTGCTGTGGTGTACACATGATACTCCAGGTGATGCCAGTGTCCATGTGGCATTACAGGGTCCCTGGGAATGTACCTGTCGTTGAGCTGTGGTGCCTGGGGCACATCTGTCCTCACATGTCACTGTGGGGGGTGACTGTGACACGGCATCATGATATCCAATGGGCCAACCTGGGACAAATTGATGCCACCTGTAGGACCGTGTTGACAGATGTTGGCCATGTATGTACCATACATGTCCTTCCGGTACTGCACACTTCATGTAGTTGTGCCTCATGATGATGTATGTTGGGATCTTGAGTGTGTTCAATGCCGCATATGTGGGGTGACTTACGATCTTGCTTACTTCTCCTCTGCACTGCAGGGCTCCTGCTGTCCATCGGCCATTCCCAGACCTGGCAACGATGGTGGAACGGGACAGCATCCGACGGTACCGCTTCACCAGGCAGCTGATTGAGGATTTGGCAGTGCAGTTGTCCCCACATTTGCAGCCTGGCCGGCCGTATCCTACAGCGCTGACCCCCAAGGTGAAGGTGATGGCAGCCCTACACTTCTTTGCCACCGGTACCTTCCAACATACTGTGGCGTCTGCTGGTGGGATGTCACAGACCATGTTCAGCCGTGTGCTCCGCGATGTTTTGGCGGCAATGTTGCTCTTCCTGAACCGGTACATCTATTTCCCTAGACTGCGACGACTCACTGATGTGAAGAGTGACTTTTATGCCCTGGGGAGGATGCCGCATGTCATTGGCTCCATTGATGGGACACATGTGGCTTTGGTACCACCACAGGCCCAGGAGCAGGCCTACAGGAACCGCAAGCACTACCACTCGGTCAATGCACTGGTGGTGTGTCTTGCAGACATGACCATCACACACGTGTGTGCCCGTTTCCCTGGTTCAGCACACGATGCCTTTGTGATGAGGAGTAGTCGCAGCCCCAGGATGATGGCACAGATGCAGAACCAGCGTGCCTGGCTTGTCGGTGTGTACTGACTTTGTGCCATTGTGTGTGATCTGATCTGTAGTATTCCGCCCACTTTTCCAAGTCAGCTAATGTGCACTTGTCTGGCCGTAGGTGACTCAGGCTACCCCAACATGCCGTGGTTGCTGACACCCCTCAGGAACCCTGTGACACCTGCCCAGATGCGCTACAATGAGGCACATGGTCGGACCAGGAGAGTAATTGAGCGGACCTTTGGTCTCCTGAAGAGCCGCTTCCGCTGCCTGGACAAGACCGGATGGTCCCTCCCATATGCCCCTGCGAAAGTGTGCAAGATTATCATCGTCTGCTGCATGCTCCACAACATGGCAGTGCGGAAGGAGTTGCCTCTCATCCAGGATGACGATGACCAACATCCGCCACCTGTGGAGGATCCTGGCCTGGACCACGATGCCAGTGACGATGATGATGATGATGGTGATGGTGATGTCCGCACACAGCTCATCACCAACTTCTTTAGCTGAATGTGAGTATCCTGAGGTGTCATGTCAATGATGTGAGTTGGCATGATGTGTGGGTGGTGCTCTGGTGCTGTTGGAGTGTGTCCATGGGCTACTTGACTGGATGTGTGTTGCGATGTGTGCTTACAGGTGGGCTGTACTCCCCAACAGTGTTGACATGCTAACTTGGTTCTGGGTGGGTATCTTGTAACATGTATTGTGCATGAGTTTTGCTGTTCTGTCCTGTACTCCATTGCTTTTGACTGTGTGTCATTTCTGTCCTTCACAGGGTACTTTCAGATTCGTTTGGTCAACTGTGTCCACCGACGACGTGATTGCACATCCAGGCTGGTAGCTGTTGTGTCCCTACAGGTGATGTGCGCCACACCCATGGACTTCCTTCCGTCTACAGTTGTTGACTGTGTGCCCGCTACCAGGTGGGGTTACCTTGCATCTGTAGTGGTTACGGCATGTTGCTACTGTGTAATAAACCTGTGCTTCACTTAGTGATGTGCGTTGTCTGTGGTCACACATTTGACTGCCATTTGCTTACTGCACCTGTGGGCTACTTGACTACAACTGGGAATGGGTGTGGTGTCTGTGCATTGCACCGTCTTCCCTGGCAACATCAGTGTAGGCAATGAGTCAGATGGCCTAGGTGTGTATGTGTCGTGTAGCCCTGGTGGTGTGTCTCCCTCATGTGTGTCACGTTGCCTGTACTCACATACCTGTGTTGTCCTTGCTGTTGCAGTTCGCATACACAGTGTAATTTTGCAGTTCATCATCCCCATAACAGCACCCACGTTGGAATCACGACAGAGGCAAGTATGGTGTATTAGTGTGTTTATTGTGATACATTTGTGTTAATAGTGCATAGGATGGGTTGTGCTGTACATGAATCTTGCAATCCCAAGTTCCTAGGTGAATTGAAAGTCCGGGTAGACAGGATCCCCAGTATCGGGGCCACAGTTGTCTGACACATTGGTCCAACTTGTACTCCCCATGCAATGTGTGGGAGTAGTGTTGCCGTCAACAGGGTGAACAGTCTGTGCACAAAGGCGAACATCCAGAACAGGTTCAGGCTTCCTGGGAGTTGCGCTTGGCCATCGGCCTCTCACTTTTCCCTCCTCGGACGACCCCTCTTCTTGGGGGGGCCCTCAAGTGCAGGCTGCTGCGGTGCAGGGGACTCTCCGCCAGAGTCCTCCTCCCTCCCTGTGGCAGTTGCAGTTTGTTCGGCACCAGATGTTGTTGGCACACAGGGAGGTGTGGACTGGTTGCTGTTCATCTGGCGGAGGCATTGTAAAATGTCCCTGTGCACCGCCGTCATCTCATGCAGTGCATCCCACTTGGACTCCACGCGGGACATGTGTGAGTCCACACGGGACATGTGTGACTCCACGTGGGACATGTGGGAGTCCAAGCGGGCATGATGGGCAGCCTGCTGCTGTTTAATGTCTCTGAGGAGCCCCACTACCTGGCTGAGCTCTCCGGTGCTGGACTGGTACGCATCAGCTATGCGTACCAGTTGTGGGTCGTCATGCACACCAGCAACGTCTGCAAGCAGTGACCTCTGTCTCCCACCCCTCCCACCACCCCTGCTGACATGTGCAGTGTGTGCAGTGACACGCACAGATAACCCTGGTCCACCTTGGGGGTTGGTGGTGGTGGTGGTGTCCATGGCGCCAGGTTGGTCCAGGGTCACTGTGCTGGTGTTGCTCCTTATTCTGTCCATGTCGGCAGGGATGGTATTCGTGGTGACAGTCGTTGTAGGGGTGGGTGCAGGGGGTGCAGCTGGTGGTCCTGCTGGTGATGCAGCTGGTGGTCCTGCTGGTGCTGCATGTTGACTTGCACCGGATGTGCCAGGTTGTTCTTCATCGTCCGAGGAGGACAGAGGCTGTACGACGCCAGTGAGCTCGGCATCCTCTTGAGCCTGGGACTGGGACTCCTCAGCGTCTGCTGCTGTGTCCCCATCATCACCTGTTTTTGGGAGACACAAACAATGTATGTCATGTTTCTGCAGGCATCAGTGGTTGACACACATGACAGTTGTGACTGTGCCTCTGGGTGCGGGCCTGTACATTGCATTGTCCTAAGTCGTCACAGTCAGGGGTTGATATTGGTGTGGCACATTGTCCTGCATTATTTGGGCATTTCTATGTATTTTCTGGGGTGTGAACATGGTCTGCATTGCTTGTGTTTGGTTGACAGCCAGACCTCCTTCCCACCCAGCCAGCCAGTCAGTTATCCCACCATGGAACGTGCTTGCGTTGCAGGGAGTGTAAGTTGTCTCTCAGGATGTCAGTCAGTGGTGTCCTGCTGTTTGTTGGTGCACAGTTGGCAGCAGGGCCTTGTGCTCCCCACAGCAGTAGCCAGTGTCAGCCATCTTGTGAGTCCTTCTCCACTCCCTGTGATGTGAGCATGGTTCAGGGTGGTGTTGATGGGCCAGTTGTGAGGCTGAGCAATGTCTGTGACTACGACTCCCATCATGCTATTGCCTCCACCCCCCTTCCCAGCATGCCCATGCTTCCTTCCTTTTGACTCTGCTTCCCTGTGGGGTGGGCTGGCTGTGCTGACAGGATGGCTGGGAGTGTTGTCCTGGCAGTTGTTTGGCTAAGAGTCCCAAGAGTGTCCCTGTGCTTCACACAACATAACCCAGGGTGGTGGTGCTTGTGGGATCTTGTGTTAGGATGGAGGGCATTGCATTCTACCAGGTGGGTACTGTGGAGTTTGTGTTGGGGGGGGTGTGAGGGGAGGTGCTTGTGACTATGGTTAGTGCTGCAAGTCCTCCTTCCCACCCACCCAGCCAGCCAGATATCCCACCATGGACTGTGCTTGCATTGCAGGGAGTGGAAGTTGTCTCTCAGGATGTCAGTCAGTGGTGTCCTGCTGTTTGTTGGTGCACAGTTGGCAGCAGGGCCTTGTGCTCCCCACAGCAGTAGCCAGTGTCAGCCATCTTGTGAGTCCTTCTCCACTCCCTGTGATGTGCGCATGGTTCATGGTGGTGTTGATGGGACAGTTTTGGGGCGGGCAATATGTGTGACTGCGACTCCCATGATGCTATTGCCTACACTGACTTGGCCAGCATACACAGAATTCCTTCCTTTGAGTGGTCTTCACTGTGTGTTGGTGTTGTTGTGGTGGCTACATGTGTGGATGTGTTTGTTAGTTCTATTTGTGCCACTGCCTAGCTGTAGTTGTGGTTGTGTTTGTACATGTGTTGGCACGGTTGGATGTGACTTTTTTGATGGCATGTGTTGTGTTTCTCTGACTGACATACACATTTTGGGATGATTCTGTTCTGGTTGCTGTGTGATTGCTATGAGTGCATGGTTTGACTCTCCCCTTGACAGTGATGTGTGTGTGTTTTGTGGCAGTATATTGTGTACATTTGTTGTGTACTCACCAGGCTCTGGGATGTCCTCTAGTCCATATATGCTCACTGGCGGTAGGATGGCCCGCACCTTCTCCTCCCAGGGCCTGAGGTATATTGGCTTGGCAGGAGGGCCACTGCCGGTGTGTTGGCTGTTGATGTAGTCTTGCTTCAGCAGTTTCCGTACCCTCCTGCGCACGTCATACCACCTGTTCTGGATGTCGGTCTTTGTGCGCCGACATGGTGATTGGGCGTTCACCCTGTTGATGATCCTCTCCCACATCTTGGTTTTCTGCGACATGGGGGTCTGTTGGACCAATGTGCCAAACAGCTGTGGCTCTACCCTGAGGATCTCGTCTACCAGGACTTCCAATTCACAATCTAGGAACTTGTGATTCTTCTTGGGGGGCATGGTGATGGGTGGTGATGGTGAGTGATGTGTGTGTTGGTGTGCAGGTGAGGGTGTGTGAGTGTGTGTTTTGCTGGGTGTATGTGAGGTAGGTATTTGTTGGTGTGCTGATGGTGTGTGGCTTGCGTGAGGGATGAGCTGTGGGTGTGTGGTTGCTTTCTCTTGGGTGCTGGCAGTGGAATGGCATTTGCAAAGGCTCATGGTAGTGATTTGTGTCCTTTATATAGGTGGAGTTGTGGGTGTGTCTTTGTTCTCTGTCCCCACCCCCAGTATTTATTGGCTTGGTAATTGCTTGTTTGGCCTTTTTTTGGGTGATTTTTCCTTTGTGCTGTTTGTGTATGTTGGAAACGTTCTTGTGACCGAGTCGGACCCTGCATTGGTCTCGTACGGTGTTTTCCGTTTCGTTCACGCTGTGTTTGTGCAGTTTTCTATGCTGCGTACGCGTCGGTCGCGGTGTATTGTGTTGCTTCGGCTCGGTTTTGTATGCGTGTCGGTCGTACGGCTTGTCCTCCGTCCGACTCGCTCGTGGTTTTCGCGCCTTGCATCGTACTTAGCGGTTTGGAGTTCGCGTGTACGTTTCGGTCGGATTTGTTCCGGGTGCGTGTCGGTCGGTTGGATTCGCGTGTTTTTCCGGCCGGATTGCTGTTTTCCGTGCGGCTCGGTCGGTCGGCTTGGTTTTGTTACGTGTCGGTCGGATTTTTCGCGCCTTGCATCGTACTTGGCGTGTCGGGCGCCACGGGTGCGTGTCGGTCGGTATTTTTCCGGATCCGAGTCGGTCGGTGCTTTTTCCGGCCCGAATCGGAATCGACCCCTTAGTATGCGTTACTATCTGTATGAATAAATGAGGTGGTGTGTGTATAACTCTGTAGGTGAGTAAATGGAACTGTGATTGATTCTTTGCATGAGTGACTAGGATGAGTACATAACTGACTAGGATGAGTGCTGGTGTGTCAATGTCTATATAGGTGTATGAGTGCATTTGATAGTGTTCTATTGATCAGTGACTGCATGTATGACTGATTGTATGGGTGAATGGGTAGATGTGTGTGTAGACCTAGGAATCACTGAGTGGGTATGTAGTAACTGGTATTAGTGTGTCAATGCTATCGAAAATGGTAGTCTGTATTTTACAGTGAGTGTATCAAAGGTTATATTAGTGTGTGAGGAGGTGCATCAGATTGTCACATGGACGATGTCATCAGTGATGTTATCAGTGATGTCATTTGAGATGTCATCAGTGATGTCATCAGTGATGTCACTGACCATGTCATGAATGATGTAATATGTGACGTCATCAGCAGTGCATTGCGGGGGCGCGAGTTATAGTTCGCTAAACTAACTTTAACGGTGGAATTTCTATGGTTTTGTATGAGTGAAATGTCCAACTAACTATAACGTGCCTGAAACCTATGGTTTTTTCAGTGAATTTCTAAGGTTTTTTAAATGCTCATTTCTAACTATAATGTGCCTGAAACCTATGGTTTTTTCAGTGAATTTCAAAGGTTTTTTAAATGCTAATTTCTAACTATAACGTGCCTGAAACCTATGGTTTTTCAGTGAATTTCAAAGGTTTTTTAAAAGCCAATTTCTAACTATAACGTGCCTGAAACCTATGGTTTTTTCAGTGAATTTCAAAGGTTTTTAAATACTAATTTCTATCTATAACGTCCCTGAAACCTATGGTTTTTTAGTGAATTTCAATGTTTTTTTAATGCTAACTTCTAATTATAATGTTCATTTAACCTATAGTTTTTTCCCACACCCAAGAAGGACACAACACCCACTGCCACAACCCTCAGGACCTCCCCCGTACCACCCCTCTCCCTACTGTAATTTTTTTTATTTGTTATTTAAACTATATAATGTCTTCTTGTTTTTTAAATATTAAACAACTACATACAGTATGAAAGGGAGCCCAGCCCAGAGCCACATCTGAAGACCAACACATGTCATAGACCTACTGATCAAGCAGCTCCGACACCCAAAAATGCCACAACACCCACCACCACCCCCAGGACCCCCACCCTCTACCACCGAGGCAGCGCAGAACAAGACAGCGAACTTTCCGAAAATGGCATGGCTCCTCAGCCACACAATAGCTGAATATTGGGACAGGTGTGAACAAACTATATGTGAAGGAAGCAATTCACCCATGTTTAACAATGCACACAATGCAAAGTGTAGCGGTGATGTGCTGGACACATCTCAGTATGCAGAACACACACCTCTCCATGTGCACAAATACTACTGGTGCTTGTAGTGTTGTGGACAGTGGACCCAACCATATTACGTCAAACACTAGGGAAGATCTCAGTCATGTAGCTGTGTCGTCCCCCCCTGTAAGCATAAGCGTAACCGGAGTGGGCTGGTCTGACGTATGCCACTTCAGCATAGGAGTGTGAATAAATAGGCCGGAGCTCTGGGCGTGGTTCACTTGTGGGAACGTCAAAGCGTATGCCAGGGCGGCGCCCCTCACCCTGCCACGAGGCCGCCGACATGGCCGCCATCCTCCTCAGCCAATCGCTGGCTTCCGCCACACAGGCCCCCAGCGGCACAGCACCGCGGACTTATGTCTGTACAAACTACTGCCTTCGATATACACTGCGGACAGCAAGGCTCACAATTCAGATCGAGTCGCGATTGCAGATGACGCAGTTCAGAAGGCAAGAGACATTGCTCAAGTCAACAACACGTGGCTGTGGGCCCTTCCTGACTGCTGCCTCCGGCCTACACCGCGGTCAGTAGGGCTCACAATTCAGATGGAGTCGAGATTGCAGATGACGCAGTCCAGTAGGCAACAGACATTGCTCAAGTCAACAACACGTGCCTGTGGGCCCTTCCTCACTGCTGCCTCCTGCCTCCACTGTGGTGAGTAGGGCTCATAATTCAGAGCGACTCGCGATTGCAGATGACGCAGTCCAGTAGGCAACAGACATTGCTACCAGTGCGGCCAGCCCGGACCACGCATCATCGCTGACTGCGCACACGCTAAGTGCTTCAAGTACCACTAACTCTGTGCAGCTCAAGTCAACGCCATGTGGCTGTGGGCCCTTGATGACCGCTGCCTCCGGCCTACAATGCGGTTAGCAGGGCTAACAATTCAAGATTAGTGCCGATGCAAATTATGTAAGAGAGTATAATCGGTTAAGAAGACTGTATGCTCCCAATCTGTGCAGCTCAAGTCAACGTCACGTGGCTGTGGGCCTTTGCTGACCGCTGCCTCCGGCCTACACTGTGGAAGACCGGCGACACGTGGTGCCACTAACCCTGTTCAACACAAGCCAGCGACACGTGGTGCCACTAAGCCTGTTCAACACAAGCCACGACACGTGGTGCCACTAACCCTGTTCAACACAAGCCGGCGACACGTGGTGCCACTAACCCTGTTCACACAAGCCGCGACACGTGGTGCCACTAACCCTGTTCAACACAAGCCGCCGACATGTGGTGCCACTAACCCTGTTCAACACAAGCCGATCCCACATGTGGAACTGTGTCCTGAGTCCTGAATGGCAGTGACCCCAAGTCCGTGGCAGCGGCCACAGCACCAGACTCCCTTCGATCAGTGAGGCATATTTCCATATGCAAGGCCGGCGACACGTGGTGCCACTAACCCTGTTCAACACAAGCCGTGACACGTGGTGCCACTAACCCTGTTCAACACAAGCCGGCGACACGTGGTGCCACTAACTCTGTTCAACACAAGCCGATCCCACATGTGGAACTGTGTCCTGAGTCCTGAATGGCAGTGACCCCAAGTCCGTGGCAGCGACCACAGCACCAGACTCCCTTCGATCAGTGAGGCATATTTCCATATGCAAGGCCGGCGAGACGTGGTGCCACTAACCCTGTTTAACACAAGCCAATCCCACATGTGGAACTGTGTCCTGACTCCTGAATAGCAGTGACCCCAACTTCGTGGCAGCGACCACAGCACCAGACTCCCTTCGATTAGTGAGGCGTATTTGAATATGGAAGGCCGGCGACACGTGGTGCCACTGAACCTGAACTACACAGGCCGGTGGGGCCACCAACCTATGCACGTGGCTGTGGGCCCTTGCTCACCGCTACCGCTAGCCTACACTGCGGTCAGCAGGGCTCACAATTCAGATACAGTCGCGATTGCAGATGACGCAGTCCAGTAGGCAAGAGACATTGCTCCCAGTGCGGCCCGTCCGCACCAAGCAGCATCACAGGCTCATACATTCTCAATGCTTCTGGTGCCATTAACTGTGCACCTCAACTCAAAGCCACGTGGCTATGGGCCCTTGCTGACCGCTACCTCTGGCCTACACTGCGGTCATCAGGGCTCACAATTAAAATTAAATCTTGATTCATTAATTACAGAGTCCAGTAGGCAAGTAACTATCACAGGCCTAAAGCCTACAAAATATCCTTTAAATATCCTTGCTTCAAGAACTTTTTTTATATCAGTTATAGATTTAGTACAATAACCAAATTCATCTTCAAGTGCAAACGAACACTCAATAGCAGTCTACACTGTGGGCAGCAGAGCTCGCAATTTGAATTTTGGACACGTGGTGCCACTAACCCTGTTCAACACAAGCCGCGACACGTGGTGCCACTAACCCTGTTCAACACAAGCAGGCGACACATGGTGCCACTAACCCTGTTCAACACAAGCTGATCCCACATGTGGAACTCTGTCCTGAGTCCTGAATGGCAGTGACCCCAAGTCTGTGGCAGCGACCACAGCACCAGACTCCCTTCGATCAGTGAGGCATATTTCCATATGCAAGGCCGGCGACATGTGGTGCCACTAACCCTGTTCAACACAAGCTGATCCCACATGTGGAACTGTGTCCTGACTCCTGAATGGCAGTGACCCCAACTTCGTGGCAGCGACCACAGCACCAGACTCCCTTCGATTAGTGAGGCGTATTTGCATATGGAAGGCCGGCGACACGTGGTGCCACTGAAACTGAACTACACAGGCCGGTGGGGCCACCAACCTATGCACGTGGCTGTGGGCCCTTGCTCACCGCTACCTCTGGCCTACAATGCGGTCAGCAGGGCTCACAATTCAGATACAGTCGCGATTGCAGATGACGCAGTCCAGTAGGCAAGAGACATTGCTCCCAGTGCGGCCCGTCCGCACCAAGCAGCATCACAGGCTCATACATTCTCAATGCTTCTGGTGCCACTAACTGTGCACCTCAACTCAACGCCACGTGGCTATGGGCCCTTGCTGACCGCTACCTCTGGCCTACACTGCGGTCATCAGGGCTCACAATTAAAATTAAATCTTGATTCATTAATTACAGAGTCCAGTAGGCAAGTAACTATCACAGGCCTAAAGCCTACAAAATATCCTTTAAATATCCTTGCTTCAAGAACTTTTTATATCAGTTATAGATTTAGTACAATAACCAAATTCATCTTCAAGTGCAAACGAACACTCAATAGCAGTCTACACTGTGGGCAGCAGAGCTCGCAATTTGAATTTTGGACACGTGGTGCCACTAACCCTGTTCAACACAAGCCGCGACACGTGGTGCCACTAACCCTGTTCAACACAAGCAGGCGACACATGGTGCCACTAACCCTGTTCAACACAAGCTGATCCCACATGTGGAACTCTGTCCTGAGTCCTGAATGGCAGTGACCCCAAGTCTGTGGCAGCGACCACAGCACCAGACTCCCTTCGATCAGTGAGGCATATTTCCATATGCAAGGCCGGCGACATGTGGTGCCACTAACCCTGTTCAACACAAGCTGATCCCACATGTGGAACTGTGTCCTGACTCCTGAATGGCAGTGACCCCAACTTCGTGGCAGCGACCACAGCACCAGACTCCCTTCGATTAGTGAGGCGTATTTGCATATGGAAGGCTGGCGACACGTGGTGCCACTGAAACTGAACTACACAGGCCGGTGGGGCCACCAACCTATGCACGTGGCTGTGGGCCCTTGCTCACCGCTACCTCTGGCCTACAATGCGGTCAGCAGGGCTCACAATTCAGATACAGTCGCGATTGCAGATGACGCAGTCCAGTAGGCAAGAGACATTGCTCCCAGTGCGGCCCGTCCGCACCAAGCAGCATCACAGGCTCATACATTCTCAATGCTTCTGGTGCCACTAACTGTGCACCTCAACTCAACGCCACGTGGCTATGGGCCCTTGCTGACCGCTACCTCTGGCCTACACTGCGGTCATCAGGGCTCACAATTAAAATTAAGTCTTGATTAATTAATTACAGAGTCCAGTAGGCAAGTAACTATCACAGGCCTAAAATCTACATAATATTCTTTTAGTATCCTTGCTTCAAGAACTTTTTTTATATCAGTTATATCTTTAGTACAATCACCAAATTCATCTTCAAGTGCAAATGAACACTCATTAGCAGTCTACACTGCGGGCAGCAGAGCTCGCAATTCGAATTTTGGACACGTGGTGCCACTAACCCTGTTCAACACAAGCCGGCGACACATGGTGCCACTAACCCTGTTCAACACAAGCCGATCCCACATGTGGAACTGTGTCCTGAGTCCTGAATGGCAGTGACCCCAAGTCCGTGGCAGCGACCACAGCACCAGACTACCTTCGATCAGTGAGGCATATTTCCATATGCAAGGCCGGCGACACGTGGTGCCACTAACCCTGTTCAACACAAGCCGATCCCACATGTGGAACTGTGTCCTGACTCCTGAATGGAAGTCACCCCAACTTCGTGGCCGTGACCACAGCACCAGACTCCCTTCGATTAGTGAGGCGTATTTGCATATGGAAGGCGGGCAACACGTGGTGCAACTGAATCTGAACTACACAGGCCGGTGGGGCCACCAACCTATGCATGTGGCTGTGGGCCCTTGCTCACCGCTACCTCTGGCCTACACTGCGGTCAGCAGGGCTCACAATTCAGATACAGTCGCGATTGCAGATGACGCAGTCCAGTAGGCAAGAGACATTGCTCCCAGTGCGGCCCGTCCGCACCAAGCAGCATCACAGGCTCATACATTCTCAATGCTTCTGGTGTCACTAACTGTGCACCTCAACTCAACGCCACGTGGCTATGGGCCCTTGCTGACCGCTACCTCTGGCCTACACTGCGATCATCAGGGCTCACAATTAAAATTAAGTCTTGATTCATTAATTACAGAGTCCAGTAGGCAAGTAACTATCACAGGCCTAAAACCTACATAATATCCTTTTAGTATCCTTGCTTCAAGAACTTTTTTTATTTCAGTTATAGCTTTAGTACAATCACCAAATTCATCTTCAAGTGCAAACGAACACTCATTAGCAGTCTACACTGCGGGCAGCAGAGCTCGCAATTCGAATTTTGGACACGTGGTGCCACTAACCCTGTTCAACACAAGCCGCGACACGTGGTGCCACTAACCCTGTTCAACACAAGCCGGTGACACGTGGTGCCACTAACACTGTTCAACACAAGCCGATCCCACATGTGGAACTGTGTCCTGAGTCGTGAATAGCAGTGACCCCAAGTCCGTGGCAGCGACCACAGCACCAGACTCCCTTCGATCAGTTAGGCATATTTCCATAAGCAAGGCCGGCGACACGTGGTGCCACTAACCCTGTACAACACAAGGTGCGACACGTGGTACCACTAACCCTGTTCAATACAAGCCGATCCCACATGTGGAACTGTGTCCTGAGTCCTGAATGGCAGTGACCCCAACTTCGTGGCAGTGACCACAGCACCAGACTCCCTTCAGTTTTATTTGTTTTTGTTTTGTTTAAATAAAATGTTTTATATGTAAATCTATACATGACTAAGATTCTTGTTTGTCCAACCGCACAGGGACAATTCCGGGCCCAAGAATGTTGTTGGGGGTATGTTGGTAATGTGGGAAGAGGGTGCGTTACCTGCTGATGTGGGGAGAGGCAGCGTGAAAGGGGTATCTCTCACAGAAAGAACTCCGGTATCTTTTCAGAAATGCCTCGGACAGATGCCAGCTGTCGGACTGAATCACAAAATGGCTTTTCAATGCTTATGTAGTGTGACTTATGAACAGTTCGCACCCAGGCTCGCAGAGGGATAACTGCGGCCCGTCCGCTCGACTCACAGACGCAGTACTACGAGCCGTCCGCTCCCAAAGGAACAGCAGCGTAGTAGCTCGCAGAGGTACAGGCACAGCAGCGTACTAGCTCGCAAAGGTAGACAACTGTGAGCCGATGGACTGGCTTCTAACGGCATAGCTGCAAAGTGGTGATGTTGGGCAGAGGGAGCGTGAAAGGGTTATCTCGCACAGACAGAGCTCCGCTATATTAAATTGCCCCCGGGACCTTTCTTTTATATTTTCACTCGATGCGAGAAAGCGCGCTTTCTGGACCAAGACCTTTCTCCCTACCAAATTTGGCGTAATTCCGTTCAGCAATTTGACCTGTAGCCTTGTCTAAAGTTTCCTATGGAAAATCCATTGAGAAAACACGTTTTCACACCCCCCACATAGCTACCTGTCGCAGGCGTACTCGCTGTTGGTGTGCAGGTCAGTGGTCTAGTTGTCAACATGTCACGGCCACTCCCTGAGGGCAGGTTTCCACACACACCACACCCATCCGGCACATGCGTCACAGGCCATGTGACCACACAAATTAATGGATCGACAACGTCACATCCTTCATTGCCGGTGGTGACTGGATGGCGGACGCTCCACGGGTCTCAATCATAAAGAGTCCATGAAAAGTTGCGCAGAGGGTTAGTGCCACCCGAAGCTGATGTGGCCGTCAGGGGCCTACTACCACGTGGCGTGGACTTGAGTTGCACAGGGTTAGTGCCACCCGAAGCTGATGTGGCCGTCAGGGGCCTACCACCACGTGGCGCGGACTTGAGTTGCACAGGGTTAGTGCCACCCGAAGATGATGTGGCCGTCAGGGGCCTACTACCACGTGGCGCGGACTTGAGTTGCACAGGGTTAGTGCCACCCGAAGCTGATGTGACCATCAGGGGCCTACCACCACGTGGCGCGGAGTTGAGTTGCACAGGGTTAGTCGCACCCTAAGTTGTATGGCCGTCAGCGGCCTACCACCACGTGGCGCTGACTTGCGTTGCACAGGGTTAGCGGCACCAAAAGCTGATGTGGTCTCCGCCATTGATGACTCAGGACTCAGCGACATGTGTGGGATCTGCTGGGCCGCGGAGTGGGTCCACATAATGTGCACCAAGCCATGGTGGCGGGTTCGGGCCCTGGAGCTTTCACGGGCACGTGGAGTGCCCACTGGTAGACACTCCGGTGGCAGCAGGTAATTATTTGGTCATGGATGCGCAGGGGCGGCAGTGTCTCTCTCTCTCTCTTTCTCTCTCTCACTTCCCTCTCTTCACTCTCACTCTCTTCCTTCCTTTCCTTCTATCTCTCTCACTCTCTCTCCCTTCTCCCTTTCTCACTCCCTTTCTTTCCCTCTCTTTTTCTCTCTGGCTTTTTTTTCCTTCTCTCTTTCTCTGTGTCTCACTCCTTTGATATGCGCATTACACACGTCCTTATTTTGTGCTTTATTTTCCAGGCTGTGTCGTCGACATTCATGGACCCGACAGGAGTCTTCCGCCTTGTTGTTTTGTGTTAAGTTTGTTAAATTTAGTTTATCCTCTATATGTACATAAATGGAAAAATAAAGTTTGGGAAAAAAAAAAAATTTCAATAAAGTTTTTGGTTGTTACTTAAGTGCTGTGTGACTCTTTCTCATTCTTATTACTGTTATTTGGTGGTGTCCACCATGGTGTTAAATTTTGGGGCAGTTATCACGGGAATACTGGTGATGTCTGCAGTTTGCACCAGCTTCTGAATAGTGTGTTAGATTTATCTCAACTTTAGTTGCATTAAAGTGCTGATAATGAGATGCAGAGTAGGCGTTCCCGTGCAAAAACACACGAGGTGCACCTTTGCGATTTATTCAAAATGCTAAAATCCTGTATTGAATTGCACTGTGGTAGTGGGTGCATTTACAGTGTACACACAAAATCAATGAAGAAATCTCATTGTATTTATATTGATTGGGAATAGTGGGTCAGGTGCTGAATCTTGACGGGATACACTGCCCAGTTCGTTTATTTTTCTGTACACGAAAAAACCACATCACAACTTTCACAACGAAAGGCAAAAACTGCGATGCAAAACAAATTCCGGCGATAAGCCGCGTTAGCACCAGGGATTTTACACCTGCTTTCTGCTGGTGTTAAGCAGGACGACTACCTGCAGCATGAAACGGAACACAGCCAAGAGCCACACCGGAACACCCACAGGTGCCATAGAGTCAATGAGCATGATACACGGATACCCATGAGGGCCACAACACTAATCGCAACAACCCCAGGACCGCCAATGCCCCCCGAACCCACATCTGAGCAAGTGTGTCCGTGTGGTCATTGTGTTAGCATGATGGGCACGGGCCCTGCAACATCACAGTGTGCTGTCTTCAGCGGACGTTACCATTTCACCTCAGCGTTGGCAGTGAGCCTGGACATGTAGCTACGCACGCATCCTCCTGCATGCACAAGCGATGTGTGCTGGTCCGGCATACACAGGTCAGCGCAGGGGTGTGCCTATCCGGCAAGGGGAACGGGGTGTCTCGGACATGTCCGTGTGCAAGAAGTGCGGTAAGTGTGTCTCTGTGTTCTGGTGTGGCCGCCACAAGGGCCGCACCAGTCGATCTTGTAAAGTGGCATGCACCACCTCCAAACGGCAGTGTCACAGTGTGATTGGAATGCCGCAGGACATGCGCGAATAGGCATTACAATGGTGTGCCGTAGGAGTGCATGGGATACAACAGCGCAGTGCACAAAAGTGTGGGGGCTCATGGGAGGGAGGAGCAGCTGTTTGGCAACGTAACACACAGTGAACCCGCCCATGTGCCACGTGCTGGGCATCTCATCCATGATGACCAGGGTCGCAGACATCCCACAACACCCACGACCGGCCTTTGTACACATCCTGTATGAATGCAGCTGGAGAAGTTACTGTAGGGATGAAAGGTTCTTTGTCTGAGCTATCTTGCGCTAACACATCTGCTGCTCCGAGAAGGAACTTGCAAGTGGCCAGCCCCCCCTGACAGATACAATAATATTTGCATCCATCTCCCACACTACGCACTGCCCGATTTGAGAACGAGTACACATCCCACACTCAAAAGTCCTTCGTCGTAGTTAGCGTGCGTGAAATGGCCTTCACACGTACTCCCACCACACCCCTGCCCTGCACCCATTGCACACAGACCCGGCTCATTGCACCAAGCTGTGCCATTTCATCCACAAGACTGGCACACGGCAAGCCAGTGCAGCTACAAGCAGAGCCACTGACGCAATGGCAGGGCATCCCGAACACATGGTCGACTCCATTCACGTCCACCTATACCTTCCACGTCTGCTGCATGTCCTGGGTGCACTGCCTTGGGCAGTGCTGCAGATCACTTACCGGCTGAGCTTCCGCATTGCGGACGTCACCTGCGTTCAACCTGTATTGCAATGTCGCACGTGCCTATCCGAGTGCTGCATGGACGTGTGCCTCTCCAACGTGTGCGTAGCTGACATGGATTATGACGGGTGTGTGCGCCCCCTGTTGGCACACGACCAGGAGTGTCATGGTGATGCCCGTTTATGGCATGCATGGATGTTTGGCATGCATGTTGGGAACTGGGCCTGGGAGATTGCACGTGTCGTAGTATGCAGTGAGAAAATTGACCCACTTCCCGATTCTGCTTTGGTGCACATTGGGTACAGTGGTTGGAGTCAGCACATCTGTCCCGGTCAGCTGATGAATTATATCGACGACATGTCAAATATTGTGGCCAACCATCACTCATTAGAGATAGTGGCTTACGCAGCTGCACTCGCGTTCATGGACCAGTGACAAGGTACCTGCAACCACGACTCGATATGCCACATTGCACGTGTCCCGCCGCATCATTGAACGTTGTGCATCTGGTCATATGTCCCAAGACGACAGTGGACATGGCTGCATTGGTGTCGACTCATGCCCGAGGCGCGGACAACCAACGCTGCTTGACACTGACGTGTGTTGGTGATGGACTACCCCGAGGTGAACATGGACTTTTTCCTACGTTCCTTATTCAGGCATGCTGCTGCATTTGTCTGCATATCGTGGCACTACTCTTGGCCGTACTGACACGCACTTTTTTTAATAAAGTTTCCACATTTTCACTTGTCTCCAAATGTGTTGTGTCTTCATTTGTATGCCAATGTGTGTGTCACAGACTCTCTGGCTGCCTGCCACATGTGAATTGCTACCCCATCCAGACTGTGGGTTTGTACTTATGCGTTCTCATGTGCCTGTTTCGTACTGACGCTTTTGGACGTTTATCCACCACAGGCGAGTGTATTTGTGTCCTGTGTTAGATTGTGCGAATGTTTGTGTTTGGACAACATTGTGTTGGATGTTGGTGTGCTCTGCTTCCTATGTGTGTGTGCTGCATTCTGTGTGAGATGTCCCTTCATCTGAGGTATTGTTCACCCTTCTCCCTTTCAGGCAGTGTGGTTTTCACTTCTGTGCTTGTTCAGTGGTGTGATGTTGGCGGGTTGTGTGACTTGTGCTCCTTGTTGGTGTGTTTCATTTTAGCCATGGTTTGTCTGTAGTTGTGCTGTACTTAATTGTGCATGTGTGCCATTGTGCCCATCTCCCCCGTCCCCCCACTCCCTGCTTGTTCCTCTTCCTGGTGCTGTTGTGTCTGTAATTTTGTTACTCCACACATAAATACATGTAAAGAACAAATTAGAATAGTTCCTTGATTCTTTTAGATTGCAAAACTTCTCTCTATTGGTTATTTTTGAATTTTCCATATAAACAGTTTTTTTAATATTCAAGGACACATAGAAGTCAGAAGTGCAACGTATTCTATCAACACACTTTCTAGAACATTCTACAACACGTGCAGGTTAAAAGTTCATCAATTTTTTAAACCTAACGATATTTTTTTGCAACATTTTCTCGAACATTTAACGGCACATGCAGGTTAAAAGTTCATGATTGTTTTAAGTTCGAACATTGCCTTCCAAATGCAAGTAGCAGGTGTGGTTGAGTTGACCAAATTTTATCCTATCATATGTACTCCACGTTTAAACTGCTTTTTCTTAACCAATCACAAAGATGCTTTTCCACAAAACGAATGTGCACCCTACTTTTAAAAAACAATGCTTTTCATCTCCCAATCAGTTATCGTTTTGAATGAGAAAAAAGTAGTTCCCCACCTTTAAACATATCTCTTATTCTACGAACGGACTGCATGAGCTACAGACATCTATCCATACTTCCCAGCCATACCTTCAAAATGCTAGTGTGGATCGTAGGACATAGCTATGTTTTCTGGTGCAAGAGGTATGCAGAACAGAGACGTATTGACTTAGACCTAGGTTTAAAAAATGTGGACATTAAATGGTTTGGACAGAGAGGATTGAAGTGGCACCAATTGTTGCCTTTGGTTAAAACCTGTTTCCATCTCCAACACCCTGACCTCATGATTGTGAACTGTGGTGGAAACGACCTAGGCACATTGACTGGTGTAGGTTTGGAAATGCTAATGAAAGACACCTTTCGACAATTGATGTTGCTTTTGCCTCAAACTGTCTTTGTATATTCCAATATATGCTAAAGACAGAAGTGGAAATGGTCAAACCAATTTTGTCCTCAGATTGAAAAATCTAGGAAGAATGTCAACAAAGCTGTGTCTGCATACCTCAGAGACCATAGAATGGGGTTGATCTACAACAACAACATACGTTTTGATATGGCTGATATCTACAGAAGTGATGGAGTACACTTCACAGATCAGGGAAATCGAGTTTTTCTGAATTACCTAAAGCTGTGCATCCGCACTTATATGTAGCTCCAACTAATAAACACAAGGGCTCTTTTTAGAGCCGCCTTCTATTCCCAATATCGGTTCGCAGAGTGACAGCTGCGATCCGGCTAGCACAGGGAGACCTGCGGGCCGTCGGGCAGGCTCGCAGAGGGAGAGCTGCGGCCCGTCAGCTCGGCTCGCACAGGGAGAGCTACGGGCCGTCGGCTCGCAAACGCACACCAGCGTGCTGGCTCGCAGAGGGAGAGCTCGGGTCTAACTCGCAAGGGGACACCAACGGGCCAACGGCCCTGCTAGCAGAGACACACCTATCACCTAACAGACTGGCTCGCACATGTACAGGTAGGGAGACGACGGCTCGCAGACGCAGACCTGCAAACTGACGGACTGGTACTGTTTTATGCTTTAGGGTAGTACAGTGGTGTTTGTGTACTGTAGGGGGTTCGTGCTGGAGGTAGCGTTTTAGGGTTTAAGGTAGTACAGTGGTGTTTGGGTAGTGTAAGAATCGTGCTGGAGGTAGTGTTTTAGAGTTTACGACAATGCAGTAATGTTTGGGTAGTGTAAGGTGTCATGCTGGGAGTACTGTTTTGGGGTTTAGGGTAGTGCAGTGGTGTTTGTGTAGTGTAGGGGGTCATGCTGGGAGTAGTGTTTTAGGGTTTACGGCAGTGCAGTGGTGTTTGGGTAGTGTAGGGGGTCATGCTGGGAGTAGTGTTTTAGGGTTTACGACAATGCAGTGGTGTTTGGGTAGTGTAGGGGGTTGTGCTGGGGGTAGTATTTTAGGGTTTAGGGTAGTGCAGTGGTGTTTGGGTAGTGTAGGGGATCGTGCTGGGGGTAGTGTTTTAGAGTTTTCGACAGTGCAGTGTTGTTTGGGTAGTGTAGGGGATCGTCCCGACAGACTGACTCACAGAGCTCCGAGCCGACGGACGGCCTTCTAAAGGCATAGCCGCGACCTGGTGATATGAAGAGAGGCAGCGTGAAAGGCATATCTCACACAAACACAGATGCCAGTGTTGCCTCGCAGAGGTAAAACTACGAACCCGATGGCTTCTACACGGAGAGATGCGAGCTGACGGAGTAAATCACAAAATGGCTGGCAACACTTCCTGGTTTCAACCATTCACAGCCAATAAGCCGCAAGCTGGTGCTTGTAACCCCTCAGCCAATCACATGTCAGAATTCTCAAATATCGATATCAGTAAAATTTGATATTTCTCAAAAACTACTGTACGGATTTACACCATTTAAACAAAAGCGTGCTTTCTGGACCATCACCTTTCTCCCTGCCACATTTGGCGTAATTCCGTTCAGCAGTTTCACCTGTAGTCTTCTGTAAAGTTTCATATGGAAATTGCATGCAGAAAACACGTTTTAGGACCCTCTTTTTTCTCAGCCCCTCCTACACCATTCACCCCCAAACTTTCAATATAAGAGCTAATCAAAAAAAGAGAAACTTTTTCGATAATTTCATAAAGATTCGTCAAACGATGCCAAACTTACAAGCACATAGAAGGCTCCAGAAGGGGGGCCGCGCAACCCCCTCCGAACATGAGTGAAGCCCTGGGGCTGCGCGGCCCCAGCGCACCCCCGCAACCCCTGCGAGCCCCTGCTATTATTTTTCAAGAAATACCCCCAAAACCTAGCCCACCCAAGGGTCTCATTAAAATGAAACGCGAGAACCCGCGACCCCAGCGCGAATGTTTGCCGATTTTTTTTAAATGATTTTTTGGGCCCTGGGGCTCCTTCTGGGACCCCCTGAGCAGGCCCTACTCTTGTTTTATACCTTTGTTTCTCTGTTTTCAGGTGACTCGCTTCTACCGAGCCACAAGATGGCTGCCAACACTTCCTGGTTTGGACTACTTACAGCCAATCACAGTGAAGCTCGCGCACGCGACTTAGGCTCCGCCCAGATATTGAAACTTTTATTTTTCTATTTTCTCAGCAACTACTGAACGGATTTACACCATATTTATAAAGGTCACTTTCTGACCCAAGCACTACCTTTCTGCCAAATTCTGAGTAGTTCCGTTCAGTAGTTTCGGCTGTAGCCTTGCACAAAGGTTCCTATGGGAAATTGATTTTTTGACTCTTACTTTTTGAATTTGTCAAAAACTACTGAACGGATTTATACCATTTAAAAAAAAGGTTGCTTTCTGAACCAAGCTCTACCTTTTTGCCAAATTTGGGGTAATTCCGTTCAGCAGTTCGGGCTGTAGCTCGTCGCAAAATTTCCTACGGAAATTAACATGGAGAAAACGAGTTTTGGGACCCCCCTTTTTTCTCAGCCCCCGCTTGACGAATCACCCCCAAACTTTCAGGATATGAGATGACCTGGATAGACGTTTTTTTTGGAGAATTTCAGGAAGATTCGTCAAACGACGCCAAAGTTATTAGCAAATCAAAAAATGCTTTTCCTATGGAAACTAGGTTCTAACTATAACTACCTACTGGCGACCGCCAGTAGGTAATATATATATTGATAGTATATATTTATATATATTTATTACATAGTGGTGCTCATCACTAGGTAGTTATAGTTAGGTCTGCTTTTCCATTTAAAGAAAAAAAATGTGTTTGCTAATAACTTTCGCCCCGTTTGATGAATCTTCACAAAATGTTACAAAAAAAAAGTTCATCCACCTCACCTCCTTCCTGTAAAGTTTCGGGGTGATTTGTCAAGCAGGGGCCGAGAAAAAAGTGGGCCCCAAACATAAAATCCCCATTCAATTTCCATAGACTTCTTTAGGCAGGGCTACATCAAAAACTGCTAAACGCAATTACACAAAATTCGGCAGGAAGCTAAATCTTGGTCTGCAGATTGTGCTTTTTGATAGTTGAGATAAATACGTTCAGCAGTTTTTGAGAAATTAAGGGTAAAATATGAGGAGAGGCCAGTCCATCCTCACACCCTACTATGCACACCCTTCATCTGAGAGAGGTTTGACAGGAGAGAGCAGTCTCTCCCCAAACACTACCATGCACACCTGTCATCTGAGAGAGAGGTCTCAAAAAAGAGGCCAGTCCATCCACGCACAGGATATATTCTTCAGTCATTCTACTATATATACATTCAAAGAATACATTTATTTCTTTTAATAAAACACAAGAAATTCGTTGAAAAAGCCAAAGGTTCAAATAATGGTATAGTTAGGAGTAATGAAAAGATCCGTTTTTCTTACAAATTTTTTTTTTTAAATTCACTGAAAAAGCAAAATGTTACAGTAACGTTATAGTTGGGTGAATTTCTCAGTGACAACATTAACATGTTAAACTAAAAAAATACAGAAATTCAGCAGTTATAGCTAGCACCGCTAACTATAACTTGCGCCCCAGCCATGCCCTGCTTATGACCTCACATATGACATCAGTCATGACACATTTTATGACCTCATTTATGACATCACTAATGTTACTCAGTTTTTAGTACAAAAGGTTAATGTTGTCACTGAGAAATTCACCTAACTATAACCTTTACTTTTTTGGCTTTTTTCACTGAATATTTAAGCCCATATATTATTGGGCTTGAGAAAACATAACGTGGAGCATTGGTCAATGAAGAGTGATGAAAGTAAAAAATCCTTTTCATAACAACTACTTCAAACAAAAGATTTTTATATGTAAATTGCAATTTGAGATTGTAGAAAAAGGTGAATATGATTCAGCATATATACAATTTTATGTGTAAAATAAAACAACATATAAAAGAAAAAAGACTATTGCGACGTGAAAGCAACCACTGTGAATACACGTATGCTGTTCAAAAAGGTTTGGGAAAATGGCACCCATTGTTTTGAGCAATGCTGCGGAATTGTCAGAAACGCGCCAAGTGGTAGCTGCAATATAGATTGATTTTGTAGATACCTCGGTAGTGTGGCTCCCTCCTATGAAACACATATGAAGGATTTTGCTGTAATATATATATATACATCGAAGAAGGCGTCTGCCGAAACGCGTCTGTGTGACCAGGAGACCGTTTAATAAAGTTACGGTACTTATCCCCGTGAGTGCTTTGCCTTATTCTGGGTACGATTACCCAAGAGGAGAGGAGAGGAGCGAAGATATATATATATATATATATATATATATATATATATATATATATATATATATATATATATATATATATATATATATGTATATATATATATATATTATCTACTGGCGGTCGCCAGTAGATAGTTATAGTTACAACCTATTATCCATAGGAAATCCGCGACATTCTATTTGAAATAACTCTTTTGCCGGTTGACGTATCTTCGCAAAATTTTCAAACTTTGTGGCCCGCTCCGGTCCGCTCCTTCCCTGAAAGTCTCGGGGAGATTCATCAAACGGGGGCCGAGAAAAAAGGGGGGTCCCAAAACGCGTTTTCCCCATGCATTTTCCCATAGGAAACTTTAGACAAGGCTACAGCCCGAACTGCTGAACGGAATTACACCAAATTTGGCAAAGAGGTAGTTCTTGGTTCAGAAAGAACCCTTTTGTTAAATGGTGTAAATCCGTTCAGTAGTTGCTGAGAAAATGAAAAGTAAAAAAGATAGTGATATCTATGGCCGAGTAGGGTCCGCGTACCCTCAGCGCACTCCTGCGCGCACAGTCCCGATCACGAGCTGCATGTTAATTGGCTGTCAGCTGGCTGTCAACATTCCGATTCAGGAAATGTTGGCAGCCATTTTGTCCCTCGGTAGAACCGAGGGACAGAAACAAGTGCGCAAAGCGCACAAAGGGGGCAGGGTAGAAACACCCTGACCCCCTAGGTTTGCTCAGGGGGTCCCACAAGGACCCCCTGGGCAAAAAATTTTTTTTTAAAAAAATCGGCAGGATGCGCTCAGGGTGCGCGAATCCTGCCGAAAAAAAAAAAAATCGAAGCACGGTCTCCCGCGCTTCGATTGTATTTTGCCCCCGGGTGGCCCAAGTCCCGGGGGCATGGTGGGGGGTTAATTTTATGTGTGGGGGCCTCAAGGGCCCCCAAGCCCCGGGGACCGCCACCCCCGGGGCTTTTTTAAATGGTGCGGGAGGGCTCTGAGCCCTCCGCAGCCCCGGGGACCACCACCTCCCCGGGGCTTTTTTAATTGAAAAACCTGTGTGGGGGGCTCCAGCCCCCACACGCCCGGGGACCACCACCTCCCCGGGGCACTAAACATTTAAATATGGGGGTCCGTTACGGACCCCAGAGCCCCGGGGACCACCACCTCCCCGGGGCTGTGACCTGAATGGGAGGGGGCCGCGCGGCCCCCCTCCTGGAGCCCTTGATGGCCCTGGGGACCACCACCCCCAGGGCCGGCTCCTGCAGTGTCCCGGGTGCCTACCCCGGGACACTGTAGTTTGCTATGGCAGGACGGGAGCCTCGCGGCTCCCGTCCTGCCATAGCAAACTGCTTTGGATATTGGAAGAGAGAGCAGGAAACCTGCTCTCTCTTCCAATATCCAAAGCACATTGCTTTCCACATGGGGAGCTGCATCTTAGCAGCTCCCCATGTGGAAAGCAATGCCGGCTCCCAAGGGACGCGGGAGCCGGCGGGACTGTGGGGGATTGGGGACCCCCCACAGTCCCCAACGGAGAAGGGCCAGCCCCGGGGGATGGGGTCCCCGGGGCAAGTAGTGGCCGGGAGGGGGCCACGCGGCCCCCTCCCCAAAAAATAAAAATAATTACATTTAAAAAAACGGAAAGGCCGGCCCCGGGGATGGGGTCCCCGGGGCCTTAAATGGCCTGAGGAGGGGGCCACGCAGCCCCCTCCAAAGAACAAAAAAAAAATCGAGGCCATGCCCCGGGGATGGGGTCCCCGGGGCCAATACAGGCCCAGGGAAGGGGGCCACGCGGCCCCCTTCCCCGTTTTTTTATTTTATTTTAATTACAAAAAAAGGGTAAGGCCCTGGGGGATGGGGTCCCCAGGGCCCAAAAACATGAAAAAGGAAGGGGGGCCACACAAAAAACAAACAAAAACAAAAAAAACGATCGGGCCTGCAGGCCCCGCCCCCTTCCTTCACCACTCTGCAAACGCGCCCCTGGCGCGTTTGCAGAAGGGGAACGATTCCCCTTGAATACTGTGGGTCCCTGGGGGCCAACTAGCCCACCAGGAACCTCCAGTATGCGCCAGGGGCTGCCTTGCAGAGAGGTGTACAGAGGCCACACCCCTTTTACACCTCTCTGCAACGCAGCTCTGTGGCGCTTTTTGGAGGTATATGGTGGGCTAGTTGGACTCCGGGACCCTCAGGATTCAAGGGGACTTAATCCCAACTTAAAACGCGCCACGGGCGCGTTTGCACAGTGGTGAAGGGAGGGCGGGGCTTCAGGTGACATGTGTGCAAACAGGCCCCGTGGCGCGTTTTAAGATGGGGAATTAAATCCCCTTCAATCCTGAGGGTCCCTGGGGGCCAACTAGCCCAACAGGTACATCCAGAAAGCGCCACAGAGCTGCGTTGCAGAGAGGTGTAAAAAGGGGTGTGGCCTCTCTACACGTCTCTGCAACGCAGCCCCCTGGCGCATATTGGAGGTTCCTGGTGGGCTAGTTGGCCCCTAGGGACCCTCAGGATTCAAGGGGACTTAATCCCCCAACTTAAAACGTGCCACGGGGCGCGTTTGCACAGATGTCACCTCAGGCCCCGCCCCCTCCCTTCACCATTGTGCAAATATTCTTCTAAAATCATCCGAAATACGAATTCCGATTTACTCACCTGTTATAAGGAGAGACCTCAGTGCTGCATCTTTCAGCCCAGTACTGGTCCTGAAAAGTAATTTTAACCGTACTTACCAGTAACTTGAATTTCCTTCCATAGGATATCATTGCCTGCTTTTTGCTGAAAAAGTTTCTAAGTGTTGATTTTGAAACATACAAATATTCCTCTAAAATCAGCCGAAATACGAATTCCGATTTACTCACCTGTTATAAGGAGAGACCTCAGTGCTGTATCTTTCAGCCCAGTACTGGTCCTGAAAAGTAATTTTAACCGTACTTACCAGTAACTTGAATTTCCTTCCATAGGATATCATTGCCTGCTTTTTGCTGAAAAAGTTTCTAAGTGTTGATTTTTGAAACATACAAATATTCCTCTAAAATCAGCCGAAATACGAATTCCGATTTACTCACCTGTTATCAGGAGAGACCTCAGTGCTGTATCTTTCAGCCCAGTACTGGTCCTAAAAAGTAATTTTAACCGTACTTACCAGTAACTTGAATTTCCTTCCATAGGCTAACATTGACTGGTTTCACTTGGAAATTCTTCTAAGTGTGGAGTTTTGGAACTTTAAAATATTCATCTAAAATCAGCCGAAATACGAATTCCGATTTACTCACCTGTTATAAGGAGAGACCTCAGTGCTGCATCTTTCAGCCCAGTACTGGTCCTGAAAAGTAATTTTAACCGTACTTACCAGTAACTTGAATTTCCTTCCATAGGATATCATTGCCTGCTTTTTGCTGAAAAAGTTTCTAAGTGTTGATTTTTGAAACATACAAATATTCCTCTAAAATCAGCCGAAATACGAATTCCGATTTACTCACCTGTTATAAGGAGAGACCTCAGTGCTGTATCTTTCAGCCCAGTACTGGTCCTGAAAAGTAATTTTAACCGTACTTACCAGTAACTTGAATTTCCTTCCATAGGATATCATTGCCTGCTTTTTGCTGAAAAAGTTTCTAAGTGTTGATTTTTGAAACATACAAATATTCCTCTAAAATCAGCCGAAATACGAATTCCGATTTACTCACCTGTTATCAGGAGAGACCTCAGTGCTGTATCTTTCAGCCCAGTACTGGTCCTAAAAGTAATTTTAACCGTACTTACCAGTAACTTGAATTTCCTTCCATAGGCTAACATTGACTGGTTTCACTTGGAAATTCTTCTAAGTGTGGAGTTTTGGAACTTTAAAATATTCATCTAAAATCAGCCGAAATACGAATTCCGATTTACTCACCTGTTATCAGGAGAGACCTCAGTGCTGCATCTTTCAGCCCAGTACTAATCCTGAAAAGTAATTTTAACCGTACTTACCAGTAACTTGAATTTCCTTGCATAGGATATCATTGCCTGCTTTTTGCTGAAAAAGTTTCTAAGTGTTGATTTTTGAAACATACAAATATTCCTCTAAAATCAGCTGAAATCCGAATTCCGACTTACTCACCTGTTATCAGGAGAAAACCCAGTGCTGCACCTTTTAGCCCAGCACTGACCCTGAAAAGTAATTCTAACCGTACTTACCAGTAACTTGAATTTCCTTCCATAGGCTAACATTGACTGGTTTCACTTGGAAATTCTTCTAAGTGTGGAGTTTTGGAACTTTAAAATATTCCTCTAAAATCAGCCGAAATACGAATTCCGATTTACTCACCTGTTATCAGGAGAGAACCCAGTGCTGCATCTTTTAGCCCAGCACTGACCCTGAAAAGTAATTTTAACCGTACTTACCAGTAACTTATATTTTCTTCCATAGGAATCCATTGTCTGGTTTTCAGCAAAAAGTTTCAAAGTGTTGATTTTTATAAACTACAAATATTTCTTAAAAATCACCTGTATGACTTAAACGCATTCTTTCAACTGTTTACAGGAGATGCACCAGTGCTGGATCCAGGATCCAACACTGAGTAAGAAAAAGTAACGATAACAGTTTTTACCTGCAAGTGAATTTCCTTCCATAGGATAACATTGGTGACTATATGAGAAAAAGTTTCTAAGTGTCAACTTTTAAAATACAATAATATTCCTTAAAAATCAGTACTGTAACCAAAACGCTTTACTCAACTGTTTACAGGAGATGTCCCAGGACTGAATCTAGGATCCAGTCCTGTGGTTAGAAAAGTAATCCATAAAGTAACTAATTGCATTTAACTAGAAATTCACATTGAGCTGAATGTTGCATTGTGTTTGAAAATGTGTTGCCCATTGCAACAACTGTAACTACTGTACTTAAAAGTCTATTGCCTATGTGCAAAGTATTTAAACTAAAGTAATTCATTCTGAGAAAGTATTTTTTGTAATGTAATGTATAATGTAATTACAATGTAATTTAAAAAATAAAATATGTAAAAAAAAATTGTTTCTAAAAATGTAGTAAATTAGTATGAAAAAATTAATATAACAATTAATACATTTAAAAATTGTCATTTACAAAACCTTTGAAATTCACTGAAAAAACCATAGGTTTCAGGCATGTTATAGTTAGAAATTAGCATTTAAAAAACCTTTGAAATTCACTGAAAAAACCATAGGTTTCAGACACGTTATAGTTACAAATTAGCATTTAAAAAACCTTTGAAATTCACTGAAAAAACCATAGGTTTTAGGGACAGTTATAGTTACTTGGACATTGCACTCATACAAAACCCGTGAAATTCCCCGTTATAGTTAGTTCAGCTAACTATAACTCGCGCCCCGCAATGCACTGCTGATGACGTCACATATTACATCACTCATGACATGGTCAGTGACATCACTGATGACATCACTGATGACATCTCAAATGACATCACTGATGACATCATCCACGTGATAATCTGATGCACCTCCTCACACCCTAATATAACCTTTGATACACCCACTCTAAATTACAGACTGCCATTCGCAAAACCATAGACACTCCAACACCAATAACTACATACCCACTCACTGATTCTTAGGTCTACACACACACATCCACTCACTCACCCGTACAGTCACTCATACTTATGGTCACTCAGTACAGGACTATCATATGCACTCTTACTCCTATATAGACACTCAAACACCGCCACTCATCCATAGAGGTACTCACACACCTAGTCAGTCATGCAAATAATTAAACACACTGCCATTTACTCACCTATATAGTTATACACACACCAGCTCACTTAATCATACAAATACTAGCACATTGTTACGCTCTTATACAATCACTGATACAAGCACACACTCATCCATACAGCCACTCTCACAATAACACACTCTCACTTATAGCCATTTAAATACTCTAACACACATATATACTGCCTTTCACATATGTAGTTACACACACATGTACCACTGGGACATACATTCACTCACTAACACACTGTTACACACACTTACCCACCCATACAGTCTATCACAGATGCACTCTTGAAACCATCCACTTAGTGAATCACCCACTCACACATCTATGCACAGTCGCACACACCCCATCCACACAAACACTCAGGCACCCATACAGATACTCAGACAACAAATCAATAACTCTTATAGACACTCATGTTGCTGTTCACAAACCCATGCAGCCACTTACACAGCAACAGACAGATACAGACATTCACCCAGTTTAGTCACTAACCCATGCATTCAGTAAGATACGTTTAATCACTCACTTATAGAATTAGTCACGCACCTACTAAATCATCCATACACACACTTATACACCCACTCATTCTTTAATACGCCTTTCCCTATATATATTAAAAATATTTAAACTTTACAGAAACACACAGTCACTGGATGATGTCATCAGTGATGTCATCAGTGATGTCACTGACCATGTCATGAGTGATGTAATATGTAACGTCAACAGCAGTGCATTGCGGGGGCGCGAGTTATAGTTAGCTGAACTAACTATAACGGGGGAATTTCACGGGTTTTGTACGAGTGCAATGTCCAAGTAACTATAACTGTCCCTAAAACCTATGGTTTTTTCAGTGAATTTCAAAGGTTTTTTAAATGCTAATTTGTAACTATAACGTGTCTGAAACCTATGGTTTTTTCAGTGAATATATATATATATAGGACCAACGTTACCCATATGGATATGGATGTGAACAAGGCAGTGGAGACTGCCAAAACGCATCATGCCATTGTGAAAAATAACATAAAAAATGCTTACAGAAAGGATTCAGCAAAAATAATAATTGATGGACAGAATGCAGAACAATGTCATACATTCACCCCAGTACAGAGATCTGGGCCTAAATCCATCGTTTTTTCCTCACCATGCCATTCCAGTTTGAAACCAGCCATATGCAGATCAGTCTTGACCCTGTGCCCAATGGGAACAGTCCAGCCCGAACTGCCAGGCCAGGTCCTCCCTGGACTGGAACCAAGCATCCTAGGACCGGTTTCCGATTTACATATGGCTGGGTCCAAGTTGGGGTGGTGTGGTAAACAAAAGAATGATGGATTAAACCCAGATCCTTGGGACTGGGGGTGAATGTTTGCATTGTCCAGCATTCCGTCCATCAATTGTTTCTTTTGCATATGTCGCCCTAAGTGGGAAGGGTGTGCCCAGGCATGGGTCCCGTGCTCACTAAACCACTGGATTCAAGCTAGCCTGGCTGATGAAGGGTGATGCCCTGAAACCGGTCCCAGGATGCTTGTTTTCAGTCCAGGGGGGACCAGGCTTGGCAGTTCGGGCTTGACTGTTCCCATAAGGAACAGGGTTAAGACTGATTTGCATATGGCAGGGTCCAAACTGGGGTGGTGTGGTGAGGAAAAGAATGATGGATTAAACCCAGATCCTTGGGACTGGGAGTGAATGTTTGCATTGTCCAGCATTCCGTCCATCAATTGTTTCTTTTGCATATGTCGCCCTAAGCGGGAAGGGTATGCCCAGACGTGGGTCCCGTGCTCACTAAACCACTGGATTCAAGCTAGCCTGGCTGATGAAGGGTGATGCCCTGAAACCGGTCCCAGGATGCTTGTATCCGGTCCAGGGGGGACCTGGCTTGGCAGTTCGGGCAGGACTATTCCGATAAGGAAAAGGGTCAAGACTGATTTGCATATGACTGGGTCCAAACTGGGGTGGTGAGCAAAAAAATGATGGATTAAAGCCAAATCCTTGGGACTGGGGTTGAATGTTTGCATTGTCCAGCATTCCGTCCATCTATTGTTTCTTTTGCATACAGAAAGGATTCTAGCAGTGTCGGTGACTGTTTGGAAGTGGGAGCAGGAGGTCAGGAGGTGGAGTAATATATATAGATATATATATATATATATATATATATATATATATATATATATATATATATATATATACACATGTTTATATTACCTTATGGCAGTTGCAAGTAAGTAGCTATAGTTAGGATGAACTTTCCCCATATGCAAAGTGTTTTTTATATTGCTACTAACTTTGGCATTGTTTGTCGAATCTTCATTAAATTTTCAAAACCAGCTTGCCACTCAGTTCAGTTACTGTCTGGAAAGTTTTAGGGTGATTCGTCAAGCAAGGGGTGAGAAAAAGGCGGGGCCATGTGTGGCAATGGCTTGGGTTGGCTGCATGTGAGGGGGTTGGCTGCAGGGCTGCCTAAAAGCCGAATGCAGGGGTCATTGTATTAACATGCGGTAAATACAAATTACTTTACATTAAAAAATCCATCAAAAAAACAAAGGTTACAGGGATATTATAGTTAGGGTAATGTTTTACCATAGAAATTCAGCAGTTATAATAATACTTATATTCAATTCAATTCAAAATACTTTATTTCGATCAATTGAACATAAAAGTGCAGATGCAATAAAACCAAACAATATATAATAATAACCACCATTAT
The DNA here is from genome assembly GCA_963921515.1 of Calotriton arnoldi. Lineage (NCBI taxonomy): Eukaryota > Metazoa > Chordata > Amphibia > Caudata > Salamandridae > Calotriton > Calotriton arnoldi. Next base: position 423,781 of record CAWUFW010004401.1, on the reverse strand, counting down.
AGGTGCACATTCACATATCCAAGGAATATCCTTGGGTGCGTATTATAATGGCCACCAAGATTGAGATGACCTTACAGCATCATAGACCCACAGTCCTAGAAGTTAGGCCAGATAAGGTGCACCATGCTAAATGTCTATTCTGTGCCTATCTAGGAGAGCCTTACTCATGGGGCTGATTGTGTGGTATTTACACTGTTTACTGCCTGATATTTCAAAATGGTTTGTAGGCCATAGATAACTCCTCTAATATTATAAGATTTATTGTCTGAATTTAAAATTAGAAAAGATAGGGGATTAATCTATGGGTGGCCCCCTTTGTCAGACAATGCACTTCACAACCCAAAATCAAGTAGCAGTGGTTTTATAGCCTCGTTTTCAATACTATTTATGTACACCTATGCCATAAAAACATAATATACCTTCAAATAAAAGTAAGTACTTAAAACCAGATATTCAATGTTCCCTCAATAAAATAGATAAAGATCCTAATTACAGTTGTATTCAATTAAATCAGACAGTATCTTTTTACCTTTGACAAAACGTCATCTACAGTTATATTTTACCATTGCAGGGTCCAAATGGTCTCCTATCTCCTCAACATGTAAAACTTGCCCGTTTGAGATGCCTTACCCCTATTAGAACAAGTGAACCCATAATGCATTCTGGCTTGAACCCTCCTGGGAAGGGACAGCTGTTTCGCTTGGATAGAAGTGCTAAGATCTCAGAGGATACTTGTGCGCAGCTAGGATCCAGTGGGATATGATGCTTGGGTAAAGGTGTAGGACTTTCGACCATTAACTTATTTTTAAGCATTCCAACTGTTCACCTCGATTCTCTGGGTAGAATACCTGAACCCTCCCCAAGTACCCTAAACAAACCCCACAGCATACAGTGGTTAGTCTTGTGTCTGGGCAGTAAGGCCCAGGAGTGACCTGCGCGCACACCACATGGAAAACAGTAATCTCAAGACTGCAAATACGATCAGTTGTTGGGCGTCGTATTTCAGGAGCCTAAATGCTTCTGCACAATGGGCAGTCCCAAAATTTCTGCACAGCTGTATCAGCCATCTTAGTCTAGCTTTTTTATATCCAGGGCAGAAGAAAAATACATGAAGTTCGGTTTCCTCATCATTTCCAAATGCCGGGGACCCTAGAGGAATAGAGCCTGCCCATTTGTTGGAAAATGAGTGCAGGGGGAGTGACCCATGCCTGAATTGAACATACAATTTCCTTGCTAGGGCTGGCTGCATTTCATCTAGGAAAGACTCCATGTTGTAATGATCTTTAATTCTGATTAAGTATACTGTTAGAGATGCTAATGCCAAGCTCCCATGCAGGAGAGCAAGCTTTCCTCCCTTGAAGCTCCTGCCAAGTCCCTTCCTAGACCTTGCGGGACATGACACTTCTGGGTCACTCCACATGCTCGCTCTTCCTATGCTAAGGAGTGTGTCCCTTATGTATATAAGCCAGGGAAATTTACCTGCCCCAGAGACCTATTACCTCTTTTAATTCAGACTTATATGCAACCAGTTCCGGAGTCGCCCATATACGCCTCCAGAAGGTTTGTGGTCTGAGTCCTATTTCTTCTGCGATCAGTCTATTGTAGAGTAATGAGTTGGGGTGCTAGAGGGGAGCACAAGTAGCTGCCTAAAAAAATTATTTTCAATCTTGGTTATGTTTTTCATATCCAGTGCCCCCAAAGTTCAGCCCCATATATGGTGGCACCCCTGGCTTGCACTTTGTAGATCTCGGCAATGGGACTGATGCGTTTACAGAAGGAGTTCCTAGGAAATTTGGCCAGCCCCCCTGTTGTCTTTGCTACTTTGAGGCTCGTTTTGTCTATTTGTGTTGTCTATTCCATTTTTTCTGTTAAGGTAACCCCTAAACATTCAAATACGGATACCCTCACAAGTGGGGTGCTTTTCAGTCAAGGATTAGGGCGTGTAGTGTTTACTGGGTTGAAGACCATATATTTGGTCTTCTGGATGTTAATCTCCAGCCCTCTATTACTGCAGAAAGCACCAAAGCTAGCAAGAATCTTTTGAATGCCCATTGGTGATTTGGAGGGTGTCATCAGCAAACATCATTGCCGGTACTTTAATCAACGTGTCTACCAGTGCATTAATGTATAAACAAAACAGTGTGGGGGCTAACATGCATCCTTGTCTAACTCCTCTGTCGACAACAAGAGGTGTGGTGAGTTCACCTTGTTTTCCATATCAAATTTGGGCAAAGTTTCCTTCATGCAGTCTTCTAATCATATGGCAGAGATATATGGGGACCCCATTGTCATTTGGCACAGACCACAACTTGTCCCTGGCTACCAGGTTGAATGCAGTTTGTTAAATTTACAAATATTAAATAGAGACTACCTCCCTCTAAGATCACAGTTTTCCAGTGTAGGAGCTAGAGCCTGAAGATTTCATCTACAGTAGAGGTTTTTTGCCTAAATCCAGCTTGGAACTGACTCAGGATATTGTGTTCCTCTATCCAGTCCTGAAGGTATGCCAATACTACCAGGGCAAAGACCTTCTGCATTACATCGATAAAACTGATGGGTCTGTAGTTGGCTGGTAGAAGTGGGGAACCCTTCTTAAAGACTGAGAGAATTTCAGCTCCAGCCCAAGTTTTGGGGATTTTCATTTCTACACAGCACCTCCTTAAATAGTGCTCACACATATGTCCCCCAGATTGTTGGTTCAGAGCGAAAAAGATCCCCCAGTATTTCATCTAGTCCCGGTGCTTTTTGTGGAACTATTTTATTTATGGCACTTAATAGTTATAGTTACTTATGATAACTAGAACTATACCTGCTGAATGTCCATGGTTTTGTGTGTGTAAAATCTGAACCTTACTGTAATGTCCCTGTAACCTTTGTTTTTTTCAGTGAGTTATATATGTCTATATAGCTCCCAGCTTTCATGCGTGGAGCGTAGTTGTGGCAGCATACTATGGGGCAAATTCTCAAGGACTTATCGCCGAGTTAGCAGCACTTTATCGCAGCCAAAGTGGTGATAAATTCATCGCACCATTCACAAGCTGGTGCTAACAGCCGATATCACCAGTTTTCCTGCGATAGGAGCCGCAAAAAACATCGCCACGGATGACACCGGCAACTAACGCTAATGAGATGCAGAGTAGGCGTTCCCGTGCAAAAACCCGTGGAAACACCACTTCGCAACATTCCCAACGACCAGCCAGATCGGCGATAAGACCACAAAACATGCGATAAGGCGCGTTAGCAGCAGGGATTTAACACCTGCTCCTACCTGGTGTTAAGTCGGACGACAACCTGCACCATGAAAGGGAGCCCAGCCCACAGCCACACCTGAAGAGCAACAGATGCCATGGAGCCACTGATCATGCAGCTCGGACCCCCAAGAGGGCCACAACACCCACCGCCACCACACCCAGGACCCCCACTGCCCCCGGACCCCCCTGGACTACCACACCGGCAGTGGGGTATGAGACGTGCTAGGCCCCCTTGATTGGCAGGGTCACATGTCCTGTGATGCCTGTGCTGGATGGGTGTGGTGTGGGTCTGAACGAGCCCTCAGGGAGTGGCTGTGGCATGCTGATGACTAGACAGTAATCAGCAGATCACTACAGGGACGATCTTGGACATTTAGCGTTGTCCCCCCCCCTGTAAGCGTAAGCGGAGTGGACTGGCCTGGCGTATGGCAGGGCAGCGTAGGGGTGGGAAAAATGACCCCGGGGCTCTGGGCTTGCCCCAGTTCTGGGCTGGACATGGAAGTAACTGATGCGTGTGTCCCTGTTGTGTTGACTACGCCACCCGGACCGCAATCGGCACTGTTGCACCCTGTCACTCAAGTTCCACGACATGACCAACATGGACGTCAGGGGGAATCTCTCACCCTACATTCAACCATACTCACATACGTGAATGATCAAAGGCATGACACATCTGTGCGATTCTGAATGTTTAATTCACATCCAGTGTAGTGTTGCAGCTGGAGCAGTACAGGGCCATGCAAACCCCACTTCACATTATTGGCCCGTGGAGGGCCAGCCAGAGTCCTTCAGGGAATGACAAGTACATCGGAAGGGGAAGAGTTCAGTCCGCAGTCTGATCGCTGTGTCATTGGTAACCAAACAGGAGATGGCAGTCCATGTCGAGGTCCAAGGTGAGTGTCGTAGAGTGCATCAGGGGACAGTGGAAGGTGATGATGCAAAGGGCAGGACCAAGCCGAAACCCGCCATCTTGCGGAGATGAATGCTACTGCCTCCTCCTCACCAGTAAGGTTGGTTCACCCGCTTCTTCGTCCTCTGATGGCACATGTGCCTCACACGTGGGTGGTGGTGGATTGCCTGCTGCACTGTGAGGCACTGACACATCAGGGGGCACAGATGTGGATGAAGAAGCTGCATCAGCACTCATCTGAGCAAGGCCTTGAGGCAGCAATGCCATGACGATGTGCTGCAGGGCATTGAAGGCCCCAGCCACATCCCGCTGGTGTGCAGCCATGGCAGCCATCCTGTCCGCCGTCATCCGCACCATGGTCTCCATGAGCCCCCGCATCTGTCCCAACTCCCGGCAGACATCGCTGGAGCCACCCTGACTGGACAGTTGTTCTTGTCTCAGTATCATGACTCCAGCGATGTCAGCCATGGATCGCTGGAGAGCATGGAGCAGACTGTGGGTGTCCTTTAGGGACTGGAAGTGGTCCCTGATGGGAATCAGACACCCATGTATGGCATCAAGTCTGGCTGCCATGCGGTCGAACCCCACCCGCACCTGATCAGCCACCTTCTCCTGGCACTCCAACACACGGCGTTGGAAGGCCATGTGTTGGTCGTGGGGGTCCTGGGAGTCGGCCATGGTGTTAGGTGCTTCCTGCTGTGTGGTCTGTGCAGGGGATGGGGTTTCCACGATGCAGCTGGGCTGCCCTGCTCCTGAGAGTGGGGTCCTCAGGGTGTTCATGAGCTGTTGGAGGGCATCGGGTCGATGCTGGTGTGGTCCTCTTTGTCATCAGTGAAGAGCTGTTGGGCGGGCTCTGCAGGAGGTGTTGGTTCTCCCTCTGCAATGTGAAGGGTAGATGCAGTTTAACATTGTATTCACATGTATGTTGACGCATTGTACAAATTTACATTCAGACTGCATGACAATGTACATTGTGATAGTTTGGGAGGAGCTGGCTATTTTATGCGGGACAGTGGACATTTCGACAACATCACGGATGTGTGTTTGTACTAGTACATTTTCATATCACGTTTCCCTGCTATGCCAGTTGTGAGTGGCCAGTTTCTACACACAAGCGGCACCACTTGGGTCCTCTGTTCTGTTGTGAACGTGTTGCAGTTCATGGCACATTGTTGTCAATGTTGATGTGCTCTGCATATTATGTGTGTGTGCTGCATTTTGGGGGAGTCGCCCGTGCAGCTCTGATGTGGCTGGCCCTTATCCCTTTCAGGCGGTGTGCCTTGACTTCTGTGCTTCTGCAGTGCTGAGATGTTGCATACTTGGGTAGATTGGGCTCTTGGTGGTAGTTGGGACTGGGGGGCATGGTTTGTCCGCAGGTGTGTTGTTCAGGTCAGGCGTTGTTTGGGCAGGTGGATGTGTCAGAGTTTGACCTGCTCCTTTACGGCTATGGTCCACACTCAGCCACCTCAGTGTTGTGGCATGCAACATGTCATGATATATTGACTGCAGCCATGCTATTCGTCATGCAGTGTCACTTCCATTGTCAGTGTGGCTCACTGACACGCCGCTTTGCTGGGTTCGGCACATGTGCATGGGTTTGTTGTGAGATCAGTGATGTGTGGGGAGTGCCCCCTCTGTGCACATTATGGACGGAGGCCCACTTGCTGTTTCTATGTGTGCTGCAGTATGCCAAGGAGCTCAGGGGCATGACCCAGAGTCATTGTGAGTGTGCAGTGCGCTATTCTTGATTGTGCATGTGTGCCATTGTGCCCATCTCTCCCCGTCCCCCCAGTCCCTGGTGGTTACTCACCCCGTTGCTGTTGTGTCCGGTCATGTCGAGCAGTGTCCGGTCCCCTAACTCCTGCCACCGTCTCCCCACTGATGACTGTGGAGACAATTTCCTCCATGTCATCCAGCTCCTCCTGTGGCGCTGGACTCCACCTCCGGTCTGCATTGCTGCCTTCTGGTTGTTGGCAAGTTTATGCTTGGTCTTGCGCTTGACATCATTCCAGCGCCTCTTGAGCTCTTCCATTGTCCTCCTCAGCACTCCTACTGCAACACCTTGTCCAGGATGGACTGCCATGTTGCATTTTTGGTTGCCAATGGCACAGTGGAGGTGACGAACAGTTGTTGATGGTGTTCTACCACCTCCGTGATCAGGATCCTGTTTTCCTGCGGACTGAACTTCGTCTTGCTCTTCTTCTTGTCCTTGCCCTTCCCTGTCCCCGGGGTCCCAGGCTGGGCCTCCGTGGGGCTTGTGGGGTTCTGGCCGTCCTCTGTACCTGCTCCGGCTGCCTCCATTGTGCTTCGCTGTGGTTTGGTTTTTGTTTGTGTTTTTTTTTCTTTCTGCTTTTATGGTGATTTTTCCCGCCTGACGTGTGTGATTTGCAGGCCTGGCGCTGCTTTTCGATGATTGTCTTATCGGGATTGGGCCCATCGCAACTTTTTTCACGTTCGGCTTTGGATTTTTATCGCCGTCCCGAGTGAGTTCTTCGCGGTCATTTTCCGCGTTATCGGGGGACTATCGCATGGTACCGCCGTGTTGGGAATACCACGTTGATACAGTGTTATTTTCCCGCGTTAGACTGCGATGGGAGAAGTTGCGTTAAGCGATTTTGGCGATAGTTGACACACGTTCTTGAGAATATCCCCCTATGTTTAGTGAATTATAGTCGCAGGCTATATTACCTGTGAGACATGAATGCACATTTACATTCTCATCCACCTAAAGTTCTGCGCTCCTGATAAACCCGAAATCCTGAATGCTGATATCCTGTGTACATGTGCATATGTGCTAGGATTGGCAGTGTTCCTTGCATTAGAGTAACAAGCCTGTGGGTTCCATTTTGGAAGCCAACGGCCTGGACCAGAGTATACGATGGAGGAGATGTTGCTGTCACCAGACAGCATATGTATTGTGTTGGCATCTCCTTGATGGGAGGGGGAAACACCAGGGCCAGGCACCTTACTTATACATTTTACTATAAATGACATTGACTGCAGTTGGCATTAGGTAGATGACAGGGGGATGCAGGGTGAGGCCTGTGGTATCTGTTGTTAGAGAAAGAATTCCTTTTTTGGAGAACCAGATTATTGCCTCGCTTCCTGATCTCTATGATGCTGGGTCATAAATAGCTGGGTGCAGCGTGCTCACACCTCTGTGTACTTTTTTGGTAGGCACTCTAGCTGAGGACAGTGCTGCTGTGCAGAACATCATTGAAAGGCCAGATCTGGGATGTGGTCTGATCAGGACACACAAAAGGGGAACTGGTTAGAACCGGTTCCAAGGAAGGAGACCTGCAATATACATAATTGGTCTGTGACACTGGTATAAAAGTAGGAGCCCACGATTATCAGTGTTCGCAGTTTGGGTCTCTTCTAGCAAGAGGGGGTACTCAGCAGAGTACTCAGGGACTGCTAAGCAGTCAATGTTTGGTTCCACTGACAGGCAACTCCCCAGAGGTGAGGAAACATCACCAGGGGTGCAATCTGAAAGAGGAATTACTGAACTGTCCTGAGTGCCAAGACATCCTTCCTGTGAGTGAGGAAAGGAAGCACCAATCTTGCTGAAGGAGCTGATCATGAAAAGGAAAGCTGAAATGTACCCTGCTGTAGGGGCCTGACAGAGACTTTTTAGGCAGCTGTGCTGAATGGCTTGTGGTGCTGTCATACTCGGCAGTGCAATCAGTGTCATTTATCCCCATCGAGCTATCACGTCACCAAGAGCTATGCGCTTAAGTGGTACGTCTGACCGAAACTGGGATAAGGGCCTGCTGGAGACCCATGTGCCACAAAAATGGACTGTGTGACTGTAGCACTGACAAGTGTTTCAACAAGCTAAAGGAGGAATTATCTTGAATATCATAAAGTGCATGGATATGGTCTATCCGAGACCGGTAAGTAACGGCACCCAGGTAAATCAGTGCTCACCTTACATTTGTCTTTGACTTGTGTGAGATTAAAGAAGAGTTTTTATGAATAAATACCTGGGTGTATATATATATATTTATTAGGGTCCTAACCCACAGGTACCACCTGTGGCTTGCTTCATCATTGGACCCTCACTCACACACATAAGGTGTGTGAGTGGACTCGACACATTTGTAAGCGGAGTTCTGTGATAACTGTGAGTGAAGGCAGGGGATCTTGGTGAGGTTGAAATAAACTCTGAAAAATAAAAAGTTATTTAATGACGTAGGTTTAGGGGCTAGATTAAAAGTATGAAAAGTGACACTATATTAGGATATAATGGTCCCCAGTGTCTAATCGATCGATGTGTTTCAGCCACAAACAGCCCCGAAAGGTCAATTGGCTTTCTTCAGGACCTGTGTTTTCCCTGCTAGTTATAATAAACAGCCTATTGGCATGTACAAATCATATCGTTTTTTTTAAAAGCATGCACATTTACATACAGACCATACACTGAGGACCTTTTCCTTATATGTTCAACTGCTGAAATGAGAGAAATTCACAATCAAATTTGGGCGTCCTTAAATTTTTAATGTGCACCCTTAATTTTGTGCCAAATAAGTGCTAAATGGTTGTTGTGTTGTATCCAATGACATTTCTTAGTATTAATACACATTACCGACACACAATATTTAAAAACATCAGACAGACAGTGGTGTTTTACACCCGATAACAAAAAATGGCAAAATAGAGTAAGGAATACCTACATGTCTAGGTCAATTTACTGACATCACAGGGAAATTTCAGGGATGGATCAACCCTATAGTCACACACTAGGGGGAATAGACACATCATTATTTAGATCAATGTTCTTACTCGCAGTTTAGATGCTTCTGTTGGAATCAGAGATTCAGTAAGTATAAGGTTTTGTCTTACTTCGTCAAGGGTACCGGTCCGCTCAACCCTCGAGGAATACCCCTGACTCCCTGCATGTTGGAGATCGAGTGTTTTACTTCCTGGTTTTCAGGACACCTGATTGGTGTTCGGGATCATGTGATCCCGCATCACGTGATAGAGATCAAGTTTTATAATTCCTGATGTTTAAGGACGCCCATGATTGGTGCCAGGAATCATGTGATACCGCATCACATTGCATGACATCCAGATGCATTGAGGGGCATTGAGTTTACAAAGCTGGTGATTTTTAGGGAATCAAGTATTTGTGTGCAAACGATATTTGATGTTAATGTCTCTGTCGGTAATATGTCTGAATACATTAGTATGTCACAGTATGTTATTCCAGGGTATCTCATCATTTAATCCGGCTGTGTGTGTAGAGAGACTATACACCCACCTCTGTTCTTTTTCAAAAAGAAGTTTTTCAATGTTTCTAGTTTCTTCTGTCATGTGTTCCAGGACTGTCCATCTCATGTCATTCGGGGTGTGATGATTGTTTATGAAGTGGTCTGCCAATTTGTTTGTATTACGTTTGCATCTAATGCTACTTCTGTGTTCTACAATTTGTGTGCTTATTTTTCTGGTCGTCATGCCTATGTACTTAAGGTTACATGAACATGTAATGAGATAGATGACATGCTTGCTGTTGCAATTTATATGCTTTCTCAGTTCCTAGGGGTAAGTAATCCAACATCTACTGACTTTGTTGGTGATGTCAAATGATAGACACTACATTGGCTACAAGGGCAGTGACCCATGATTGGTTGTAAACCGAACATTGATAGTGTCTTCTGTGTCTGTTTAGGATATTGTATTGGTCTTGTATGTACCAAACTGTCATGTAGGTTTTTAGCTCTTTCATGTGAGAACAATGGTAAGTCCCACTTTCTGCTACCTACGTTTAATATTTTCCAGTTGTGTTTGATTATTTTTTTACTTCATTAGACATTGTGTTGTACGCAGTCACGCATACCAATGGTGCTTCTGTCTTTTCTTTTGGATACGTTTCCAGGAGCGACTATCTGTTCTGGTTTTTTGCTTGATTTTTAGTTTTTTCAATTATATCTTCTGGATACTTTCTGGCTCTCAGTTTCTCTGCGAGTGCATCTGCTTGTTGTTTGAAATCAATCATCTAACTACAATTTTGTCGTAAATGAAGGAATTGTCTGTACAGTAGATTTTCATGCAGTGGTCTAGAGTGGAAGCTATCAAATCGCAGAAGGTTGTTTTTTTTAATTCAAAGAAGTTTTTTGTAAGGGCAAGACTGGCACATCCCATGATGAATTCTATTGGTGTTGTATATTTCCAGTCTTCCTTTTCTAATGTTCTTCTTATTACATCTAGCGTGTCGTTCTGCGGCAGACTAGTGTACAAACTCTCTACGTCTAGACTCACCAGGAGGTGGGTTTGAGGGTTATAGTCGATGTCTTTGATTTGTGACAGAAGATCTATTCTGTCACATATATCAGAGATACCAAAGAGCTCTGTCACAGAGAGTTCATCATGGAATGTGCCAGTCTTGCCCTGACAAAAAACTTCTTTGAATTTGAAAAAACACTGTATTTACAAACCCACTGGACTTCAATGGATAGTGCTTTCGTGCCTAGTGTGGCGGGGTTGTATGTGTACAGCCTAGAAACTGAAAGCATATTACATGAAAGCAATCCCTTCATGGATCAAATATCGTTATGGAGAAGATACATGGACGATATCTTTGTAATATGGAAAGGAGACAACGATTCAGCATTACAATTTGTGGATTGGATTAATTATTAGGACGTCAACCTCAAGTTCACCTACACCACAGATAAAGAAAAATTGGTATTCCTGGATGTCACTATTTTCATTAACAGCAGAAAGCTATACACAGACACTTACCATAAACCAACAGCTAAAAACAACCTTCTGCGATTTGATAGCTTCCACCCTAGACCACTGCTTGAAAATCTACAGTACAGAAAATTCCTTCATTTACAACAGAATTGTAGTCAGATGATTGATTTCAAACAACAAGCAGATATACTCGCAGAGAAACTGAGAGTCAGAAAGGATCCAGAAGATATAATTCAAAAAACTAAAAAGCGAGCAAAAAACTAGAACAAAGAATCGCTCCTGGAAATGTATCCAAAATAAAAGACAGAAGCACCATTGGTATGCGTGACTACGTACAACACAATGTCTAATGAAGTCAAAAAAATAATCAAACACAACTGGAAAATATTAAACTTAGGGAGCAGAAAGTGGGACTTACCATTGTTCTTACATAAAAGAGCTAAAAGCCTACGTGACAGTTTGGTACATACAAGACCAATACAATATCCTAAACAGACACAGAAGAAACTATCAATTTTCGGATTACGACCAATCACGGGTCACTATCCTTGTGGCCAATGTAGTGCCTGTCATTTGACATCACCAACAAAGTCAGTAGATGTTGGATTACCTACTCCCTGGGAACTGATAAAGCATACAAATTGCAACAGCAAGCATGTCATCTATCTCATTTCATGTCAAAGTAACCTTAAGTACATAGGCATGACGACCAGAAAAATAAGCACACGAATTGTAGAATACAGAAGTACCATAAGATGCAAACGTAATCCAACCAAAATGGCAGACCACTTCATAAACAATCATCACGCCCCGAATGACATGAGATGGACAGTCCTGGAACACATGACAGAAGAAACCAGAAACATTGAAAAAATTATTTTTGAAAAAGAACAGAGGTGGGTTTATAGACTCTCTACACACACAACCGGATTAAATAATGAGATACCCTGGAATAACATACTGTGACATACTAATGTATTCAGACATATTACCGAAAGAGACATTAACATCAATTATCGTTAGCACAAAAATACTTGATTCCCTAAAAATCACCAGCTTTGTAAACTCAATGCCCCACAATGCATCTGGGTTTGTCATGCAATGTGATGCGGTATCACATGATTCCAAGCACCAATCAATGGCGTCCTTAAAAACCAGGTAGTAAAAAACTTGATCTCTTTCACGTGATGCGCGATCACATGATCCCGAACACCAATCAGGAGCGTCCTTAAAACCAGGAAGTAAAATACTTGATCTCCAACATGCAGGGAGTCAGGGGCACTCCTCGAGGGTTGAGCGGACCGGTACCCTTGACGAAGTAAGACAAAACCTTATACTTATTGAATCTCTGATTTCAACAGAAGCATCTAAACTGTGAGTAAGAACATCGATCTAAATAATGATGTGTCCATTCCTCCTAGTGTGTGACTATAGGGATGGTCCATCCCTGAAATTTTCCTATGATGTCGTTAAATTGACCTAGACATGTAGGTATTCCTTACTCTATTTTGCCATTCTTTGTTATCGGGTGTAAAACACCACTGTCTGTCTGATGTTTTTAAATGTTGTGTGTCGGTCATGTGTATTAATACTAAGAAATGTGACTGGATACAACACAACAACCATTTAGCACTTATTAGGCACAAAATTAAGGGTGCACATTAAAAATTTAAGGACGCCCAAATTTGATTATGTATTTCTCTTATTTCAGCAGTTGACCATACTGCATGATTTTCAAAAAAACTATGTGATTTGTACATGCCAATAGGCTGTTTATTATAACTAGCAGGGAAATCACAGGTCCTGAAGAAAGCCAATTGACCTTTCGGGGCAGTGAGTGGCTGAAACATGTCGACCGATTAGACACTTGGGTCCATTATATCCTAATATAGTGTCACTTTTCATACTTTTAATCTAGCCCCTAAACCTACGCCATTAAATAACGTTTTAGGTTTTGGAGGTTATTTTAAACTCACCAAGATCCCCTGCCTTCATTCACAGTTATCACAGAACTCCGCTTACAAACACGTCGAGTCTACTCACACACCTTATGTGTATGATTGAGGGTCCAAAGATGAAGCAAGCCACAGGTGGTACCTGTGGGTGAGGACACTAATAAATATATATATATATATATATATATATCTATATATATATATATATATACCCAGGTATATATACATAAAAGCTCTTCTTTAATCTCACACAAGTCCGAGACAAATGTAAGGAGAGCACTGATTCCCCTGGGTGCCGTTACTTACCGGTCTCGGATAGACCATATACATGCACTTTATGATATTCAAGATATTTCCTCCTTTAGTTAGTTGAAGCATTTTGTTTGGGAAGATGAGGATATATCTTCTGTAAAGACTTCTCACTCCTTCTTAAGTTTTGGTGCACTGCCAAGTGTGCCATTGGGTCAGGACCAGTCCTAAAGACTAAGGGCCTGATTTGTATTTCGGCGGATGGGTTATTCCATCACAATGGTGACAGATATCCCATCCGCCAAAATATAAATCCCATAGAATACTATGGGATTTATATTTCTTTGGACGGGATATCCGTCACCGTTGTGACAGAGTAACTCGTCTGCTGAAATCTAAATAAGGCCCTGAGTGTTATGATTAGTGCCCCCAGTGTGCCACATGAAAAATCAAGATTGTCACCTCAAAGCACTCCAAGCCACAAATAGTGCCCGGCAACCGTGAAAAATAATCACCTGCGGGAATGTTGATATTGCGCTCAAGAAGGTTACCAAATACTGACTGGAGTTCCAAAGTGAAATGTGCTGTGTGTAGATATCTGCCACCAGCCACCTGGAAGAGGGCCACACACAGAATCCTCTTCTCCTACTGTGATCTTTCAAGCGATGTGCTGCCCTGCCCTCTTCCACGCAGCTCCCTTGGAGACATCGTGTGCTGCCTGCAAAACTCCTTGCTACCACTGTGGTCCCACTGCTATGGGAGGGCCAAATGCAACTGGAACTGCTCCTTAGAACTGGGTTAGATAGTTAAAAAGGGTCTAGGCCTGAGAGACTGAGTGCTATGACCAAAGAGGAGGGGGAAAATGAACTGCATCTGGAAGCAATATCTCAAACTCTGTACCTGAGGGGTAACCCACAGAAAAGGGGAGACCCACAAGGAACATGGAGAGGGTTAGCTGAGCTATCCAAAAAATGCCCATGTAGCCATAAAGTATCATGGGTATCCTTACATTATTCTATGTGTAGTACAATTCTATGCTTTCTGTGTAATAAAGTGCTTGTCTATCACACAAAGAGAAGCACTGGTCTGGGCATTGATCTTCTTTTGCTGGTGGGGGGTTGGTGTTGTATACGGAGCCTAAGTATACCCACACTCAAATCTCTGAGAAGCCTGTGTTTGCTTGCCCTCACTACCACTGTGATAACATTTGGAAAGGGTTGTACTTGGCCCAGTTTGCAAAGCCGTAGTAGCACAGGCCCAGTTAAAAGGCCTCAACTCCCATGAACATGGCCCAGTAGTAGGTCCTGCCTGCCCCGTGGCGGCCTGAACAGGGTGTAACAATTTGTCGGTAATCAGACGGATATCCTACCAAGGCCAGCTTGCAAGCCACTGCAGCAGTACACTTAAAACCTACATTGCAAGAATATTGAATACAAGGTTGAAGGGAGCAGACGTTCACACTCTGTCCTTAGGTTAGTTGAGGGATCTGTGTTTGGATAGAGTGGACGGCTCCCAGAAGAAAGAGAGGGAGATTCTTAGGAATTTTGTGTAAAACCCAGTTAGAAGAAACAGGAGTGGAGAGAAGAAACTGAAGTAGATTCTGGGGAGGGCACGTTTACACAAACATAGATAGGGAGTGCTATAGAATCTCTCTGATCCCCATTGTTCAGTTTTCCCCTGGAGACACACTGTGTGTTTCCAAAAATTAGCTTACTAGAAATTCCCAATTTCTATTGTTCACCGTCTCTAGCAATAATCCCTTTGGTAGGCTTAAGTCCAGCAGAAATCCCAGCTTGCCATTGACTTACCAGAAAGTGAAAGCTGAAGAAGAGGAGAGGGTCAGGGACTTTGAGAGGTAAAAGCTAAGGTTAGTTGCCAAGAACAAGAGGACAGGAGGGTGGAGAAAGATGAAGAATGAACTCGTTCGGAGAAAACAAGTGAGAAGTAAAGGCAAAACAAGGAAAAGGAGAGGGATTGGAGAAATAGAGAATAGCTCTCAAAATGGAAAAGCTTAGCATGACAGGAGAGACAGTTGCCACTGGGAAAGCAATTCCACTCCAAACTCATCTGGTGTGTCTCCCAAGGTTCTGAAAGAACTTGTAAACATGTATGTGGAAGGACAAGATATTTTGGAATGTTTTGCGAGTTTTGAGATTGCTTGGAAGGTTCAGGCTTTAAATGATATGTCGAAGGCCAAAGTGTTGTTGAGTCGGTTGCCAATGGAATGGACAGCAGTCATTGGAAGGATTCCTGCGACTGAGCAAATGGTATATGAGAGGATGAAAGACGTTCTGATTAGGGCGCTTGGGTTTAAGCCAGCTCAGTACCTGCATAAGTTTAAAGTCAGCAAACGAGCAGATATTGTTCTATTTTAAATGCAGATTCACAGAGTGCTGCATGACTGGAATGAGTGGGTAAGAGGGATGGAGGTTACGGAATTGTGTGCCTTGAACCAGCTGATGGGTAGACAACAATACATGGAGGGTATCAGATAAAATACATTTCTTTTATACAAAGAGAAGCACTGGGTAAGAGATTGGCCTTATTGTGCTTCTGAGGGGGGTTGGTGATTACAGTGCCTGAGTACCCCCACACTAACCTCCCTGAGAAGCCTGTGACAGCTCGGTGCCACTGACAGTCAAGTACAGAAAGGGCTGTACTTTGCCCGTTCTGCAGAGGCATAGTAGGTCAGGCCCAGAACGGCAGTGCTTAAAGGCCTTAACCACAACGGTTGTAGCCCAGTAGTCTCTGCTTGCCCCATGGCCCTTGAATGGGGTCTGACAAGGACTGACAGTTAAACTATATGGTCCTTAGATGGGTCTTGCCCCTAATTTTAAGGTATCATAAATGTCCCACAATATGATAATGGTTCGATGTCTTTACTTGACTGTTTCTCTGATTTTAAAGCTGGTAGGTACCATGGCCTGACTGGAGAGAGGGAATATGTGATGTTACAACGCGATCAAAATGATCGCGGTATGTAACATCGCACTTTTTACAACGCAAGTCGTTACAACGACTTGCGCTGGAGGGCGCTGGACTTAGGAGTAGTAAGATTTACTATTCCAACACCAGTCTACGTACAGTAGGGAAGGTTTTCGAATAGTAAATCTTACTATTCCTTAGTTTATAGCGCCCTCCAGTGCAAGTCGATGTAACGCTTGCGTTGTAATGGCAGCGTTCTAAATGCATCGCGGTGTAATCACCGCGATGTAAAGGATGTTTCCCGGAGAGAGGTATCCATTATACACTGTGCAACAGTGAAATCTTGATGAACTTGTTCTTTATTAAATGGATTCTATACAGTAAAAAGATGGGCACTAATTTGTTTACATAGGAATGTCTTTGCATGCACACAGTCTTTTTTAGTTTTCACTTTAAAATGAGTTTTACTTTAAAAGTTGATAAGGCAGTCTACTGTGATTAGCGAGACAAAAGTTGAAATATGCAATTGTGTTGCATGTTGAAAGAGGAATGTAGTTTAATTAATTTGTCATAAAGCTTTGGGACAGAGTAGAGATGGAGAACACCATCCTTTCATTTCCACAGTAGTCATTAAAAAAAGTTGTTGATGGCCCTGTCTCTAACCTGTCCAAGCGAATTTCTCTGTATTGACAATTATATATTTCTTTGAAGCCAACATGGAATTTTTTTTAAGAAGTACCTTGTAAAGGAAATTTCAGATTGGTCTCAATTATGGATGTCAATTTTTTGGCCTAACATTAGCCAAGATTGCTTGAGTTTACTAAAGTTATATGTATGTTTACTTACTTACATGGGGTTTTAGGTGAACAGGTCTATGAGAAGAAGTGTACTTTAGAAGATTAACCTAGTTAGATTTCTTAACACTTGATAGATACTAGATCTTCTCATGGAATCCTCAGCATCCCTCTGGCTTTAATTTCTGATGAATTTTAAATCCTTGGGCACTGTAAATAGGGACAATTGAATCCTTCTTTTATTATCTTTATCTCTGTGCAGTAGGGAAATCACACTGAATGAATGTCACCTGCATCCTGCATCATTGGTGCTTTTGTTATACCTTCCAGGGACAAGGGCATCCCTAATGGCAAAAGTGCATATTTACAAGAATGTCATGCTGTGCAGCGCAGCAAGTCACCTTTCTTGCATTGCACTGCGTGACATTGAAAGTGCAGAAATGCACTGTATTTAAGCAAATACGGTGCATTCCTGAGTTTTCCCCTGTGTCTGTGCCCTTTTGGCAGCGTAGTGTCAGTGCAGGCACCCATGCACCATGGTGCAAGGGTGCCCGCATTGCATGCAGGAATGTTTTTGTGCAAGACAGAACAACTTCCTGCACAAAAACAATCCTGAGAGGCAAATATCTCTAAGTGTGTTGCAGAATGCAGCATACATAGAAGGAGGGAGTAATGAGGGGAAATAAAAATATTTCTCCTTGTTATGCCTCACCTGAGAAGGTATATCTTTTTGATGCATTCCCAGGTCTACCAGTTCTAGTAAATCTGGGAATGCATCAAAAACCATGGGAGTTACATGACCTCTCCTACCTTCAGATCCGTCTATTGCATACAGCACTCACCACAGCTAAGATCTGTATTCTCATCAACTGGCGCTCCCTCAAACCCCCTACCATGAGGAATGGCTTTTGACAATGTACCAGACAGCCTCTTATGAGCGGGTCATTTACGACCTGCAGGACAAGACAGAGACGTTCCTCCTCACCTGGGTGCCTTTTCTCTGGAACAAAGCCCACTATCTCTTAGTTGAGAGTGCCCCTGTCCCCAAAAGGGTGATCAGATATATTGCACTGACACTGCCCTTGAGATCCCATCTGTTCATGGTCCTTAAAGGTGCATGCCTACTTCCCCCACTCTCCTCTCCTACTCCCGCCTTCTCCACATCTCTCTTCTTCTCTGCCTCTCATATTTTTCCTCTCTTCCTATTATCTCCCCTTTTCCCCTCTCTCCTCACCCCCGGGAGTGTGGATGGGAGTTTGGACTCCCTGTTTCCTTTTCCTCTATTAGTTTATTTTTGTCATCTTCTATTTTTCTGCCCCCCCCTCATCCCACTGACCATTCTGTGCACAAATGTGGACCTGCATGTTCTCCTTGATATTTTTCTTCCTTGTCCTTCAAGGGTCCCTGCATCATGGAAACACTGTTTCATCTTGCGCTGTGTTTTTCGTACAGTATTATTGTTTCACATATGGTACCTTATGCACCCCAGCCACCCTTCCCCTACACACTGTTTTGATCTTTCAATAAAGAATTGTGAAACACAAAACCAATCGAGTTGTGTGGGAATACCCACGCAATGCCTTCCCAAGGCAGAGTTAGGCAAAGCAGTGATTTGCGCTGTGTTGCCTTACTCCAGATTTATAGAGCCACTCAGGGACACGCCAAGTGGCCTTGTGTGGCTTCATAAATCACATGTACGGTTTGAGTTGCTCTAGCACCACGTTGCATGGTGCAAGAGCAATGCAAACTGGCTCATAAACAGGCCCACAGTATGCAGCAAGATGAAGCATCTACCACAATAAGTGCTTTTAGAGTTAAGCAACATGTGCTTTGGGTTTCAAATGCCTCACTCAGAAGACATGTCAAGCTTTAAGTTTTATGTCTCATATCTGTCAGCTTTGTATTGGATGGTGGGAAACTTATCTAAGACTCTGCATCTTTTCCCTTATTTATTGGATATACCTCATAATTTACTAAAACCTTACATTCTTTTCTGTACACATTATACTGCTGTTAACACCTGCCTGAACAACCCTGCTCCCACATGTTGTTAAATATCTCAACCAGGCAACTAATATATTAAATGCATTGTATTTATTTTAGAATGTTTTCTATTTTATTCTCTTTCGTATTTTAAATATAGAAGTAAGAAATGTGGTTTGTATCAGATAATTATGCAATGGTTTTATTTAAATTTACAATAAATGTATTTTTTCATTCCTTCATACTTTAAGTTTTATCTTTTAAAGAATGCAAAGCCATTTTCTAAAAAAAAAAAAGATATGTGGTCCTCCTGGAAGATTTATTCCTATCCAAATAATTTGCAGACTTCTCTTTGAAAGGTAGTCATTCTTCTACATACACTATACACTTCCTCAATAAAGGTAACAGTAAGTAATTTAATGTCACCAGTGACTTGAAATTCGTTTTGGACAACAAATTTCTTCAAGAGCTCAGACCATTTGTTTATCACATAGTATGTGCTTATTCTAGATAGCAATCCATTGAAGGCAACTATTGCTGGGGGAACATTTTGTGTTTCTAAATTCTTGAAGTTCAGCTTTCCCCTTGTAGCATCAGTGGCTATTCAAGAACACACACCATTGTAAAATTAAGGATCTCGCCTGTCGAAAATGGAAGCACCCAGCCAGGAACATCTGGCTCCAGGTACAGAACTCTCCTCCGGTGACATCTATTGAAGTAAGACACCTGGGAATGCTGATGTATACAACCTTATATCATTGCCATCTAATGAACAAAGTGACAAAAAGACTCTTCTATTCTGTGCTAATCCTCTAATGCATCTTTTCTCACTAGGGTACCCCAGATCCTTTGCCTCCATGGCCCGAATCCTTTGTTGGATGAAGTACACAAACTGATTCTATCTAGAAGTACTGATCTTCCTACTACAAAAATTATAAGCTATCCACAATTGAGCAGCAAAACAATTACACCTAAGAAACCACTTCACCCCAGCCCTCCAAGGTATTTAATGACTGCCTATAGCCAGATGCTCCTCCCCTACGGCACCTTAAATTGTCCACAGCATCATCCATGGATTTGGACCTTCAATTATTCAAGTAAACATTAAAAGATACATAATAGAGCTCTTCATTGATAACACGAATATCTGATAATAGTACCACCATGCAGAAGTCACATCAATAGAATCTCCTTCACCGTCCAGGCAGTAAAACCGCTGGACTTCCATCGGACATGAACAAACATCCAAGGCCACTAGCAATTCAGGAAGGTAGTAAAGATCAGGTGAATAAATAATTATACCCAAAGGTACAGAATCAATCTCCCACACAAGGATGATAGGCAGAAGTATTGCCCAATGTGCCATCTAATGTTTTTCCTCTGTGTGCGGCAGTGCAAGATCTCTACGGGCTGCAGCCAGGGCTATTTGCACCAAGCATGCGAGCGCAGCAGGCCAGAATATAAATATTTGGTAAAACCACTCAGAACTTTTGTTTACAATGAGAACAAATACAATTGTATTTCACACATATAGCTCTAGTTATCAGGGTCTTGAGACAGTTTTGTAATTTGGATACACACCATCATGACATGAATTATTTACTCTAGTCTGGTTTTGCAAAGCATTTTTGTTGGATAAGATGGAGTGCCCTCATCAATCTAAAAAAAAAGACTAGATGAAAGCAAAAATATTTCTTGGTCTGCAAAAAGCACACATTAATAGTTCCTGGAACAAAAATAAAAAAAGAATTGTGAAACTGTTCTTCTTCTGAAAGGCCAAAATGTTGTAACTTACAGTAAAATCAGTCAATTGCCAAAGAGGACTGACTCCTTGTCCAGCGCTGCATGCTCAAATGGGTGGCAGAAAAATGTGAATGACACAACAACAGACTAATACAGGATGCCTGGCTACAAAGCCCTATAACTATGCAACACACACAATTTGAGTAAACTCAAAAGGTCTTGGGCAACACCATAGCTAAAAAACAAAAATGCCAATTGATCTGCTGTTGGCTGCTAGCCTCTTTGCTAATGCATATTTTTATGTTTTTGTACATTTTTAGCTTCCTTATTCAGAGGTCCGTTCTGTACCAGAATGGTTTGTCGGTTGGGGTGGATGAAGGGGGGCATAGAGGAGACAGAGAGAGCAGGAGAGAGTATATGGCCTGAAAGTGTGTGTATGTAGAGCAAGAATGTAGGAGAATGTGAGTGTGTGAGAGAATGTTTGTCAGTGGCAGGGTTGACTAAATTATGCCTCAAGAATAGGCAAATTATATGACATAAGACAGCACATTTTTTCATATTGTTACTTCATTATTTTATAACGTTTTATACATGGTAGTCCTATCTTGGCAATGCTTTCACCTCATTAGTACCAGTTTACCAACCAAATACAGAAATAAGTGACTGAAAGGTGACCAGATAACCTTTGTGCAGGGCCTTCCGTGCATGCAAGCATGTGTTACAACATTTTAGTAACTTTTGATTTGTTTGAGCTAGAAACAATTTTTGGGGGTTAAAATCTGCAGATTATGTGGCACATTATCGATTATGTGGCAAATTCATAATTATGCAAAAAAAAGCAGTGGCCACAGAATCGCATAATTCCAGTGGCCCTTGCAGTACAGGACAGCAGAATATTTCATAGCTCCTGTGGAAAAGCAGCAGCAGCTCCTCTGTTATGGTGGAGGAGTGTCGCCCCACTGCTGGAGCTAGAACATGAAAACATGACAAATAAAATGATAATAAAACAATTGTATTATCATTTTATTTTTTCATCATGGAGCTAGAGTTGAGTCTTGGGGGGGTGGGGCCATCTTGAGGACAGCAGCAAGCATGGAGGAGAAGGGGTGACCACTGCAAGTGTGCATGTCGGTTTGGTCGGCTGTCTTAGGATGGCCAAACCGACATGCACACTTCGTTTACTCCAGACTCTAACCTGAGCTGTGTTGCACAGCTGGGTGGAGAACAGCAGGCACAGGCTCCCAATCACTGTGGGAGCTCAAAACCAGCCTGCTCAGACCAATCCCGGCACTTCTCTCATGCTGGGTAATAGTATAACCAGCATGAGAGCAGCATCTGGATTGGTGCAAGGGGAGTCTGGAAGCCTGTGCACCAGGAGCAGAATAGCACAGAGACAGTGAGGCAGCGGGCAACAGGTACGTTTTCTTTGATTTTGTTTTGGTATTGTCCCCACAATGCCGCACTACTTTTTCCTGATACCAGCCGCCACTGTGAAATCGTAGAGTGCCCGACAAGAACAGTGACTGGACAGAAGTGATAGCGTCAACTTGGAAATCTATGCCACCCCTACTCCACGTTTACTTGGCAAAATTTATAGGCCAATAAATAAACAAAGACTTTTTTTGAACAGCGCACATTCTGAATGAAAGAATTTGGAAATGCTTTCATATGTGATAAAGAACAAACAGAATACTCAGTGAAAAAGTATTTGAGCAGTATCACTCAATTTGGTCAGGACATCATTGCATTATTTGAAAATAGACAAGATTCCCTTGAAAGACTGGTTTTAAAAAGGCTTTCTGAACAGTTTCATTGAGAGCCCTTGGATATGTTGGCATTGGCCCATATGAATCCATGGAGTCAAGATTTCCTTCTTGGAGACTGCAATTGGGGCCTTACTGAGAGCTTAAGAACAAGCAGGTCTTCTAGTTTGTGATGACTTAAGAAATCAACAAAAAACTCCTCCACAAACTGCAGACCATCCAGAATGCCACAGCCAGACTAATCCTCGATATCCCACGGCATAACCACATCACCCAACACCTCTGCAACCTCCACTGGCTACCCATTGAAGAAGAATAACTTTCAAGCTGCTCACACACGCCTACAAGGCCCTCCACAACATTGGACCACAATACCTCAACAACCGCTTCTCCTTCCACGCCCCCAAGAGAAACCTCTGCTCAGCTGACCTCTGCCTAGCCACTGTCTCACATTTCTACAGGAACAGAGCAGGTGGAAGGTCCTTCTCCTACTTCGCAGCGAAGACCTGAAACGATCTCCCCCTTCACCTCTGGCGAAGCCCAACACTTGACCAATTCAGGAAAGACCTCAAGACCTGGCTCTTCGAATGACCCCATTGGAGCTGCGCACTCCCCCCCCAGCGCTTGAGACCCTAACGGGTGAGTAGTGCGCTCTATAAACCACTGATTGATTGATTGATTGATTGATATCACAACATGGTTTTCCATTAAAAGAATGAAAAAGTATGGGAAAATATGTATGCTACACTTAAAACTATGGTAAGGAGCTATTCTCTATGCTGCAAATGCTGTAGGGTTATTTAAAGCTGGAACTACTAGATGATGCTGAATAACAGGTAGCAAAACACCAGTAAATACAGGGTCAACAGAAAGGATGCAAAATGGTCACCACATTTCGGAATGGTGCGCTGAAAGAAGGTGCCTGAAATTAGTAACTCTATAGTAAAGTTAATTGAACACAGGGCCGGTTTTAGCGCTGGTAGCTGCGACAATCTTTTTGGCACCCCCCCATGACCTCCTTTACCATGAATTACCCCACTACTACTCTCCAACAGTGAACTTCATCTCTCCAAAGTCCCTCTCTGACATACATTTAATTTTTTATAAATCTATTAATTGTTCACTCACACTCAGTTCTGTGATCCGCAGGGTACACGTCAGTCACACGTTCTTTGCAGCAGGCACATTAACTCTTTGTGCTACTTTATGATGAGCTGAAATTGCCACTTGACAAAACTCTGCTCTCTCCAGCAGGAGCTTAATCACCAGGGTTATCTTGACATTTTTATTGCTGCCTGAAGACTGCTGAAGACACCCAAGGAAATCTTTAGCACCTGGCACCTGCAGTGCCAGCTGCGACTGCACCAACGCCGGCCCTGACTGAACACACATAGCAACAGAGCAACGCTATACAAAAATCATAGGAATCCATCATGTGTTGCCATGTGAAATAAAGAAAACATTAAACAGCAGTAAGCAAAGCAGTAGTCAGCTTCAGAAAAACTGCAATATTTGCTGGGCAGGGGGGTAACTTGATGTCCTGTAACCAGAGGCATTAGGAGCTACCTACCCTTTAAAGTTGCTTGGTCTGTACATTAGCCTTGCCTTACCATGAGTGAAAGCAAATTCTGACACACGGGTGAGGTTTCAGGTTCTGGGACCCAGATTTAAAGACCCATTCTCAGGCCATCCATAAGTGATTAAGGCTATTTAGCGACCTATAACTTCACTCTGCCACTAATAATCCCTGCACACTTAGCTTTGAAACTAATGCCACAACCAATATGGTGGAATGTATCCCGCAATAGCCTGTTTCTGACATAAGTAGATGACTAAATACCTCTATAGACTGGTGCAATTTTGTTTCTTCAGCTTTGTGAGTGCCGTTGAACAGCACAAGCCTACAGTATGTACAGTGGTAGTGTTTTTAAATAGCCATTGGATGTGTTTTTGCACTATAGGGCTGTTATCTAGATTGGTGCCCGAGCGGTGCAGGCACCCTGCCTGGCTGAATTTTCCTTCCTCTGTATGCTCATGCCCTGGTCTTCGTCTCCATCAAGCAAACGCTAAGAGGACGACTGGTCCTCTGGATTTCCTAAAAGCCTGATTCCGTTATCTTGTTCCTTTAAGGTATAGCACGAATACCACACTTTTGATTTGCACAGAGGCCTAGGTCAAAAAGTGATGGACTCCATTAGTGAATCCGCCAGTTAAAATGGCCTGTATGCAACCCGGGCCAGGGAAGGCGAAGCCGGACCCATTAGGGGCCCGGGTCAAACGCCGGCCGGAGGCGGGAAGCTCCTCCCCCGCCCATATGCATAGCCCGCTTGAAGGGGGCGACCAGGATTGGTCGCCCAAGGGCAAGCTTGAACCCCCCCAATCCGGGGGCGAGCTGACAAAGCGAAGGGGGGGATAAATAGGGGGCAACAGGCCCAATTAGGCACAACCCCCCCCCTCGCAACAGAGAAGAAGGACGATCGCAGTCGGAGGCAGCAGGACTACGGGACCTACCGGAAGCCGGAGCATGAGAAGACTGCGTGCTGGATCGACCCAGATCAAAGTGTCCAGCCAGAGCGGGTCGGAGCAAAGGCGAGCAGCGGATACTCAGCGGCTTTCCTCTTCTACCCTCTTCAGGGCACCCATCCGCTCAGCTGTTTCGCGGTGTGGCGGGAAACGAGGAGCAACGCTTGAAGCGGTGTGGGAGCGGCTCTGTCGGTGCAAGGAATGAGGAAGAACACGTAGCGGAGGACGGGCACACCCAGCTGCAAGGCGAGCGTCCTCCTTAAAGGCACACGCCCCCCTTCTGTAGCTCGATCCGGCCCCGGAGGACAGAGCGGGGTCATCGGGCTCCGAACCTGCACCGGAGCAAGCTCCCCGGCGGTGGAGGCAGAAACGAGGCCCAAGACCAGCAGGAGGTCTCTGGTTGCCGCGTGGGAGCAGGAAAAGGCGCAAACAGCGCTTGGGACATTTTTCTTTGTCTTGTTTGCTGGGACTGTAAAACAAGGGCCAGAGCACTGAAAGGAGACCGGTGGTGGGCCCCATTGCCAGACACAGCCTGCAGCAGGAGCAGGCAAGCCCCCGGAGGCCCCAGCAACCCAGGAAGGGCGAAAAGCGGACTAATCTGAGCAAAATCGGTGCATTTTGGGCATCATCTGCGGCTGTTCGGGATAATTGTGCACAAGTTGCAACAGGGGATGTTAACTGGGGTGCTGAAAATCATTGAAAGTCACCAGAAAGTCACCAGTGCACAAAGGTTTTTGGGACCACCACCCCTCCCCCTCCCCCCCCCGTTTTTCGGTCCAGATCACGATTGCAGAGGGTTAGGAGCAGCACAAAATCCTGTGGGCAATGGCAAGCAAGCGTGTGCAAGCCGGGAGGAAGACACGGCTCCCAGCACGCTTCAGGGAGGACCAGGAGCAGCCAGAGGCCACCGAGAAAAGTCAAAAGAGGCGCAGAAGGGACGCAGGGCCCGATCTGGACGACGACTTGCAGGCAATGTTGGAAAAAGCCAGGGAACTGATGGCCCTGAAGGGAGCGTCTTGGATGGACCAGCAGATCAAGGACGGGGCTCATGGGAAGAAGCCACGACAGGCATCACCGACAGCGCCGCCCCTCAGGAAACCCGGGGGTGGGGGGCATGCAGCCAAAACGGTGGCCCCCGCAACCAGCAAGACGGGTGCAAGAAACACCCGTGCCAAGGATGTGGAGCGAAGGGGGAGGAAGCCCCCACAGGCCAGGAGCATGAGGGCTGTAACTCCAGAGCTGGTGTCCAGCTCGGAGACTGACGGGAGCAGCGATGACGAGGGGTCTGTAGCCAGCACGGCGGCCCCTCAGGAGACACATGGAAGGCGATCCGACGCGATCGACAAGGAAAGGGGTAAGCATTGCACGGTAAGCAACAAAACAGGGCGCATAAGGGCGCAGCAGGATGGTCCAACAGAAGGGAGACCAGCGCAGAACGTTAACATGGGCACGCAGATGGGGGTGAGCAATGTAGCAATGCAGGGGCCGTGGTCCATGCAACCCCCGTGGCAGACAGGGTTAGGCCAGGGGTGACAGGATTTCCAAGGGGAATCATGGGGTCCAGGGGCTGCTCACCCGGCAGCGTGGATGCCTTGGTGGCAATGGCCAGGGGCAGGAGTCCCCTTACAAGGAGGCCTCCAGTGGGGCACGGAGGGGTAAGGGGGTAGCCAGAATCCAGACCAGAGGGCCGACCGAGGGGGCAGCAGGAAAGGGGCCACAAGCAAGGGAAACGGGGATGCCAGCCAGACTCCACAAAACAAGGAGGCATGACCTTGGGTGACCACTCAGGAGAAGACAGCGGCCCCCGGGGTTAGGTGCACGAGTGGGGCCCGGGAGGGCCTGGACCAGAGTGGGAAGTCAGCCAGCGAGTATTTGCGCCCCTCCCCGAGTGACCCTCCCACAACCACGAAACTCTTAGGGCTGGCCAATCTCATCCCAATAACAGTGAAGGAGAGAATATGGAGAAAGGAGTTCATAGACATTTTCTCACTGCTCAAGTGCGCCAGGCAGGTTTAGACTTAGCGGCGCAAGACAAAAAGGACGATGACAGGAGGGACCGTCGTAAGCCCAGAGTAGAAAGATCAATAGAAAATTCGCTGAAAGCCTTCAGAACATTGGCATGCGTTTTCATTGAGAAATTGCCCCAGAGCGCAGCAGCACTGATTTTATACGCGCAAAAGGTGCACGACGTGCAACAGCAGTATCAGGGCGATGCATGGCTGAAATACAATGAGGGATTCAGGTAGGTCGGGGCGTAGTTTAGCGGAGTTTTGCTATGTGGAACTCCACGAAGTTACAAAAAAACTCCGCGAAGTTCCGCGAGTGGCGGAGTGCAGTGTGAACTGCAGTTTGTGCTGGTTTTCCTGCGCTCGGGTAGAAATTCTACCCGAGCAGCAGCTCGCGCTCGCAAACTTACCGTTCGCGATCGCGAGCGGGGAAAAAACTCTGCTGCACATCGCGAAGCTGAGTTTTCTGCACTCCGCGAGCTCCGCGGAGTGCAGAAAACTCCGCAAACTCCGCGAACGGAGCGAAGTTCACCGCCCAGGCCTAGTTTCAGGGAGGAGATGCAGGTGTGGCCAATAATGGGATGGGATTGTCAGGACATGGAAGGGTTCACGACGCACATGGTGGCAGCCAGGGAAGGTGTCAGCACAAAAGAGAGCCATTTTTGTCCCTACGAGAGTAAGGGCAAATATGAGGGGCAGGGACAATGGTTCAAAGGGAAAAACCAGGGCAATAACAAATCAGGCAAAATATGCTGGAAGTTCGACAAGGACAATTGTAAATAGGGGGCGTCATGCAAGTTCCGGCACGCTTGCGGGTCATGCGGGGGAAATCACCCCGCCATCCGATGTAAGCGGGCCCCAGGGGCAGGGGCCCACAAAGACAAAACAGGTGCAAAGAAGTGAGGTACAGGCCCCCTCAGACGGGGGCAGCGGGGGCAGGGGTGGGGGACAGCCGCTTCCGACCCCCATAAAGTACAGCAGGCTGTTGCATTTGTTGAAACAATATCGGAAGGCGGCAGACAGACAGCCAGTGGCGGCTCCTCGAGGGAGTGCTGCGGGCGGTGGGGCGGGGCAGGGTGGGGGTAGTAAACTCCGGCATACGGCTGAATGGAGTTCAGTAAATAAATGAATAAATAAAACAATTTACATTGCGCGCACTGCGACGCCAACTCGGCGATGCATCGCGTGCAATGTAAATTGTTTTATTTATTCATTTATTTACTGAACTCCGTTCGGCCGTATGCCAGAGTTTACTACCCCCCACCCTGCCCCTCCCCTGCCCACCGCCCTGCAGCACTTCCTCGAGGAGCCGCCACTGCAGACAGCTACTAGCGGAGGGCTTCATGCAAGGTTTTACAATACCCTACAAAGGACCCAGGGGTGCCCGGGAGAGCCTTAACCTGAAATCAGTGAGAGACAACCCCGGGGTGGCAAAGCAAAAGGTAGAGAAAGAAGTCCTAATGGGGCGGGTGGCCGGCCCTTTCACTTCCCCCCCAGTAAAAGACCTGGTGGTATCACCGCTCGGCGTGGTCCCCAAAAAGGAGGCAGGCAAATTTAGTCTGATACATCATCTATCCCACCCGGAAGGGGAGTCCATAAACGACTGGTTGGAACAGGGGGAATGCACAGTGGCATACGAGTCGGTGGACGACGCTGTGGACCTGATAAGGCAGCAGGGGAAGGGCGCCCTGTTGGCAAAAACAGACATAGAATCAGCCTTCCGGTTATTGCGGTACACCCAGACAGCCACCACCTGCTACGTTTCAAATTGGACAGCCATTACCACTATGACAAATGCCTTCCAATGGGGTGCTCGATATCATGTGCATACTTAGAAGCGTTCAGTGGGTTCCTGGAGTGGGAGCTGGGGATACGCGCCCCAAATGGGGGACGGGTCCACTACTTAGATGACTTCCTTTTTATCGGCAGGGCCGGCACGGGGGATTGCGCCTACCAATTGCATAGCTTCCTGGCTTTGGCCCAGGAGTTAGGCATCCCCTTAGCCCAGGACAAGACAGAGGGCCCAACCATGAAACTGTCCTTCCTCGGGATAGAGCTGGATTCGGTAGCGGGGACATGCAGATTGCCGCCCGATAAGGTAACGGAGCTAAAGGGAATCATTGGTAGACTGAGGCAACAGAAAAAGGCAACGCTGGGAGAAGTGCAGCAGCTCCTGGGGAAATTGAATTTTGCTACACGGGTGATCCCGCAGGGCGCCCCTTTGCAAGACGCTTGGTGTGGATGACCAGGGGCATGGCACAGAAGCACCACAGGGTCCGCATCACGCAGCGGGTGAAGGAGTACTTACGGCAGTGGGAGAACTTCCTGACAGATTTCAACGGTACCCTCATATGGAGGAAGCCTTGGGTGCAGGCACACCAACTCGAGCTCTACACGGACGCGGCTTGGGGGTTCGGATTTGGGGCCATCCTAGGGACCGCATGGACAGCAGGGGCCTGGCCAGAATCCTGGCAGAGCGCAGGGCTCACCACCAACATATCCTTATTCGAGCTGTTCCCAATTATGGTGGCTTTTCACATTTGGGCCCAGCGGCTAGCTAATAGGCAGATAACTCTATGGTCTGGCAACCACACGGTGGTACAAGCAATCAACATAGGGTCAGCAAAATGCCCAGCAGTGGCCTCCCTGCTGCGAAACTGGTTGACTGCCAGCTGAGAGCAAATATCGCGCTTAGGGCGAGACCCATCCCAGGGGTAGACAACTCAGTTGCTGATGCCATTTCTCTTTTTCAGTGGGCGAAATTCCGAGAGCTTGCCCCGGACGCGGATCGAGGGATGACCCCGGTGTTAGAAGAGGCGTGGGCATGGGTGGACCTGGGTTGAAGAAGTTGCTGGACAATGCACTGGCCCCGAAAACGGAAGTCCGCTACCGTAAGTGCTGGGAAACGTTCATGGACAGAACAGGACTACTAGGGGGCCGACAGCCAAGCCAGGAGGAGGTCTTAGACTTCATCGAGTGGGCTTTTGTGTCAGGCAGGACCAAACCTTGGGCCCAAACATACTTGAGCGCGGCAGCATATTACACAAAAATGGCGACAGGGGAGGACCCAACTAGGGCCTTCCAATGCAGGATGGCCATGAGAGGTTGGGGCAGGCTGCAGCAAGCACGGAAGGATGCAAGGCAGCCCATCCACTTTACCATACTGCAGAGGATGATGGGGGTCCTGGGGGGAGTATGCTCCTCAGGACAAGAAAACAGGCTCATTAGAGCAGCGTTTGCGCTGGCATTTTTTGGGGCTTACAGGATCAGCGAGTTGGTAGCCCCATCAGTCGGTGACCCAGGGACAGCATGCATTAACAAGGGGGACGTGGTGATAAGCGAGGGGCACATGGACGTCCTGCTGCGTTGGTCCAAAACAGACCAGGCGGGAAAAGGGAAGAGAACTAGGATAACATGCTTCAAAGACAAGGCATGCTGCCCAGTGCACTTACTGCGGGAATACTTGGGACCTGGGGACCACGGCCGCGGGCCTCTTTTCAGGCACAGGGACGGGTCGTTCCTCAGCCATTTTCAATTCATAGCAGTGATGAGGAAGACCCTAGAGGCAGCGGGGCTCCCTGCCAGGGAGTTTGGGTCCCACTCTTTCAGAATAGGGGCAGCCACCACAGCTGCAGGGCTAGGGTTGGATGATGATCAAATCAAGGGGATAGGGCGCTGGGCATCCAGCGCATTTGAGCGTTACATACGCCCAACGATGTACTGAGTCCGGTTTTTGCCTTCTCCCCCTCCCCCCGTCTAGGTATGACCGAATCACGGAAGAAGGTATGGATCCTGGGGCACTCATAAGTGACGCGAGCCCAGAGCTGGGCGGCAGCCAGATGGGAATTCGGCGGGATATGGCTGCGGGAAACCGACGTGGTCTGGTTGGGGCGTTCGGGAATGAAATGGGATCAACTGCTCCCCGCAGCTGTTTCAGCGCTCCGTCCTTCATCTCCTTGTGTTTGCTTTGTTCGCCCTAAGTTGGCAGGGTATGCCCAGACGTGGGTCCCTTGCTCACTTTGCCACTGGATTCAAGCTAGCCTGGCTGATGAGTGCTGTTAGCCCGAAACCGGTCCCAGGATGCTTGTTTCCGGTCCAGGGAAGACATGGCTTGGTAGTTCCGGCTGGACTGTTCCCATGAGGCACAGAGTCAAGACTGATTTGCATATAGCTGTGTCTGAACTGGAGTGGCGAAGTGAGCTAAAGAATGATGATGGATTCAACCCAGATCTGTGACTGGGGGTGAGTGTCTGAAAAGTTTCAGTGCTCCGTCCATCATCTCCTTGTGTTTGCTTTAATTGCTTCAGTAACCTGCCCATCTTGATTAGAAAACTACTTCCTCTAGAGGAACCTCCACCTATGGCATCTGTCCTACGATGCTCGGTTTGTTTTGGATGCTTGAAAGGGCCTCGGAGCATCTCTGAGGGGGGAAGGCTTCCTATTCAAAGTATGTCAGTTTCCCAATTTCAAAAGGGCGTGGTGCAGAAATGTGGACTCACAATTCAGCCGGAAATGGCTACATATTTTACATCTAGATTGAAGATACTAAGGTCGATTCAGGCCCATAATTTAACCAAAACATTGTGGCAGTGCTGTCACGCGCCCTATGATATCGTGTGGGCGAGTGGGCCAAAGTGGAGAGGTCAAGGTATGCCCAGGGTTTTGCATCCAGCCTTTTTAACCCTTTTTTGCTGCTGCGGGCTTCCTTCTGATTGAGGGTTTTGAACCATGCCGCATATCACCTGCTTCCAATTTCGGGGGGTTACTGAGTTCCGTCTCCTGGCAGTTGCGCTTTCGGGAGGCATTCATCTGGGGCCCTTTATTGGTCCGGCTTTGCCTTCTCATCCTGCGACTTTTCTTTGCTGGCCATTCAGCAGTGGCCATTTTGTTGAGCCAGTGTGTGTGTTTGTCATAGGCTTGCATGTGCTCTTTACTTTCCATGCTGGTTCTTTGTGTGCCATGTGATGGTGTGCATGTGTGGGCACAAAGGCCATTTTGTCCTTGAACTCTATGCTTCCTTTTTTGCTGGCCTTGCGTGACCACCATTTTGTGAAGCAAGTCAGTGCGTGTGTGTTTGGTGGCGATTTTGTCTTTGTTTTCCATGCCTTCTTCTTCAGTGGCCATGTCAATGATGCAGTAATTTCCTCCATGTTGTGCAACCAGTGTGTGCTTCAATCCCTTTATTCTACTTTTAAAAGCCATTTCCTAGGATCATTGATAGTATAGGCCTATGATATTTTTGGTCTAATTGTGCAGGACTTTCGCAAAAACAGAGGAGGTAGTCAACAACATACTGGTCACCTGCCAAAGAATATGCATGCATCTTAGTCATTCATTCAAAGCCCAGAAGCAGGTGGGGATCCTTCAGCATGATAATAAACTACCTGTAAAAGCCCTCGTACAGAAGGTGCCAAGTGCCAACATGTTGGAACTCAACCTACTATATGCTGGAATGCCTGTTTGAGCAGTAAAATTCTATCAATTATTATGTAATTCAAAGGAGAGGGGATGCAACTGCCAAAGCCATGACAATGGAGGTAGACAAATGGGGTCTATTTGAGTGCTTAATATAAATGCTACTTCCTTTCGAGATTATGACATGGAAAGTCAGAAAAAAACATAGTATCATGAGCCAAGCAATACTGTTGCTGCATCTGCTATAGGAGCAGTTGAAAAGGTGGAATAAATGTTCACCATTGTCAATGAAGAAGCAGCTGAATTAAGAAGAGGTGGTGTCCTCCAAAGACTACGTCTGTGCCCCGATACTGAATCTACAGAGCAAAAAAGCGCTGCCCACTTTAATTCCTTTCTATGAAGCACCTGTCTTAGTTTACAAGACTCGGTCATCAGTAAAGCGACTGATCTAGAAGAAGAAACAACAGCAAATTCGAGGCCAGGGCAGAAGTTCTGAAGTGCAGTCTTCAACCTCCAAACAAGGTGGTACAGCTGGCTCGCAGCTTCTGCAGCAGCAGCCAGCACCATCACCAGCTACTCCAAAACCCACAGCAACAAGTTCACAGCCAACTTCTCCAATGGGTTGATTTCATTCAGTAGGACTTAAGTCAAGTGCAGATGCGCAGGCACATCAAGTGGCAGCACCAATGACCATTCAGAAGATGGTCCAGGACTATCTGGATGACACAACAGAGGTATACCTGGCCAAAACCCATTGATCAATTGACATGGCAAGAGATCACAGTGGCCAGAACTCACTAGGCTTACAATAAAGTATCTTGCAAGCCCAATAGCCAGCATTTCTTCGGAGTGCATTTTTAGTACAGCTAGCACAGTTATTACAGTCAGAAAGACCAGCTTCTCGCCTCATAATGTAGAGAGGCTGATGGTGATTAAAATGAACAAACACTTAATTCGAAAGGATTATAGTGCTCCTGAAACATCAGATGATGACAAGGGCAATTGGTTTGACATCTCATGTTTGGTCGGTGATTATCCAAAAGAAGACCCGCCTGAGTTTGGGGGCGAACTCTACTTTCCAGACTAATACATCAGAAGTTAAATAGGAGAACTGCTTAAAAAATATATGTATATAGATATCGTATGGTTACACAGACAGCATATTGTAAATAATAAACTGAAATGGAGTGGTGCAGTGTGCATGGTGCAGATAGTCAATCAAAGATGACACAGCAATTGTTTGGCCTGGGCTAGCTAGGTGGCGAGAGTTGAGATAGAATAATTTAGTCTTTGGTTCAACCTTTGTCTTTGAAATTAGCAAATGGTGACAGTCTCCTGAAATAGAAAGCTTCTGTTTCCTAAAAAAGAACCTAAAGAACAAGATGTCTCCCATGCCAATCCTTTCTTTCATTCCCTTGGTGGACTGCCAGTAAAGGTTTAAAAACCGAGGCTCCCCTATTTGTGTATCACTTTCATGAAGAAGGCAGAGCCATAGCGACATCACACATTTGGAACAGATACCTTACTTTTACTAATGAGTATTGGCAAATAAGAGATTCACCATACTGTTATGGATGAGAGGGTCTGGTAAAACTTGACAATGTATTATTTGTGGGATCATTTTGTATCATTGCTTGTCTTTCGCATAATAGTGTAAATACTTTTATTTTTCTTTTGCAAACTTAAGTCCATCATCTCTGGGTTCTTTCTAAGACCAGTCAATTTATTTACCAAGCCTTACCTTAAACTACTAAGCACCAAGGGGCATATTATCAAGGGCTGGCGATATAATTATCGCCGCTTTAGCGTCCGTTTTCGGGCGAAAAGCGGCGATAATTATATCGCAATATCATCAAGGACACGCTAGCGCGTGTTTCCTTGATGTAGAGCCCGTTTTTCACAGCCTCGCCTTGCATCGCTAATGAGATGCAAAGAAGGCGTGGCTGTGAAAACAACACAAGTTAATATCGCGAAGGCAGCTTCGCGATATTAACAAGGAGGTGCAGCGATAAAAGAAATCGTGCTACCTCAGCTTTAACTCAGGAATTTAACGTCTGTTAAATTCCTGACTTAAGCATACTTTACATGGGAGATGGATTCTGCTGATACGACCACAGGGTCGTATCAGCAAGGTTATCGCCGTTTTCCATGGAACATCGCTGGAAAACCAGCGATGTTCCATGGAAAACAAGCTATCGCAGGAATAATTATCGCCATTGCGCTATGCGTTGTTAATACAGCGCTAGCATGGCGATAATTATCTGCGGTAGCCGGCGATAACTATTCTCACGCTGTGAACGGCCAGCGATAATTATCGCTGGCCATTGATAATATGCCCCCAAATTCTTTACATTTTCTTATCACCTCTGCAGGCCTACCTCTGCCAGCTAAAATAAATTCGACCAGAAGAAAACAATTGCATCGACTCTGCTTCAATGAGAAACGAGAGGACTCAAACGGGCCTACCCCTGTGGACACCAGAGGTGTGCTGGTTAGGAAAATACAGAGTAGTGTCTCAAACGGCAAACTCTGATTACGTGATTGACTTGTGGTCTGCTTTATAGCAAAATGTTATTGTTAGAGTGATCAGCCGATAACATGAAACTAGTTATTTGTGATTGGTGGTATGAGATTGGACTACGCCAGACAAATGCAGATTCGCCATCCATTTGTTTACAATATCATTTTTCCTTTCATTACTAACTACAACTATTTTTTTAAGTGTGTGGATTCTCCCTATTTTGCATTTGTTAAGCCATGGGTATCACAAATTGATAAGTTAACTTGGAAGTCTGGAGGCTGAAATACTGTTATGCTTTTGGTAAATGAAATGCAATTTTCCTTCTATAACAGATGTGATGGGCTCATCGACTTGATGAATGCTGTGTTTGTCTATCTCATCTTTCCCTAATTCCCCCTACCCATCCATTCATAAAAATCCTTAACCCTCTTCCACAAAGTCGTGTGATCAATTGAGTTGTGTGTTATTCTCTACCATCAACAGATGTGAGTAAATCAAGGGCAACTGTTAAAGGAGGGGGTAGTTCCAAAATTGAAATTTGCACACTCACTCTACCCCCTACCCAGCCATAAAAGGGACATCATAGTGCATAGACTTAATTACAGTAATGTATGTCCAAAGATACATAGTGTGCACTCTTACACAAACAACGTCCCATGCCTTTGTATTCTACTGAAGTAAACTTGTACTTTGTCATCCTGACTATTCCTGCCAAGACCTGATGGGTTCATAAAAAAATCTTACTCAACGCTATGTTGCTAAGTGCTGTTTTTTCATGGTAGTCTCAGTCTATGATTTTCCACCCATTCTGTTTTCCCTTAGTCTAGTTAATGGCTGTGATGCACCAGTTCACATCGCCAGGGTAATTTACGATGTCCTGTTGCAATCCCTGTGATGTTATCCCTGTTAGTGCCATTGGTAAACCGCCGCTAGCATTAAGAAGGCCCTTTTCAAAACACTGTATTAAGGTATGGACCGATTATAGAAGAGGTACCAGACATTGCTTTATCTACTTAGGTAAGAAAAGATGCTCTCAGGAAGGAGTGATTGTGATTTTTGTTGACTGACCGCATTAGTGGCCACTAGTAGCTATAGAGGCTAGGACAGGGGCATTAGTAGACATTACTGACACTCAGTGGGGTGGGTGCTGTTCAGTTTCATCAAGCAAGGGTGGGAAGGTTGTGTATGATCAGGTAACTCATCCTATTTTACAACACTGTTTGCAAGGGGTGTTCTGGACTGGATGAGGTAAGGTAAATAGAGTAGTTAACACATGGAAAAAGAGATTGGGTATTGAAATATTAAAAACTTGAAAGTAGAAGGTGATGGATCCCGTGGGACAATTGGTTTTTGATGGGACATGTGCAGAAAAGAACACCCTCTGTTGTCAAAGTGTTGGTAGTGCTTCCTCTTTAACTGTGTGTGAGGCTACTCTAACTTATATAAAGATATATACTCAAGATAAACAGAAACCCATTGATTTAACTAAAAAAACAAAAAGGAAATGCATCCAAGTCCCACCTTCTTCCACAACAGACCTATCCCTTCACCTAAACTCAACATACCCAAAAAACACCTTGTCCCCAACTGTTCTTCCCCCCACCCTCCTCTCCTACAACAGGCCCACCCACTCACCCGAACCCAACATATCCCAACTGTCCTTCAGAGTCTCTCCCCCACAATAAATCCTACCCCTCATAAAACATAGGCCTCAATAGCCTTGACCCATTGTAATGGTTGCTGCTGGCCTCGCTTTAGTTTATCCAGGCCCTTAATGATCCTATTGAGGATAGCAGATTCAAAGGTCCTCCTCTTACTCCTCCAGCAGGACTAGGTAGATGATCCAAAGGAAAGAACACAAATTATAGTACTCAACCTATTGTACAGTAGCTAAACGTTGCTGTTCCCCTAAGGCCACTGGCATTTTTTGGATGCAATTCTTTTCTTTGTAAGAGCAGAGGGAAGGTTTTTCACATACATACATCTCACAATGCAGTAGCAGTGTGTGGTATAAATTAATCCTTGATCATTGATATTCACCATAATCAAAAACAGATATTTGTGCTAAAAAGAATAAAAAGTTAAAACAATTCCATGTAGTGAAACCAGCAACACAGTCTTAATGTGTTACTTAATGAATGAGTTGCCAAATATAAAAAGCTATTCCATTGAGGAATATATCACATTTAATTAATGCACAGAATTTACTTGATTATGGCGTGCAAAATTAATGGAGATTATCTTGGAGGAGCAGCATGTTTTTTGGGAGAACTAGTGGTGTGTCATCCTAATTTCCAAGAAATCTGATCCAGCGCTTACAATAAAAATATTTTCTCGTACTATGTTTTTGGGTCATCCAGGTGTAATTATTTCTCTAACACACACACTATATCCATATGACGGTGGGGCCCATAACACCGCATATACATTCACTTACTCATTTATTTCCCTGGATTTTCCTCCGACATGAAATCTAGGAGAAAAACGATTTGCTGGAAGGAGACGGGATACCTCTTTTATAAAGACACAATAATTCACATTTGCTTTTAAGGTATTCCGCTCATTGGTCGATGGACCAACTAGTAGGAATCAGTTGATGGTGATTAAGACCAGCTCATTCACAATGAACTCTTTTACCAAAGCATTATTAATCATTATGCTAAAGAAAATCACTAAGTCATTTGTTTAAAGAATAATAAAGT
The DNA here is from genome assembly GCA_963921515.1 of Calotriton arnoldi. Classification (NCBI taxonomy): domain Eukaryota; kingdom Metazoa; phylum Chordata; class Amphibia; order Caudata; family Salamandridae; genus Calotriton; species Calotriton arnoldi. Next base: position 386,342 of record CAWUFW010004401.1, on the reverse strand, counting down.
TTATATAAAGTTTTGAATGCAGAAAATTCGAGATTAATTTATTATTCAGATCATTGCGTTTATCATCATTATAAGAATAATTGCAAATTGCATGTCACTTTTATTAGACCGAAAATGAGGTTATCATACTAAAGACTCTATAGATCAACCTATCTATCTCTCGGGGAAATCCTAATAATTCTAATATAAATCTTGTCAAATGCTAGTTCTCCTAAAGCGGCATTTCATACTCAACTGGAAAAGGAAAATAACAGCAGCAGCATCAGCTCGTCAGCATCAGCAACCGCAAACTCTCCCATCTACAGCATCTAACTTCTTCAGCATCTCCCGCAGCATCCCGCAGCATTCTAACCCCCTCCCACCAAGAGTAGGTCTTCTTATACCCTAATTCTAGCTTACAGCATAAAATGTTTCTTCTTACATGGCGCAATTCATTCTCATTGGTCCAAAACTCAGGTCCCTATACATTCTAATCAAACTTCCTGGTCTTAACTAGTTCCGTGAGGAATGTCCATGCAAGCATCGTTTCCCACAGTTCATGCACTTGCTCATCCGTTTCGATCAGTCCAAATTGTTTCTTTTTCTGCAACAAATTGTATAATAGAGTTCTCTCTATTGATTCAACCAGGCTTCTCACGCTTCTTGCTGATCATCTTGGCACACATCTGCTCAGAAGGGTCACAGCAGCCTTGACCATACTTTCATCTCAGCCTCTCGGCATCAGCACGTGATCATCCCTTTGCAACAGCCTCTCTCCTCTATCACATGGTCGCATCTGCTCCTGCGCACTCTAGTAACTCGCGGCCATTTTATATTACTGCTCGGCAGTCCTAAGCGCACTATTTCTAAAGAAAACAAAATGTTATTAAAACAATGAAATATAAACCCTTTCGTTTCCCTCCCGTCTTTCTACGTACCCCTATTAGGTATTACCTAGCAGAAGCAACATATAAAGCTGTCCCTTACTTACCATCGCTTTATTTTGCAACCACACGTTTTATTCAAAGCACAAAAACATGCATTTTATTATTATTTCAGTACGCAAAATATTATGTTATATTAGAAACGTAACAACTATTAGTTCATTACTTTGCACATAAAACTGCGTGTTATCCTTTCCCCCAAACATACATTGTTGGTTATTTACTTGAACGAACATGTTTATTATTATTATACGAAAATATTAGGAGGTTAAACTTTTTATATTTACCCTGCTCCATCAACTCTCCCCTTTGGTGATTTTTAAAATCACCACACAAACCCAAGTTATACAATTTTCTCAGACAGCATATATCTTTTATCCATTTGCATTTGTTAGTTTTATACTTCTGTATCGCTTTCAACTTGTCTCTTTGTTTTCTAGTACAGGTTCTCTTTTATTTCTTCTAACTCTATTTCACCTATTTCTCTCTCTCTCTCTTTGTTTATCATATTTTCTTTTTCTAACTTATTCTGCTTTCTTCGTCTCTTTATACATGTTACTGCAAGCTTCAATACTAATATTATTATTATTATCATGGTTGCTATTATTATAACTTTCCCTATTATTAATCCACTCATTCTTGTTAACCAATTCGTTACAGAAGAAAACCCTTTACCAAGTTTTCCCCAAACACTTTCAACCTCCAGTGGTACTAGTTCTTTGTGCAAATTTGTAATATTTGTTATATACTTCTGTATATTTTCGCTTTTATCAGGAATGTAAGTGCAACAATGTTGGACTTTCAGCATTCCACAGACTCCGCCCTCTTTTGCCAAAAGAATGTCAAGGGCAAGACGATTTTGCATCACCATAGCTCTCATGGCAACCATCTCGGTATTTACCATTAAGAACCCTCCAGCAGTATTTGTAGATAAACGATCTACTACTGTGGATAATTTCCGAATTCTTAATGCATTCAAAGATATTCCCACTGCTGGTATCAATGCACCAAAAATATCACCTACTATTTCTGAAAAACTTTCCCTTTTTCTACGTAGAAAGGTATTTATCATTTTGTGTGTTCCTTTTTCTTTTCTATCCACATGAAAAATCTTTGGAAAGACCAGGCCTAAATAACATGATCCATACCAATGGTCCGGCAACCTATAATAAGCCCTATTCCCACAAACGTAATAAATCCCTGGAAATATTGGATCTTTTCCCCCTTTGAATCCCCATCCACCTATAATTAGGTAATTGTCATGGCAATTACTGGAACCCACAAAATAATTGTCATATCTTGTCTTATTTCTTCTAATGCACAACCTTCCCTGTTGGGGCCAATCCAGAGTCATAGCTGCATTTATCTTTTTCTTGCCATGATGGTCTTCCTCAAACGCCCAGAGAGGTGTTTTTGTCTCTTCAATTACTTTTCTTTCAAATTTCACTCTTCTCTCCTCGACCATTTCTAGAAATACCTTTTCTTCCTTCTTTAACTCACAGGTAAGGTTGTACTTAAATATATTATCTAATGTTAAAATCTTATCTTCTAAGAAATATTCACCAAAAATCTTTCCCTCTTTTATTTTATTAAGCTCTGGAACTACAGAAACCTTTGCAAAAATCCTATCTACATCAGTGTAATAATATTCTAATCTGCCTGTTTTATAAAATAAGCTTGCTAATACACTACATGTTATTCCATATGTTAAAGGGAGGTGATGATAAGTCACACCCTCTGCTACAGATGCAGGCAACTGCATACAAACATAACAATCCCTTACATCGATTGTTTCTACATACTCATATAATAATTTAGTAAACACATTCTTTGAAAAATCTGTTATTGATTTGTCCTTATGTAATTCTGCACTACTTCTTAAAATAACTGGCTCTTGAGTGTTAGCCCCTTTTTCTTTCTCAGTGTTATTAGACTTTTCCACTACAGCTAAACTAATTGGAATAGTCATTGCTAAAACTACCCATACTGTTATTAATAATCCTGTACAAAAACAGCACATTTTGCACCATCTTTTTAAAAACTCACATCTACATTTTCTATCTCTAATATTCTCCATTTTGTACTTGTTTTCTAGAAAATTGTGTCACTACACCTCAGAAATGACTTGCTTGCCACTCTGTACTTTCAGAATGTTGTCTCTGCTTGGTGCTTTCTTTTAATTCTTTTTCAGAATTCTTTCCTTGTCACATCCGGTAATTTTGTCAGTTCAGTGTTTTTGTCAAATCCGGTAAACTATCTACAGAAACCACTTCAGGTTTGTTTCTTCAGGTTTGTTGCACTTCACTTTCTCCCATCAGGTTTCTTTGTTCTGGGTTCTCGTGAGTGTTCAATTCTTCTTTGTAACTAGTCAGAGCACGATACAACCATTCAGGTGATCTGTACTTCTGATTCACTTTCTTTATTCTTTTTGTTTTCTGCAAGTGTTTACCACCTTGTTTTCCTTGCTCCTTTTGACTTGTTATTTCATTCACTTGTTCAGCACTTTTTCCGTCCAATTTTACTATTCTGTATCTTAATTTTCTTACTTCGTTGGGCCAATTGTCTCCTTTTCTCGGCCTTTTTGCTTCACTCCCTTTTTCCTCTCTTTCTGTTTTCCAATTTCTTTTTCTTGTCTCTAGTTTTTCATTTCTTTCTTCTCCACTTTCTTCTGATTCTGTTTCAATCTTTTCGTTATTTCCTCTTATTTTGAAACTAATTATTTCGCTTTCAGCTACTTGTGGTTCTTTTCTTATCTTCCTTCGTTCACCTACTTCTGTCCCTCCTCGAGGTTCTTCCGGTTTTGTGTTAGTTTCTCTATCTGCTTCTAAATTTCCCTGTTCTTGTGTTTGACTATCTGTCCCTACTGCTCCTCGGGGTTTTTCCGATTTTTCTAACTTTTGGTCTGAAACTCTCCCTTCTTCATCTATTAATATTATTTTCGAAGGAATTTTACCACAACTTGTACTTGGTTGTTCACTGTCACTGTTTTCTGGCTCAGTTTCTTCTCTTATGCTTTCAAAATTCCACTTTGTCTTTGAAATTTCTTCTCCTTCTGAATGTTCTGTATCAGATTCTGAACTAGTATCAGATATTTACAGATGTCGACTTACAGGTCGATCTTCAAATTCTGGAACTTTAGCTATTTCCTCTATTTCTTCTTCTTCTTCTATCGTTTCACTTGTAGTTGGGTCTCCCAGATGTCGACTTACAGGTCGATCTTCAAGTTCTGGCACCCTGTTTGTTTCCTCTTCTCTTTCTGATGCTGAACTGTTGTCTAATATTTCCAGATGTCGACTCACAGGTCGATCTTTAGGTTCTGGAACTCTGATGGTGTGGCTGGCATGCACCCAGTGTTTCACTCCTGCACACTTAACTGCGGTGGTCGTCACTAGGATCACTTGTCGTGGTTCGTCCCAGCGAGGAACCAAACAATTTCTTCTCCGGTGGACTTTTATTCGAACCCAATCTCCTGGATTCAAGTCGTGTGCTGGTTTTCTTTCAAGAGTGGTCGCATCCGGTCCAACCTGATGAAACACAGAACGCACCACATCAGCCAATCCTTTGCAATAATCCAGTACTAGATCATCAGTTATAGTCAGTAGCTTGTTGACAGGTACTTGGGCTTGTCTCATTGCTCGTCCCATTATTACTTCATGTGGACTGAGTCCAGTCTTCCTTTCCGGAATACTTCTGATTGTCATCAGAACCAATGGCAAAGCATCTGGCCATTTCAGTCCTGTAGCTTGACACATTTTTCCTAACCTGTTCTTGATTGTTCCATTTACTTGCTCTACTATTCCAGAAGCCTCTGGTCTGTATGCACAATGCAGTTTTTGTTTAATACTAAGGGCTTCACAAATGAGTTTAACTAATTCGTTTTGGAAATGTGTTCCTCTATCTGTTTCAATCGTGACTGGAAAACCATACCTCGGAATGAATTCTCGCAGCAAAAGTTTTGCTACTGTGATACTGTCATTCCTTCTTGTTGGATATGCTTCCACCCAACGGGAAAACAAACAGACGACCACTAAAACATACCTCAATCTGCTGCAAGGTGGCATTTCTATGAAATCCATCTGCATTCTGGTGAAAGGACCCCCTTCTCGTCCTATTCTTCCTAGACTCACTACTGTCTTCCTTCCTGGATTTAACTGTTGACAAATCAGACATCTTTGACAAAGACTCTCAGCTATGGCTCTGAATTTTGGATTGTACCATGTTTGTCTAAAAAGTCTGATCATTGAATCTCTCCCAATATGGGCTTGCCCATGGTACATCCGTGCCATGTCAGAAATCATGCTATCAGGCATAACTGGTCTCTCATCCCTGTAAACCCATACATCAGTTTCTTCATGTTTCCTACATCCTGCTTTTAGCCAAGTATCTTTTTCTTCATCTTCTGCAGCCTCTTGTAACTGTCTCACCTCATCCCATGTTTCAATTGAGTTAGTAAAAGCAATGGACAAGAAATATGCTCTCTCTCGCGGCATTTGTTTAAAGAAACCACATTCTTTGCACAATACTGTGCCATTTCATCAGCATATTTGTTGCCAACAGTAATGTAGTCTTCCCCATTTTTATGTGCATTGCACTTCACTACAGCAATCTCTTTAGGCAGCTGTATCGCCTCAAGCAACTTTTTCACAAAATCTCCATTCCTTATGGGTGTCCCTGCAGACGTCAAGAAACCCCTTTGTGACCAAATCTGACCAAAATCATGCACGACCCCAAAGCCGTACTGGCTGTCAGTCATAATCGTAACCCGTACATTTCTTCCCAACTTACATGCTTGAATCAGAGCTACTAATTCTGCAACTTGGGCAGACCGTACACCTTTCAGACAAGATGCTTCCATACAGTTGCTACTGTGCAAACTGCATATGCTGCACTTAGAACTCCATCACTCGTTCTTAAACATGAGCCATCCACAAACAGAATGTAATCTGATTCTTTCAAAGGCTCATCTCGTATATCAGCTCTTGGTTTAGTACAGTATTCGAGCACATTCAGACAATCGTGATCTAATTCATCCATTTCAATCACATTCTCTTCATCTGGCAATGATGTCGAAGGATTCACATTCATACATCTGTCAATGGTCACATTATCTGCACTCAAGATTACCTTTTCGTACCTAGTCAGCCGACTATGTGTCATGTATTGTGTTTTCGTTCTTGTCAAAAGAATTTCCACAGAATGGGGAACATACACTCTCAATGGATACCCCATCACTATGCCTTCACTCTGTTCCAGACTCACACAAGTAGCAGCAACCGCTTTCAAACATCCAGGCAACGCTTTCGCTACGGGGTCTAAAACAGCTGAAAAATATGCAATTGGTCTTTTCATAGTTCCATGTCTCTGTACCAAAACTGAAAATGCACATCCATCTCTTTCACTGCAAAACAGCTCAAAATCTTTCTCATAGTCAGGCATTCCTAATGCTGGAGCCTCACACAATTTCTTTTTCAGTTCTTTGAATGCTTTCATTTCTTCATCATTCATTTCAAAAGGATCTTTAACATCCTTCTTTGTCAGTTTCTGCAATGGTTTAGCAATTAGTGAAAAACCGCTTATCCATTGTCGACAATATCCAACCATTCCCAAAAACATTCTTACCTCTCTTTGTGTCATTGGAGCTCTCATTCCTTGAATCATTTTTATTCTCTCTGTCATTACCTTTCGTACTCCCTTCTCAATTTTATGCCCTAAATACTGGACTTCTTGTTTACAAAACTGCAATTTTGAAGAGGACACTTTATGTCCTCTTTTTGCTAAATGATTCAGCAAAGCAATCGTGTCATTAACACATGCTTCCTTTGTTTTTGATGCCACCAGTAGGTCATCAATATACTGAACCATTACTGACTTTTCTGGCATTCTTAAATCTTCCAATGATTTCTTTAGGATCTGATTAAAGATTGAGGGACTCTCTGTATACCCTTGGGGAATTCGGCACCATGCCAAAATACGCTCTCCAAACCTAAACGCAAATATTGGCTGGCTATCTGGATGTAATGGAATAGAGAAAAATGCATGACATAAATCAATCACAGTGTACCACTCTGCTTCGCGTGGAATCTGGTATAGAATCACGGCAGGGTTTGGTACTATTGGGCAACAAGGTACAACAATTTTGTTTACCTTTCTTAAATCCTGTACGATTCTATATGTTCCATTTGGCTTTTTCAGTCCCATTATTGGCGAATTACATGGACTGCTCATGATTTCTTTTAGAATCCCTTGTTCAATCATTTTATTTATTACTGGCGTTATTCCTTCAATTATTTCTGGAGTCAATTTATACTGGGGTGTATTTGGGTAACTCGTTCCTTCTTTTACTGAAATTTTTACGGGATCTACTCCTTTCATTAATCCTACATCTTCTCCTGTCAAGTCCCACACTTCTTCTTTTACTGTCCCTTTCAACTCAATTGGGATTTTCTCTGCATCAAATACAGGAAACAAAGGATTTACTTCTGGTTCCAAATTTACCATTGTCATTTTGTACAGTACATCCTCATCTGGAGTTTGAAATGCAATTCCGTCCGGAGTACAATAAATTGTGCAGTTCATCTTACACAATAAATCGCGTCCTAAAAGGTTAACGGGACTACAATCACACACCACAAATCGGTGCATTTCATTAAATGGACCAATTCTCACCTTCACTAATCTAGTAAGAGGCGTTTCAATTTGCTGATTGGAAACTCCAACCACTTGTATATGTTCACCTGAGAGAGGAAGATTTGGAATTTCCACTGACCTTACAGTAGAACGGGTAGCTCCAGTGTCAACAAGGAAGGTTATATTTGCACCATTCACTTCTCCATCCACAAATGGACCTGACTGGTCTACCTCTAGAGTTGCGCCAAGCACGCACTCTTCCCTCTCTTTCAGACACCGTCATGAGCTTTCATACAACTCATCCTCATTCTGTCGTAACCAATATTGTGAGATTTCAGCTGCACGTGACAACTGTTTTACTTGTTCTCCTCCGTAGAATCCTGTTTCTGCACTGTACTTCTGTTGATTAGCACTCTTGGGAAGTGGTGGTTGTGGCACCTGACCTTGTTGAGAAACTACCTCACTCTGCACCTGTGAATTTAATGTTTGATTTTCTACATTAGGTTTAAGAGGAAATTTACACTCGTTTCTCCAATGCCCTAGCTTTCCACAATTGTGGCATGGCCACTTTTTCTTTGCCTCATCTATGCTCATTTGTCCTTTTCCTTTACCTATATTAGGTCGGGATTTAAACTGTCCTGTTTCACTGCTAGTATTATTCAATTGAGCTTCTTGCTTCTCTGCAACTTTCACCTGTGCCCACATGGCTTTTTCTTTCAATTTACGCTGTTTACTCTCAATTTCATCACTGCAATACTTAGCATATCTCAAAACATCATCCACTGTACTATTCTGCCACCCTATCAAATGCTGCTTAATCCTTTCACTTATCTCCGGTGTTAATCCATACACAAACCTATATACAAAATGACTCATGTCCTTCTCACTTAGCGTTTCATAACCACTATACTGTTTGAAAACCAACAACAATCTCTCATAGTACGCATGCACTGATTCTTTGCTTTCCTGTGTTGTTCTGTCTATTTTCACCCAATCTGTTTCTTTTGGTGGAATTTTATTCTTCAAAAAGGTAACTACCTGATCATATTTCCGCATCACTTCTGGACCTGGCGCTCCTGTTTTGGCATCCCTTGGATATTCCACAGTTGGCCAATCAATTGTAATCTTACATTCCGTCCATAAATCAGCAGGCACTACTATGTCAAACAATCCATCTAGATCCATTCACAGCACTTTTGACACTTTAACAAATCTCTCCACTTGTCTGTACCATTCTACTGGTTTCTCTCTCAATTTTGGGAAGTCATTTGTAAATGACAGTATATCCTGTCTGGTCCATGGAACATGCACATAACTACCACCTGGTGTTTCTCTCATTGGGTACTCTCTGGTAACTGGTTCCTTATCTGTCATTGCAAAAGCCAAAGATGCTTTATCTGTTGTTTTCTCATTTCTCTTTGTCCATCTGTTTCTCCATCTATCCACATCACCCCACTTTCTCAATAAAACAATCAGCTCTTTTATCTGGGTCAGTTTTCCTGATGTGTTCAAATTTTCTATGTCTTTCTCACAAAAATCTACTCTGTACGGTTTCTGCAATGTCCTCACTTTCACAAATTCCACTCCTAGTTCGCTTGCAATCTCTTCCAATTTGTCATGTAAATTTCTAGCTCTCCATGTAAGACTCTTACACAAAAACATAATCTCATCATCCTGATAATTCTTTAGTTTTTCCGTTCCAATTGTTCCCAAAATCAACTCTTCCATGTCTATTTTTAACCTAATTACATCTAATGGTTTTTCTTCTGGTTCTTTTGCTTTTAGTGCTTTCATCCATTCATTTAACTCTTCTGGAGTCGGACCTACAGGTGTACTATTTAATTCAATCCAATCACTGGTTCTTTCTGGTGTTCCTGATGCGGACTCTGTCACCATAGGCATTCTTCTAACCTCACTCTCATTTATCGTCAAATTTGTAGGTGGACTTGGTCTACACGTACTAGCCGAATTGTGTGCACCTTCATTATTCAGTTCCATCCCTTCTCTTTTTCTTTGCACATGTGAATTCATGGGAATCACCAAAGAATGTTCATTTATTTTCTGATTTTCAAAAATTGGCATTACTGGACCTATCGTTACTGGTACAGTTACAGCTTCCATATTCTTTGTCAATTCTCTTATTTTCTCAGTCAATTCTTTTGTCGTTTTTGCTAGTTCCATTGCATTGTCACTTTCTGTCTCATCATTTTGTGAAATTTTAAATGTTTCTTGTGACCTATTTATTTCATTTCTTCGTTCGGGTTTTTTATTCCTCCCAGTTTCCATTTGCGGTGCATTAGGTGTCACCACTACAGAAGTCTGTTGATATGGAGGTGGATTTCTGTTTAAAATATCTTCCAGCAATTCGTCATCCGTTTCACTACCACCATACACATACTTTTCTACCACTACATGTTTCTTTTTCTCAGTACACTTTCTCTTTGCTTCTTCCTCAACCGCAAAAGCTGGAAACAAACCTCCTGCCATATTAGCGTATCTCCAACGCTTTACTCTGTCCTCATGATTTATTCCCCACAATCTTCCTGGTATAAACTCATGATTCTTCAATCCTCTGGATCTCTCTCGCTCATACATCTCATCTTCCCATTCCGCTAAAGCTTCAAACTGTGTTGGTCTAGGTCTAGGTTCCAACATTACCATCTTTTCTCGCAAATTCCGTAATACAGCTACATTAAATGAACCATTCTCCGGGAAAGCCAATGCTCCATCATTCTTTGTGTATTTTGTCCAATTTTCTAACCAAATGCATTTATGATATCCATATTTCAGCATCATATGTGAAGCTGGTGATTTCGGCGGAGGAATTATTTGTCCCTCTCTAGTCACTACCTTTTTGTCCTTTTTAAAGAAGTTCTTAACTTTCGACATCCAAGACGTTTTCTCTTTTCCATACTCATAGTACGTCATTATTCACAACCTTTCTCTCCTTCAACAATCGGTAAAAATCAATTCTGTTCCCTATGCGTTTATTTCAACCAATGCTAGCGCGACTCACACCAACTCTCCAATCACAACGATTTCTGTCTACGGCGCACTGTCCAATACCAGCGCGGCTTTTGTCTACGTCACTTCGCTCCTGTTCTCATGTGACTAGCGCACTGTCCAATCCCAGCGCGGCTTTTGTCTACGTCACTTCTGCTCTTGACCCCTCCTTTACAAAATTTATCGGCAATTTCTTTTTCAACAATTCTTGTTAGTTACAACATTTTATCCACATTTCCATTGTCTGATTCGCTAAACCGAAAAGATAGCTTTGACCATTCACACAAGAATTCTGTATTTTCCAGTAGGCAGCGCTTACCTCTATCCTACCACAGAACTTTCAGTTACGTCGATAAAGTAGCACTTCCCTCTACCTTACCCTTCTTTCAAGCAAACGATAAACCCGTTTCTCTGGGGATAAAACACATGTGGAGACTATACTGCTCCTGAGAATTAAGGCCAGAGTTTCACAAGAAAACCGATCACTATTTCACTTACACACCTTTTATACGCAAAATGTCCCTAAATAACACAACCTGTGTTATTACCAAATTGAACTCAGACAGTGTAAAATTCCATGCGACTTCTCTTGCCACACGTGTTCCACTTCCTACATCCCGGAAGCGTGAAAACTTACATATAACATAACGCGACTCAACAAAAAGTGTTAGACATAAACTTATCAATAAAATATAATCAAAAATCAATAATCACCAAACTAATCTATAGTAACCATAACTCTGCTACCAAGAAATCTGATCCAGCGCTTACAATAAAAATATTTTCTCCTACTATGTTTTTGGGTCATTCAGGTGTAATTATTTCTCTAACACACAAACTATATCCATATGACGGTGGGGCCCATAACACTGCATATACATTCACTTACTCATTTATTTCCCTGGATTTTCCTCCGACATGAAACCTAGGAGAAAAACGATTTGCTGGAAGGAGACGGGATACCTCTTTTATAAAGACACAATAATTCTCATTTGCTTTTAAGGTATTCCGCTCATTGGTCGATGGACCAACTAGTAGGAATCAGTTGATGGTGATTAAGACCAGCTCAATCACAATGAACTCTTTTACCAAAGCATTATTAATCATTATGCTAAAGAAAATCACTGAGTCATTTGTTTAAAGAATAATAAAGTTTATATAAAGTTTTGAATGCAGAAAATTCGAGATTAATTTATTATTCAGATCATTGCGTTTATCATCATTATAAGAATAATTGCAAATTGCATGTCACTTTTATTAGACCGAAAATGAGGTTATCATACTAAAGACTCTATAGATCAACCTATCTATCTCTCGGGAAATCCTAATAATTCTAATATAAATCTTGTCAAATGCTAGTTCTCCTAAAGCGGCATTTCATACTCAACTGGAAAAGGAAAATAACAGCAGCAGCATCAGCTCGTCAGCATCAGCAACCGCAAACTCTCCCATCTACAGCATCTAACTTCTTCAGCATCTCCCGCAGCATCCCGCAGCATTCTAACCCCCTCCCACCAAGAGTAGGTCTTCTTATACCCTAATTCTAGCTTACAGCATAAAATGTTTCTTCTTACATGGCGTGATTCATTCTCATTGGTCCAAAACTCAGGTCCCTATACATTCTAATCAAACTTCCTGGTCTTAACTAGTTCCGTGAGGAATGTCCATGCAAGCATCGTTTCCCACAGTTCATGCACTTGCTCATCCGTTTCGATCAGTCCAAATTGTTTCTTTTTCTGCAACAAATTGTATAATAGAGTTCTCTCTATTGATTCAACCAGGCTTCTCACGCTTCTTGCTGATCATCTTGGCACACATCTGCTCAGAAGGGTCACAGCAGCCTTGACCATACTTTCATCTCAGCCTCTCGGCATCAGCACGTGATCATCCCTTTGCAACAGCCTCTCTCCTCTATCACATGGTCGCATCCGCTCCTGCGCACTCTAGTAACTCGCGGCTATTTTATATTACTGCTCGGCAGGCCTAAGCGCACTATTTCTAAAGAAAACAAAATGTTATTAAAACAATGAAATATAAACCCTTTCGTTTCCCTCCCGTCTTTCTACGTACCCCAATTAGGTATTACCTAGCAGAAGCAACATTTAAAGCTGTCCCTTACTTACCATCGCTTTATTTTGCAACCACACGTTTTATTCAAAGCACAAAAACATGCATTTTATTATTATTTCAGTACGCAAAATATTATGTTATATTAGAAACGTAACAACTATTAGTTCATTACTTTGCACATAAAACTGCGTGTTATCCTTTCCCCCAAACATACATTGTTGGTTATTTACTTGAACGAACATTTTATTATTATTATACGAAAATATTAGGAGGTTAAAATTTTTATATTTACCCTGCTCCATCATAGCACTGCTCTTATTCTTCCTACTCCCTCGTGAGTCCCATCTTGAGTACGACTCCAGATTCCACACCAAACCCTCCATGCAAAATAATGCTCTACAAATACTTTTTATTTGGCTATGGAGCAAGTACATAAGAGTTTAGGGTAAGGTTAGGTATGATAAACACCAGGCCTTGGGATAGCTTAATTTATGTTTGGCTATGGACTGGTTGCGTTTCATATACTAGAAGTCTTAATTGCATGGTTAATGGGTGGCAGAAGATGGAGCAGTAATTCAGCCAGAATAATAGTCAGTTAGGCAAATACTGTGGGAGAACTCTTCTAACAACTGAATAGTAGGGAGGATAAGACAGAAACATAGGAGGCTAGATAGGTTATACTAGGATATGTAAGTGGATTTGGAAGAAAGGGAGGAATTCATTAACAAATGCAGTGGTTGTCACTAAAAAAGAAAAGTGACTTACCACTTGTCCCAGGAGTCACTCCTCCCCTGTCCACTGGGTGGTGGTCTTTGTTCTCCTTTGCAGGAGCCTGGTGTACTTCCAGTCATAGACAACAGCATAACACACATATTTTGATACCTATTGTAAGGAACCATCACATTATTTTGCGCAAGTTACAAAAGCAATGTATTATTAATGTTGGTTTATTTATCTTATCTACTAACAAAAAAGCATCACGTTGAAAGGCTTAATGGATCAAGTAAGTAGTCAACTATTCAACGCTTTATACATTTTTCTTCACAATGTTGGTAGGGACATGGGTCTGAAAGGATCGAAAAAACAATCAATGACAGGGTGGAAGGAAATGGAAAGGACTTACGGTGGTATGTATCCTGCCATGCTGTGTTGCTCTGATGACTCACCATGACATCATGGAACCTTGTATGACATGACATCCTGTTGGGGTCCATGGTAACTAGCTCTTGTCTGTACCTGAGCTATGGACTGTTTGCTCTATTAAGCCTTTGTAGTAATTTCCACATTTGCGACAAGACACATTCCTTGCAGGACACACCCTCGAATTGGGAAAGTGCAATGGGAAACCACACTTAGTACAGAGATTTTTAGAGTAGGAACCTTTCTTCTCTGTTTTCGTGGGAACAAACCAATTCCCTCTTTGCTCAGACTGGAGTTTGGTTTTGTCTACCTGTATTTTCTCACTCATATCCTTATGATCCTTAACTGCACCCACAAGATTCTTCTCAGGTTAGAGCTCTTTCGAGGCTTTTTGAGAGAGTTCAATACTCTTGACAATGGTAACAGTTTCCTCGAGAGAAGGGTTCTTTAAAGTGAGTAGTTTCTCCTGGACCTTCTTGTCCCTACAATGCACCACAATTTGATCTCGTATGAGTTGAGAAGTGAAATGGAATTCATTGTGTCGGGTTGGCCTAAGGAAAAACACCTGGACAGTGATCTTCATCCCTTTGTCAAGGTCGCTGATGAGCTTACCTTGGAGGGTGGAGAGATGATCATGCGGGGGGATAAGTTTGTCCCTCCTGAATCTCTGAGATGTCGTATCATCGATTATGGTCATGAGGGACATCTTGGTCAGACGAACACTAAAAAAAAGGATTCGCTGTGTGTATTGGTGGCCCTCCATGGACAGTCAAATTAATGATGTCGTGGAGGGGTGTGTGACATGTTGTACCAGTGATAAGGTAATAAAGGTTGTTTCGCCTCCTGTACGACAAGTGGAGGCGCCCGATGGTCCCTGGTTGAAGTTAGCTATTGATTTTGTGGGACCCTTCAATGTTCTACCCAACAAATACAAGTTCGCGCTGGTAGTTGCCGACTACTTCAGTAAGTGGTGGGAGGTCCATTTTATGACAGATCCCAACACTTATGAAGTTATCAAGTTTCTTCAGAGTCTTTTTGCCAGAGAAGGTTTCCCCAAGGAGATTGTATCCGACAATGGAGTACAGTTTACGTCCAAAGAAATGTCTGATTTTTTGTTCCATTGCGGTATCACCCACCGGCGTGTGGCTTTATATCATCCACAGGCCAATGGTTTCATTGAGCACAACAACTGTATTCTTGTTGAATGTGTTCAGTGGGCTGTTTCTTCCAGAGTTGATATCAAGGAAGCTGTGCAGAGCATGTTGTGGGCACATCGCACTACTCCAAGTGCCGTCACAGGTTCTAGTCCTTTCGCTCTACTTAGGGGTAGGCAAGCTTCCTTTTGCATGTGTCCTGCTTGGATGAAGAAGTGGGGTTTGCTGTCGAGGTGCGGGGAGACACAGGGAGATGGTGGCACACGTCCACTACCTGCGGTCCTGACACGAGGAGATAGTGGCATGCTTCCACAGACTGCAGTCGCGAATGTGGCCAAGTTCAAATCCACTGTCTCTGTGGGGGATTGGGTCAGGATTAAGTCTCCTCTTAATGTTCCCAAGGGTCTATCAAAGTTTGGTCCCCTTGTTAAAGTGGATGCTACATCGCATTTCGCTGTAAGGGTCAATGGTAAAAATTGGTGGAATCTGTCTAGGATTTACAAGATTCCTTTGAGAGTTATGATGCAGCTGGGGCTTGAGTCAAGGAACGATGTTCAGACTTGACCAGTTAAAAAAAAAACATCTGGCAAAGAGAGTGCTCTGGGACCTTTACAGGTCGTAAAATCTTCTTTGAAATACGTTCCTCCACGAAGGAGTGGTAGGACGAGTGTCCCGCCAAATCGTTTAAATCTTTAGTCTGTTTTATTGTATGGACATGTATTTGTGGATGCTTTGTCCATTGTTATTATACTGCTTTTCCATTGTTATTATATTAGCCTGAACCTGTGTTTGTGGACGCTGTGTCCATGGTTATTATACTATTGTTTCCATTGTTATTTTATGAGCCTGAACCTGTATGTGTGGATGCTGTGTCCATCTTTTATCCTCTGAACCCGTTTATCTCTTCTTGGTACACCTTTCGTTCTTCTTCTCTCCTTGTTCCTTGGCCCTCTTTCTTCACTTCTTCTCCTCCGTTTTTCTATTTCCTGTTGCCTCTTCTCACTCTCATTTCCATTCTGTATTAATGGAAAGGGAGGAGATGTTGTAGTAATTTCCCTCTAAGCATGCTGACCATCTACCCTGTACTGCTTATGATGTCACTGTCACTGTCATGGTAATGGAATGTTATGGTTTGAATCCCAGGAGCTTGTCAGTTCCTGGAAGCTGTGGAGACGAACAGTTAATAAAGTATGTGCTCTTACACTTACCTCCCTGGTATAATCACTTCAGCCTTCTGTCAACTTATATGATGTGTGAATAGTAGATGTAGGCTTGTGTTCTTCTATAGGTTACTAACAATCTTCAGTTAACACAGCACATGTAAAAGAGGAGCGAGAGAAAGGTTGCTAAAAAAGAAGAGCGAAGACAGCGACAGACAGGAGGAAGTCAGCAGCGGAAACCAGGGGCATACAAAACAAAATACAAGGAGACAGGTTTGCATGCTTCAAGCCGACACTAAAATTGAAAGGGGGAAGTTAGAGAAAATACAGCAGACCCTAACAGATACTAGTTTGGAGGCTGAATATATTCAAGATTACTGACCAGCAGAACCAGCAGGTATGGAAAAGGTGGTGGCTACTTCGGACCTTTGGGGCAAGTTGGGGTTGGCGGTGGTGGAGTGTCCTGAATAAGTAGATAGTAGTAGGTACTTTTTTTTTTAAAGTGCGTTTTTGAGCCAAACAAATCTAATGCCAGACTAAGCCTCCTCTACTTCACTTCTGTTCAATCCAAAACAAAAAATAGTAGCTCTTTTACACCACTAGTGCAGAGACTCTGCCACGACTCGAAGGCACTTTGTGAATAGGGCCCTTGATGTCCACTCCACATCCCTCTCAGTCATTTATTCCAGCACCCTCCCTGAGCTGCTGGCACAGTGGCAGCATGCCCGACTACTCTGTTGACCTCATGTACAGTTTACAGTTCACACCCAAATGTGTACAGAGAAACCATGCACTCTCCTTTGAAATAAAGACAGTGAATGCAGGCACACTCTGTTGCAAAAAGTACATTTATTTATATGATTTGCACACGTAAACAATAAAATCCCCAAAATTAGCTTTGTCTGCTGCAAACATCGGGGCAGACTTATAAAAACTTTGCATAACGCAGTGCAGCAAAACAACTTGCTGCGCTGAGTGACAGGGAGAGAGCAGGAATGCACCATATATACTAAGATATTAAGCATTATTTATTTAGAAAGTTTTATTTAGAGAGATTTATATAGCGCTGCTAAGACCCGAGGGTATCAGAGCAATTTACAGGCAGAAACACAAACGAAGAACAATAGACAATATTCGAGGTCGAGTAGGGGAGCATATGTTAACCATTAAAAGGCTCGGTGAGGGTCATGATTACAGTAGTTTGTGGGGGGGAAAAGAGGAAATAAGCAGAAAGGAGCATTACTGCTCTATCCCTGTGCTGGCATCCTGAGTGCCTCCTATCACTAATGCAGGCAACCTTACACCATGGCGCAAGGATGCCTGTGTTACAGGCAAGATTGTTTTTGTGCAGGAAGGGACACCTTGCTGTATAAAAAACTATCTTTTGAGGAATTTTCGTTTTTCTATGTGTGCTGCAGAATACAGCATGATATAGAAAGAGGAAATAATAGGGAGAAATAAACATATTTCTCCTCCTTACACTTCACTGTGGAAGCCATAGCTTTTTGGCCCATCCATAGGTCTAAAAGTCATTGTAAATCTGGGAATGAGTTGAAGTTCATGGGTGGATGAATGGGAAAGCCCAAGCTCCACCCATTGAATGCCTTCCCAATGCAGAGTAACGCCAGTCAGTACTTTGTGCTGCCTTGCATTACTCTGGATTTACTAAGCCACGCAGAGTCATGCAAGGTGGCTCTACGTGGCTTGGTAAATTGCACTTAAGCCCACCCTAGTGTTGCCTGGCACTGCCTTGTGTGACAGATTGGCTTTGTAAATCTTGCCCATGGAACCACCACACACATAAAAAGTTGTTCTTTTTGCAGCTAAGGGCACGTCTGCCCACAACGTTTGTTGCAAAGAAGTGGTCAAACAAACTACAACTGATTTTTTTATTATATATATATATATATATATATATATATATATATATATATATATATATATATATACACAAAGAAGCAGAGAACTCTGGGTAGTTCTCAAGTTTAGGTGGAAAGCAGCTCCAGTTTAGAGCACTCTCAGCACCAGCGACACTCTAGATCTGCTCACCTCAAATGTCTGCTTTTCTATCAGTCTTTAAGCATAGGATTAGCACAGTGCCATTCACGCCGCGATAGAAAGGGACAAAGTCTTTTACCACTCCAGGCACAGTCTTACAGCTTTGGATTGGTAAAATACCATCCAAGCCAACCTGAAATGAATAAAAGCAACCCCTGACATGTGTTTCGCTCTCATTAGAGCTCTTCAGAGAGGAATAGCTTTGTCCAGACACAAGAGATCACCCACTATAAGTCAAAACAATACCCTTTCAGGCATAGCGTGACACATAAATTATGCAAAAAAAGAAGCAGAGAACTCTGGGTAGTTCTCAAGTTTAGGTGGAAAGCAGCTCCAGTATAGAGCACTCGCAACACCAGCGACACTCTAAATTTGCTCACCTCAAATGTCTACTTCTCTATCAAAGTCTTTAAGCGTAGGATTAGCACAGTGCCATCCATGCCAAGATAGAAAGGGACAAAGTCTTTTACCATTTCCACAGCAAAGTCTTTAAGCATAGGATTAGCACAGTGCTATCCATGCTGAGCTGTAAAATGGCCAAAGTCTTTACCACTCCAGGCACAGAATTACAGCTTTGGATTGGTAAAATACCATCCAAGCCAGCCTGAAATGAATAAAAGCAACCACTGACACATGTTTCGCTCTCATTAGAGCTCCTCAGAGAGGTATAGCTTTGTCCAGACACAAGGGAGCACCCTGTATAAGTCAAAATTTTACCCTTTCAGGCATAGAGTGATGCATAAATTATGCAAAGAAGCAGAGAACTCTGGGTAGTTCTCAAGTTTAGGTGGAAAGCAGCTCCAGTATAGAGCACTCTCTGATGTGGGTAATGCTTTAATGACTGTTTGTAGAGGTAATTGTGAGTGAAAGCCAATACTTTCAGTGGCATCAATTTTCGTCCTTGTTTTAGTTTCAGGTTTTTATAGCCTGGAATGTATCTTGGTCCAGGAGATTACAGGGGTGGAGGGGAGTGAGTCTGAGATTTCCCAGCAATTATTACGGTGTACCCAACTAAAAAAGATGGTACAACTGAAAATAAAAAGTACACAACAATCTTGAAGCCTTTAAAATCCAAAAGTTGAGGTCAGTGTGTTGTATACAAGTAACTGGACAAATGTAACCTCTTATTAAACAGATTGTTTATTTGTGCACGTCATAAAACCTGACCTGCAGGAACAAATACTCAGGAGGTGAAGTGTCTGCTACAGTGATCTGTGTGTAACCTGCGAGAAGATGGTGTTACTGCTCTTGTTGCAGAGTAAGCGTCCATGTATGTCTGTTTATTATTCATACACCTAAGGGTTACTTGCATTGTATGATCCGTTTACTCTTTACTAAATATTTTGGCCCAAGAAGCAGCCCCGGGCTTTACAGAGAGCATATCATGTCTTCAGTATGAGCTCATGATGTGCTGTGCATAGAACATTATTGTGTGCCTGGGGCCTGGTTGAAACCAGATTACATACTGTAAGTTTAAGTTTATATTACACATTTCTTTTCTCATTTCACATGTTTACAATTTCAGGGCCTACGAGGTAAAGTGGTTTGCCTACAAACAAGCAACATGCTGAAACCAGGACTAGACCTTTGGTCTGCAGATCCCAAGTAAGAAATGGGTGCATTTTAACATGACAATCACAGAAGTAGGAGTGGGATGGTGAAGTTGGGAACTTTACACACACATAAGTGAGGTCTCACAGGAGCATTGCCCCACCCACAAAAAGAAAAAATGTACTTCTCCAATATAAATTATGACACAAACTATGGAAGGAATGGATAAGCAAAGAAAGAGTACTGTGCTGTTAAGACGAGAACCCTCACTCACCCAAAGCTGACATGCTTAATCATTGGGTTCCCTCCTCACACTGGGACAGCAAGGAACCCAGTGTGGGCTACGGCTCCCCTAGTGGAGGAGCGGAGGTGTTTTGTTATAAAGATGAGCAATGTCGATGTATAGGAGTGAGGGGCAGAGTGCAAGACTAGTGAAAGAATAGTGAAAAAAGTGTGATCTAAAACTATCTCATGGTGGGCAAAAAGTGTCCTTTATTCTGATGCCTCCATTGGAAAGAGTTAACAAATAAATGGATAGGGATTTCTATAACTGCCCTATCTCATGAGGTCAACATGTTTCTGCCAACGAAGACTTAGAAAAGTTTAAAGGCATTCATCAGGAATAAAGTGTATATGTCACTCTGCTATTGTGCTTCAAAAATTATAAATACTAGCCATACAATCAGCCTGGTGGCTATTCTTGTAGCCCCATCACATCAACGGGGTCCACTTTAAAACACTGAAAAAGAAACAGATAGCAGTTACTCAAGTGATAAGTTAACCTCTAGTGTCACCATTGACCGTCACCAACATTCCAGCACTTGTGTCAGAGAACCATATGATACGAGTGAGCAGAGGTGAATCCTTACCATGAACGTGTATGAAAACTGCCCAACCGTCATCAGTCCCCAACTGAAGTACAGAGCTATATATGTACACAATACACAAAATAAACATAATTAAAATGGGTTGTGATACAGATTTCTAAATATGGAACTTAACTGTGGTTCATGTACTTGTTTCATTATTCAACCCACTCAAAAAAGGTAAATGGGAATGACATTCTAGGTGGAGAAGGTAGGTACTAACGCAGACAAGTCTTTCCGATTCAGGTTTTGGAAACATTTCCAAGAGGCTTCCCTGTTATTACGTGCCCGCTTTCTGGCCCTCTGGATCAAGTCTTTTGGGTAGTGTCTTGCTCTCAGATTCTCACTTAAACTGAGAAACTGCACAGGTGGAAAAGTATAAACAACATGCAGCAAATTTAAGTGAGAATCTGAGAGCAAGACAATACCCAAAAGACATGATCCGGAGGGCCGCAAAGTGGGCATTTAATAATAACAGGAAAGCCCCACTAGAAACTTTTCCAAAACCTGGATCGGAAAGACTTGTCCGCGTTAGTACCTACAGCCATCTCACAGATACAGTCAAAAATGTTATCAGCCATAATTGGTATATTTTAAACAAAGGGAACAAACTCTGTGAGAAACCTATATTCACATTGAAACGTAGCTGCAACATCAGGGACATCTTGGTCCATACTAGACCGCGATGTACAAGAAAAAATGAGGTCCAAAAAACGTTATGGGAAACACATGCAAGGCCATTTTCCATGTGGATAATGTTCGGTCTGCAACTTGACTCAACACACCACACAGGCCAATGTTGCCTTAAAGACGTTGTGGGTTCTACACAGGCATACGAACTGCAATTCATGGGGAGTCATTTACATGATCAAGTGTCCTTACGGATTGTTGTATTTTGGGATGACGACCCGTAAAGTACTAATCAGGATTGTTGAACACAAGAGCTTTATAAGATGTAAAAAATCGAATACAAAACTTACTTGACACTTCCTAGAAACAGGCCATACAGAAAATGACATCTACTGTGTGGTGTTAGACAGACCCTACTACTCCACCGAAACGGGCCAGTTAGACACCATACCATTTCGGAGAGAACAGCGATGGGTCTTTAGACACAGAAGTCACCAAAGAGGTTTAAATTACAACATTCCTTGGACCTCGTGATATCGCTGTCCCTTATATTACATTTTCTTAAATGGAATCCTGATGAACATGACAACCTTTTGTGTCATAATACTAATGCAGAATAGGCAGGAGCAATGGCGGCTGGCACGGATCAGGGGTGGCAGGGTGGGGTGTGAGGTATGGAGAGGGGTGCAAAAAAGTGGGGAAAAAGTACTTCCTCTCTGTCTATCTCCTCCGACGTCATCGCGTCTGTTAGAAATGGGGGTCTCTAGTTGGCAAGGGCTTGCACCTTTGTCAAAATAGGGACCCTTCTTCCTAGTCAGGGTAAGGGAGTTACACTCCTAAAATAACCCCTGCTCACCCCCTTGGTAGCTTGGCACGAGCAGTCAGGCTTATCTTAGAGGCAGTGTGTACAGCATTTACACATAACCCACAGTAATACAGTGTAAGCCCTCAAAAGGACACCACACCAGTTTAGAAAAAATATCCAATATTTTTATATACTTAAGACAAGACCAAAAACGATAAAAATCCATAATACAGTACTTAAAAATCTTCAGTTATCAAAATATGCTTTAAAAACAGTTCCTTGATGTCGATAGCTCCGTCCGGGGCTATCACGGCGTTGTGAGCAAACAAATCCAAACAGTTCTGGCTGACCGCGGCGTTGCGGGCCAGCTACGGTGTCGGGAAGATCCGCAAACAGTAGCTTTTAGAAATGCAGGGCGTCGGCGACCTCTAATTGAGCTTCCGAAAGCACGGCATCCGCAGGCGTCGGTTCTGGAGGTCGGTGCAGGAGTCGTCGGGGCCCTCGAAGTCACATGCGTTGCAGATCGATCTCCTCTCTGTTGAAGTCAGGAGCGCTGGCATCGGCAGGTGCCGGGTGCTGCGGTGCAAAGTGCAGCAGTGCGGTGTGTGGTGCCCTCAGGTCGCGGTGCGAGCAGCAGCTCGGTGGCGTCGTCGGATGGCGTCGTCGGTGAGACCAGGGTCGCGGTGCGAGATGAAGGCGGTGCTCGTCATGGTGTTGGCAGGTCACGGTGCAAGCAGTGGCGTCGTCGTTGCTGAAGCGCTGTCGTCGGCTGACGAACTGGACTCGATGGTGCCGGCGTCGGTAGGCCAAGGCTGCGGTGCGGGATGAGGGCGGTGCGTCGTGTAACTTTACAAGCGGTGCCCTCGAACTGCGGTGCAAGCAGCGGTGTAGATTTCGGCGTGGAGCGGCGTCGTCGGGGATACCAAGGCGTTGTCGTGAAGCAAAGCGGTGCGGAGTGCAGTGCCCACAGGTCGTGGTGCGAGCAGCGGCTCGGTGGCGGCATCAGCAGGCATCATCGGTGAGACCAGGGTCGCGGTGTGGCGTTGCGGCGGTGCCCTCTGCGGTGCCTTTGGGACACGGAGTCAGCAGCGACGTCGTCGAGTTGCTTTTCTTCTGTTGCAGCACAAAACACACAGTCCCCAGTGCTGAGGGTAGAAGAGCTTGAAGTCTTTGTTGTGCCTGAGACTTCTTTAACAGGGGGCAAGCTTTACCTCAAGCCCTTGGAGAAACTCACAAAAGTAGATTGCAGAAAGTTCAGTCCAGTCCTTTCACTGCCCAAGACAGAAGCAGCCACTGCAGGCCAACACAGCAAAGTGGTAGTTCCTCCTCACAGCTTCTCCAGCTCTTCTTCTTGGCAGTCTTCTTGATCCAAAAGAGTTCTAAAGTTCAGGGGTCTGGGCCCCAATATTTATATCCCAAAATCCTTTGATCCTTTAGGCAGAGAATGTCTGTGCCCAGCCAGAACCAGTTCTGCCTTGTCTGGTGTGACTTCCTGGCAGGAGGTGGAGATGGCATTGTCAGAGGCAGACCAGGCCCTTTGAGGTGCAAGGAAATCTCCTCCCCCTTCCCCAGTTGCAGCCCAGGTCTATTCAGCCCTTTCCTGACCCACCTAGACTATCTGGAGCCACTCCTGCTCCCCAGCCTTCTGTCATCCAAAACCCAGACAGGCAATCCACATTCCAACAGAGGCACACAGGATTACTGAGCAAGAAAATACCTACTTTCTAAAAGTGGTATTTTCAAACACAGAATGTAAAAATCACCTTCACTAAAAGATGCATCTTTAAATTTTGAGTTCAGGCATACTAAACTTTATTTTCCTACCTAGTTCCCAGGGCCAGTTATGTTTATAAGATGTTATAAACAAACTTCCCATTCTGTCCTATGGGGAACAGGTAGCCTTGCAATAGTGAAAAACGAAATTGGCAGTAATTCAGGACATGCCACACACACCAAGGCATGTCCTACCTTTCACATACACTGCACCATGCTCACAGGGGTGCCTTGGGCCTACCTTAGGGGTGGCTGACATGTAAGAAAAGGGAAGGTTAGAGACTGGCAAGTGTGTGCACTGGCCAAGTCGACATGTCGACATGGCAGTTACAAACTGTGCGCAGACTCTGCAATGGCAGGTCTGAGTTACCTTTTCAGGGCTACACACGTGGGTGGCACAATCAGTGCTGCAGGCCCACTAGTAGCATTTGATTTACAGGCCCTGGCACACTCAGTGCAGTTTACTAGGGACTAACAAGTAAATCAAATATCCAATCATGGAAACACCAATCCATAACACTTTTTACCACAGGAGCACTTGCACTTTACCACTGATCAGCAGTGAGAAAAGTGTGCAGAAACACTAAGCCAGCATAAACAGAGTCAAAACCGGGGGGTCAGAAAGCAAAAACTCAGGGGAAACACGCCAAAAGATGCCAAGTCTAACACATGTCCCCTCCAGCTGAAAGTAGGGAGAACTACCCAACCTCCTGGGAGTTCTCTTCACTAAGATGGAAGAACCTGGACAGACCATCTGCATTGGCGTGTTCTGTGCCAGGGCGGTGTTCCACCGTAAAGTCCATTCCCTGTAGGGAGATGGACCACCTCAGCAGTTTTGGATTCTCACCCCTCTTTTGCATCAACCATCTGAGGGGCCTGTGGTCTGTCTGAAACCGGAAGTGAGTCCCAAACAGGTAGGGCCTCAGCTTCTTCAGTGCCCAGACCACAGCGAAAGCTTCCCTTTCTATCGCACTCCACCTCTGTTCCCTGGGGAGTAGTCTCCGGCTAAGGAAGACTACAGGCTGGTCTAGGCCCTCTTCGTTCAGTTGTGAGAGCACCGCTCCCACTCCATGGTCTGAAGCGTCAGTCTGCACGACGGATTCCTTGGAGAAGTCGGGTGCCTTGAGCACGGGTGCCGTGCACATGGCGGCCTTCAGGGCATCAAAAGCCTTCTGGCAGGACTCAGTCCAGATCACCTTCTTGGGCTGCTTCCTGGAAGTCAACTCTGTTAAGGGGGCAACAATGGTGCCATACCCCTTAACAAACCTCCTGTAGTACCCGGTGAGTCCTAAGAAGGCCCTCATCTCTGTCTGGGTCTTGGGGGGCTCCCAAGCCAGAATGGTGTTAATCTTGGGTTGTAGGGGCGCCACCTGGCCGCTTCCTACCTGGTGTTCCAAGTACACCACCGAACCCTGCCCGATATGGCACTTACTGGCCTTGATCGTGAGGCCTGCCCTCTGCAGCGCCTTCAACACTTCACCGAGGTGCTGCAAGTGTTCTTCCCAGCTGGAACTGAACACTGCGATGTCATCCAGATAGGCGGCACTGAAATCCTCCAGCCCAGCCAACACCTGGTTGACCAACCTCTGGAAGGTGGCAGGGGCATTCTTCAACCCTAAGGGCATCACCCGGAACTGGTAATGTCCTTCTGGGGTTGAAAATGCTGACCTCTCCTTGGCCCCATCGGTTAAGGCAATCTGCCAGTACCCAGACGTTAAGTCAAACGTGCTGAGGAACTTGGCAGCTCCCAACCGATCAATGAGCTCATCAGCTCTGGGGATGGGGTGTGCGTCAGTCCTGGTGACGGCATTGAGCCCACGGTAGTCCACACAAAACCGCAGTTCTGGAGTGGCACCGGGTGCAGCAGCCTTTGGGACCAAGACCACTGGGCTGGCCCAAGGACTGTTGGAAGGCTCGATCACCCCTAACGCCAACATCTTAGAGACCTCCTCTTTAATGCTGGTCTTGACCCAGTCGGTCAGGAGGGCTGTCACCAGTGTCCACGTCATGGGTACACCAGTGAGTAACACCTGGGGTCAGGGAGAACAGGGGGGCAAACTGCCCCAACAACTGGTGACAATCGCTCTGCTGTTCTGGGCTCAGTGTAGAGGAGAGGATCACACCTTCCACTGACCCATTGTGCTCCTTCATAGACAGGAGGTCAGGGAGAGGTTCACTTTCCTCTTCTGTCCCATCATCTGTCGGCAAGAGCATGCTCACTTCGGACCTCTCGAAGTGGGGTTTGAGGCGGTTCACGTGGAGGACCCTCAAAGGGTTCCTTGGAGCCTGCAAATCCACCAGGTAGGTGACATCACTTTTGCGCTCCACCACCTCAAATGGCCCAGTCCACTTGTCCTGCAAGGCACAAAGTTCCACTGGGGCCATGACCCACACTTTCTGCCCAGGTTGAAATTCGACCAGAGTGGCATTCTGGTCATACCACTTCTTAATTTCTTCCTGGCTTGCTTCCAGGTTCGCCTGAGCGAGTTTCCTGAAGCGGGCAGTTTGGTTTCTGAAGGCCAGCATGTAACTAAACACATCCTGGGGAGTTTTCCTGGGAGCTGCTTCCCAGCCTTCCCAGCCTTCCTCGACCAAACTCAGAGGTCCTCTCACAGGGTGACCATACAGAAGCTCAAAGGGACTGAACCCAAGAGACTTCTGTGGCACCTCCCTGTACGCAAAGAGAAGGCATGGCAAGAGGACGTCCCACTTACGCCTCATGGGTTCTGTTAGACCCTTAATCATGCCCTTCAAGGTCTGGTTGAATCTCTCCACCAGACCGTTACCTTGTGGGTGTTAAGGGGTGGTGAACTTATAGGTTACACCACACTCCTTCCACAGGGATGTCATATACTTGGATATGAAATTGGTCCCTCTGTCAGAAACCACCTCTCTGGGGAACCCCACGTGGGAAAAGATCCCCATTAACGCCTGGCCCACCACTGGCGCTGTCGTTGTCCTGAGAGGGATTGCCTCCGGGTACCGGGTGGCATGGTCCACCAAGACCAGGATGTTTCTGATTGCCCATGGCTGTCTTGGGATCCAGTGGCCCCACAATGTCCATCCCTACCCTTTCAAAGGGTGTTCCAACAACTGGAAAAGGTTGGAGAGGAGCTTTGACCTTCCTCCCACTCTTACCACTTGCCTGGCAAGTTTGGCAAGACCTGCAATGTCCATCTGACTGCCTTCGCATTTGGGGCCAGAAGAAGTGGGTGACAAGCCTGTCAAAGGTTTTGTCCTGCCCCAAATGTCCTGCCAAAGGCACGTCATGAGCCAGACCCAGTAGGAAGGTCCTGAAGCGCCGGGGTACCACAGCACACGGGCTGACCCAGGCTCAGCGACCTTAGGCTCACTGTACAGGAGACCATTCTTCCAGTAGATCCAATGGGATGCGGACTGATCACCTGCTGCCTGGTCTGCAGCCTGCTGCCAGAGAAGGGCACTCTTTCTGCTCCTTGCAGAATTCCTCCCTGGTGGGACCCCCTTCTTGCTGCCAATGGGTCAGCTCAGAGATGTCCCCCAGTTCAGCTACCTGCTCCCCTGTAGCCACCGGGCGCCCCCTCAAGGTCCGCTCCTCCCGGTCCGTGGGAACTTCAGGGGCTGGTTTCCCGCGCCCCTTGCCCTTTCTCTTGGCAGGGACTTGGGCCACTGTTTCAGGCTCCAAGTCCTCTTGATCACCCTTTCTGGTCGCCATTGACCGAGTGGACACGCATGCCCACTCTGGCAACCCAAGCATCTCCAAGTGAGACCTGAGCTCAACATCCTTCCATAAGGACTGCTCCAGGTCGTTACCTAGCAGAAAATCTACAGGCATGGACGGGCTCACAACCACCCTCAAAGGACCTGAGACCCCCCCACTCGAAGGGAACCTGCGCCACCAGACACTGGCGCTCTGAATTGTCTACAGCAATTACTTGGTGGAATGCCCCTGGGACTACCTGCTTCTCAGAGACCAGGTGACACCGGACTGAGGTCACACTGGCTCCAGTATCTCTGAGAGCCTCTACCCTTTTCCCATTGATGGTCACCCAGGTGCTGTATTTCTTTGTGTTAGGGGGCACCTGGTGTCCTGGGACCATCTCACTGTCCCCTAGTGAGACGAGGGTCATTTCTGCGGGATCCCCATCCTCCTGTGGGTACTCCTCCTCCCCAAGCGCTACACTAGCCAACACCTTGGACTGCCCACCGGTGTGTGGCTGAGCCCCTTGAACACTTGGGGTCCCCTTCATGTGGCCCACCTGGTCACATGGAAAACACCTTCGGGCCGGTCTCAGCAGGCTTTCCTGATGAGACCCCTGGCTTCTTATCTCCGGGGGGATGGGAACCTTTACCCTGGGTGTTAATTTGGGGCCCTTTAGAGAACTCCTGCGCTTTACCCTTGTCCCCCCCCCCACTTTTCTGCTGGGGACCCTGCCCACCTTTGGCTGAGTCTCCCCCAAACGCTTTCTTGTGGACCCGGGTACTCACCCAGCGGTCCGCCTCCATAGCAAGCTTCCTGGGGTCAGTCAGCTTACTATCAACTAGGTGCTGGTGCAGATCTGCAAAACATAGACTAGACAAGTGCTCCCATGCAATCAAATTGTAGAGCCCCTGAAAATCTGTCACATTACTGCCCTTCACCCAGCCATCCAGTGACCAGCAAAACACATCCACACATTCCAACCAAATGTTGGCATCAGACTTCTTACTGGACCTGAACTGATCCCTGTACTTTTCAGGAGTAAGACCATACTTAGTGAGAAGGTCGTCCTTCATATCTGGATAGGTGAGGTGATACCCCTTACCCAAAGCTATTAAAGTATCCCTTGCTTCTTCTGGGAAGAGAGGCCACAATCCTGCTCCCCAATTCTCCTCAGGGACCCCATTCATGTGAATTGCTGCCTCGTACCCCTGAAACCACCTTTGCATGTCATCCCCCTTCTTGAATTCTTTGCCTACATTTTTAGGGATGTGCACAATTCTGTCTGCCTGTCTTGACGAGTTGCTGCCACCATCTGAACTGGCTCTATTCCTTAGCTCCAGCTCTTTAAGACTTCGCTCATGATCTAAGATCATCTTCCTTTCCTCCATGGCTATTCTTTTATCCTCCCTTTCACTTTCTATCCTGAGTTTCTCCAACTCGAACTTCCTTGCTTCCCATCTGTCATCCAGCTCCTCTGGGGACAGGCCACTGCTGCCTGGCCTGGAGGGTTCCCCCCCTCCCAAAAGCACATCCACCCTAGGAATAGGCTCCTCCGCCTCTCCACTGAGATCACCAGCATGCTCGCTGGCATGTCTGGCTGCTACTCAGGCCCTCAGCGCCTTTTGTAGCTCGTCCTTCCTAGTGAGGCCTCTGACTTGGACTTTTAGGTTTTTGCAAATTGATTTCAATTCCCTAACATTGTATGTTTCCAACCTATCCTCCTCAAAGGCAATTTCCAGGGATGCAACGGATGATGCTCTTGATTCCGGCATGATGAAGTAGCAAGTTCAAACTGGCAAGATCAAAAATAGGCCAAAAGAAAAAGAACCAGTATGTGGCACGTAATGGTCCGCGATATGGTAGTAGTGCACACCAATCACTGTAAGTCAAGTGCAAACGCAAGTCCTATCCTCACCGCTGACAACCAATGTTAGAAATGGGGGTCTCTAGTTGGCAAGGGCTTGCACCTTTGTCCAAATAGGGACCCTTCTTCCTAGTCAGGGTAAGGGAGTTACACTCCTAAAAAAACCCTGCTCACCCCCTTGGTAGCTTGGCACAAGCAGTCAGGCTTATCTTAGAGGCAGTGTGTAAAGCATTTGCACATAACGCACAGTAATACAGTGTAAGCACTACAAAAGGACACCACACCAGTTTAGAAAATATCCAATATTTTTATATACTTAAGACAAGACCAAAAACGATAAAAATCCACAATACAGTACTTAAAAATCTTCAGTTATCAAAATATGCTTTAAAAACAGTTCCTTGATGTCGATAGCTCCGTCTGGGGCTATCACGGCGTCGTGAGCATACAAATCTAAACAGTTCTGGCTGACCGCGGCGTCGCGGGCCAGCTACGGTGTCGGGAAGACCCGCAAACAGTAGCTTTTAGAAATGCAGGACGTCGGCGACCTCTAGTTGAGCTTCCAAAAGCACAGCGTCCACAGGCGTCGGTTCCGGAGGTCGGTGCAGGAGTCGTCGGGGCCCTCGAAGTCACACGCGTTGCAGATCGATCTCCTCTCTGTTGAAGTCAGGAGCGCTGGCGTCGGCAGGTGCCGGGTGCTGCGGTGCGAAGTGCAGCGGTGCGGCGTGCGGTGCCCTCAGGTCGCGGTGCGAGCAGCAGCTCGGTGGCGGCATCGGATGGTGTTGTCGGTGAGACCAGGGTCGCGGTGCGAGATGAAGGCGGTGCTCGTCACGGTGTTGGCAGGTCACGGTGCAAGCAGCGGCGTTGTCGTTGCTGAAGCGCTGTTGTCGGCTGATGAACTGGAGTCGATGGCGCCGGCATCGGTAGGCCAAGGCTGCGGTGCGGGATGAGGGCGGTGCGTCGTGTAACTTTACGAGCGGTGCCCTCGAACCACGGTGCAAGCAGCGGCATAGATTTCGGCGTGGATCGGCGTCGTCGGGGATACCAAGGCGTCGGCCGCGAGGCGGTGCGGAGTGCGGTGCCCACAGGTCACGGTGACGAGCAGCGGCTCGGTGGCGGCGTCAGCAGGCGTAGTCGGTGAGTCCAGGGTCGCAGTGCCCTCTGCGGTACCAAGGCGTCATCGTGAAGCGAAGCAGTGCGGAGTGCGGTGCCCACAGGTCGCGGTACGAGCAGCGGCTCGGTGGCGGCATCAGCATGCATCGTCGGTGAGACCAGGGTCGCGGTGCGGCTTTGCGGCGGTGCCCTCTGCGGTGCCTTCGGGACACGGAGTCAGCAGTGGCGTCGTCGAGTTGCTTTTCTTCTGTTGCAGCACAAAACACACAGTCCCCAGTGCTGAGGGCAGAAGAGCTTGAAGTCTTTGTTGTGTCTGAGACTTCTTGAACAGGGGGCAAGCTCTACCTCAAGCCCTTGGAGAAACTCACAAAAGTAGATTACAGAAAGTTCAGTCCAGTCCTTTCACTGCCCAAGACAGAAGCAGCCACTGCAGGCCAACACAGCAAAGCACACAGCAAAGTGGTAGTTCCTCCTCACAGCTTCTCCAGCTCTTCTTCTTGGCAGTCTTCTTGATCCAAAAGAGTTCTAAAGTTCAGGGTCTGGGCCCCAATATTTATATCCCAAAATCCTTTGATCCTTTAGGCAGAGAGTGTCTGTGCCCAGCCAGAACCAGTTCTGCCTTCTCTGGTGTGACTTCCTGGCAGGAGGTGGAGACGGCATTGTCAGAGGCAGACCAGTCCCTTTGAGGTGCAAGGAAATCTCCTCCCCCTTCCCCAGTTGCAGCCCAGGTCTATTCAGCCCTTTCCTGACCCACTTAGACTATCTGGAGCCACACCTGCTCCCCAGCCTTCTGTCATCCAAAACCCAGACAGGCAATCCACATTCCAACAGAGGCACACAGGATAACTGAGCAAGAAAATACCTACTTTCTAAAAGTGGTATTTTCAAACACAGAATGTAAAAATCACCTTCACTAAAAGATGCATCTTTAGATTCTGAGTTCAGGCATACTAAACTTTATTTTCCTACCTAGTTACAAGGGCCAGTTATGTTTATAAGATGTTATAAACAAACTTCCCATTCTGTCCTATGGGGAACAGGTAGCCTTGCAATAGTGAAAAACGAAATTGGCAGTAATTCACTATCAGGACACACACACCAGGGCATGTCCTACCTTTCACATACACTGCACCCTGCCCACAGGGGTGCCTTGGTCCTACCTTAGGGGTGGCTGACATGTAAGAAAAGGGAAGGTTAGAGACTGGGAAGTGTGTGCACTGGCCAAGTTGACATGGCAGTTACAAACTGCGGATAGACTCTGCAATGGCAGGTCTGAGTTACCTTTTCAGGGCTACTCACGTGGGTGGCACAATCAGTGCTGCAGGCCCATTAGTAGCATTTGATTTACAAGCCCTGGTACACTCAGTGCACTTTACTAGGGACTAACAAGTAAATCAAATATCCAATCATGGAAACACCAATCCATAACACATTTTACCACAGGAGCACTTGCACTTTACCACTGATCAGCAGTGAGAAAAGTGCGCAGAAACACTAAGCCAGCACAAACAGAGTCAAAACCGGGGGGTCAGAAAGCAAAAACTCAGGGGAAACACGCCAAAAGATGTCAAGTACCAGCGTCCCTCCTCCGTCTTCTTGCCACATCTCTCCCAGCCAGGAACAGGAAGCACCCAGGCTCCCCTGACAAATCACTGGGAATAGGAGCCAGGGCATGTTCTCCACTGAGGCTGTAATGCAGCCTGGGTAGAGAACGGGCAAAGTGCGCATGACTGTTTGGCCAGCCAGAGACGGCCGGCCAAACAGTCATGTGCACTTACAGAGTGCTCACCACTCCTCCTGCTGCTTCTCTGTGAGCATAGCTGCCCCGCCACGCAAAACTGCTGCAGCAGGAACAAATAAAATTATAATACCATCAAGTTATTATCATTTTATTTTTCCTTTATTTCACTGCTGCGAAGCAGTGGGGTGATGCTTCTCTGCCTTAGCGGGGAAGCCGCCACTTGGCAGGAGTATGTTTTCTATTACCTCCTTTTTCCTGCCCCATTCCATACATTCTACAACCCCTCATATGAGTTATACAGACATTTGACTACATGTCCCATAATTCCTCAATGAGGATAATCCTTGAGCCAGCCTATGCCTTTCTTTAGTAACTTCCTTCTAGGCTTGGCATTGGAACTCCTTGATATATCCACGGTGTTTGATACTATCTCACCCTTGCTGTTGATTGAGTGCCTTCAAGACATGGGTATCACACATAGAGCCCTGGCCCTTCTGTCTTCCTTCCTTACGGATCGCTGGCAGAGGATAATGTTACAGCAGTACTACTCAGAGGTTTCCTCCCTGCCATATGGCGTGTTGCAGGGCTCATCACTTAGCCCTATGCTCTTTAACCTCTACGTGTCACCACTTGCGGATATAATTCAGGCTTTCCGGATGCAGGTGTTATCATACGCCGATGATACACAGATTATTGTGTCATTTCCCAAGAAGTCTGCCACCACGGCAGAAAACGTCTCTCAATGCATGTCGTCACTTGCAGACTGGATGGGACTGAATTCTCTCAAAATAAATGGTGATAAAACCGAGGTGCTTCTCTTTGGCCCTCGCGCATTGAGCTAGAATAGTGATTGGTGGCCACACACCTTAGGCACATGTCCCATCCCAGTAGAGAAGGCCAAAAATCTTAGAGTTTTCTTAGATACTGCACTCACACTCAATGCCCAGGCCAATCGCGCTGCCGCAACCTGCTTCTGGATCATAAGGATGCTCAGGAAAATTCTTCCTCTTATCCCTCAGCCTGCACAATAGCAGGTTGCATTAGCCCTGGTTATGTCCAGATTGGACTATTGCAATTCGCTCTATTTGGACTCCAACATTAGCACTCAGCACAAACTCCAAGTAGCACAGAACGTAGAAGTAGAATAACTCTTGACATTTCCAGACGCCAATCAGCTGCTATGGGGTTGGGGACCCTACATTGTCTCTCAATCAGAAAGCACATTATGTATAAAACACTCTGTACAGTGCATAAGGCCCATATTTCTCCCCAGTCTGGCGAGGATTAAAGATATGTTTCACTGGCATTCTCCAAGTAGAAACCTGCTTTTGGCACCCCGAAACCTGCTTGCTATGCCTAGGACTCAAAAGAAGAAATGGGGAGATAGAGCCTTCTTGATTGGTGCAAGTAGACTCTGAAACTCTCTTCCACAAAGAATGAGGGCCATCCCACAGTTGTTGCCTTTTAGCAAAGCTCTTAAAACCTGGCTTTATGCTTTATAGACAGCTTTTTTCAGGTGGATTTACAGTTAGTTGTAAGCAAATGCGTGGATCCTGTTCGAAGGGCGGCCGCATCAGAGGCAGGACCCAATATGTGTT
This sequence comes from Calotriton arnoldi, assembly GCA_963921515.1. NCBI lineage: Eukaryota > Metazoa > Chordata > Amphibia > Caudata > Salamandridae > Calotriton > Calotriton arnoldi. Next base: position 352,584 of record CAWUFW010004401.1, on the reverse strand, counting down.
TGCCACTTACTCCTCAAGGAGCTGCACCCATGAGCTCCTGGTTCAACATGTTAGCTGGGTTCTTTTGAGGTGGAAGATGCACTCATATTCGTAGTGTTAAAAATGATGTCGTCAAGAAAACATTTTTTGATTTGTAATCCTTTTATTTAGTGCGGGTGATTAGGTTCACAGACAGTAAGAAAAGCACTTATCGGGACCGCAGGGGCGCTTTTTAGACTGTGGTATGTAATACATGGACAAATCATTGCCTTGAGAAAGCCCTCGGCCAATTAGGTGCCACGGGCGAAACAGGTGTCAGCTGTTTTGCTTTTCTTCCTGTCTGTGAACCTAATCACCCGCACTAAATAAAAGGATTACAAATCAAAAAATGCTCCTTGACGACATCATTTTTAACACTACGAATATGAGTGCATCTTTCCTCCTCAAAAGAACCCCGGATTTACAGTTAGGTTTTAGCTCTGGATGGTCAGTTATAGCACCTTGATGCCTCTGGGTAATTGTCCTGCTCTACAAATTCAAATCAGAATAAAAATAAAAAATCAAAGCCTTTAGATATACACTGCGCCCCTCCCAGGGCAGAACCAAGTCCTCATATCCTTTTTAATTTTTTATATATATATATAAAACCATTCAAGGTTCGGACTGCCCATTTTGTACGAATCACGAAGGAATCAGGGAAGCAGGGACTACAATTTCCTTGAGTCCCCTGAGACACATCCGGGCCGCACAAACGCCCGACCTTTAAAAGACCAGAATATCTTCTGCTCTATCGCCCGCCAGCCCTACAAGAGAAGAAACAGACAGAAGCAGTGCAGGTATTTGGATCTATTTATTTGTTCTTGTATAGCATACGGTGGTTGCTTGCAGCCATTCTTATCCTAATGGCCTTTGCCCGGAATGTCGACAAACCTCTGTCTGCTCATCGCGGTGCAGGTGTGTTTGGTGTCCCTTTAACCGGAGGGCCAAGAATGGGCTGTTCCACTACGGCAAACCCGATTGCTTTCGGGTTGTTTTGTAGTGAATATATGATAAAGCTCTGGGGCAGATACAAGTGGAGTGTTTACATTACCAAGCTCTGCATAGAAAGACGAGCGAAATGGCAGGGGCTGTCATGGACTGCCTATTTGTAACCAGACAGTGATATTTGATTTGTACTCATTTGAGTCAGACCTAAGTGAGACATTGATAACACGCGACCATAGTCTCTAAAGGCAAGGGTGTAATAATAGTCAGAGGTTCTGCAGATGTGACATATGACATGTGAAGAGCGTTTTCTGAATATCTCTCCATCTCTATACTTAGATGACCCCATGCCCACACAAACATAGTGCCTATGGATGACAAGAGAGAGATACATGCCAATATTTTTTCAATAATCAAACAGTTATCTCCACCTAGAATGTCATTCCCATTTACCTTTTTGAGGGGTTGAATAATGAAACAAGTACATGAACCTCAGTTACATTCCATATTTAGAGATCTGGATCACAACACATTTCATTTTTGCACTGTGTACATATACAGCTCTGTACTTCAGTTGGGGACTGATGACAGTTGAGCAAAGTTTTAATACATTCTCATGGTAAGGATTTACCTATGCTCACTCGTACCATATGGTTCTCTGACACGAGTGCTGGATTGTTGGTGACGGTCACTGGTGACACTAGAGTTTAAGTAACTGCTATCTGTTTCTTTTTCAGTGTTTTAAATTGGACCCTATTGCTGTGACGGTGCCACAAGAATAGCCACCAAGCTGACTGTATGGCTACTATTTAACAATTTTTGAAACACAATAGCAGACTGACATATACACTTTATTCCTGACGAATGCCTTTGAACTCTTCGAAGTCTTCTTTGGCAGAAACATGTTGACCAAATGAGATAGGGCAATTATAGAAATCCCTATCCATTTATTTTTTAACTCTATCCAATGGGGGCATCAGAATAAAGGACAATTTTTACCTACAATGAGATAGTTTTCTGCTGACACTTTTCACCAGGTGTTCACTAGTCTTGCACTCTGCCCCTCCCTCCTATAGATTGACATTGCTCATCCTTATAGCAAAACACCTCCGCTCTTCCCCTATGGGAGTCATAGCCCACACTGGGTTCCTTGCAGTCCCAGGGTGAGGAAGGAACCAAATAATGAAGCATGTCACCTTCAGGTGAGTGAGGGTTCTCGTCCTAAAAGCTCAGTGCTCCATCTTTGCTTTAGCTGTTCCTTCCTTTCACACCCACCCACGTACATAATACGTGCAACAGCAGAGTAACATATACACTTTGGTCCTGACAAATGCCTTTGAACTTTTCCAAGGCTTCTTTGGCAGAAACAATTTGACCATATGAGATAGGGCAATTATAGAAATCTCTATCCATTTATTTTTTAAAAGACTAAAGGACATATTTCGCCCACCATGAGATAGTTTTAGATCACACTTTTTTCACTAGTCTTTCTCTAGTCTTGCACTCTGTCCCTCACTCTTATACATTGACAACGCTCATATTTACAACAAAAAAAACTCTGCTCCTCCCCTAGGGGAGTCTTAGCCCATACTGGGTTCCTTGCGGTCCCAGTGTGCGGAGGGAACCCAATGATGAAGCACATCACCTTCGGATGAGTGAAGGCTCTCATCCTAACAGCGCAGAGCTCCATCTTTGCTTTAGCCGTGCCTTCCTTTCACACCCACCCATGTACATAGTGTGTGTCATGAAGTCTGGAACTTCACACCAAGCAATTGTTACCAAGTTTAAAACTGAAAAAATAAGGAAGTAACGCTATTACAAAATGTGCCGCATATATTGCATAATTTGCTTTTTTCTTGCCAAATAATTTACTCAAGCCCGACGCATAATGTGGCCCTTTCCTGCCACATAATTACACTGGCCCTGCTTATAAACCTGTGCAATCCTTGGTAAACCTGCACACTGAGCTTCCATACCCCATTTCCCGGGCCTGTGCACGTTTACCACTCCTATATCACATGAAGGGGTGCGTTGTGAAATGGAATATTCATTAACTTCCTGTTCATGATGAATCAGTTATGATACAAGCTGAAAGATTGGCTAAGAGATTTTGCCCTCTGCAAAACAAGGAGTTGAATATATGTGGAACTACAACCCCCTTCTTTGAGACCCAAAGATATCTATGGCCCACTATATACCTTTTTATTCCACGCTGCTTAAGTCGATGATGTTGAACCATCGACCTCCCCTAACCAAACCCAAACATCAGAGTAATCACTCTGTGCTTGTGATGTATGTGCTGCCAGTACAAAGATATGACAGACTACAATACAATATGCAATCTAACCATTGTGATGGTCAAATCTTGCTATTTAGGGCCTTTTGCACTCGCTCTTATGGGCTTGGACTGCACTCACTGTATTTCCCTGTAGCATTGTGAAAATGTGTGCAGATGTATGCAGCTGCATTGATATGAATCCTGCACTACTGATGCCTTGCTCGAGTATCACCTTGCTCTGAGACTGCAGTAATCTCTTAAGAGTTTTTACTGTGTTTGGAAAGTGCATGTAACACTCGTTCTTTGGCTAGTAGAGTATGCTGTTTAAGTGTGGAAAAACCAGTATTGTTAGAGGCCTGGTTTGAGCCCTTACCTGCCACACTGCAGAGTGTGGATTGTGCCTGACTGTCTCCAAGGAGATTCTGAATAGAGTAGTAGCTCCCAGCCCCCTGCCCAGCAGCCTGTACTTGAGGTCACATGCCCCTTATATAAGATACTATTGAGTGGTCCATTTGTGCAGCGATTGCTGGCTGTGGCTGTTCTTTCTATTGGGCTTAGGGATAGTGTTCTGATTGGCTGATAGGTCTAGAGTCCTGATTGGTCCCTGGGTCAGTTTTTTTTATTAGATGTAGGGCTTAAGGTTAGGGTTCTGATTGGTGGGTTGGTTTACGGTTTCTAATTGGCTCCTGGGGCTAGGGTTTCTATTGCATGTAGATCTTAGAATTTCATGCCTGACTGGCTGCTCGGACTAAGGCTGGGACTAGTGCTGGGGCTAGGGTTTCTATTGGACATAGGGCTTAGGGGTTTGTGCCTGATTGGCTTCTGAGGACTAGGGCTGGGGCTAGTGTTTCTATTGGACGTAGGACTTAGGGTTTCATGCCTGATTGGCTGCTTGGACTAGAGCTGTGATTGGCTGTAAGGAGCTGGTGTCCTATTGGTTCTAGGGCTTAGGGCTAGTTTCGTGACTGGTTAGGGTTCCGAAGGTTAGGGGTAGTGTTCCGAAGGGGTCACCTGATTACTAGGGCAATTAAAACTTTGGGTTCAGGGCGTCTCAGACCGGGCGTCGGGTATAAGGGCAGAGAGGACCAGGGCAGTTGCCTGTTTGAGCCTGTTCGAGACTGGTCGGGCCTAGGGCCAGAAATTCTGCCCAAATTTACATGCACCAGCACCCACTCTATGCCATTCACAACCACAGCCGGATTAACACACCCACAACAAATATACTCCATCCATTTACTACAAGCTAACCCTAAACAAAGTTCAATGTCTCAACACCCACCACATAACCCCATAAACCACACCTATACAACCTGCTACCCCTAGTACCACACATTTGCACCATTGCTTACAAACAATACACCACTCTATCCTATACCACTAACCAATCCACTCATCACAAACACAACCCAAATCCACACCATATGTAACTATATCCCATCCAGACACACCCGCCCTGCTCTAATTACTCCCAACAGACCCCTCATTGTCACCAAGAAACCAATACTCAGCCTTCCATCTTTTCATTCACTAACACTTTTCTTTCTACCACAATAACACAACCAGGCAATACTTACACTCCACTGTACCACACTTATTACCTCTTTCAGCAATCAAATCAAACACTCTTAACTCTAGTTCATCCTCGCTTACACACCACATGCACTCTATTCACAAACACATCACCACCCCCTTTACCTTACAACTTCCACTCACCAACCATACATCAGCACCTCCTTTCACAACTCCTCAAAAATAAAACATAACACACACAAAAGCACAACAAAATCTCTCACACACACCTCATAATATATTTTGTCACAAACTACAAACATACACCCACTCCCTCCTTCCTGACTACACAAATGAAACACACCATTAAAATGTAAATCCGTATTTGTAAAGCGCGAACTACTCACCCTTACGAAACAGAAACCTAGGCACACATAAATGTAAAATTAACACAATATGTACATTGGGTACTGCAATACACAATACATAAAAATCGGAAAGGAAAAATCTTCAAGGATGTTAATGAATGTTCAGCCTTTTAGTTTATTCTTTAGGTTTCATTGATAGGAAGAAAAAACCAGCCGACACGTGTTTCGTCGCATGTGGAAATTACTTCCGCGACTTCCTCAGGGCTGTAAACAGATGAAGAGTATTCTGATTGTCGCTCAGCCGGTGATAGTTCCAACCCGGCTAGGCAAACAAACCACCAGTCATGAATAAGTCTATTCATTTGGGACGTCGAAATAGCGGTAACGATGCATACCCCGCATATAAGGGATAAAAAAAGATTAGCGGTCGTCACATCAGGTTACGGTGGACCAACTGCGTGTCAGGATGCCGTGAGGGGGTTGGAAGAACCGGCAAGGTAATGCCAGCGTTAAAATAGATCTCAAGGCGAGTGCGCCCGGGGAACCCCTCTGGCAGATCACTGTGTTCCAAGTTGTGGACCTACGGGTCTCAAGGCGCTGGGGGCCGTCGTGGAAATTAAGTGAGCTATTGCCCAGAGTCACATGGTGCTGAGCTGCCGCCGGGGATTGAACCGTGAGCCCTGTGCTCCGAAGTCAGCTGCCCTGGCCGCTGCACCACACCTCTCCAGTTTAACAAACACCAATGCCAAGCTTTCTCTCTTGCCCTATATCCAACACATATACTGTAGCTCTGCAACTCTCTTTTAACCGCCTCTTATCTACTGGACATTTTAGAGCCTTACAACATGACCCCCATGCTGCACCAACACCCCTAAATCATACACCTTTCACCCTAAACAGACGCAAACAAAATAAGCAACATGGCACTCCTCACAACTTCACTTCTCCATGTTTACTGCACAACAAGGTTACACTACAAAAACAACACAGCTCACCAACTCACTCCCAACCACCATCACCACCACCTACACACACAGACCCATCAAAATGCCTTCTTAGCCTGCTGGATGAGGAACACGAAGCAGAACAGCTACACTATTGCTCTCCTCAAACAGCTAATACCAGAACTAAGGACACACCTGTTACAAGCCCACAAAATACTACTCACTCTTCTACAAAACAAAGTCACACTATCACCAAAACACATTCTCTAAACTGCCTGGTAATAAATGCTCGATAATTCTCTAAAAACAAGCATCACATCTACAACTTTCTCACTGACACAAAACCTGACATACTCTATATAACGCAATCATGGTTAGGAGGTGATATGGCCTGAAGCCTGGGAGGTGATATTGAATGAAGCCATTTCTCTCACTCATGATACTCAAATTACGGCCCGGGGGCCGCTTGAGGCCCTCTCGACCTTTACATGCGGCCCAACTGGTGAACAGCAGCACAAGCTGCTGTCTAGTTGCTGAGCACTAATATTCAGAAAGAAATGTTAAATAAACGGGCAAGCATTTATTAAACTGCAAATAAATGCCTGCCCATTTATTTAACATTTAGACCTCCTTACACAATCCCTGACCCACCCAGACCTATTACCGCCACCCTGCAGGCATCAGTGCGGCCCTCGGTCACACCACAGACCGTACTTTGTGGCCCCTGGGCAAATGTTTGCGAGTACCCATGCCAAGGTTGTGAGGCCCTCTTCACCAAATGCAATCCTACAACATCTTCCTGCTCCTTTATAGACCTCCACCTAGCAATGCAACATTCCCAGACACACTTCTAGACACGGTTTCAAACCTGCCAACACTACACTCCAACATATCCGTTCTGGGTGACCTCAACATTTGGTTTGACAAACCCAATATGCCCCATCTGAAAACAATAATTGCTGGCCTAGATGCACTGAACCTGCATTAGATCATCCCTGTACCCACACACATTGCTGGATACATCATAGAATTAATTTTTGCAAATAAAGAACTAGTTATCTTTCAAACAGTGACTCCAATCACATGGTCAGACCAACATTTGCATGTCTTCCAACATAAAACAACGCTAAGTGACAGGCCTGAAACTACCTTACATGCCTCCACCTATCGACCGTGGAACAAACTCAATTTTGAACACTTAGAAACACAGCTAACATCATGTACAGATCTAGACACAATAAATTCCGTTCAAAAACTATATGAGTGGCTACAGGAAGCTTTTGATATCCTAATACCACTAAGAACAACACAACAGAACAAAAGAAAACAGGCACCTTGGAGAAATACAGAGCTAAAAGAGATAAAACAGCAAATTAGAAAGCTGCAACGTGCCTGGCTCAAAACAAACACCAATCAAGGCAAACTTCACTTACAAAAACTTAACAGATTATTCAACAAATTTCACATGATGAATTTATGGACCTGGTTAAAGCAAGTAGGCCTGCCAGCTGCATTTCCGATCCCTGTCCACCACAAACCTTCAGGAAAATTCTTCTAACAACCTCTGCTGCCACACCAGTAAGATGGATCATCAACAATTCCTTAACACTCGGAATATTTCCAGAAGAACTAAAAAGGTCATACATACGCGCCCACTACTGAAGAAAAAAAACCTCAGCCCGCTGAACCCCGACAACTACAGAACAATTACAAATGGACCTTTCCAGGGCAAACTGATAGAAAGAGCAGCATTCGCCCAGATGTCACAATTCATTGAAGATAATGCCATACATTCAGACTTCCAAACGGTATTCCATCCGGGAAAAGGCACAGAATCTGCCCTCATTGCCATCTGGGATGAGCTTTAGAACACAGTTGACCGGAATGGGGTTGCTGCGCTACTTCATTTTGACCTCTCAGCTGCCTTTGACACAGTTGACCATGACACTTTGGTACAAAGACTATGTAGCCGGCAGAGAGGGGACTGCTCTCTATTGGATCATATCCTACCTTCACAGCAGAACTAATGTCATCCATTCTCTTCCAAACTGTACTTCACAAAAGCAGGGGTCGCTCTATCATCTCACCCATGATTTTCAACATCTACATGAAGTCATTACCAGCACTGATCAATCAGTTTCACCTTACATGCTATAACTATGCAGATGACACACAAATACTCCTTCAACTGGGATGACCCAAAGACATTGGAAACTCACCAATTTTCAGTTTTCTCAGAGTCATGGATCAGTGGATGACATCGAGCCATCTCTAATTGAATTCTTCCAAAATGGAAATACTCACGTGTGGCGATTGGAAAAATGATGACCCTCTCGCCTGATGATCTGGGAACACCACCTGAAGTATCACCCTTCCCGTTTGGAAGACTGAAAGTGTGTCATGATTTTCAATGAATTGTGACATCTGGACGAATGCTGCTCTTTCTCTCAGTTTGCCCAAGAAAGGTCCATTTGTAATCGGTCTGTAGTTGTCGGGGTTCAGTGGGTCGAGGTCTGTTTTCTTCAGTAGTGGGCGTATGTATGACTTTTTTAGTTCTTCTGGAAATAATCTGGTAGTTAAGGAATTGTTGATGATTCTTCTTACTGGTGTGGCAGCAGAGGTTGTTAGAAGAATTTTATTGAAGATCTGTGGTGGACAGGGATTAGAAATGCTGCCGGCAGGCCTGCTTGCTTTAACTATGTCCATAAATTCATCATGTGAAGTTTGTTGTATAATCTGTTAAGTTTTGTAAGCAAAGTTTGGCTTGATTGGTGTTTGTTTTGAGCCAGGCACGTTGCAGCTTTCTAATTTGCTGTTTTCTCTCTTTTAGCTCTGTATTTCTCCAAGGTGCCTGGTTTCTTTTGTTCTGTTGGGTTATTTTTAGTGGTATTAGGATAGCAAAAGCTTCCTGTAGCAACTCATATAGTTTTTAAAACAGACTTTATTGTTTGTAGATCTGTACTGGATGTTAGCTGTGTTTCTAAGTATTCAAAATTGAATTTGTTCCTTGGTCGATAGGTGGATGCACGTAAGGTAGTTTTAGGTGTGTCACTTAGTGTTGTTTTATGTTGGAAGACAAGCAAATGGTGGTCTTACCATGTGAGTGGAGTCACTGTTTGAAAGGTAACTGGTTCTGTATTTGCAAAATTTGCATCTAGGATGTATCCAGCAATGTGTGTGGGTTTGTGGATGATCTAATGCAGGTAACAGTGCATCTAGGCCAGCGATTATTGTTTTCTGATGGGGCATATTGGGTTTGTCAAACCAAATGTTGAGGTCACCCAGAACGCATAGGTTGGAGTGTAGTGTTATCAGATTTGAAACAGTGTCTAGACGTGTGTTCAGGAATGTTGCAATGCTAGGTTGAGGTCTGTAAAGGAGCAGGAAGTTACAGGAGGAAGATGGCGTAGGATTGCATCTGGTGAAGAGGGCCTCACAACCTTGCATGGAGATGTCGTCATTTTTAGTGATGTCCAATGTTTGGCTAAACACAATAGGTAGGCCACCTCCTCTTTGCCTGTACGATTTTGGGTGATAGAGCATGGGTACTCACAAGCATTTGCCCAGGGGCCACAAAGTATGGTTTGTGGTGTGACCGAAGGCCGCACTGATGCCTGCAGGGTGGCGGTAGTGGGTCTGGGTAGGTTAGGGATTTGTAAGGAGGTCTAAATGTTAAATAAACGGGCAGGCATTTATTTACAGTTTAATAAATGTGTCCCCGTTTCTTTAACATTTCTTTCTGAATATTAGTGCTCAGCAACTAGACAGCAGCTTGAGCTGCTGTTCACCAGGGTGGCTGCATGTAAAGGTCTAGAGGGCGGCAGGCGGCCTGAGGCCATACTTTGAGTATCATGGGCGAGAGGAATGGCTTCATGCAATATCACCTCCCAGGCTTCAGGCTTCAGGCTTCAGGCCATATCACCTTCAAACATGATTCAGTTATGAAGAGTATGTCAGGTTTTGTGTCAGTGAGAAGGTCGTAGATGTGATGCTTCTTTTTAGAGAACGATCGAACATTTATTACCAGGCAGTTTAGAGAATGTGTTTTGGTGATAGTGTGACTGTGTTTTGTAGAAGAGTGAGTAGTATTTTGAGGGCTTGTAGCAGGTGTGTCCTTAGTGCTGGTAGGCCTGACCAGTCTCGAACAGGCGCAAACAGGCAACTGCCATTGTCCTCTCTGCCCTTAGCCTCGACGCCCGGTCTGATTCACCCTGAACCCTAAGTTTTAATTGCCCTAGTAATCAGGTGACACCTTCGGAACCCTAACCAGTCACGAAACTAGCTCTAAGCCCTAGAACCAATAGGACACCAGCCTCTTACAGCCAATCCCAGCCCTAGTCCAAGCAGCCAATCAGGCATGAAAACCTAAGCCCTACGTCCAATAGAAACCCGAGCCCCAGCACTAGTCCCAGCCCTAGTCCTGAGAAGCCAATCAGGCACAAAACCCTAAGCCCTATGTCCAATAGAAACCCGAACCCCAGCACTAGTCCCAGCCTTAGTCCGAGTAGCGAGTCAGGCACGGAATTCTAAGCCCTACGTGCAATAGAAACCCTAGCCCCAGGAACCAATTAGAAACCGTAAACGAACCCACCAATCAGAACCCTAACCTTAAGCCCTATGTCTAATTTATACTCTGACCCAGGGACCAATCAGAACCCTAGACCTATCAGCCAATCAGAACACTAACCCTAAGCCCAATAGAAAGTGCAGCCACAGCCACTAATCAGTGCACAAATGGAACACTCAATAGTCTCTTATATAAGGGGTGTGTGACCTCAAGCACAGGCTGCTGGGCAGGGGGCTGGGAGCTACTACCCTATTCAGAATCTCCTTGGAGACAGGCAGGCACAATCCACACTCTGCAGTGCTGCAGGTAAGGGCCTAAACCAGGCCTCTAACAATACTGGTTTTCCCACACTTAAACAACATACTCAACTAGCCAAAAAACGAGTGTTACATGCACTTTCTAAACACAGTTAAAACTCTTGAGAGATTACTGCAGTCTCAGAGCAAGGTGATACTCGAGCAAGGCATCAGCAATGCAGGGTTCATACAAATGCATCTGCATCAATCTGCACACATTTCACAATGTTACAAGGAAATACAGTGAGTGCAGTCCAAGCCCATAAGAGTGAGTGCAAAAGGCCCTAAATAGCAAGATTTGACCATCACAATGGTTAGATTGCATATTGTATTGTAGTCTGTCAGATCTTTGTACTGGTAGCATATATATCACAGGCACAGAGTGGTTACTCTGATGTGTGGGTTTTATTAGGGGCGGTTGATGGTTGAACATCATCACCTTAAGCAGCGAGGAGTAAAAAGGTATATGGTGGGCCATAGATATCTTTGGGTCTCAAAGAAGGGGGTTGTAGTTCCACATATATTCAACTTCTTGTGTTGCAGAGGGCAAAATCTCTTAGCCAATCTTTCCCCTTGTATCATAACTGATTCATCATGAACAGGAAGTTAATGAATATTCCATTTCACAACGTTCCCGTCCATGTGATATAGGAGTGGCAGACGTGCACAGGCCCAGAAAATGGGGTATGGAAGCTCAGTGTGCAGGTTCACCACGCTTTGCACAGGGTTATAAGCAGGGCCAGTGTAATTATGCGGCAGGAAAGGGCCACATTATGCGTCGGGGTTGAGTAAATTATTTCGCAAGAAAAAAGCAAATTATGCAGCATATTGCGGTACATTTTGTAATAGCAGTACTTCATTATTTTCTCATTTTTAAACTTGGTAACAATATCTGGACATTAGTTGCAGCTCTTTAGTACCAGTTTAAAATCCAAATATAGCACTAAGCAACAGCAATGTTTCCAGTCCAGCTTTGCAAAGGTCCTTCCACTGCATGGCAACACGTGTCACTGCATTTTTCCTAACTATTGAACCGCTTGAGCTAGAAAAAAATTGTTTTTGGGTTAAAATCTGCAGATTATGTGGCAGATGGTGGATTGCGAGGCAAATCTATAATTATGCGAAAATTGCCCTACCGCACAATCGCATAATTCCAGTGGCCTTGGTTATTAGGCTGTACCCGTCTCCCCCAGAAATGTATTGACTCCTACGCCCATGCCCAAAACATAGGGGGAGAGGACAAATGTAAGCCAGAACACTATTCATACAGCCCCGGGATCGAATGAAACACAAGTTGACCAAAACCTGTGATTCTGAGCAAGCCGACTATCTCAGTGCATTACCACCCTCATCTGCCACTGATGCCAGGACTGGAAGCGCTTTGAAGCAGTGTTGTAGTCAACTGCATCACAGCTTCACAAATCACTTTTTCATTCTACTGTTCCTAGGTATGTTAGATAAAAGGTTTTCCTTTCATGTGTTTTGGTATGTGCAAAATGATTTTTTAACAGGACTGTCCAATCACTCAGGTCAATAAGCAAAGTATTAGTGATGGAGTGAGTCTGAGCAGATGCAATAGCCATACTCTGATACAGCTGCTGTAATGGCGCTAGACACCCTGAGATGAATGCATATTCTCTGGCACATCAGTGCTGTACTGCACCCAATATTTATGCAGAGTGCTCATTAACCAATCACCAGTGTGCTAAATGTAAATATATTAGTGCTCATACTCTCTTTCCACAGTAACTTTTTCCTCCTAAAAAATGCTGGTACTCTCCCATTAAATGCATCGCAGCAATGCTGAGAAGTGCTGATACTCTCCCATTAAATGCATTGTAGCAGTGCTGAGAAGTGCTGGTCCTCTGCCATTAAATGCATTGCACCAAAACAACAATGTCTCAACTGGAAAACATTGGAAAAAGGCAATTCAAAATGATTGTATATATCGCAAGGGGGTGAACAAAGGGAGACCACAACAGAAATGGTGAAGGGAACAAGGATTTTATATTTATATCTAGTTATATCAGCACTACCATATAATTAAATGAACAGTGACCATACCATACAAGTGTGCACTGATATACAATCATTTAGAATTGCCTTTTTCGAATGTTTTCCAGTTGAGACATTGTTGTTTTGGTATAAACTTCACCCGGTCTCACCTGGGTTAACGGGTTCACTCCGGTAATTGTTTCATTAAATGCATTGCAGCAGTGCTGAGAAGTGCTGATACTCTCCAATTAAATTTATTGTAGCAGTGCTGAGAAGTGCTGTACTATGCCATTAAATACATATTGCAGTGCTGAGAAGTGCTGGTACTCTCCCATTAAATGCATTGCAGCAGTGCTGAGAAGTGGTGTACTCTGCCTTTAAATGCTTTGTAGCAGTGCTGAGAAGTGCTGGTACTCTGCCATTAAATACATTGTAGCAGTGCTGAGAAGTGCTGGTATTCTGCCATTAAATACATTGTAGCAGTGCTGAGAAGGGCTGGTACTCTCCCATTAAATACGTTGTAGCAGTGCTGAGAAGTGCTGGTACTCTGCCATTAAATGCATTGTAGTAGTGCTGAGAAGTGCTGTACTCTGCCATTAAATGCATTGTAGCAGTGCTGAGAAGTGCTGGTACTCTGCCATTAAATGCATTGTAGCAGTGCTGAGAAGTGCTGGTACTCTCCCATTAAATGCATTGTAGCAGTGCTGAGAAGTGCTGTACTCTGCCAGTAAATGCATTGTAGCAGTGCTGAGAAGTGCTGGTACTCTCCCAATAAATGCATTGTAGCAGTGCTGAGAAGTGCTGGTACTCTGCCATTAAATGCACTGTAGCAGTGCTGAGAAGTGCTGGTACGCTCCCATTAAATGTATTGTAGCAGTGCTGAGAAGTGCTGATACTCTCCCATTAAATGCATTGTAGCAGTGCTGAGAAGTGCTGGTACTCTGCCATTAAATACATTGTAGCAGTGCTGAGAAGTGCTGGTACTCTCCCATTAAATGCATTGTAGCAGTGCTGAGAAGTGCTGGTACTCTGCCATTAAATGCACTGTAGCAGTGCTGAGAAGTGCTGGTACGCTCCCATTAAATGTATTGTAGCAGTGCTGAGAAGTGCTGATACTCTCCCATTAAATGCATTGTAGCAGTGCTGAGAAGTGCTGGTACTCTCCCATTAAATGCATTGTAGCAGTGCTGAGAAGTGCTGGTACTCTCCCATTAAATGCATTGTAGCAGTGCTGAGAAGTGCAGGTAATCTCCATTTCAAATAAAAGAAGTACAGGTACTCTGTACCAGACAGTACCTGCCCATTTAAAGCACTTCCAATTATCCCCTCGTCACAAGTCAGTGTGGGAGTTTTGTTTTTGAAATGTCCTTTAGAATCAAATACTCATCATTTCTAGAAAAGCACATATCAATGTAGCCACTCGTACAAACATCTCATCTTACATCTCAATTTAGGCTGGAAACGCCCTGTAAACCTGTCTACAGCATCGTAGTTCAAAAGGGCACAGACACATGGCAGAACCGTCATCCTTCCCGAAACGTTCACTGTTAACAGCGGGATGCAGTGATGCATGGCTTTAATACTGATCAGCAAGTTTCAATGACTTTTTTGTACATTGGATTCCCCGCGCTGGCCCCTGACGCACAGGTGACATCAGAGACGAGGCTGAGTAACCAATCAGAGGGGCCATGGGATCTGGCACATGGAAACAAAGTAAGAATTTCTAAGGGGTAAGGCTGATTGAGCTGTGGGGCATGTAATCTATTCACTGATTTTCAAATGCTGTTACAAGACCAGAGGCTCAATTAAGACCACAGTCTACCTTTACTGAAACTCTAGCAACAAAAAAGAAAAAAGTGAAACACCCAACTTAGCAGTGTAGTTAGTATATATGAACAGGGGGCGGGGCAGGGCTGAAGTCTTGCTGTTACCTCATAATGCATTAGGCAATCATAGCACACTGAAGCATTACTGTTTCTGCGGAGCAGCAAAAGCCCGCTGCTGCTCTAGCAGATGCGTACAATGCTTCTTTTTTCTGCTTTCACTGTTTCTTTACATGGTGCCTGTGCCTTTAATTCAATTGTTTTATTAATCATTGCTTTTCTTATTCTTATTATAGCTTAAAGCAAATATGCAAGTTTACGTTCTTTTAGGATCGAAAATTTCACGCTTTGCGCCTGCATGTTATTTTCTTAGGTCTCGGCTAGACAACGCATGCGATGTCTCGAAGAGACATGTTGTGTTTAATCTGTGGGTTTCAGACCGCCCACAGGCGTCCATTTGCTCACTCCATTGTCTGTCCCATATTCTTTGTCACCATTTGTCCCTGGCATGCATGGTCATGCCTCTTCTTGTGTTTAGCCCTACCCCCAGAGCATGGACCAAGTACTTGTAAACATCTACTGCTCCAGTTTTTACGACCATTTTAGGACCTACTTTTTCTTTCTTTTTCAGCATTCTATACAGTGCTCATGCTTTTACCAGCTCCGTCTACTCCTACCCACCTTCATGAATGATCCATAGATCACCCCTCCCCGTCACTACTTTTCCTATTGTTGCTGCTTTTCATTTCCCCCACCTCCTCTCTTCCGTCACTGCTTGCTCCCTCACACCTTCCAGTGCTTGCCCCATCCACAAATCACCTCCTCCCTCATCACTGCTTTTCCCTTCATTGCTCCTTTCCGTTCCCCCCACCTCGTACCTCCCGTCTCTGCGTGCTCCCTTGCACCTCCCCGTGCTTGCCCCATCCACAAATCACCCTCTCTCCTGACCCCATCACTGCTTTAAACCCCCATTGTAGTCTGTTTCGTTCTAGTAAGTGGTGGTGTTCTGCCTTTTATGTCCTGTCACTGTATAGATGACGTGCTGATAGAAATGTGTGTACGGCTGGTATTACTTGGCATGTGTGTAGTCTCTGTTTATTTTCTGTGTGTGTGGGTACTAGGTGTTTGCATGTTTACACCATTTGTCATCATTCAGCTATGGTGTTTATAGCTGGAAAATCAGACCACAAGTGAATCAGGTATGCGTTATCACACAGCATGTCATAGCTTCTAAAGTACCTGTGTCTTCTGCTGTAATTGCATAGCCACGTTTCTTCTGAGCGAAATGATTGAACTGTTCATGTCTCAACTTGTTGCTTCTTACTTCATAGGGTGGGATTCTATTTCTTCAAATTTCTTCTGTTAGGACGCTTTCTTACTTTTTCCGCTTTCACCGGTGAAGTGTTTCTGTGTGCCATTGTTCCTTAACTTGAACTTTCTTCAAAGGAGCCAGGCTGAGTCTCAATGTCATCAAGGTCTGCCAGCCCTTCAGTGTCCATTCAGTGTCCTTTCTAATGAGCAAATTCCTACCCTAACCTTTTACCGTTCAATCTCCTAGACTCACCTAAAGACTCTTGCTTAGTCTACTCACGAGCATCTCTTGCCAAGGTCCCATTTCACCTGTTATTTATGTGTTCACATTCCGTGGTGCTAACAAACTAATATGCAATATGGATCAGCTAGACTTACATTCTGTGAATGTGCATAAGTCTATGTTGCTCAGTGAAGGTACTGTTACTGTTTTTAATTAGTTCTAAGTTGTTAAATGCTTTCTAGTGAAATGTACTCTAGAAATTAAGTATGTACAGATTTACTGTGAAGCGCTCTGATACCCTACGGGGTCAGGTTTGCACTATATAAAACAATAAAACAGACAAACATGGCAAAAGTAGTTCTTTTAATTTGGTTGCCAATGCAATGGATTTCCTCATATTCACTACTATAAATCAGCCTAAAATTGTGATTCTTTCTGTTTTTTTATATAGTTTTATATAGCGCCAACACCACCCAAGGGTAGTGGAGCGCTTTACATTAGCACCAGTTACTTCTTTTGTGCAGTTTTATATAGTGCCAACACCACCTGAAGGTATTGGAGCACTTTGCATTAGCACCAGTTCCTCTACACAAGGACACATTCATTTTTGTAGGCACTGGGAGATAAAGTTATTAGCACAGAATCAAGGATGTTAAGCTGACACCGAAACTCAATCCCAGTTTCCCAGCTCCATAGTCTGCAGCTGTGTCCCTTATGACACATTCTCTCCCAAGAGGACACCACATCATCTCCCTAGCCTCAGCCTCAGTTTCACATGTTGTGATTATGCACAAATAACTTATTCTCCCCGTGGCGACCCGCATTTGCTGTTGATTCCCGTCTACCTCCCACCTGTCGCTGCTTGCCCCGCTGAACTCAGTTGCACAGTTCCCTCCTCCCCAACTCTACTGTTCACATTTTTTTTGTCCAGTTTTATATAGCGCCAACAACATCCGAATGTAATGAAGCTCTTTACATTAGCATCAGTTACTTTTTCTGTGCAGTTATATTTAGCACCAACACCACCCAAAGGTATTGGAGCTCTTTGCATTAACACCATTTACTTTTCACGAGTACACTGTAAACTTAGGCAAGCTACTTAGGGCCTTATTACGACTTTGACGATCATCCTGCGGCACCACCACAGCTCTGTCCGCTGGAGGACTGACAAAGCCGTGGTGCGCCCGCTCACTGGATTCCACGTTGAATCCAGGTTGGGCGGGCGGGCAGGTGGGTGGTGCTACGGTGGTCTAACAGCGGTGGGCTGTCAGGCTCATAGGAGAGCCTAACATGCAGCCCGCGGCTGTGACACCGCTGACTGCACATTCCTGCATGGTGTGGCATGCATGCCACACCATGCAGGATTGGGAGTGAAATTACAGGGAGGCACAACATGTGTCCCCCCGCATGCACCCCCAGGCCCAGATCAGGCAGGGGGCCATATTAGGGCCTACTTAGTTGCCTCTCCACCACCCTTCTCATGGCGTACTCACCGCCACAAAAAGAGAGGTGAAAAGGCAACTCGTAATATGCTCTGCAGTGCTGGCATCGGCACCACCACAATATTTATGCCGGTTGCAGACCAGCGGCCCAGCAGGATCCTTGATCCCGGCAGAGCCGGCAGACTCGTGGCAGTCCAACCACCACACTCAGAATACTGTGGTCAGACTGCCACCACAAGTACGGCAATCCTGAGGACCGCCATACTCATAATAAGGCCTATTATCTCCCCATGGCAGCCCGCATTTGCTGCTGGTTGCCAGTCAACCATCCACCCGTCACTGCTTGCCCACGCTGAACTCCCATGGCGCAGATCCAATCTATCCCCAGATACCCTCCTCTCCTGACTCTGCTTTTAACATCAGTATTTTTTCTGTGAGGTTTTGTGTTGTACCAACACCACCCAAAGGTGTTGGAGCATTTTACATAAGCACCAGTTACTTTTTTTTGTGCAGTTTCGTATAGTCCCAAAGACTACCCCAAGGTTTACAGCACTTTACATTAGCACCAGTTACTTTACACAGGACACATTCATTTTTGTAGGAAGGGGTAAATTAAGCAACTTGCCCAGAACCAAGGATGTTAAGCTCACGCTGAAACTCAAACCCGGTTTCCCAGGTCCCTAGTCGGCAGCTCTGGCCCTTATATCAAACCCTCTCCCAAGAGGAAGCCACTTCGCCTCCCTAGCCTTGGCTTCAGTTCCACATTTTGTGATTACTTGCAAATTAAAGTTAACTCCTCGTGGCTGCCCTCATTTGCTGTTGGTTGCCCGTCCACCTCCCACCCATCACTGCTTGCCCTCGCTGAACTCCGTTGCACAAATCCCCTCCTCCACTGACTCTGTTTTTCAATTTTTTTGAGCAGTTTTATGAGGCACCAACACCACCCAAAGGTATTGGACTGCTTTTATATGCACCAGTTACTTTTTTTATGCAGCCTTATATAGCACCAACACGCTAATCAATTCGCTCCAATTTCTATAGTACGACCCAACTTCTCTCATAATGTCTCAACAATCAATGAAAATTCAACCAACCCACTCATGAGATCTCAACCCCACTCTAATACTAACTTCAGACCCCAAAGGTTTACAGAACACCTATCTGATGCTGACATACACTCCCTTCTGCTATCTAATACCAATACAGACAAGAACTCGACACCCTCGCATAGCATCATCCAGTTTATTCCCTCCAACCCTAATAGAGAACACAGTCTGAATAATAGATCCATTAACAAGCATTATCAGCTTCAAGTCCACACGACACACCATGAGAAATTAGTTATCAAATCTCATCTCAGATCTTTGCTCCTTAATTGCAGATCTGCGGTAAAGCTTGCAGCTGACATTGATGATCTAATTCTTACTCAAGACCTACACCTCCTTATCTTAACGGAAACATAGCTCAGTGATTCATCACCTCTCAATTTGGACATACTAGTACCACCCAACTATGACATCATTCGAATAGACAGATCCGGAAGAGCTGGGGGTGATATAGCATGCATTTACCGCTCCATGCACACCCTAAAACATTCACAAACGGTTACAATGACGTTGTGTGAATACCTAGGTATAGAAATATTGACCAATAACAATCTTGCCTGTAAACCTCACATTGTTTACCACCCCCGAGGTAATAATTTACAATTTATTGAGCAACTGATGGAGACCATCTCCTCTAACTCAGTCCAACACAACAATCAGATCTTCCTTGGGGATTTCAACTTCCATTTGATTGACTTAAATTACCCCATTCTTCACATCTTACAGACCTCAACCCAACCCAATCTTGCAATGGCCCAACACACAATAGAGACTCCACCCTGATCTTATCAACGCCAAGGATAACTTGATGCAACTTGAATCCATAACACCCTGCGGCTGGTCTGATCACTACTTAATCTCCTTCCTTATGGTGGAAAAGGTGTTGTCCAGAAAGGGTCATGTACTTAAACTCCAGACAATAGTCTAGAAACCTAAGAAATTTTAATCTTACCAAACTAACTGTTATTAGCAACAACATCCTACCTCCTCCCACAAACATGATGAATGTGAATGAGCTTACCGATCATTACACCCAATCTTTGACAGTCATATTGGACACGATTTCTCCGAAACAACTTAAAAGAATACGTAGCAGACAGTTCAAATCATGGTTCAATGGCAGTTTAAATGAGGAAAGCTGCATTCTAAGGCTTGCTGAGAGATCCTGGAGAATCTCTCCCTCTGGCTCTCACCTCAAGCAATTGGGCCAACACCACCTGAAGGTATTGGAGCATTTTACATAAGCACCAGTTACTTTTTTTGTACAGTTTTCTATAGTGCCAACACCACCCGAAGGTATTTGAGCGCTTTACATTAGCACCAGTTCCTTTTTTGGTGCAGTTTTATATAGAGCCAACATCACACAAAGATATTGGAGCGCTTTACATTAGCACCAGTTACTTTATTCAAGGGCACATTTATTTTT
Organism: Calotriton arnoldi; assembly: GCA_963921515.1. Taxonomy (NCBI): domain Eukaryota; kingdom Metazoa; phylum Chordata; class Amphibia; order Caudata; family Salamandridae; genus Calotriton; species Calotriton arnoldi. The sequence goes on along the minus strand of CAWUFW010004401.1, from coordinate 332,333 downwards.
GTAGGCACTGGGAGATTAAGTTATTAGCACAGAATCAAGGATATTAAGCTAACATCGAAACTCAATCCCAGTTTCCCAGCTCCATAGTCTGCAGCTGTCTTCCTTACGGCAAGATTAAATGATTGCCCAATCTCAAAGATGTTAAGCCAACGCCAATACTCGAACCTGGCTTACCAGTTCGAAAGTCGGCAGCCCTGGCTCTTACACCACTTCCTCTCCCGAAAGGACGCCATATCATCTCCCTAGCCTCAGACTCAGTTCCACATTTGTGATTACGGCTAGATCACTTAATCTCATTGTTTCTAAACACAACAAGCATTGGCAAAGCTAGTAGGTTTCACCTGTGCGAAATCTATAGTTTTTACGTCCCAGCTAGACAACACATGCGCTCCTCAGCGAGACAACATATGCGCTGTCTCAAAGACACATGTTGTGCTATATCTGTGGACTTACAGGTCACCCATCTCCTACAATTAGTAAACTTCAGCATTGCTCTCATTTCTTTGATGCCATTTGTCATGGCATGCAGGCTCCATGCCCTCTTCTTGTGTTGGCCCTCCCTTAGCACATGGACCAAGTACATGACTCCTTACACTGCTCCAGGTTTGCACAGCTATTTTTTTTTTCATGCACTCCATAGGAGTACTTGTGTGATTTCAGGGCATCTCAAATGTACACATACACACATACCACTAAAATGAATGCATGTGTACATAAACTAATGCATTTCTTTAAAAGTTGTTAAAACACGAATAGCACTTGTTTATTTTTTTTTGCATGTTCCAATGGTATTTGAGCACTCTGTCTTGCCATAGCGCGAACATGAGCTGATGGTATTTGAGCTCTTTAAGTGCTCACCAGTTACATTCCACAATGACACATTCATTTTTGTCACTGATCCTGCTTCAATTAAGTTATTTTTTTCCCTCTTCATTGTTGTTTCCTCCAGTCCTCTCCCATCATTGCTTGCCCATCTCCCCATCCCCTCCTGCTTACCTGCTTGACCCGTCCCCCCACTACCTCCCTCATAGCTGCTGTTTTTATTTATTTATTTTTGTTTGCCCGATCCAATGGTATTAGAGCACTTGTTCCGTCCTCCATCATGCCATAGTGCTAACACCAGCCAATGGTACTGAAGTGCTTTAAGTGCTCACCAATGGCATTACACAATGACACATTGTGTTATGCAGGGGAAAGCATAAGCGATTTGCTCAGAATCACAAACTGTTCAGCTGACCCCGAGATTCGAACCTGGTTCCCTAGTTACCCTGTCGACAGTTCTGGCCATTACGCCACATCCTCACTTCACTTCAAAACTCCTCAACTGTTTCTCACTATCACATTTGTTCAGCAAGACCCCGTCAACATTGAACAAGCATTGATAAAGCCAATAGATCTTGGTAATGCCGAGCTACTGGTCTTGTCAACGTGAATGTCTTTTAGCCATGTTGTCTAGCAGCACATGTGCTGTTCAGCATGGCTGATAGTCACTGAACAAAGTACTATGATATGGCGAGCGCAGGCCCCGTCAAAGCACTTCTTTGTGCTAAGAGGGGCAGGAAAATAAACTCAACCTGGGGGGTGCTGAGACTCAACATCCTGTGATTCTGGGCTTTCAGTGACATTTAGGCATGCTGAACATCAGATGTGCTGCTAGACAGCATGGCTTAAAGACATTCATATTGATAAGGCCAATACCTTGGGCATTGCCGAGACCTATTGGCTTTGCCAATGCTTGTTTCTACTGGTTTGGTTTTGTCAGATTTCCCTGCCTGCCTTTCACTTAGCGCTTGAGGCACTGAGTAATATTGCAGGAGGCGCCTCTCCATCCTCACGGGTTCAGTCACAGAGCTGCGGTCTGAGGGCAAACACAGCTCTACTCTGCTCTGAATGGGTTTCTTTATTCAGACTCCTGCTGCTGTTAGAGACTTTACTTTTCTGTCTGCTCTCAATAGATATATTTTGAAAGTTCTTGCCCATTTTGAGATATAGAAATAAATAAATTTTTGATTAGATATATACCAATAGGGGGGCTGTGTTTACCTGTTGCCGATTCAATTTTGGGGCTGAGACTTTGCCTGTCAACATTGCTGTGATCGGTATTGCCCCACTGCTACAAAGCTGATCAGAGGGAAGCTACTGTAGTCTATGCTGCCACCTCTGGCTCTCATCTGCGCCTCATCTCACCAGCATAAAAGGTGTATTGCAGTCCCCTTCAGTTGGGGCTGTGTTTACCTATTGCCGATTCCATTTTGGGGCCGAGACTTTGCCTGCCAACCATGTTGTGATCTCTATTGCCCCGCTGCTACAAAGATGGAAAGATGGCCAGAGGGGAACTGCTGCTATCTATGCCGCCGCCACCGCTGAATCCCTAAACTCCCTCTGACACTCTCCAGCATAAAAAGGTGGGCTGCAGTCCCATTCAGTGGGGGCTTTGTTTATCCGAGTCCATTTTGGGGCCAAGAATTTGCCTGCCAACACTGTTGTGATCAGTATTGCCCCATTGCTACAAAGCTGATCAGCAGGGAGCCTCCACGGCCTATGCCGCTGTCACTGGGGACTCAGAATCCCACAACTTCCTCTGGCTCCCACCTGTGCCTCATCTTACCAGCATGGGATGCACATGAGACGCGCCCGGGCAAAGGCCAGGCCAGGGGCGGGCCCGTCTGCGCCCTTCCACGGCTGTGCAACATTTTCCATACAGAGTAAGACTATATTGACTGGTACCCTTGTGCCAGTGAAGGTTTTGGCTTTCTGTAATTTGTGTATGTACATTTTCATTTTGGGGCATTGTGTGTTTAAGCATCCCTAGTCTCTTGCAGCTTGCACGATAATATGGAGAAAAGAAGGATAACGTGGGTAACACATGTTCCTGGCCCCTCCATCAAAAATACTATGATTTACTGCACGTTAGAGAGGGTGATTGGGGTGGTAAATGTAGAGATAGATTTGACAGAAAGATAACTCTCATTAGGTTTTGGCTCTGCCACTTTGGTTGCTCACTTAGAGGTACAAAATTCCCCGCTGCGCCCCCATGATTCAGCAAGAAATCCAGCCCCTATTCTGGAAATGTCGGAGGCCACGAGAACTCACGAGATAGATTCAGATGTAAGTCCACCTAATAATAAAAAGGCCAGCAGGACTACTAGAGCTAAAATTAAGGTTAAATCCTCTAGACCTCAGAAAGTCATTCAGCAGTGTCAAGCCACGGTAGAATCCGAAGGGTGGGAGTTACCCAGTCCTGCAGTACGCCAATCTAAGCCTCTTACTGAGGATCTGGCCTCTCATCCCCCTATTTACGCATCAATGGATCTGCTTTTAGAGAGTAGTAAAGAATTATTTAGGGACATAATTAAGCAGGAAATTGCCCCCCTCCTGTTACGCTTAGATGCCATGGCATCCCAAATAACAGCCATTAAAAGCAAATTAAATGAAAGACAGGGGTCACAAAATGTGAACCTCATGGCCCCACTCTAGCTAATTTGCCAACTGTGGCAAATATAGAACAGGCAGGGATTCAGAGTACCCAGAGGCATCATAACCAAGAAGCAGCCCCGATACATATCCCCTAAGTACCACATTTTTCTGACTCCCCATTAGGTTTAATATCCAGTACGCACCACAATAATGCAGGCCCACAAGGAAAAGCAAATGGGAAAGACCAAAGCTATGCTAAGGCTACCCCCTTCTTCTTTCAGAGATTTACCCCATACACTTTTATATTGAAGGGTGTGCCAAGGATTCCCAAAAAAGATAACGAGGACTATGTATCCTTGCAAAATATGCTGATGCACTGGCTGAAATTAAACTCTGGCAGGATGGGGGATCTGACCCAAGAGGTGGCACATGTAAAGAGAAAGCCATGGGAGGTATTTCACCTAAAATAAAAATTCAGGGGACTGCATCATAATGAAGTTTCGCAGACCATATATCGTTAAAAAATTATTACAGTGCTTGGCGCAAAGGCCCTTTTGTATGAGTAAAATTTAAGCCTCCCCTTTAGGCTACTTTTATAGACCTTTTAGATATCGTAGATCTAACTCTCTCATTATGGAACCACATAGTGTTCCCCGCAGGATTGAACACCTCTGAGAAAGACACCAGGGCAACCAGCAGGTTTTAAATGGTATATCATCTCCTTTCATCACCATAGCAAATAGATATGCTCCTTTATTTCAGTAAGATGACCAGGATTGACATGATCAGACCACAGAGGCTGCTAGTGGGGATAATAGTTTAGGGACACAGATCCCAAAAGGCCAAGAGAGGAGTAGCCAAGGGAAAGGCTTCAACGTAGGTAATTTGAATGATTCACTGAAAATTGAGAGCTGGAATGCGTCAGGGGTAAAATTAAAACTAAACAACCCAGATTGGCTAAACATTATTAAGTCTGCCCATATTATATGTCTCCAGGAAACTTGGGCTATGGATGATTTCCACATTAATAATAATTTTTCTATTCAAACCCCAGCTATACCCTTAGTAAATGGGTGAGCCAAAAGGGGATTGGCAATACTTATTTCAAACGTATTACCCATTACTGTTAAGAAAACCATGACCAAAACCCCCTAATAGTTGGTGCACATTATAATTGGTCAAAGGTACGAGGTCATTTTAATTAATTTTTATATTAATATTTTTAACAATACACACAGCAGGGTTGTGACAGTATTACGAAAGGACATAGATGTTTTTTCAAACAAGATGGGTTCAAACCATATGTACATTTGGGTGGGAGATTTTTATATAAACAAATGCCAGAATAAAAGTAGTGCATCTTATGGTTATTTAGATTCTTTTGGGTTTGACCAACCCCATTTTCCCCACAACCGTAATGGAGAATCGTCAAATTAGTTGTTATATAAATATAACCTAGAAATAATTGATCAGCAACTGGGGGAAAATGGCTCTGTGATGCCTACTTTTTTTGGTTACTGGCATTTCTCTATTATTGATCATATAATGCTATCAGTAAAAGATGTAAAGTTAATTAAAAGCCTGAAAATAGAAAGCACTATGCTCAGTAATCACGCCATGCTAGCCGTGACCCTAACTATTCCCAACAACAGAGTAGAGGCCCTGGAAACAGTACCATATATTAAAACATCAAGGAAAATGGGGTTACAAGTAAATGGGCTGGGCTAAATGTACCCAAATTACTCAAAACTATTGTTTTGGAGCAATGGGACTCCTTTGTCACTTGCACAGAATGGGGAGGTTCATATTAAACTGGTGGAAGCTTTTTGTAACATAACAGCTATTTCCAATAACCTACATAGACTAGCCAAAGCTATGGGGAACAGATCAAACAATCCAGGGTGGTGTAATTGCTACTGTACAAGAGCAAATCAGGCATTAGGAAAGGCCATCCAAGAAACCCCAAGAAATTGGGAAAAATATTAGGGTAATAAGAACAAACTATTGGATGGCGTTAGGCGCAAGGAAGAAGGAACTTCAGGAGCAGGCAAAGACAGATTTAGATCAGGCAGCGGAAAATGGTGATAATATCCTAATCTTGAAAATTGTAAATTCACCTTTTCTTAAAGAGAGTCCTTCACCAACCCTTAAGGTCTCCATTTTTCCAGACACCTGGCTTACTTACTTTGGAGCTATTTTGAACCTGGACAGTGTTGCTATTAATGTACCACTGGATACCCTTAGTAAAATTAACTTCAAACCTTTGGAGTTAATTACAATGGAGGAAGTTAGTGCATCTTTAAAGGATAGCGCCCAAGGAAATGCCCTGGAGCCCAATGGGGTCTCTGTGGATGCTTTTAAGTCATATCCCTCCCTATGGGTCCCGATCCTAACCCAAATTTTTTACGCAGCAGCAAATACCCATTTCCAGAAAGCTTGGGCTGAAAGTTTGATCGTTCCCATTTCTGAAAAAGGGGACAAAGGCGATGCTAGGGGCTATCGGCCGATATCGCTCTTAGATTCTTCTGTGAAAACTGTGGGTAGAGTGATCATTGCAAGGCTGGAAAACTGGGCCAAGAAAAAGATATTTTGATGGAGTTACAATTCGGGTTCAGGAAAGAAATAGGCACAGTGGAACAGGGAATACATCTGCACCTCAATATTAGTAAATATGCCCTAGCAAAGGAGGGGTATATACACCTGTGTTTTGCAGATTTGTCCAGCGCCTTCGATCTTGTGAACCATGCCAAATTATGGAGGTTCAAATAGACATGGGAACTCCAAATGATATTGTTTGTCACCTCTCCCAGCTGTATGCCTTTTTACTTTTTAACATTAGCCATGCATTATGGCAAAAACAGGGAATGTACAGAGGAATTTCGAGTGACTCGGGGGATTAGACAGCGATGCATGCTTGCACCACTATTGTTTTCATTATATATAAGTGAGGCAGACTGATTTCTGCAGAACGTGAATGCTGCTGCCCCTATGATGGGTTCCCGCTTTACCCCTATCTTGCTTCATGTAGATGATGCAGTTCTCATATGCAGGACGGCAAATGGCTTTCAGCGTTTGATGGGTAATTTTGTAATTTTTATGGAGGGTAGAGATTTAAAATTGAATTTAACTAAGACATACAGCATGGTTTGCAGGAAAAAGTTGAGACAAGAGAAGAGTCATCATGCTCAGGGTAAAAAATTAGAAGAGTTTAAAGCCTTCAGTCATGTGGGCATTAATGTTTCACAGAAAGGTGATTGGTTATCCCACTTGGAAATCATCAAATTAAAATTTATAAGGGCCATTGATGCTGTTTTTAGTTTTGCTAACGAAATAGGAATCAAGCCAATAAGAGAAACAGGGTTCCAAGTTTACCAGGGAGATTATTGGGGACTGCCTGGGCTTGGACCACTTTGATAAAATACCTTGGCTCCAGTACGTAAATACCCTATTACATGAACTAGGGGGAAATCTTAATCCTTTAGATGCCCACAGTATCCTGAAATTTAGTTAAAAGGAAATCAAATCCATCCTGTTGAGAAAAGGGATCTGTGTAGAGAACACCAGGTGATAATAAAACCTACGATTGCTAAGTACCGTATGAGCCAAGCCAGACAGGGGATACAAGGTTATCTGGTAGGTGTGAAAAAGGCCTACAACAGATTTTTGGTGACCAGATTACGCCTAGAGCTGATTCGTCATTTAGTGGTCTTCCCAAAAACAGACTTGTGGCCCCGGAATCTACCAAGATGCCCGTGAGATGGAAAGGAAATACAGTGGACAACTAATTTTCTGTTTGTAAATTTTATAGTGATTTTAGATTTTCCATATCACGACCCCTCTTTGTGTCCCAGGGCGCTATTTATCACCAGGAAACCCTCATTTTCCTAAAAACCCTATCAAATTTGCACATGTTATACGATCCTTGTCTACATTAAAATGGCTCCTTGAAGGTGTAAATCATTAATCCATTTAGACGGTTCACGCTACAAAGAAAATTAAAAAGGCCGTTGAGATATGTTCATTTTTGATCCTCTATTAGACTTCATAGATATCTTTTTAAGCATTATGGATTTTTGAGGAAGTTAAAATACAAGGATGGCTGAGTTATATTTTACCATAGTTCTTTGCAGTTTGCTAGAATATCTTTGGCTTTTAATAGAAATAACCCGTCCGTTAATGTATATAAACACCTCCCTGCTAGCATTTTGAAACTTCAGTAACTATTTCTTGATCAGTTTTGACATTTTTATTGTACATGTTCTATTTTATAACATACTGATTGGTATATCCGGTTTTGTCTGAAAGTATGTGGCTCAAATATGTCAAATCTCTTTTATTATTGCCTTGTGTCTCTTTTATGGATTTGAATATAAATCAAAATAAAGAATAATTTGATTTGATTTGAAATATTATATTTATATTTACAAGATATATATGTATATATAAATTAATACAATTTATATTTTATAAGGCTGCTCACCTTTTTCTTGTTTGGCTTTATAGCTTCATGGATGTAAATGATAAATGTGTTTTAGAAAGGTTTACTTTGAATAAACCTTCTACAAACTCTGACCTCTTAATATCTGAATCCTACAGGGAGGTGGATGTTCAGGATGACATTTCCAGACCAGAGTATGGGCAAGTTACTATTAAAGATGATGTCATATATTCTTAAGACTAAGGAGCAACCCATTAACCCTGGGACCTGGGTGGGACAATTATTAAAGACACAAATGGTCCCTGTGGGGAAAGTGTAGCCCTTGACTTCCACGGCAGTAGCTACCTGAAACCTTCAATTAATAGGTTTAAACTGAGATTTACAAATTTATTTAGTAATTCACATGGAAATTATATTACTTTCAACAAGAACTTAATTCTTTGTTCAGAGGATCAATCTTTTAAAAAGTGCTCTTAATAGAGTGATGTGTTACAGCAAACAAATGATGGACGGAATGCTGACAATGCAAACATTCTCCCCCAGTCAAAAGATCTGGGTTAAATCCATCGTTCTTTTGCCCGCTACGCCACCCCAGTTTGGACCCAGCCATATGCAAATCAGTCTTGACCCTGTGCCCCATGGGAACAGTCCAGACCGAACTGCCAGGCCAGGTCCTCCCTGGACCGGAAACAAGCATCCTGGGACCGGTTTCAGGGTATGTCACCCTTCTTCAGCCAGGCTAGCTTGAATCCAGTGGCACAGTGAGCAAGGGACCCACGTCTGGGCGTACCCATCCCACTTAGGGCGAAAAGTGTTACAGCAAACAAATGATGGACGGAATGCTGACAATGCAAACATTCTCCCCCAGTCAAAAGATCTGGGTTAAATCCATCGTTCTTTTGCCCGCTACGCCACCCCAGTTTGGACCCAGCCATATGCAAATCAGTCTTGACCCTGTGCCCCATGGGAACAGTCCAGACCGAACTGCCAGGCCAGGTCCTCCCTGGACCGGAAACAAGCATCCTGGGACCGGTTTCAGGGTATGTCACCCTTCTTCAGCCAGGCTAGCTTGAATCCAGTGGCACAGTGAGCAAGGGACCCACGTCTGGGCGTACCCATCCCACTTAGGGCGAAAAGTGTTACAGCAAACAAATGATGGACGGAATGCTGACAATGCAAACATTCTCCCCCAGTCAAAAGATCTGGGTTAAATCCATCGTTCTTTTGCCCGCTACGCCACCCCAGTTTGGACCCAGCCATATGCAAATCAGTCTTGACCCTGTGCCCCATGGGAACAGTCCAGACCGAACTGCCAGGCCAGGTCCTCCCTGGACCGGAAACAAGCATCCTGGGACCGGTTTCAGGGTATGTCACCTTCTTCAGCCAGGCTAGCTTGAATCCAGTGGCACAGTGAGCAAGGGACCCACGTCTGGGTGTACCCATCCCACTTAGGGCGAAAAGTGTTACAGCAAACAAATGATGGACGGAATGCTGACCATGCAAACATTCTCCCCCAGTCAAAAGATCTGGGTTAAATCCATCGTTCTTTTGCCCGCTACGCCACCCCAGTTTGGACCCAGCCATATGCAAATCAGTCTTGACCCTGTGCCCCATGGGAACAGTCCAGACCGAACTGCCAGGCCAGGTCCTCCCTGGACCGGAAACAAGCATCCTGGGACCGGTTTCAGGGTATGTCACCCTTCTTCAGCCAGGCTAGCTTGAATCCAGTGGCACAGTGAGCAAGGGACCCACGTCTGGGCGTACCCATCCCACTTAGGGCGAAAAGTGTTACAGCAAACAAATGATGGACGGAATGCTGACAATGCAAACATTCTCCCCCAGTCAAAAGATCTGGGTTAAATCCATCGTTCTTTTGCCCGCTACGCCACCCCAGTTTGGACCCAGCCATATGCAAATCAGTCTTGACCCTGTGCCCCATGGGAACAGTCCAGACCGAACTGCCAGGCCAGGTCCTCCCTGGACCGGAAACAAGCATCCTGGGACCGGTTTCAGGGTATGTCACCCTTCTTCAGCCAGGCTAGCTTGAATCCAGTGGCACAGTGAGCAAGGGACCCACGTCTGGGCGTACCCATCCCACTTAGGGCGAAAAGTGTTACAGCAAACAAATGATGGACGGAATGCTGACAATGCAAACATTCTCCCCCAGTCAAAAGATCTGGGTTAAATCCATCGTTCCTTTGCCCGCTACGCCACCCCAGTTTGGACCCAGCCATATGCAAATCAGTCTTGACCCTGTGCCCCATGGGAACAGTCCAGACCGAACTGCCAGGCCAGGTCCTCCCTGGACCGGAAACAAGCATCCTGGGACCGGTTTCAGGGTATGTCACCCTTCTTCAGCCAGGCTAGCTTGAATCCAGTGGCACAGTGAGCAAGGGACCCACGTCTGGGCGTACCCATCCCACTTAGGGGCGAAAAGTGTTACAGCAAACAAATGATGGACGGAATGCTGACAATGCAAACATTCTCCCCCAGTCAAAAGATCTGGGTTAAATCCATCGTTCTTTTGCCCGCTACGCCACCCCAGTTTGGACCCAGCCATATGCAAATCAGTCTTGACCCTGTGCCCCATGGGAACAGTCCAGACCGAACTGCCAGGCCAGGTCCTCCCTGGACCGGAAACAAGCATCCTGGGACCGGTTTCAGGGTGTGTCACCCTTCTTCAGCCAGGCTAGCTTGAATCCAGTGGCACAGTGAGCAAGGGACCCACGTCTGGGCGTACCCATCCCACTTAGGGCGAAAAGTGTTACAGCAAACAAATGATGGACGGAATGCTGACAATGCAAACATTCTCCCCAGTCAAAAGATCTGGGTTAAATCCATCGTTCTTTTGCCCGCTACGCCACCCCAGTTTGGACCCAGCCATATGCAAATCAGTCTTGACCCTGTGCCCCATGGGAACAGTCCAGACCGAACTGCCAGGCCAGGTCCTCCTGGACCGGAAACAAGCATCCTGGGACCGGTTTCAGGGTATGTCACCCTTCTTCAGCCAGGCTAGCTTGAATCCAGTGGCACAGTGAGCAAGGGACCCACGTCTGGGCGTACCCATCCCACTTAGGGCGAAAAGTGTTACAGCAAACAAATGATGGACGGAATGCTGACAATGCAAACATTCTCCCCCAGTCAAAAGATCTGGGTTAAATCCATCGTTCTTTTGCCCGCTACGCCACCCCAGTTTGGACCCAGCCATATGCAAATCAGTCTTGACCCTGTGCCCCATGGGAACAGTCCAGACCGAACTGCCAGGCCAGGTCCTCCCTGGACCGGAAACAAGCATCCTGGGACCGGTTTCAGGGTATGTCACCCTTCTTCAGCCAGGCTAGCTTGAATCCAGTGGCACAGTGAGCAAGGGACCCACGTCTGGGCGTACCCATCCCACTTAGGGCTGAAAAGTGTTACAGCAAACAAATGATGGACGGAATGCTGACAATGCAAACATTCTCCCCAGTCAAAAGATCTGGGTTAAATCCATCGTTCTTTTGCCCGCTACGCCACCCCAGTTTGGACCCAGCCATATGCAAATCAGTCTTGACCCTGTGCCCCATGGGAACAGTCCAGACCGAACTGCCAGGCCAGGTCCTCCCTGGACCGGAAACAAGCATCCTGGGACCGGTTTCAGGGTATGTCACCCTTCTTCAGCCAGGCTAGCTTGAATCCAGTGGCACAGTGAGCAAGGGACCCACGTCTGGGCGTACCCATCCCACTTAGGGCGAAAAGTGTTACAGCAAACAAATGATGGACGGAATGCTGACAATGCAAACATTCTCCCCAGTCAAAAGATCTGGGTTAAATCCATCGTTCTTTTGCCCGCTACGCCACCCCAGTTTGGACCCAGCCATATGCAAATCAGTCTTGACCCTGTGCCCCATGGGAACAGTCCAGACCGAACTGCCAGGCCAGGTCCTCCCTGGACCGGAAACAAGCATCCTGGGACCGGTTTCAGGGTATGTCACCCTTCTTCAGCCAGGCTAGCTTGAATCCAGTGGCACAGTGAGCAAGGGACCCACGTCTGGGCGTACCCATCCCACTTAGGGCGAAAAGTGTTACAGCAAACAAATGATGGACGGAATGCTGACAATGCAAACATTCTCCCCCAGTCAAAAGATCTGGGTTAAATCCATCGTTCTTTTGCCCGCTACGCCACCCCAGTTTGGACCCAGCCATATGCAAATCAGTCTTGACCCTGTGCCCCATGGGAACAGTCCAGACCGAACTGCCAGGCCAGGTCCTCCCTGGACCGGAAACAAGCATCCTGGGACCGGTTTCAGGGTATGTCACCCTTCTTCAGCCAGGCTAGCTTGAATCCAGTGGCACAGTGAGCAAGGGACCCACGTCTGGGCGTACCCATCCCACTTAGGGCGAAAAGTGTTACAGCAAACAAATGATGGACGGAATGCTGACAATGCAAACATTCTCCCCCAGTCAAAAGATCTGGGTTAAATCCATCGTTCTTTTGCCCGCTACGCCACCCCAGTTTGGACCCAGCCATATGCAAATCAGTCTTGACCCTGTGCCCCATGGGAACAGTCCAGACCGAACTGCCAGGCCAGGTCCTCCCTGGACCGGAAACAAGCATCCTGGGACCGGTTTCAGGGTATGTCACCCTTCTTCAGCCAGGCTAGCTTGAATCCAGTGGCACAGTGAGCAAGGGACCCACGTCTGGGCGTACTCCATCCCACTTAGGGCGAAAAGTGTTACAGCAAACAAATGATGGACGGAATGCTGACAATGCAAACATTCTCCCCCAGTCAAAAGATCTGGGTTAAATCCATCGTTCTTTTGCCCGCTACGCCACCCCAGTTTGGACCCAGCCATATGCAAATCAGTCTTGACCCTGTGCCCCATGGGAACAGTCCAGACCGAACTGCCAGGCCAGGTCCTCCCTGGACCGGAAACAAGCATTTGTCACCCCGAGTGGGACGGGTATGCCCAGACGTGGGTCCCTTGCTCTCCATGCCACTGGAATCAAGCTATCCTGGCTGAAGAGGGGTGAAACCCCGAAACCGGTCCTAGGATGCTTGTTTCCAGTCCAGGGAGGACCTGGCTTGGCAGTTCGGGCTGGACTGTTCCCATGAGGCACAGGGTCAAGACTGATATGCATATGACCCACAATATACATTATTTAGATCTGAGTCATCATCAGGGCAGAAGTATACAAAGGAGACACCTGAGAATGAAAGAGTACTGGTTCTTATGAAAAAAGCTTTTTGATTTATAGTCTGTTGACATACAAGAAAATTGTGTCTAAAAATCTCACAATAAGCGATGTGTTTAATGGTCTTTAGGGAAAAATCATCACGGCTTGCGTCTGAGTTGGCAAGCTGCAAAGAAACATTTTTTAATCAATGCCCTGGGTGATTTAAGACTGCATATGTGATATCTTGAGTGGGACTTAGCAACTGGGATAGGTGACCAACACTGTCAGTAGATCCGTGTGGTTTAGATCATCTCGAGAAGGTGATCACTGAGATACATTTTAAGGGAAGAGACAGCGGTGTAAAAAGCTACTCTGCAAATCTAGGTTTGATGATGGAATGCTTACAAATTGTAGGAACTTACACAGTGAGGTGTGAATTCCACACTGTCAAAATCTCAGTGGACTTAAAAGAGATCTTCAAGTAAGAAGCTAATAGTCGTACATCTACTGCGAGATACTGTGTGGGGAACATAAGTGATATGTCTCTGTGTTATTTTAAGATCAATAGCTACAATGGGGCAAGGAGCAGCATTGTTTCGCTTGATACTGATAAGTATGCATCCTCACTGGCAAAGCACCCTTGTGGTTCAAATGGTGTCACCACAACAACCAGAGTAACAAATGAGTAAAGACTGAATGAATTAGTCACCTATAGGAGCAGAAAACAGTGCTTAAGCTAGCTTGTAGTAGATGCATGACTATTCGGAATATAGAAGGACAAACTGCTAACTATACCCAGTCATGTGACCCAAGAACAGGCTGCGGGCACCAAATAGTTAGGACAGGAAAATGCCAACTTTCTAAAAGTGGCATTTTCAAAATTGCAACTTAAAATATGACTTTACCATTAAAGAGGGTTTTAAATTATAATTTTACAGACACCAAATATGAATTCCCTACCTGCTCTCAATCAAACGTTAGCAATTATTTAAAGTAATAAAACAACCCAGTGTTATACTATGGGTGGAATAGGCCTCACAGTAATGAAAAACAAGTTTTTCACTACCAAGACATATAAAACCTAAAAGTAGATGTCCAACCTTTTACTTACAGTGCACCCTGCCCTTTGGGCTGTCTAGGTATTCCTTATGGGTGCCTCATATGTAATAAGAGGTAGGCCTGGATGAATTTTCAATTATGTTGGAATAATTGGAGTAACTTTGGTAATTCCACATTACTCTTTTATGCAGAATTACCATAATTAAGCAATTACTCCTCATTGCGTATTTTTGGGGAAAAATACTACTAGAAAAGCACATTTAGCGAGCAGCTGCTCCCGTGCGCTATTTGTGTTCTGCTGCATTTAGCGCTGAGTCTTGGCACAAAATGCATCCTAACATCAATTTTGAATGCAAGAGTATATTTGGTGCTAAGAAAATAGCGCTTAATGTCTGGAGTAAGTTGGGGGAAATTTCTACCCCAAGAACACCTTTAATGCGCATGAGCGGCTGCTCGCTATTTGTGTTCTGTTGCATTTAGCACCATTTCTGAGTGCTAAATGCATATCCACATCCGCAAGGCAAAATTTTTGCATTAAGAAATAGCAGAACTACTATTCTCGGGTATATCTGTGTAATCTTGCAGAATTGCTCATTAATTCTGCATGATTATGCTACATGGAAATATGCAAGTTACTTCCTCCCCTAGAAAAGGTGAGCTTAAGGCTTAGTAAGGGGGACATTTTGCAAGTTGAATGAGCATTTTAAAACTGCATACAGGCTGTAATGACAGACCTGGGACAAGTTTTAAGAGGTTATTTAGGTGGGTGGCTCAATATGTGCTGTGATCCACTAGTAGCATTTAATTTACAGGCCCTGTGTATATGGTATTCCACTTTACTAGGGATTTATACATAGATTAAATATGCCAATCAGGTGTAAGGCAATTTTACCATATTTTAGGGAGTGAACAGAATTTATTTAGCACTGGTTAGCAGTGGTAAAGTCCTAAGCCCAGCAAAAACGAATTCAGAAAAATAGGCGGGTGAAGGCAAAAAGTTTTGGGGTGATCCTGCAGAGAGTATAAAGTTTAACACATTGGATTAAAGACCAAGGTTTAAATCTAATAGGAACAAATTTAGGGCCCAATTCTGATCTCGTTCAGAAAGCAAACCGACCGACTTGTGTCCGGAATGCTTTCCGTACGACTCATGTCAGGGGAGTTCGACCGAACAAGTACGATGCATTTGAATGCATCCTGATACAATTCGGTCAGGCTCCCACTGACTTCAATGTGTGCCTGTGTACCAAACTCGTACACAGGCTCCCATTGACAAAAGAGGTGGTTGGGAATCATTGTGCACCTTGTGGCGGGCACCCCTTGGTGCCTGCCACACTGTGCATGGTCTGAAAGGGGGGACCCATGGGTACCCCCCACGGGCACGATGTGGAGGGCCCCTGGTGAAGGGGGTCTGCTATGGGCCCCCGAAGACTGATTCCGGCAGTCTTTTCGATCTGGGCAAAACAAATTGTAAAGGCTGTCCGAATCGTTCATCGTACTTGCTCACTTGGAAAACCTACTCCATAGAGCTGTACGATTCGGCCCCAGAGGGCTCTATCTCTCCGTATGCCTTCCGGAACCGATTCGGTCAACGCTAAGGGTTTCCAGGCATCGTACTTGGTCGTTCGGAATTGGGAACGAGACGGTCGGAAACAAGGGCTCCGGATCGATTTAGGTAAAACCAAATCCGATTCGGAGCCCTTCCGACCAAGATCAGAATCGGGCCCTTAGTGTAGTTTGTCTAAGGTCTAATATCCTTCACAAGTTGGCTGTAACACAGGAGGTGGACCCAGCTATGGTAACCTTTTTGTTAAAGTAGGCTAAATACCCTAACAAGGGGATTGCCAGAGCACTTTAAATGTGTCAGGACAAGCTTTTCGGTATTTTGTTCCCTCTCACTTAGATAATGGAAATCACAAAGGGGCAGTAGACACTGAGGCCACTTGTCGATTCAACTGCTTAGAAAGGTTGGAGCCAGCATGCCATATGCATGTTAGAAAAAGCCTATGCGGCAAGCTCAACAGAAAGAAGAAATACTTTGTTAATGAGAATCGATCCAAAGTTGTCTGACATGGAGATAAAGAGTTGGGTCCTGATGCCATTGGTGATTTATTTGGTGACCATTTTGATAAAGACAGCTGGAAACTTTTACTTCCTCAGATAAAACCCAACAAAATATAAGGAATATATTCACACTACATGTTTTTGGAAGGGCTGGTCAAGGCAGCAATCGCTCTTCTGGACTTCAACAACAGAGTTCTTTCCACCCATTCCATTGTGTGAACAGAGGAGGACACAATGCAGGATTTAGCGAAATGGGAGGATCAACTGAGGCAGAACCTCTCAGGGCAGAGGATTCTAATGAACAAATATTGGTAGGTCTTTTACATTCAAGCATTTTCCCCAAGAATGTTGGGTGGCAGACTCGCCCTATTTCTGTCCGATTTGGCTCTCATTATATCATATGAATGGATATTACGAATGATTGAGGATTTCAAGACAGTGTATTGCTCTCACCCAGTTCAATTGTTTCCCCAGCGTCCTGATTTTTACTACCTTAGATTCGCAGCTGCTGACACAGGAGGTGTACGTTTTGTTACAAAAAGGAGTGATAAAAAGGGTTCTATAGACCCCCAGGGTTTTCTCGCCAACCTATTTTTAATTAGGAAACCTGATGGTTATCGACCTGCCATAAATTTGAAACCTTTGAACAATGTTGTAATGTACAGACACTTCAAGATTAAAGGAGTACATTTCTTGAGAGATTTCTTAAAGAGTGGACATTGACTAGTGAAAATGGACCTCAAGGATTCTTATCTCTCATTTCCTTCACACCTTTCCATAGACAGTTTCTTCAGTTCAAGATGAAGGACAGGATGTATAATTGATACCTTCCCTTCAGTCTGTCATCTGGTATTTGACAAAACTCTTGAAACCGGTAGTAGGTCTCACGGGGTCGAATACAAATTTATCTAAATGACATGTTGCTAATGGCCAATTCCGAGATTCTCCTATGTAGGCACATTCCCTGGGTGGTATCTCTCCTTCAGCCGTTAGGCTTTCTGATTAATCAAAACATGTGCTTCTTGGATCTATCTCAGATAGTCCAGTTCCTGGGATTTATAATAGATTCTGTCAAATAATATATCTTTCTTCCATCAAAGAAAATAAAGTTGATGAAAAATTAAAACAGATCTCTACTCAAAATAGACAATTTTATGCCTCAGGAGTTTAGCCAGGATTGTAGGACTTTTATCCGCATAAATACAGGTAGCATTTCCAGCTGTGCTCCATTATCAGGCCTTTCAACATCTAAAGGCTCTACATCTCCACAAGGAGATGTGCTCAGCATTATTACTCAGCATTATTTTTCTTTTCTCCTGAGGCAAAGAAGGAGTTGAGAAGGTGGCTCTCCCAGATGTAGGCAAACAATGAAAAATCCATTTCTGGCCAGGCCCCAGATATCATTTTAGAGTCCGACATGAGCAAAGCAGGTTGGGGAGCACGTTGCGTGGACATGATTACAGGAGGAAAGTGGATGATGGAAGAACAACAATGTCATAAAAGCTACTTAGATTTGCTCGTCGGCTCTTGAGCAGTGAAAAGTTTGGCCCCATAAAAAGGAAACTGTTGCATTTGATTAAGAATGGACAACTAATTTATTGGCAGTCCATTACATAAACAGATTAGGAGGTGCAAGATTTTAGGATTTAGTAGATTTAGTCCAAGATTTGAGGCACTATTGACTGGAAAGAGGGATAATGCTTCAGGCAGAATATCTTCCAGGAACTTCCAACTCTATGGCAGCTTTCTGCAAGACAGAAACTATTGATCTCTGAATTCAAAAGTCTCTCAGCGGTTCCATCATCTTTGGAGCCCATTTAAAGTAGACAAATTTGAAGTTATTCCAGTTCTACACTTGGAGGCCAGATCCCTATGCAGAAGCAGTATTTGCGTTCCTTTAGCAGTGAGGAACTTTTCAAGTTTATGCTTTTCCTCCATTTGCAATGATCCTCAGGACTTTGATGCAGGTCAGGAGAGATTTGGCATCTCTTCTTTTAGTAACCCCTTTCTGTCCAACTCAAGACTGATTCCTTCAACTTCTAGAAATCTCAATAGACTTCCCAGATTCTTACCACTCATTCGTGTTCTCCTCTATGAGCCTCAGACCTCTCTTCATAACTTGGTTTTACAAGGAAAATGACATCTATTAACTTAAACGATTTCAGGTTGCCCTGGCATGTCTAGGACCTTTCTCAGAAAGGATTGTAAGCTATCAGTGACTCTTGTCAGCATCTTCCATTGGATCCAGTTAGAAATATACCCGGTCATTCGGATTGGTTGGTGTGTGGCACAACAGATCAATCCCATATCTGACTCTCCAGTAGATGTATTACATTTACTTATGTCCTTATTCACAGCTGGTAAGGCCTATAGGAAAGTTAATGCTTTCATATCTGTAATTTCAACTAGTCATATTCTGGTTAAAGGGAAACCCACTGGACAAGATTTCTTTGTATGCAGGGCTTTGAAGCAAATTCACCTGAAGCTTCCTCCAAAGTAAAAATATTCTTCTCTATGGGATGTGAAGGTGGTTTTTGATTTACGTTTGTCACAGCCTAACAATGTTTATCTTTCTTCAAAACAGTTATCAGCAAAATTGACTATATTACTCTGTCTTATATCATTTAAAACATTTTCTGATTTAAAAGCTCTTGAGGTACATGGCAGATCTTACTCTCCACAGGGTGTCAATTGTCATATTACCAGATGAACCAGAACTTTGTCTACCTCTGGTTTTTATCCTGCTTTCCCAATTAATACAAATGTGTGTGGTTACATGTATTTGTTCCTATGAACACCAAGCTTCTGGTTTTCATCCTGCTTCATCTTCACAGCTTCTAATTTCTTTAAAAAAAACATATGCTCCAGTGCCTCCTTTGAATCTAGAGAGCTGGGCGAGACGGATCAGGGCTGAGGTGGGCACTGACACCTCCCTTTTTGAGGCTCACTCAACACAAGGAGCCACAGTGTCCAAGGTTTATCTTTCCCCTGGACCTCTAGAGAACATATTAAAAGCAACATATGGGTCAAAGTCTATATTTAGGACTTTTTATTACATACCAATTCAGTATGTTTCTTGCGATGTTTTGGCAAAGTTTTGAACTTGTCATAATTGAGCCTCGGGTCTTTTAATAGATGAAGATCTCCCCCACTAATGTCACAGGAGGTTTGGATTCTATTAAAGACACGGAGGCGCAGATTATACAGATATATTTCGGAATTTCTCTCTTATAGTTTGAATGGTGATTCAAGCCTTTTGGCTTGGGGAGCCATCAAACAAATGTTTTCACTTTGATGGACTTTGTTGATTACTGGCTTTCAGTTGAACAACTTCAGATCTTGTGAGTAAGAAAGAGATGGACTTTCAGCACTTTGACTTTAAGTTTACAAGGATGCTCTTCTGATTGCAAAAAGAGGGCTTTTGCCTCTCTGCAGAAAGAGTTATGCTTCACAGTGTGATTTTATTGGCTAATGCATTATGAGGTCACACCAGGACTGCAGGGCTAATATTGTTTATTTATACTTGCAAAGTATTTTCATTTATGTTGGGTGTTTCACTTGTTTTTCTTTGCTGTTAGAGTTTCAGTAAAGGATACTTTTGTCATAATCTACACGTCTGTGTCTTTAATACAATCCAAATCTCCTGTCATGATAGTGGGTGCGATTCCCACCCTGTTAAATAGGTTATCTAGTTCTGCTTGCAGCCCTCAAAAAGATGATGGAATACCAATCTTTATCTCTACGTGGCTGAGGTTTGAGAGAGTGGAAATTTACTCAGTTGTGAAGTGGACAGCATACTTGTTATGTTGTCCCTAGCTGCATGCAAGATAATAATCATCATCCTTCCATTAGATCGTATGGACTCATCACAGCTCATGCATTGCAGTGAAAGCACTTGATAGGCAGACTAATACCCCTAGGCCACCAATGAATTGGTTGGTGAGAAAGAAAATATCCTCTCTGCTGATGCAGATGTGAATGCCATTTTATTCAAGCAATGGCTGAAGTGAACTGGCCAAATGTCAATGGCTAAACAGGTTGGTCCCAAAGCCTCTTTCTGTGCATTTTTTCATTTGCTCATATTCATGATCAAAGCCATTGGATATCTCCAGACCTAGAAACGTGTTGCAATGCCCTTCATATAAAGCCCTAACAGTAAACTTAAATATATATTAGTGATGAAAGGGCAGACTATCTCTGGATCAACCTGAAATTCAGGTGACTAGGACTCTGGCCGGAGTCATTCTTTCAATCCCATCACAGTGGTAACCAACTTACTTACAAAACATGGGAGGGATGATTGGGCAGCAAGGAGAGGCTATGTTGCAAGTGTATGTTTTTGTTCAAATGGGAGTACACAGTGGAGCCAAAAACACAGTCCATAGAATGCACCAGACACCGTCTGAAGGGAGAAAAACATTCAGCCTTAAAAGTACAGCTAGGAGAAAACAGGTATTTGAATATTTCAATAGTGCAAATGCAGTAGTCAGGCCCAGGCAAATTCCTTGGCAGCTACAGTTGTAGAGCAGGGCTTTTTAAGAGGCACCAACCATAAAATGGAACATTGTAGTAATAGCTGGGCTCCAGGGTAATATAATATTTGTATTCAAAGAAAAGTGGTAAATGTATAGGAGAAACTTCTGCCAAGTATGGTCGGAAACAAGACCCATGGGGTAAATTGGCAGCAAGGAAAAATATACTGAGCAAGTAAAATTTACATTGTTAATGAAGGAAGGGACATTTCTGGGTTGTTTAGCATCAGCGTTAATTTAGCGGTGATGTATGAGAACTTGTTTGCCTGAAACCATTCAACAGATTGTTTATTGTGGCTAATCAAAAAGAGGGTGTGAAACAGCACTTGATTTTAGCATTTCCCAAGCTTCCTCAAACCTGTTCATCCTGCTGGGAGTCACATCCTTAATGCATCAGTGGGGTCGTTCCATTGTAGGTGTTAATTAATTTGTAGCCTAAGAACTGATGCAATAGTGCTGCCAGCAGGTGTTCTTCTTGACATTCCGCAAAGGCACAAGTTCTGTTTCCTTGAGCATACTTTTTTACAGAAATTGTGCAAGTATCGAGCAGGGTCAAAATACTTTAAATTCTAGACTATCATGTAGTGGACGCTGGCTTTGTTAAATGTGTTAATTTTTATACCCAGAAAGTTCAAACAACAGCCACAATCCCTGTCAGTGTGAACCACAAAAATCCAATCAGTAGAACCAGAGTCATGAATTTTTAAGGTAAAAACCAGAGTGTAAAAATCAAAGTGCAACAGCGGATATCTATTCGTGTGAGACCGGGTCAAAGTAGCAAAATATAGCCAACCGCGATGGAGTGCCGGTCGGATACAAGAAGAAGATTGGGCTCGGTCAGCGCTTGCCTTCATACTTAGGAGGAATTTTGAATAAAATGTTCTGAGAATGTAAAGTTCAATTGGGCAACGTGGTGTCCGAGGAGGAAGCATCATCATCAGGGATCTGCCGAACAAAGTTGCAGTGACGATTTTTATGTTTGGACTTAGTCTCTTTAGAAGTCGAAAATCACCAGTGGAAATATGCAGGCGATTGTAGACGACTAGAGTTCCAGGAGGCCAATACCCCTTTGACGAAGGACTGCTGAACAGGATTTGCTGCTGCCGAGAAGAACGTAGCATGAGCTACCACAATGTAAGGCTGACCGGAGATGCACCTTGGGCGGATAGATGAGCAGGTTGGTCTTGGTCTTCCCTTGGATCTCAGAGCAGTTTTTAAACCAAAAAATGTTTAAGCCCCAAGTTTTGGATTTTGGTTATGTGAGCACCTTTAGCACCACAATCAAGGGTCCATGACTGGAGGAGCACCACTTGGTGGTTCAGGTCTCACATAGGCTTGGCCCAGGTGTGGGTTCAAGATTGTGGGAGCCTTTTAGGTCTCTGATGCTCCAATCAGGAGGTCAGCAAACTAGCCCTTGGAGTCACCCTAGTAGTCCTTGGTTCGAGTGATAAAGCGGGCCTCAAACAGCAGGGCAGGCCTCAGAAGGTTCAAGGGAGGCTCCAGGCAGCAGATTAGTCCTTCCAGGAGCATCAAAGCCGTCTTGTGGAGTACACAGCAGGCCACAACAGCAGACAGTCATGAAGGCCTTTAATTTGCAGGCCCTGGGTATATGGAATTCCACTCTAGAAGAGACTTATAAGTAAATTAAATGTGCCAATCCGGTGTAAGCCACGGATACCATGTTTTACGGAACAAGCACAAGCACTTTAGTACTGGTTAGCAGTGGTAAAGTGCAATGAGTCCTAAGGCTAACAAAAACTGATTCAGCAAAAATATGACGGGTGAAGGCCAAAAGTGTGAGGGTGACCCTACAGAGACAGATGAGTCCAACATGACCCCCTTCCAGCTAAAAGCCAGTGGAGGCTAATAAGTACCTTAACGGGCTGCCCTGCTAATAAGATGGGCAATGGCCCTCTACTGCAGTGTCTTTGCCAGTTCTATGCCCTTTTAAATTCACTTGGATCACTCTATCTACACTCTCCTCAGCCACTGAACTGACCCATGGGTAATCCATTTCCTCACCTGGGAACCCAATCTTTGCTACACCTAACCTTAACTTACTCATAGATGCATACCAGTAGGCTGCGCCCAGGTGTGGGTTCAAGATGGTGTTAGTCTTTTATGTCCCTGAGGCTCTGATCAGAAGGCCAGGAAATTAGCCCTTGGTGTCACACTGGTAGTCCTGAGTTCAAGTGATGAAGCAGCACTCAAGCAGCAGGGCAGACCTCTGAGAGTTCAAGGCAGGCTCCAGGCAGAAAAGCAGTCCTTCCAGGTGCCGCAAAGCAGTCTTGTGGCGTACACAGCAGGACACAGCAGCAGGCAGTCCTCTGAGAGTCCTTCCCCAGGTCCAGAATGTGAACTAGGAGTGGGTCTGAGGGTCCCTTTTTTATACTGGTGCCTTCTTTGAAGTAGAAGTTTCTATAGGTTTCTCTTTGAATTGCTTTGAATTTCATGACTCCCTCGCCCTGGCTCCAAGCTTGCTGCAGGGACAATGCAGTGGTGACAAGTCCTTTGTGTGAAGGCAGAGCACAGCCTATTCAGTTGCAATCAAGGCTGTGCACAGCTCTTCCCCCTATCCTACCAGTTGTTGGCCCATTCAGGGACACCTAATCCCTCTATTGTGTGACTGTCTGGGAGGAATTCACAAAGTCCAACTACACCGTCATGTGAACTAGGACAGGCTGCAGGCACCGAATACCATTGTCAAGAAAAGGGCAACTTTCGAAAAGTTATATATAACAGAACTATACAGTGTATGGGTGCTACAGTTCATTTGAAAACTACAAAAAACAGGACCACCGTATTAGATTTAGTGGTCTTAGTGATTTAATTCACCTTCAATTTTTACTTTGCTTCTTTGAAAAAAAGAGTCATGGACATTTCAAACATGTCGTACATGAAAGAACACTGATTCAAGACATATATAAAACATACATAATCACAAGAAGGAATACAAAATGAAAAACATGTGAATACACAAACATAACAATTGATAGGCAGACCTATCCTTCATTTCTAGTTAAAAAGAAGGGCCTTCAACAAATTTATACCCTAGTCAAACTGTGAATCCTGCCATTACAAGCTATTTGGGAGCGAATGGAACAACAGGCTGATTGCCATGTTTGTTGGCTGCTTGTAGTCTATACAACTTAATGTCTTATCCAACTAGCTGGGACAACGAGTTTCGAAACCCTTGAAATCTTTTCGGGTTCTCCTCAGGACCAGGACTAGGTCAAACACTATAAAAAAAATTGTAACAAAAAAACAATGTTTTAATTCTTTGTGCAAAATTATTCCTTTTGCCTAACAAAAAATTTTTGGGGGCGGGTTCTACCCTTACCATTAGTGATCAGTGCTGGAACACTCTTGGATGTCCAGTGTTAAGGCTTTTTATCTTGCTTACGATTCTTCGGTATTTAATGTAATCGGTTCTGAAACAAGGAATGAGGGACATTTGTGAATTAAGTGAGTGATTTAAAGGCAAGGTTTTGGAAAGGTACACTCTAGAGAGGCAGCGGCATTGCTTGTTAATATGTGCTCAACTTAAAGCGCACTGTTGTATTGCCTGCAGCCATGAGGTTTAAACAGTATGAAAATTGGAATCAATCAGTGGAGACGGGGCATGTTTAAACACAGTTGATCAATGGAGTTCTAAAGGTCATGACTGTGTTACCAAACACTTTGTAAAAATCTGCGTGTGCAAACTGCAATTTTTAGCTGGGTGTGCTTCGATTAAATAATTGCAGGGAAGTTCAAAACAAAACTTGCCTCGAGTGCTGGAGAAACTTCAGTAACCCGCGTGTTCTGGATCTTTAGTGCAACATTGTTGCAACCTAAAGAAATTGACACAGAAACTGTGCTGTTAGTTTTTGTGCAGTCAGGAATGCAGTTCTATGAAAAAGCATGTTACATTTCATTCGTTTCACTGGCCTTTAAATGAAGCTCAACTGTTCCTTCCTTCTTTACCGGCAGCAGATTACAAATGACGCGGAGCTCTATGTATGCGCCTGACAGGCATTACTTGTAGAACAGCATCAATGGGTGATTGAGTACAGCAAGGTGCATGCTGGGATTGGTAGTTTCTGGTAATCAAGGGATGCCTTGGAGCGCAGTTTGGAATTTGTGTGAAACATATTGTAATAAAACTGAACAAAACTGGCTTATAGACGATTAATGTCAGTCATTTCATTCAGCCCACGGGTGGCTGTGTTGAACTTCATTATTAAATATGCCGCTCTTATGAGCAGGGATGCTTCTGGGTCTCCACCTCTCGGGTTGGGTTTGATTACGCTGAGTACAGTCCATTGAAATTGCTTTTCATTGTGTTTTAGCTCTTGGAAATGTGCAACTAACGGAGCGTTTTGCACCTTATTTTTCAGCCTAGAGCGGTGTTGAGCAATCCGTTGGCGAAATTCTTGTGTGGTTTTTCCCATATAAATGAGAGAACAGGGGCAAGTGATTGCATACACAACGTTTTTTGTTCTGCAATTAGAGAATTCTTTGTGTGTCCATTTATCTCGGCCATTTACAAATACTGTGCCTTCAATTGAAGAGCTGCAAGCTTGACTATTCCCACATCTGTGGTGACCTTGGACAGGTTGAAGGTTCAAGAAAGGACGTAGGGTATCCAGACTTCTTTGTTTATCCTCGGATGCTCTAGTTATCCGTTGGCCAATACTAGTGTTCTTCTTTAGGGCAAAGAGTGGCACCTGTAGTTCCTCATCCACGTCTTTGATGAGGTGCCAATTTTGACGAATAATCTTTTTAAATGTGTTGGTGTGTGGGCCAAACGTGGACACACATACCAATCTAGTCATTACAGTTTTTGGCTTCTTTTTCAACAGTTCCTCTCGTGGTGTGAACCAGGCACGTTTCCTTGAGTGTTTAAGCAGTTTATGGGGGTACCCTTTTTCTTTGGGTTTTCAGTCAGCATGTTTGCGTGAAATTCATAATCTTCTCTGCCTGTTCAATTTCATCTCACACGCAAAAACTGACCATAAGGTAGGTTGTCCCTTAAACTTTTTGGGTGGAAGCTGTTAAAATGTAAAGCAGTATTTTTGTCCGTTGGTTTTGTATATAAGGCGGTAATCAGTCCCATTTCCGTTGGTCTTACTTCCACATCTAGGAATGTGAGGCTTGTTTGACTGTGGGCTAATCTGAATTGTATATCAGGGTTCCTGTCGCTCAGCCAAATGTGAAAATTCACAAGGTCAGTTTCGCTACCTGCCCAGATACACCAGATGTCATCGATGTATCGGTACCATTGTACTATATGGTTTCCAAACGGATTGTTGTTGTAGACGTACTTTTCTTCATACCTGGACATGTACAGCACTGCCATTTCTGGGGTGAAGGGACATCCCACTGCGGTCCCCTTAACTTGGATGAAGAAATCATTCTCGAACTTGAAATAGTTCCGCTTGAGTGCCAATGACGCCAGGCTTAAGATGAACTGTGTTGGTACTTGATGGGGACGTTCTCTACTGTCCAAATAAGATTCAAGGACTTCCAATGCATCCTCTTGGGGGATCTGGGTATATAGTGAGACAACGTCTAATGTTACCAATCTATGGTCAGTGGGGTCGAATTTAAAACCTTCAATTTTATTAATAGAATCCATTGTGTCTCGTAGCTAAGATGTGACTTCCTTCAAAAATTGTTTAATGAATATATCTACGTACTGTGACACAGGTTCCAACACTGAGTCACACCCCGAGACAATCGGGCGACCAGGGGATCTTTGGCTTCCTTGTGTACTTTCGGCAGAAAGTAAATGACAGATGTTCTTGGGTACTTTTTGGTCAGATACTCGTGTTCTTTAGGGCCTAAAATGCCTATTTCTAGTCCTTCACCCGCAATCTTTTTGATTTCTTTCTGGATTTGCTTCACCGGATCCGTGGGGATGCGTCTGTACCAAGTTTGGTTAAACACGTGTTTCCTTCCCTCATTCAAATAGGCGTCTCTGGACCAGATGACCGTGGCTCCGCCTTTATCGGCTGGCTTGATGATAATCTCTTTATCTTCTTTTAACTCTGTAATGGCCAGTCTTTGTTCGCGTGGCAAGTTGTTCTTGATGTACATCTTCCGTGCATTCAGTTGATTGAGAGATGAAAGCACCACCTGTTCAAATGTTATGATACCTTTCGGAAGACTGTAGCTGGGAGGGCAAAAGGTGGACTTGTTGCGCAACCCTGATATTTCACCCTTACTTGATAAATCCTTGTGCTTAAAAAATGTGTGAAGTCGTATTTTTCAGAACAGTTCCATTGCTTCCATCTTAAGTTGCGTCAAATCCGTTTTTTGGCTGGGTATGAATTTCAATCCCAATTCCAAAACTGCTTCTTGTTCTTTTGTTAAAATTTTATTGGATAAGTTGATGATCGCCGATTTTTTTAAGATTTGTAATACTGGCGTCTGGTGCGCATCTCCCAAGGCTGGGGTTTGTACCACTCTCTTTTTTGTTGTAGGCCTCCCCCTAAGAAACTGCTGTTGTTTTTTCTTTGTTGGTTTGAATGGGCGGGCCTTCTCCTGCATCTGATTCCCCAGCAGATTTGGATGAAGATGTTTCTGAGAATGTCAGGAACTTTCTTCTTGAGCATCCTTGATAGTCTGGTAAGAACCTACGTGACTCTTCCCTGGAATAAAAATCCTCTCTCAGATAGGGGTAAACAGTTTCGATATTAAAGGATTTTTTGTCTCTTTCAAATTTCGTGTTCTTAAAGTTGATGGAATTGTCCTTAAATGTTGCAATTTCTTTTTCGATCTTCTCTAGCAAGCTCTTGGCCTCAGATACCATGTGATTGTCTTTGATGGATTGTACGAATTGCTCAATTTCGTGAGCTTGTGCTCTACAAATTCTTTGTGCTGTTTCTATAGAGTGTACCATAAGGTCTCTGCTGCATTTAGTGCTAATGAAACTGAAGCCCTTCTTAGATTCAGGGTCTTGAGTGAAAATCACGGGGACATTCTTCACTTGAAGGACCCATGGAATTGTGCCAGCCTTAAGTTGTTCAAGTAAAAAATAACCATGTAATTCTGTCCTGATTTGTTTTTTCTGGAGTCTTAGTAGTTTATCTGACTCGTTTTGTTGTTTGGCTGTGGTGCTCAAACTTATTGCAGGGAAAAGGGATGGCGCAGAAATTAGTTTCTGAATATGATCCTCAGTAAATGAGAGTGTGTCCCTCTCGGACATGGCAACAGTCTGGATATGCCTGGTGTGGCAGACCCTAAGCAAGTGAATTAGACCCCTTTGAAAATGGTATATGAAATACCCACACGAGCAGTTGCTCGCTCTTAAAATTATGAACAAGAAGGGGTTGGGCCCAACCCCTTCTTGTTCATAACTTTCTAAAAGTGGCATTTTCAAAATTTGGAATTTAAAATTCGACCTTATAATTAAAGAGGCTTTTCAATTATGATTTCATGAATACCAAACATAAAAATGCTCACCTGTTCCTAATTAAAAGTTAGCACTTAGTAAATGTAATAAGGTAAGGAAATTTCTGATCCCAACAATCTTCTAACCACCTCACAAAGTCTTCTATCATCTTCTTCCATAGTTTTCTCAAAAATCAGAAGATCATTCTCATTAAATTTTACTACTGACAGCTCTTCCAAAACACCTCTAATCACTCTGTGATGAATCCAGGCTGCTGATATTTACTAAGTCTGGGCGGTGAACTCCGCTCTGCTCGCGTAGTTTGC
This sequence comes from Calotriton arnoldi, assembly GCA_963921515.1. Classification (NCBI taxonomy): domain Eukaryota; kingdom Metazoa; phylum Chordata; class Amphibia; order Caudata; family Salamandridae; genus Calotriton; species Calotriton arnoldi. The sequence continues at coordinate 303,964 of CAWUFW010004401.1, read as the reverse complement.
AGAGTTTTCCCATTCCAGCTCCATTTATCCGTGGAGTTTCCCTCCAATAGTGCACACATATACTGGAGAGCTGCTGCCCAATAATACATTCTCAAATCCAGTAAGGCCCATCCCCCTCTTTCCCTAGGAAGAGTCATGTATTTCAGGGCCCTCCTCATCTTTCCATATCCCATATAAATCTATTAATCATGTCCTCCATCAGCTTAAATCAGCGCTTTTCAATCTCCATTGGTATTGCTCCAAAAAAATAAAGGACTTTTGGTAAGAAGATCATTTGTACTATATTACACCGGCCTACAATTGACAAATGTAAATTAATCATCCTGCCAAAGTCCTGCCTCCCTTTCTGGATAGCTGTGTTAGAGTCAGCTCTACAATTTGCTCCAGCTCAGATGTCATATTTACCCCTAGATAAATTGCTGAGTTTATCACCCGAGGATCGTTTAAATTAACCAGTCTGTTTATAATGATTTGTGTCTTATGCTGGTTGAGCGAACACCCAGATACTCTCCCAACATCAAGGTTTCTTTTTTAATTTCCTCCAATGCTTCATGGGGATCTAATGTTACTACAGCTAAATTATTAGCATAGCCCAAAATCTTAGTGTTGCGCCCTTGAAAACAGACAGATTTAATTCTCGGGGTAGCCTTGATTTTACAGATCAGGGGGTCAATATAGCCTGCAAATAATAATGGGGAGCAGGGACACCCCTGTCTTGCCCCCCTTTTGATCATAAGCTGTTCCGTTTCCCCCCATCAGTTGTAGTTGGGCTGTAGGGGCCTTGTACATTACGCATATGGCATCAATAAAACTCCTTCCCACACCAAACCTCTCAAGAGCAGCTCACAATTCATCCCAGGAGACCCTATCGAACACCTTTTCAGCGTCCAGTAAAATCAGCACCATAGGGTCTTCTGCGATCGAGGCAGCACCAAATAATAACTCTCCTGATATGATCAGTGGTTTTTCTGTCAGGGATAAAACCATGCTGTCTGGGGAGATCACGTTTCCCTATAATAAGACTCAGCCGGTTAGCTAGTACCTTTGAGAATATTTTGGCATCAATATTCATGAGCATTATAGGCCTGTAGGACCTGGGGTCAGTAGGCAGTTTTCCCTTATTTTTAAAAAATTATAATGATGGTGGTGGCCCATGTCTCTGGGGGGGCTCCCACTTTTGTGCCTGACATAGAGTATTAACAAGATCAGGACCTAGGGTTGTACAACAAAATTTGCTAAATTGTAACAAGATCCGATTAGGTCCCACGGCCTTTCCAGAGGGGAAATCACTTAATTCCCTATATACTTCTTCCTTCGAGAATGAAGCATTTAAAGCCTCCAGATTTCTTGAGATAATTTCTCAATTTGATATGAGCCAAAATGGGTCCTGTCCATAGAGCCCCACTCCTCGCTATATAGTTTTCCATACAATTTATCCCATATACCAACAGAGCCAGTTACAAGATTCCCCTCATCAGTTTTAATCTCCACAATCTCCCTGCTGACTGTTTTCTGCCTTGTTCGTACCGCCAGGACATGTCCCACTCGCTCGTTGTACTCGTAACAATAGTGCCGCCATGCAATATACTTTGCATGCTGCTGTTCTAACTGTTGTAACATCGCTCATTGCTGCTTTAGCCAATGCCATTGTATCCAGTATATTCCTTATGCATGACACAACGGCTATAGACCCAACAAGTTCCTTCTCTAATTCCCTCAGTTTTTTTATAATTTATTCCAATGTTGATGCTGCTTTTTTGGCGGTGTAGGCTAAAACCTAATGTCTCACCCGTTACCACAGCCTTGAAGGCATCCCACACTGTGCCCATCCCAGTACTGCCTCTATTGCATTCCATAAAATCTCCAATCCATTTATTCATATGAGTAATATAACCCTGATCTGCCAACAATCCCCTTTCGAATGTCCAGCTTTGCTCACTTCCCTCATCCCACTTATATGTAATTTCTAAAACCAAGGGATTGTGATCCGACATTACACATGGGTATTTTTCAAAGCTACAATTTGATATTAATTTTTGTGAGACAAAATAATAATCCAGATGGGCAACTGATTTCTGAGGGGCCGAAAAAAATTAACTCCCTAAATCTGGGGCCTTTAAATGTGGCCAAAAACCTATAAGCCCATTATCTCATATTAAATTTGTAAGGGCTCTAAAGACCTTAGGCTTACAGCCAACATATTTTCCTATATTATCACCCCAAAGCCCACCTATGCCATTGATGTTCAAATCTCCACACAGCATAATCAGGGGGGCTAAGCAGCCAGTTCTACATTTAAAAATTCAAATAACTCAGGGTCATCCCCTGTAGACCCATATACTGAGTAGATGGTAAAAGGGTATTTAGCATTATAGCATTCCACAATAGACCATTGTCCATATTTATCTGTCATATGCCTTTTAAAGTTAAACTCTTTTCTCCGGACTAAGATGGCCACCCCCTTGTTCTCGTTCCCTGCTTTGTATAGGCAATGAGATTATACCCTACTGCTTCAATAGCTTCTTATTAGCCCCCTCAACAAGGGCCTCCTGCAAACAGAGTATATCAGTATGCAGGACTTTTAGGTCTTCTTCTACCTTATGCCTTTTAACATGATTATTTAGGCCACATATATTCACTGTTGCAACTCGCAGTTTCATCAGGTTGCCCTTCTTTTTATTTTCAAGACGTAAGCCTCCCCCCGTTTAGCCATATAGGTCCAGCTCCCAAGCACGGCTCCTCTTTTCTTCCACAGAATCTCTAGAATCTCATCATGCACCAATATATTTTTTCCCATTTTAAGCCACCCCTTGTGGCCTAGCCCTGTGCCCCATCCAGCTCTCCTATCCCCCTCGTCCCTCCTCTGCAAACCCCCCAGTCCCCACCATATGTCACCCCCACTCCCACCCACCCATGCCTTGAGACAAACAGACCATGGTCTGGGTGATGAAATCTGTGTTCCAACCCCGCCCCCACTGCTCAAAACCCCAGAGCTTCCAAAACACCTGTTCAAAGAACCCACCCTTGAAAAAAATGTTGCCAATCCTCATCCTTCATGATAATACCCACTAAACCCACCCAAATTTAACCTTACTTTTTAGATGCCTAAATGATTGCTCTCTCTCTATTTCCGCATTTCGTCCATATTTCTTCCGCCTTTATCTCCAACGTGAAGACTCTCATATTATTATTGAAAATTATTTTTAGACTGGCTGGATTCATTAAATAAGCTTCAGCACCAATTGCCTGACAAGGTTGAATCAGCTGTCTTAGCCTCCATCATCTTTCTACCATTACGTGACAGAAGTCAGGCTTTGAAAAAAAGGATTGTCCTTCATAAGCCCACTTGGCATCCGGGTGAGCTTTTGTGAAAACTGCTTCACGGAGCAGGTAGTGCCCGAAATAAACAATTATGGCTCTTGGTTTCTTGAATTCACCTGACTGCAGTTGTCCTGATTTTTTCAGCATAAATTGATAGAAATGTTCCCACTGATTTTCCGTTTTCCAATTCCATTGTTGGAGCTCAGGGAACCTTCATCAAATTCAAAGTGTAGGCTTGGATATCATTTCCTTCAGCCCCTTCTTCAATGCCTAAGATTCTCAGGTTGTTGCGTCGACCTATTTTCGTGATCTTCTAGCTTCCATTGTATGTCAGTGATTTGTGAGCCTTTTGCTTCCGTCTGGGTTTGAGCCCTAGCAGCATCATTTTCCAGGGCAGCCATCCATTCTTCAGCAGCCGTTAATCTCTCACTTATTTCTGAACAAGCTTTAGCCACATTCCTGACTGCCGGTTGCAGCTTTTTTGTAGCAAGCTGTTTTTTTGCCATCCACCCATGTCTCTTCTTGATGTTGCTTTATATATTCACAGATCAGCTTTAAAAATGGTTCCTCAGCTTGCATTACTATTTGTGCCTCCTTAGCCTCCATGTTGATGTGTCCCTGCTTTCGCGAGTCCTCATAGATTTTATGTGTGGCTAAATATTCCCATTTTAAGGCAGCACCTCATCAGTGTCTTTTTTGTTTCCTTCCGAGGAATGTCCTTGCTGCCCACCTTCCTTGCTCTGTCTGGAGTGCTTTTTCCTTCTTACAACAGTTCAGGGGCCATCATACTGGCTGCCTGGGCTTGAGCTAGAGGTCAACAGGATACTCCCACCGTCTGATTCTACTGAGATGATGTCTGAGCCATCAGTTAGGGAGAAAAATGTATCCCCTAAATCTTGGGAGCCGTCCAGCCCTCTGAAGTCCACTGCCCCCTCTACTAATTTGTTTGTATCTGGATTGATTCAGCCCGGGGGCTGCAATGCCAATACCACCGCTTGTTTTCAGTACCGTCTGCCGACTGCCTTCCTTCCTCTGATAACGTACACCCCTGAAAAAGCAGAGGTCCAGCCTGCTTAGGAATGTCACTATTTCCTGCCCCTTGGACCATCCCCCCAAATGTGTTATCTATTAATCGTAGTGGGCCCCAGTCACCCTCCCCCGGCATAGAAAACTTACTTGTGAGCCCTTCATCTCACTGGTTTATGCTCGCTAATTCACTGACCTGGATTTTGGTCAGTGGATTATCTCCCACCATGTACAAGCTTCCACCTGCAGATTTCCAGCAGCCATGACCGGGAAGAATTCAGTAATTCCCTGTAATTAATTCCCTGTTGCTGCTAATTTCTGCCCAGCACATCTTAATCAGTACTTTTTGCATCCATAGAAATTGCAGCTGTCTTGGAACGCTGGGGGTGAGAGGAGCTCGTATTTGCCAGTACCACTGGTGCAGTCTCAATATTCCGGTCTTGCATCACGGGAGCCACTTTGCGTGGCATCCCGATTCTAGTGCGGATCCAAGCCGTGTGCCTCCCCGGTCTCATCATGCATTCGCCCAGGAGATAGGCAGCTGCCGAGATCGCTCGCCTAGCCTGGCCATCAAACAGGGCTCCCGCCGCAGGTAGTGCAGTCCACGCTTTGCCGCAAACCCGAGCCACCACACTCGTCCAGGACCGAAGGTAGAACATCCACATCCCCTGTTTTCAGCCGGCCAAATAATGATTGCTCTAAGCTGGTTTTCTTTAGCTTTCGCCGATGCAAAGCTCCGAGCAGCGGGGGAGCAGCCGCCGTGACCACCCACACAGACCCAATCTTGCCTCTCAAGTTAGTGCCTCCTCATCTGCTCTCAATCAAATGTTAGTTCTTATTAAATATAATAAGGTAATTAAATGTTATACAAATTTTGGAATTTTTCACTACTCGGGCATGTAAAACTTAAAAACACAGGGGCATATTTACAAGCCCCTTGCGCCACTTTTGCGCCGCCGTTGCGTCACGCATGTGACGCAGCGGCGACGCAAACCATGTGCCGCGTTGCGCTATATTTACAACGTGACGCATCTAGGGAGATGCGTCACGTAGTAAACCCCTGCGCCACATGAAACCTGCATCAGGTTTCATGTGGGCGTACCGGCGCAGGGGGGGGCGTTCCGGCGCAGGAACGCCTCGGAAAAGTGACTGTGTTAAATCTACAAGATTTCACGAAGTCACTTTTCCGACGCTGGTGCGTCAAATCCTTACGCCTGCTTCAAGCAGGCGCAAGGTTTGACGCACCATGTTAGGGATAGGGAAGGCTGGAACAGTGCTGGAGTTGCGTCGCGCTTGCGACACAACTTCAGCACTGCGCCAACCTTCCGCCGGCAGATGCGTCACGCATCTGCTTATCCTGCGCCACGATGCGCCGCATTGTAAATGCGGCGCATCGGACGTGGCACAAGGGTAAACTTGCGTGACGCATTTTCCTGGCGCATCCCTGCTGATATGCAGGGATGCGGCAGAGAACGTAAATATGCCCCACAATTCCTACTTTTAAATACAATGCACCCTGGCCTGTGTTTTTTTTAGGGCCTACATTAGGGGTGGCATATATGTATTGAAAAGGAAGGTTTAGACCTGGCAAAGGGTTAATTTTGCCAGGTCAAATTGACAGTTTTAAAATTGCACTCCAAGCTGCAATGTCAGGCTTGAGACATGTTTTAAAGTGCTACTTAACTGGTTCGCACAATGTTAATGTTAATGTTAATGTTATTGGGACTTATATAGCGCTAACTGTTACCCAAAGGTGTCCTGGCGCTGTGTGAAGTCCTGGCTGAAAAACAGCGTCGGTATAGTTCTAGGCAGGTTTATTTAGAGAAAAGCCATGTTTTTAATGCCTTACGGAAAACTAGGAGATTATTCATGCTTCTCAGGTGAGGAGGGAGATCATTCCATGCTTTGGCCGCATTGGCAACAAAGCTTCGGCCGCCCCAGTTAACCTTTTTCACCCGGGGCACCACCACTAGATTAGCATCAGAAGACCGCAGAGCTCTTTTTGGTTTATACCAGAGACATTTTTGTTTTAGAAAGTCCGGCCCAGTTCCATGCAGGGCTCTAAAGACCAGACATAGCGCCTTGAACTGAGAACGCTTCCTGACCGGGAGCCAATGGAGCTTTTTTATTGTGGCTGAGATCGATTCGAACTTTGGTGTGCCTGTAAGAAGTCTGGCTGCAGCATTTTGAAGGATTTGTAATTTATTCAGTGATCCTTCGTGGATCTTGAGATATAGACTATTGCAATAGTCCAATCTAGACATTATTAGCGCAGTGACCACTGTTTGTTGCGCCTCTTTAGGTAAGAATGGCATTATTTTTTTGCATGACCTGAGAGTATATGATGTTAAAGAAACCACTTTATTCACCTGGTCCCTGAAGCTAAGTTTGTCGTCTATCCACACTCCCAAGTTCTTCACCTTACTAATCGTGTTTGGGAGCGGGTCTGATGCTTCCGGCCAACACCTAGGGGTCCAGAAATTAGAATTATTACCAAACAACATAACCTCCGTTTTTGTAGAGTTAAGTTTTAGGCAGGTATGGGCCATCCATGTGCCTACTGCCTTCATGCAATTTTGCAATCTCGAAGCAGTTTCCTGGATCACTTCTGGCAATATAGTCACCACAACCACAATGAGTGCTGCAGGCCGACTAGTAGCGTTGTATGTACAGGCCTTGGGTTTATGTTGTCCCATACACTATGGGTTTATAGTAAATTGAAAATGACAATCAGGTATAAGTCAATTGTACCATGTTTTAGGGAGAGAGCACTTTACCACTGGTTAGCAGTGGTAAAGAGCACAGTCTTAATGCCAACAAAAATGAAATTCAGAAAACAAGAGGGGTGAAGGTAAAACGTTTGGGTGAAACTCACACCAAGGATGACAAGTCTGACACCAGTGGTGAGTGAGTCATAAACGCTGCAGCCTCACCACCCCCACAGACTAATGTCATGTGAACAGTAATATGACATAAATGTATGTGTTGTTCAAAACAACGCATAACCTGTGATGACGTGCTCCCCTTAGTTCTATTCGTGCAACTTGATTGGCCAGGAGTGGTGTAGATCTCTTCACGGATTTTGGTGCTCCTTGCTTCAATAAATTAATTAGGAAAATACATTCTCCTGATTTTCTTTTTTTTTATCGTTGCACAGTGCATTGCACGTCTCCTCTCCCAAATACTTCGCTCCCTCTTCAGCTGTCCCTCGCTTAATTAATTGTACATAAACAAGGCACCACCTATTATTTTCCTCTTCGAGTAAAACCTCAATGGGAGTCCGTTTAGTTTTGTTTTTTCACTTATTTAAGGTGATATTTCAAAAGGGGATGGTCCAGCTTTTAAAAAAATATCCACTTATAAACATCTTGTTTAATTTTCAACTTTAGAGAATTCTGTGCAAACGTGTCAAGTCTGTTGTTCTGCAAATTTATTTCGAACAGCATTTTTAAGCTCTCTTACACACAGAGACTGCAGTTCAATAAGAAAAGCAAACTAATTGGCATGTAAATGTAGGGAAATATATGCTCGCACATAAACTCCTGTTTCCCACGCTAACACTTTGTTAATTCATTCCAAGAGCAGTTTGAATCCGGGTACCTTAGGATGCTGCCCTTAACATTATGAAACAAAAAGCACCACAAGTCAACAAATGTGTAAGGTAAAATAAGCAATTATGTCTCCAGTAGAGCAATACAGTTATTACATTACAGACATGCTTCACTTAAAAGCAGTGCACAAGTCCTAAAAAGAGAAGTGGGGGTACTAACCAAGTTAGACATAATGGAAGTGACATCATGGAAGTGACATCATGGCAGGTGACATCAGGGCACATGACATCACAGGAAGTGGCATCACCACCCATGACCTCACAGAAAGTGACGTCACAAGAACTGACATCAGATCTTAACACCTCACACATATGGTTTGTCATGAGTACTTTGGAATGCATTACAAAATTTAACAAATGAGATTTTGCATCTGGGTTGTGCCAAAAAAGTGATGCAACGCCAACACAAAATCTTGGCCTTAACTTTTACATTTATGTTTTTTTTTAAACTCTACCACAAAGAAATTGCAAACAAGGAGAAACATGGCAGTAATTCTGTTCTGCTTAATTGGTTGCACAGTCTGCAATTTAAAATATCCTATGGGGTTAAGGCCCCTGATGCAGAGATCTTTGTGTACTCAGTAACTCTCAGGGAATAATATTAATGGTAAGATAACTCTGGAGGTTAACACATTGGCTGGAGAGATCTGTGTTTTGCCTAGTCCCAGTTTTGAATCAAAGTAGCATAGAGAGTTAATATGTCTCCTGTAAAGCACATCATGTAACATGCAGATGGCAGATTTTTATTTTATGTAGATAGGCAAGTGAGTTACTGATTTTAACACAGATATCCTTTTGTTACTTGCAGTTCATACATTGTAATCCTTTTAATATAGTACAGTGATCTGTAAAGGAAATGCGACTCCTACACATTGTAACCCTCACTGTCTTATGTAACACATCCTGTACATTGATATGATTTATCGTCAATGTATAATGTGTACGTGTAATGTAAAGCGCTCTGACACCCTGCATTGTATTGAGTAGAGCTATAAAAGAAATAAAACGACATAGTGGTATTTAAATTGTTATTTGTGTAAATAATGGGGCAGACCAACCTATCTGACATTCTTACAGTGCATGAAAATCTCTTATATACAGGGACTGGAAAAAGTCAAAAGCATGCCTCTATTAAGTTCTTGTGAAGTAATAATAAGCTGTGTGCCTTTGTTTCCCCTCCATTGCATTTGCATCTAGGTGTGAGGCTCTAGATAGCTCCCATCCAGGATACTTGAACAAAAGGAGGCTTAATGACCGCTTGACTTCAGAATTTGGTTTTGTGCACAGCAGGAATTTAAAATAAAAAAGTCCCCTCTCCACCTGCTGCTCGGAACTAAGGCAGATGACGTGCAGGTGCTGTTGAGTGCGTCCCAGTGTCTGAAAATTACACCAGGATGAGTTCAGCATACTTTAGTGGGGTCCAACATCTTGGCAGGGTGGACGGCATTCTCCCTGTAAAAGCAGTGGGTAGACACTGTCTACAAGCATGTACCCCCGACTTGTGCCCTGTTTAATAGAAAAACTATTTCTTTTAAGTTGCTTATGAAGTGTTAGACAGCAGATAAATATTATATCTTGTAATTGTTAAATTAGCCAACATTTGTGAACAATTTTTAGCTGCTGACTGTTCTGAGAGTAGTAGTGCTTACTACGTGAGATTGACTTCATGAAAGTGCAATATCACTATGGAGTCACAGAACCATCTCCCCAACAGTGCTTTTTGTGTGGGATCAACTTTAAAAAGGTGCACTACTAATCCATCTGTCACGCAGTGCTATTGCATGGGGTTGGCTTCAAAATCTTTACAAAACATACAACTATTTTCTTCAAAGCTTATTTGCAAATTAATACCGTTACAACTTTTGCTAGCTGGACACATTGGCATTTCTAGTCGGATGTATTGACATCGCCAATGGCTGTTTAAAGCCATGATTCACTGCAATGCACTTAAATGACCCTATCACAAAGTGAGCACTGAAAGTACTAACATAAGCCATGCTCTCTGCCACACTTTTGAGTGGTGTCAACAGGCTGAAGAGCTAAGGAGAGATATTTGATCAAATTCGACTGTGGTAAATTGTTATGTATTATTTGCAGCTGCAACTTTCAAGGAAAGATCTACTTTTGTTTGGAAATGTATACAAAACAGTGATGGATGGAATGCTTGAATTAATCTCAGACACTCTGGCCGCATCCCAAGCCATTGTTATTTTGCACACCATGCCACTTCAGTTTGGACCCATCAAAATGCAAATCAGTCTTCACTCTGCTCCAATAGGAGCTGTTTAGCCCAAACTGCCAAGACAGGTCCTCCCAAAACAGGAACACAAGCAACCAAGGACCAGTTTTGCCCTAATTAGCTGGGTACAGCTCAGTTCCTTAGTGACCTCCTAGTGGACTGTTTTCTTCGCTGAACAGCTCAGCTTGGTAGCTGCTGCTGCCCCCATAGCTGTTGCTGACCCTCTGGTCAGAAGTTCGAGGCCCTCCTCCACCCACAGGCTCCTGCCTACACCTCATCCCTGGTGGTCTAGTGGCAGAGTGTCACTGCTCTGCTGCTTGACTGCCCTTCTGTCTCTCTTTTTCTGCTTTTCCCTGCCTCTTTTAGTTTTTCTCCTGCTTCTGCCTTTTTTGCTTTTCCTTCCTTTTCCTGTGGTTTTGCTTTCTTTGTCGCCCTTGCCGCTGTGATCCCCACGGCCCGCCCCTCCAGTGACCCTTTGTGCTCCCTGCGTTTCCCGCCTCCCAGTTGTCCAGCCCCCACAGCACTACTTCATGGCAGCCGCTGCACAGTGAAAGTGCCGTCCACTGACCTTCTAGTTGACTGCTCCCTTCACTGCACAGCTTTGCCTGGTATGTGCTGCTGCCCCCGTCACTGCTGCTGACCCTCTGATCAGAAGTTCGAGACCCTCCTCCACCCGCAGGCTCCTGCCTGCGCCTCCTCCCTGGTGGCCTAGTAGTAGAGCATCACTGCTCTCCTGCTTGACTGCCCTTCTGTCTCTCTTTTTCTGCTTTTCTCTGCCTCTTTTACTTTTCCTCCTGCTTCTGACTTTTTTTGCTTTTCTTTCCTTTTCCTAAGTTTTTGCTTTCTTCGGTGCCCTTGCCGCTGCGATCCCCCGCTGCCCCACCCCATCCAGTGACCATTACCGCTCCCTGTGTTTCCTGCCTCCCAGCTGTCCAACCCCCGCAGCACTACTTAATGGCAGCCGCTGCACTACCGCGCAGAGGGCGTGCCAAAGGCGCCCAGCGCCAGGGACCCTGATTCTCAGACCTTCCACTGCTACGATGCCAGCTCCCTTCTCGCCACCAACTCAGGTTGCCATGCCGCCTGCCTCCTCGCGTCGCCATAGGACACCAAAGAACCCTTCTCCTGGCGGCACTGCAGCCTCACCTTCACCCATGCCAACACGCCAGCTCCTCTCACCGCCCAGCCAACCAACAGTGCACCCGATCAGCTCAACTGCATCCTCCTCAACACGCTCTCCCTTTACAAACATGCCACAGAAATCTGGAACCTCCTCAGCGCCACCTCTCCTGACATCACCTTTTTCACAGAAACCTGGACCAACCCCTGTTCTGGACCGGACATAGCCACTGCCATCCCCAACGGCTACAAAATCACCCACAAGGACCTTGACGACTGACCAGGAGGAGGCATCGCCATTGTCCACAGAAACACCCTCTGACTGACCACTTACTCGAGCGACCTAACGACAACCATGGAACACCTCCACTTCCAGATCCAGACCAACCCCAACACCACCCTCCATGGCAACCTCATCTACAGGCCTCCCGGCCCTCGCCAGCTCTTCACCGACACCATCGTAGAGCTCATTGCACTCCAGGCTCTCACATCCACCAATTACATCCTACTCGGCCACCTCACCTTCCACCTGGACAACCTGAGTGACCAGAACACCGCTTCCCTACTGGAGAACCTCGCCAACATCACACTCCAGCAGCTAGAAACTGCACTGAACCACACGGCTGGACACACGCCTGACCCCGTCTTCTCTGCCAGTGGGAACATCACCTACATCCACACCACCAAACTCCTCTGGACTGACTACCACTGCGTGCACTTTGCCTTCGCCACTCCCACCATTCACCATCGCCCTCACCGCCCCCGTTGTAGCTGGAGCAAGGACACTGAAGAACTTCTTGTCCACTTCCCAACATCAACAGACGGCAACACCTCAGCACGCAACCTTCACCAATGGATCTCCAACTGTGCCAACACTCTGTCACCCCTCAAGAAGACAGCAGGCAAGCAACACTCCAAGCAAGCCAGCTGGTTCAATCCTGCCCTCCACAAGGCCAGACACACCTGCAGATGACTCCAGAAGAGATTGAGGAACAACAAAACCCTGGAAACGCACGCAACCTTCAAAACCATCATCAACGCACACCACCTTCTCCACAAAACCACAAAGAAACAGCCCTCCAAGACAGAATCAATGACAATGTACACAACAGCAAAGAACTCTTCGCCATCGTCAAGGAGTTCGCCAGGCCCAACAGCGAGACCACAGAAGTCCCACAATCCCAAGACCTCAGGAACAAACTCAGCACCTTCTTCCACCACAACATCAGGCAGATCTACAACAGCTTCGACACCCAAGACCCTGCCACAACACCGATCACACTCACAAGCAACCACGCCACACCCCAACTGATCATGCTCAACTGGACTCCGCTCACCACAGACGATACACTCAAGACCATGAAGAGCATCTACTCTGGAGCCCCATTGGATGCTTGTCTGTATCACATCTTTCATAGAGCAGCCGTCTGCATTGCCTACGAGCTTCACTGCACCATGAACTGCTCCATCAAAACCGCCACCTTCCCCGACATCTGGAAACATGCCGAGCTCCACCCCCTGCTGAAGAAGCCGTCCGCCGACCCAACAGACCTCAAGAACTTCAGACCAATCTCCCTCCTCCCCTTTCCAGCCAAGGTCATCGAGAAGGCCATCAACGCCCAACTCTCCATGTTCATCAAAGAGAACCACATCCTGGACATCTCACAATCTGGCTTCCTAAGTAGCCACAGCACCGAGACTGCACTCCTCGCCGCCACCAATGACATCCGTTCCCTACTCGACCATTGCGAAACCACAGCCCTCATCCTTTGACACTGTCTCTCACCACACCCTAATTACGAGACTCCACAACGCCAGCATCCGTGACAATGTGCTGAACTGGATCCACTACTTCCTCTCCAGCCAAACACAGTGAGTCAGACTACCCCCATTTTCTAGAACCTACAGAGAGCAGCTGCGGAGTGCCCCATGTCTCCTCCCTGAGCCCCACCTTCTTCAACGTCTATATCACCCCCCTCGCAGCCATCATCAGAAACCACTGACTCAACATCGTCTTCTATGCAGATGACACTCAGCTGAGCCTCTCCCTCACCAACAAACCCACAGCCACCAGAATCAACTTTCACAGTGGAATGAAGGCCGTTGTCATCTGGATGAAAGATAGCTGCCTCAAGCTCAACTCGGACAAGACTGAAGTACTCATCCTGGGACCCTCCCCTTCAGCATGGGATGACTCATGGTGGCCCACCGCACTGGGAACCCCTCCCACAACCATGGACCACGCATGCAACCTCTGCATCATACTGGACTCCTCGCTCACAATGAACTGCCAAATCAATGCCATATCCTCATCCTGCTTCCACACGCTCCACTTGCTTAGAAAAACATTTAGATGGATCCCCACAGAATCCAGAAAGATGGTCACCCACAGACTCATCACCAGCAGACTTGACTACAGCAATGCACTCTATGCCGGCATCACCCAGAAACAGCTCAGGAAACTACAGAATGTCCAAAACACCACAGCCAGACTGGTCCTCGACATCCCCGTCGCAGCCACATAACACAACACCTCTGACAACTCCACTGGCTCCCAATCAACAAGAGAACCACCATGAAGCTCCTCACACATGCCTACAAAGCTCTCCATGACATAGGACCAGCATATCTGAACCATTGCCTCTCATTTCACGTACCCACCAGACAACTTCGCTCCACCCAAGTTTCCCTGGCCTCCTTCCCACGGATCCACAAGACCAGAACCGGAGGAAGATCCTTCTCCAACCTCACCGCCAAGCCCTGGAAGACCCTGCCCCTTCACCTCAGGCAATCCCCATTGCTGACCCAATTCAGGAAGGACCTCAAGACTAAACCTCCACACCCAGACAGATCAGCAGCCACACCCCTCAGCTCCTTGAGACCCTCACTGGTGAGTAGCCATACTACACAAACTCATGATTGATTGATTGATTGAGTTCCAGTGACACAGAGTGCACAGGACCCCCGTCTGGGCATAGCCGGCCCACTTAGGGTGACACAATAAGTATATAGAGGATGTAGCCTCAAGGCTAGAGCGGTCGACCTCGGACCTGGGGATCCGGGCTCGAGTCTCGGCAACGACGCTCAACATCCTGTGATTCTGGGCAAATCACTTAATCTCCCCGTGCCTAACAAAAATGAATGTGTTCTTCTGTAACGAAACTGGTGCTCATGTAAAGCGCTCTGATACCCGATGTCTCGGGTCTAGTTCGCGCTATATAAAACTTAAAAATATATATATATATATAAAACAATGATGGATGGATTGCTTAAATTTTCTCAGCCACTGCTAATCACTCGGGCTGCATCTGACTGATTTGCATATGGCTGGTCCAAACTGAGGTGTCAAGGTGAGCAAAAGAACAAAGGTTTAGAGTGCTACCCCGAGCTACTGCCAGTGGTTAAACTTATTGCAAGCAGCCTCCCATCACCTTTTGGATGTTTCATGTTCCCCTGTAAGTGGCATGGGTATGTCCAGCGGTGGGTCCCATGCTCACTGTGTGATGGGAACCAAGCTGTACCCACTTCATGAGCTCGTAACTAGGGCAAAACTAGTCCTGGGTTGCTTGTGTTCCAGTTCAGGGAGGTCCTGGCTTGGCGGTTTGGGCTGAACTGTCCCATGAGGAACAGGGTCAAGACTGATTTGCATATGGCTGAGTCCAACCTGAGGTGGCATGGTGAGCAAAAGAATGATGGGTTGGAGCACTACCCTGAGCTATTGCCACTTGCCAGTGGTGTGACTTATTGCAAATAGCCTCCTATCACGTTTTATGTGTTTTATGTACATCCCTAGGTGGCATGGGAATGACCAGATGTGGGTCCCATGCGCATTGTGTCACTGGAACCAAGCTATACCTGGCTGATGAGCCCATAAATAGGGAGAGCCAGTCCTGGAATGCTTCTGTTCTGGTTTAGGTAGGACCTGGCTTGGCAGTTCAGGCTGGACTGTTAACATGAGGAACAAGGTGAAGGCTGATTTGCATATGGCTGGGTCCAAGCTGAGGTGGCATGGTGAGCAAAATAACGATAGATTGCAGTGATTCTCTGAGCTATTGCAAGTGGTTAGACACATTGTAAGCAGTCTCCCATCACTTTTTGTGTGTTTCATGTACCTCCCTAAGTAGCATTGGCATGCCCAGACATGGGTCCCATGCTCACTGTGTCACTGGAACGAAGCTGTACCTGGCTGATGAGCCCATAACAAGGATGAAACCGGTCCTGGGTTCTTGTGTTACAAATCAGTGAGGACCTGGCATGGCAATTCGGGCTGGATTGTTCCCATGAGGAACAGGGTCAAGACTGATTTGCATACAGCTGTGTCTAAACTCAGGTTGCATGGTGAACAAAAGAACAATGGGTTGGAGTGCCACCCTGAGCTATTGCCAGTAGTTAGACTTATTTCAAGAAGCCTCCGGTCGCCTAGACCTGGGCGGTCAACTCCGCTCTGTTCGCGGAGTTTGCAGAGTTTTCTGCACTCCGCACTCTGTGGAGCTCGCGGAGTGCAGAAAACTCCGTTTCGCGTTGTGCAGCGTAGTTTTTTCCCTGCTCGTGAATGGTAAGTTTGCGAGCGTGAGCTGCCACTCGGGTAGAAATTTCTACCCTAGCGGCATTAAGACCAGCATGAACAGCAGTTCGCACTGCACTCCCCCACTTGCGGAACAAAGTGGAGGTTTTTTGTCACTTTGCGGAGTTCCGCATAGCAAAACTCTGCAAACTACGCCCAGTCCAGCTTTTGTGTGTTTTTTGGAAATGTAGCAGCATTTATTGGCATCTCTAGATAATCCAGAACACAAAAGAACAACAAAAAATGATATAGCACAAAGCAAGATAACAATCTAACAAAAAAGTAACAGGGCACAAAACAAGAGACGATGAAAACTGAAAGCAACACAATAAGCACAGTACAACACAATAAAAAATGATGCTTTAATGCAGCATGAAAAAGCAACAGCACACAAACAATACAACACACCACAACAAAATGCAACATAACCAACAAGCACAAATATTCTTGTCACACATTACTACCTTCCCAAATCTGTGGTAAAAGCTGTTTGAACCAAGCATTGCCTTTCTTGGCACCAAATATTGACAGTCAACATATTTTGTGATCTGGACAAGGGTATTCAAATGATGTCAATTTTGGATCTGTAACACTGAACCGCAGGGCGTTTTTAAAGTATTGTTACCTGGCTTCTCAAAAGCCTAGTCGCTAAACACCAAACACACAACAAGCATTGGAAAATAAACAATGGGTCTTTTTCAGAGTTTGACAGACAGGGTAACCCATCATAACATGATGGATATCCAATCAGCTTTATTATACGTGCAACAGCACATAATGTACTTGTGATAAGGTGAATAAGCATCCCTCATGCTTGTGATTAAGTAACCGATCAGTCAAACCCTAAATAAGGCCCACTGCCCACATCACTATTGTTCTATTACACACACCCATCATTGTCAAACATTCAATGCTCTTACACACAAACACAAGAACATCATGTTGGTGATAGTAGTGCTGATAGTGGCAGAAGTGGTGATGGTAGTAGTACAGGTGGTGATGGTGATAATTGTTGTGTTCATGATGGTGATAGAGTTGGTGGTAGAAGTAGTGATTGTGGAAGTACAGGTGGTGATGGTGATAACAGTGGTGTTCATAGTGGTGATATAGTTGGTGGTAGCAGTGGTGATGGTGGTAGTACAGGTGGTGATGGTGATAATAGTAGTGTTCATGGTGGTAGTGATAGTGGTGAGGATTGAAGTAGAAATAATGGTGGTGGAGTTAATGGCTGCAGTGATTTTGTTAAAACCTATTTACACTTACAGAAAAATGACACCTCTTTATTTACTCTTGTACATAATTACTGATTTTGGTGAAAGGTTAACAACATATCCATGCATTCCTCAATCAAACTTCCATACAAACAAGAAGCTAGCTAAAAACAGAATAAAGAAGCTTTATTGTTTGCATAAAATATTCATGTAAGGGATATCGTGTAAATCAGACATGCCAACACTCCCGGCTTATATGGGAGACTCTGGATTTTTTGAGCACAAAATGATGATATTTTAGCTTTCTCTCTCTTGAAATTTCCTCCTCTCAAACAGAATTTAATAGGGAAAATTAATTTCTAGTGTTGTGTTTTTGAAAATCTTACTTTTATGTGTTCCCAAAGTTGAAGTGTATGACACACATATTATAGACAGGGGCACTGGAATTATGGGATTATGCGGCTGTGGCGTTTTTTGCATTGTTATAGACCTGTCAAATTTCCCACATAATCCATCATCTGCTACATAATATGCAGATTGTAGATAAAAAAGTTTGTTTCTAGCTCAAATGGTTCAAAGGTTACTAAAATCTCAGCAACACGTTTCCGTGCTGTGCAAGGCCATTTGCAAAATTTGACTGTTCACATTTCTGTTGCTTATTGCTAAGTTTGTGTGTTAAAATGGTAGTAATGAGGTATAACCTATGCCCAGATAGTGTTAAGAAGTATTAAAATGGCAAAAAAATGAAGTCAAACTATCACAAATATGACACATTATACTGCATAATTTGCCCTTTCTTGCCTCATAATTCAGTCAACCATGCTGCATAGTTTGACCCTCTCCTGCCGCATAATTCCAGTGGCCCTGATTATAGACCAATAAATTATATTGACAAGCTCAGAAAGTGCTTAAAAAGAGTGTGGACCTTGCCATTGAGCTCTGGTCTTGGATCCTTAACGTTGTAATGTGCCTTCAAGCAGCAAACTGCTCTTCATGGGTTAGTGCATTTGCTGCAGAAATCTGTGTGTAGACTGAATGTACCAGCTTTCAATCATCAGAAAATGGCAATAAACATTACCAAGGCAATGCGGGGCCCACTTATAGTTAGCTCAGAAAATGTCATTGTTGTTTGGTTTTTAAATATCCGTTTTTATCTTATTTCAACACCTAACTATAACATCTCTTTAACCTTATGTTTTTTAGTGAACACTCACACAAACACACAAATGTATTTATTACATTTCATATAAATATTTATGACATGGCAATGAAAATAAATCTGGCCCAATAACTCATATTATTTGACACAACTATGCTACTACACACGCATTCACACATTTATTGCTACAGTACAGAGGTCAGGTTCAGGTTTATTACCACCGTGCAACAAAATTGACATGAGAAAAAAACGTTTTACTGCCTCACACATTGCATAGAACAACCACTCGACACAGAGGAAAACCCTCTGATAGACACGTGGTCCCTCAAGCGTGATTTACCTTGATGCACACATTCAATCTGGTGCATCCTGGTTTTGATTAAATATCTTTTGTTAAAAAATAATACCCAAGAAAAACCTTGACATAAATAATATATGCAGGTCTACAGAGCATACTATGCTATTTATTAGCATTCCTGGGGGAGGGGGTTGGCATCATGACTCATTCGAGGCTTTGTCTTTCGTGAGCTATGGTCCTTCCCTGCATTCAACAATGGTAATAGAGAACATGGTACACTATATACACACACACACATACATACATATATCTATCTTGGCATGGATGTCACTGTGCTAATCCTATGCTTAAAGACTTTGATAGAAAAGCAGACATTTGAGGTGAGCATATCTAGAGTGTTGCTGGTGTTGAGGGTGCTCTATACAGGAGCTGCTACCCACCTAAACTTGAGAACTAACCAGAGTTCTCTGCTTCTTTTTTGCATAATGTATGCGTCACTCTATGCCTGAAAGGGTATTGTTTTGAGATATATGTATATATTAAATGTTCGGGTATTGGCATATTTTATTGGGCACTTGCCATTAATTTTAGCCACAAAGAACCAGTCCTTTATTACATCTTATTTCATATTAAATTCCCTGTTTTGGTTTGTCTATTGTAATCATGAAGTATGTTTTGTCGAACTCAAACATTCTTGCTAATAATTACTATTGCATTTTGATATGTTTATCATGAACGAGAGGACTCTGTATTCAAACTTAGTTACATTGTTGCTTTAATTTTCTGTGGATAAAGCTCCCTGTTTAGTATGTTTTCTATGTTTACTCTTTACTATCAAGTATCACGTTCTCTGATTGGGTGCACTGTATTTAAAAGTGGTGGTCCGGCACCAGCGCGCCATGTGAGCAAGATCGCGGAGGCGATCGAAGCTCGTCTGGGGCGGACACTTGTCTGTATCATTCATGGAATTAATAAACTTACCATGGATTGTTGAACCCGTCTAGCCTTGATTCATGCTGAAGTGAGTGCCTCTGTGTTGGTCCGGACCTGCGGTGTATTCCCTCCCAGCTATTGGAGTGTCAGGACTTTGGTTATATATATATATCTATATATATATATATATTTATATATATATAGATATTCACTGAAAAAACATAGGTTTCAGGGGCGTTATAGTTAGTTGGACATTTCACTCGTACAAAACCATAGAAATTCCCCCGTTATAGTTAGTTCAGCTAACTATAACTCGCGCCCCCGCAATGCACTGCTGATGACGTCACATATTACATCACTCATGACATGGTCAGTGACATCACTGATGACATCACTGATGACATCTCAAATGGCATCACTGATGACATCACTGATGACATCATCCTGTGACTGTGTGTTTCTGTAAAGTTTAAATATGTTTAATATATATAGGGAAAGGTGTATTGAAGAATGAGTGGGTGTATAAGTGTCTGAATGGATGATTTAGTAGGTGCGTGACTGACTCTATAAGTGAGTGATTAAACGTATCTTACTGAATGCATGGGTTAGTGACTAAACTGTGTGAATGTCTGTATCCGTCTGTCTGTTGGTGTGTAAGCGGCTGCATGGGTTTGTGAATAGCTAGATGAGTGTCTATATGAGTTATTGATTGGTTGTCTGAGTATCTGTATGGGTGCCTGAGTGTTTGTGTGGGTGGGGTGTGTGTGACTCTGTGCATAGATGTGTGAGTGGGTGATTCACTGGGTGCATGGTTTCAAGAGTGCATCTGTGATGGACTGTATGGGTGGGTGAGTGTGTGTATGGGTGTGTTAGTGAGTGAATGTATATCTCAGTGGTACATGTGTGAGTAACTACATATGTGGAAGGCAGTATATATGTGTGTTAGAGTATATAAATGGCTATAAGTGAGAGTGTGTGATTGTGAGAGTGGCTGTATGGATGAGTGTGTGCTTGTATCAGTGATTGTATAAGAGTGTAAGAATGTGCTAGTATTTGTATGAGTAAGTGAGCTGGTGTGTGTATAAATGTATAGGTGAGTAAAATGGGAGTGTGATTATTTATTTGCATGACTGACTAGGTGTGTGAGTACCTCTATGGATGAGTGGCGGTGTGTGAGTGTCTATATAGGTGTATGAGTGCATATGATAGTCCTGTACTGAGTGACCGTAAGTATGAGTGACTGTACGGGTGAGTGAGTGGATGTGTGTGTAGACCTAAGAATCAGTGAGTGGGTATGTAGTTATTGGTGTTGGAGTGTCTATGATTTTGAGAATGGCAGTCTGTAATTTAGAGTGGGTGTATCAAAAGTTATATTAGGGTGAGAGAAGATGCATTAAATTATCACATGGATAGATGTCATCAGTGATGTCATCAGTGATGTCACTGACCATGTCATGAGTGATGTAATATGTGACGTCATCAGCAGTGCATTGCGGGGCGCGAGTTATAGTTAGCTGAACTAACTATAACGGGGAATTTCTATGGTTTTGTACGAGTGAAATGTCCAACTAACTATAACGCCCCTGAAACCTATGGTTTTTTCAGTGAATTTCTAAGGTTTTTTAAATGCTAATTTCTAACTTTAACGTGCCTGAAACCTATGGGTTTTTCAGTGAATTTCAAAGGTTTTTTAAATGCTAATTTCTAACTATAACGTGCCTGAAACCAATGGTTTTTTAAGTGAATTTCTAAGGTTTTTTAAATGCTAGTTTCTAACTATGCCTACAGAGGTAGGACATGTGAAGAAAGAAGAAAAAACGCAGAGAAAGAAGCAAAAGAAATACAGAAGGAAGCAACAGAAGTCCACAAAGACGAAGAAAAGTGCAGGAAGAAGCAAGACATGTGCAGAAAGAACCAACAGAGGAGCAGAAAGAGGCCTTGTTGCAAAATCATCCTGTGCCCACAACTTTTTCAGACGGGTACTGGTGGTAACTGACTCTGACTAACCAGGCCTAGAACCAGTGCTATGCTAAAAGACACTTAGAATACAGTGAAAACACCTACATACACTAGGAAACACTATGCGTTGGGGTACCCCTGTGATTAGCATGACCTCCTCTGTAAGGCCCTAGTACATAATAGGGCAGGGGGATTAAAACTACCTCTAAGTCAGAGGTGCAAAAATATGCTACTTTAACTAGTAGTCGCGTTGGCAGAGTGGTGGAGAAAGGGTGCTGGGGGTCCAACTAACGCTCAGGAATTCCGCTGCGTAGGACTTACAGGAGGTACCAGGAGGGATTCTTGGCCCCCAAGCTCCCTCAGGACTAAATTGGACTTCATCCCCATCCCGTAGTCTGCCACGAGGCACGTTTGCATAGTGGTAGAGAAAGGGGGCCATGGCCTCCGAAGACATCTTAGCAATCCGACTGTGTGGGACTTACTGGAGGTAACAAGAGGGGTAGTTGGCCCCCGAGCACATCCTTGGGGGGCCAACTTCCCAAACTATTACCTCCAGTCAGTCCCACACAGCAGCATTGGTAACTACTCGTACCAGGCCACGCCCACTTTGCCCACCACTCTACAAACGCGCTCCCTGGCACGCTCTTGGATGGGGATTGAAGTCCCCTTCACTGCTGGGGCTCCTTTAGGGGCCAACTAGCCTACCTTTTACCTCCAGTAAGTCCCACGCAGTGGGATTGGTGAGAGGTAGACAAAGGCAATGCCCCCTTTCTCCACCACTCTGCAAACGCGCCCCCTGGCCCCCTGGCCCGTTGTAAGTTGGGGGATTAGGTCCCCTTGAATCCTGAGGGTCCCTGGGGTCCAACTAGCCCACCAGGTACCTCCAGTAAGCGCCACAGAGCTGCGTTGCAGAGAGGTGTAAAAGGGGCATGGCCTGGACCACCTCTCTGCAACGCAGGCCTGTGGCGCTTACTGGAGGTACCTGGTGGGCTAGTTGGCCCCAGGGGCCCTCAGGATTGAAGGGAATTAATTCCCCAACTTAAAACGCGCCACAGGGCGTGTTTGCACACATGTCACCTCAGGCCCCGCCCCCTCCCTTTACCACTGTGCAAACTTGCCCCGTGGTGCGTTTTAAGTTGGGGGATTAAGTCCCCTTGAATCCTGAGGGTCCCTAGGGTCCAACTAGCCCACCAGGTACCTCCAGTAAGCGCCACAGAGCTGCATTGCAGAGAGGTGTAAAAAGGGGCATGGCCTGGGCCGCCTCTCTGCAACGCAGCGCAGTGGCACTTACTGGAGGTACCTGGTTGGCTAGTTGGCCCCCAGGGACCCTCAGGATTGAAGAGGAATTAATTCCCCAACGTAAAACGCCCCACAGGGCCTGTTTGCACACAGGTCACCTCAGGCCCCGCCCTCTCTCTTCACCACTGTGCAAACTTGCCCCGTGGTGCGTTTTAAGTTGGGGGATTAAGTCCCCTTGAATCCTGAGGGTCCCTGGGGTCCAAGTAGCCCACCAGGTACCTCCAGTAAGCGCCACAGAGCTGCATTGCAGAGAGGTGTAAAAAGGGGCGTGGCCTGGACCACCTCTCTGCAATGCAGCCCTGTGGCACTTACTGGAGGTACCTGGTGGGCTAGTTGGCCCCCAGGGACCCCCAGTATTGAAGGGGAATTAAGTCCCCAATTTAAAACGCGCCACAGGGCGCGTTTGCAGAGTGTTGCTGGGAGGGGGCGGGACCTCCGGCACGATCGCTGTGTTTTTTTTAATTATTTTTTTTAGAAGGGGGCTGTGTGGCCCACCTTCTTTTTAAATTTTTTGGGCCCTGGGGACCCCATCCCACAGGCCCTGACCGCCATTTAAAAAAATATATATATATATGAACGGGAAGGGGGCCGCGTGGCCAATTCCGGCCCCGGGGACCCCATCCCCCAGGGCATGGCCACATATATAATTTTTTTTTATGGAGGGGGGCTGCGTGGCCCCCCTCCTGAGGCCTCTATTGGCCCCGGGGACCCCATCCCCCGGGGCCGGCCTTTATTTTTTTTTATTTTTTTGAGGGGGGGCCGCATGGCCACCCTCCCAGGCCACTTCTGGCCCCGGGGACCCCATCCCCCGGGGCAGTCCCTATCCATTAGGGACCGTGGGGGGAGCCCCAATGCCCCACGGTCCCGCCGGCTCCCCACGTCCTGCAGGAGCCGGCATTGCTTTTCCACAAGGGGAGCTGCTGACATGCAGCTCCCCATGTGGAAAAGCAATCTGGGGGAGAGGAGTTGGCCTAACGGCTAGGGCGTTCGACCTCGGACCTGGGGAACTGGGTTTGAGTCTCGGTAATGACGCTGAACATCCTGTGATTCTGGGCAAATCACGTAATCTCCCCGTGCCTAACAAAAATGAATGTGTGTCCTCAGGTAACGTAACTGGTGCTATGTAAAGCGCTCTGATACCCGGTTGCGGGTCAAGTTTGCGCTATATAAAACTCTGAAGAAAAAAAAAAAAAAAATCTGCTTTGCTTTATTGAAGCGAGAGCAGGTTTCCCTGCTCTCGCTTCAATGAAGCAAAGCAGTTTGCAATGACAGGGGCGGGAGCTGCGCGGCTCCCGCCCTGTCATTGCAAACAGTAGTGTCCTGGGGGTGGGCACCCTGGGACACTGCAGGAGCTGGCCCTGGGGTGTGGCGGTCCCCAGGGCCATCAAGGGCTCCAGGAGGGGGGCCGTGCGGCCCCCCTCCCACATAATGCGCAGCCCCGGGGAGGTGGTGGTCCCCGGGGCTCGGGGGTCCGTAACGGACCCCCGCATTTGAATATTAGTGCCCCGGGGAGGTGGCGGTCCCTGGGGCATGTGGGGGGGCTCGAGCCCCCCCACACAGGTGTATTTTTTTTTTTTTTTAAAGCCCTGGGTGGTGGCGGTCCCCGGGGCAGCGGGGGGCATGTGCCCCGCAAAATAATTAATAAAAGCCCCGGGGGTGGCGGTCCCCGGGGCTTGGGGAGGCCTTGGAGGCCCCCACATTAGAAAAGAAGCCCCCAGGGGTGGCGGTCCCCGGGGCTGCGGGGGGCTGCGTGCCCCCGCAACTCATTAATCTTGCCCCGGGGAGGTGGCGGTCCCCGGGGCAGTGTGGGAGGGGTTAGGCCCAACCCCACACATTTTCACTGCCCCCGGGACCTGGCCCACCCGGGGGCTTCAATACAACGAGCGCGGGAGTCCGTGCTTCGTTTTTTTTATTTTCTCGATTTTTGTTTTTTTTTAAATGCTTTTTTGGGCCCTGGGGGTCCTTGTGGGACCCCCTGAGCAGGCCTAGGGCGTCCGGGTGTTTCTACCCTGCCCCCTTTTCTTGTTTTTTGCGTTTGTTTTTCTCTTTTCTTTTGACTCGGTTCTACCGAGTCACAAGATGGCTGCCAACACTTCCTGGTTTGGAGTGTTAACAGCCAATTAGAATAAAGCTCGTGGTCGGGAGGGTCCGCGGATCCACCGTGCCTCTAAATATCAAAACTTTTATTTTTTGATTTTCTCAGCAACTACTGAACGGATTTACACCATTTAACAAAAGGGCGCTTTCTGAACCAAGCACTACCTTTTTGCCAAATTTGGTGTAATTCCGTTCAGCAGTTCGAGCTGTAGCCGTGTCTAAAGTTTCCTATGGAAAATTCATTTTCCGACCTCTTTTTAATTTCTCAGGAACTACTGAATGGATTTACACCATTTAACAAAAAGAGTTCTTTCTGAAACAAGGGCTACCTTTTTGCCAAATTTGGTGTAATTCCGTTCAGCAGTTCGGGCTGTAGCCGGGTCTAAAGTATCCTATTGAAAATAACATGGAGAAAACACGTTTTGGGACCCCCCTTTTTTCTCGGCCCCTGCTTGGCGAATCACCCCGAAACTTTCATGACAGGAGCTGACTGGAGCGCCCCACAAGTTTTGAAAATTTCGCGAAGATTCGTCATCCGGCGCCAAAGTTATTTGGAAAAGAAAAAACGCTTTTCCTATGGAAACTAGGTCCTAACTATAACTATCTACTGGCGACCGCCAGTAGATAATATATATATATATATATATATATATATATATATATATATATATATATATATATATGATAGTAGGTGATATGTGGTGATGTAGGTGGGAAGTGTGGCTCTTAGGCTCAGAGGTTGTTGATTCTTGGCAGCACCAGTGAAGCCAAGTTTTCCCTCCAAGTCTTTGGTAGCACCCAAGAGAGAGAGGGTGAACGCTGGAGAGTGGCACATCCAACATGTTCGAATCTCTCCAGTGCAGGCCAGGTTGACCAAAAGATAGCCTTGGCTGTTCTCACCCTGCCAGACACAACAGCTGCCTCACTAATTTAGTCATGACCAGCAACAGCCAATGGTAGGCCCAGATTGGCCTCATGTCCCTGCTGTGTAGCACAACTTGGTCATATATAGGAAAGGGCAGCAGATGCTTGGCTGTATTGGTCCACAACATCAGATGTAGAATGTGACAACATTGTAACATACCAATGAGAGGCTGAGCTTTCTGAGAGGAGCAGGATAGTCATGCGTTGGAGGTTTCTTTCTCCCTCAGGCATTGGCTAGTTGGACCTTTCCTTCACCCACATGAGGAAGAGTGGGTGCGCTTATTGAAGACCTGCTGGTGCTCCACTGTAAGTCAGATCTGAAGTATTGTGAGCCTGCTGCTTGTGTACTCCGGCAGTTTCAAAAGTTATCTATTCATCCTCGGCAGGACCTGCCACTACTCTCCCTCCTCAGCTAGTGAGACCAGTGGCTACTTTGCCTCCCCAGCCCATCCTGCATACTCAGTGCCTGTTAAAGTTGACATCCAGCCGGCTTTCCGATTCTGATCTTGGTAATGAAGGCTTTCCACATTGTAATGCAGTGCTGGAGATGTTGTGGGGCCATAGCTGTCTGCTGGGTATTTCCCTGAACGTATTATTCATAAACCCAAGGAGCGGGTGTGTAGCGGGATAGGGGTAAAGAGAAGCACCTTAAGGCTAAGTACTATTTTACATTGTTATGGCAGGTCTCTTTACTTCCAAGAAAGGTAGATGGAGTAGTGCAGTTTTACACCCTCTGCACCCTAGTCAGCATGCACCCTTTATTATAGATGCTGCCTCTGGTAGAGACCGCAAGTGCTGTTAGAGCCCTCTGACATATGTCAGCCAGGCACCATAGTGCTCCACCATTCTTGGTATGTTACCAGAGGACAATGCTCACTGACTGTACTTTATGTGTGTGAGAGTACAATTCACCGACCTTCAGGAATGCTTAAAGTCCATTTATGTATACACAGTGTACAGAGTATTGTCTGCTGCATACCTAGACCATACTTTGCCTGCTCTCTACCTCTAGTTATGAGTATTTTTTATCATTTACACATTGCAGGGAGTTGTATTCCTGGCAGGTAACGTGGGTTGTCAAAAGTTAATTGCTTTCATTACTTATAATGCTAGTGACAAATTAACTGAATTTATCTTTGGTGGTTTCCGCCATCTTGCTGCCCATGTGCTTTGCCTCTCACTCAATAGCCTGTCTGCATCTACCCTAGGGTGCTGTGTCTTGGTCCCTTTGTTATACACTACACCGCTCCAGCCAACCATCCCCGGGGAGGGCTCGGTCCTAGGGTTCCAGTTATCCTGCAGATAAATCACTGTGCCAACCACCTGTATAACATGAAGCCTTCCTACTGCACTGTGGCAGGTACTCTTGGCACACTCCTTTCAAATAGTTTTCACTGCACCAGAACTGATATGAAACTACTACATTCAAATCATTGTTGGGTCTGGATTGACTCAGCCAGTGTGTGCATGTTTGCAAAGTCATATCTGCCCTTAACAAGGCCAGAAACAACATCAGACACGGTTTGCTAGTTTTATTCTAATTCATGTTGTGCAGTTTGATTCTGTACAGCACAGATTGCTAATAGATCCAATAGCTGGGCATATAGGTCATACTAACATGCACTTAGCTATTGGGAAAAACTCTGACTGCATTCATTGCATTGTTGATTTCAAGCATTACTCGCCATCAGGTTTAGTCTCTTCCAGGGAACCTCCTTAAGAATAGGGGTGGGAAGAACTGACGGAATTTAGCTCTACAGATTTCCTGCGGAATTATGTAAAAACTCAGCGAGATTACGCGGAGTTCCGCCAACGGACAGAAAAAATGCATGTTTGCTGCTCATGCTGGAATTTAGCGGTGGTAGCGCGTTCCACGCTGAAAAATGAGCGAGAACTGCAACACGTGGTACGCAAGTTTTTGCAGCCCCTTCAAATGATTTTTTTGCTGCTCGATAACTAAATGTACTCGAGTAGCAGCCCTAGAATCGCAACCATTCCCGTGACCACTTCCGTGACCACTCGTATTGGAAAATCGCACCGGAAGGCATCCTAGCGACCATACATTTCCCTAGGAGATGCCAAATCTCGCTCATTTGCTGAAGCCTCATGTTTATGTTGTCATCATGTTGCTCGAATGGGGAAAAAAAATCCACCACGCAGCGATTGCGGGGATTTGACTGGAACTCTGCGATAAAAGGGGAGTTGCCAAATTCTCACAAATCACCGAGCGGAATAAAAAATTCTACCGGGCCTACTTAAGAGGCCCCTGCATGCCCAGATGGTCCCATAGCTCACTCTGCTGCCCCTCACTGAGGAGGCTTATCAAGACCCTAGGTTAAAATGCTCAATTACACCTGATTACTTCTGCCCCTTTATCGCACGTGCACACACAACTCAATACACATGCCAGGAAATAAACCCATTTTGTACCCTTCCTTAGCTAGGACCTTTAGGAATTATATATATTGCAAGGTACATGAAAACCTCATACCACAAATATAGCTCAACGTGAAGATTAGCCACTCCATGCATTTGAGTTTACATGCAATGACAAACAAATTAAGTATTAATTAGAGCGTGTTGAGAATTGATGAACTTCTAAGCACTTTAAACATATATTAAAAACACCTAAGATAGTGTCTGACATTTGTGATCATGCTCTGTTTTTGTTGATGCATAGAAGAAGCGCCCTGTCTGCATCAACAGCACTATATAAAATAACAATCAATAAATACTATCGCACAAACGTGGATAAATAATTTGATGTACTGTTCGCATGTGCTAAACCAGAATTCTTTCCCACACAAAGGGGATAATTGAACATTGATGTCACTCGACGTCTTTTAAAACCAACAGGAATTTACCTTGTACAGAGGTAGTGGGTTGGTGTTAATGCTTGGGAAGATAGAGAAATATCTATGAGAGCTGCACATGCAGTTCAATATCAGCCTTTACCTATGCTAGTCTTCCCATTCAATATTTGTACACACTCTTTCAGGAACCCCAACGTCTGGCAATAATGCAAGCAAACCGGGATGAAAGGATGTTGCCACAATAGGAAAATACCTGGAGGTGAGGATCATGTGCGTTAGCTTTGGTTTGGGATTTCCTATGTGCCTGTTCAGAGAGGGCATGGCCTGCCAGTTGAGGTTGGACTGTCCCTTTTGGGCGCAGGAACAAGAGGTACTTATATTGTTTGTCCTAGTCTGTAAAACGATTTAAAGAGTGAAACTGATAGAATGGAAAGCATCCAGGGTGATTGCCATTCTAAGATTAATTAAATTGTTTCCATTCACCACTGGTTGAATGGTTTTGAGCTCTTCAATTTTTATTTCTAAATTTTGTTTTAGCCATCTTCCCTTCTTCTCAGTGCAGTGTTGCTCAGGCCTGTACCTCGGAAACTCCATCCACATTTTTCAAAGAAATGGCATGAATCCCCAGCAACGAGCAGAAAGCGAATACGACAACAGGGATGGGATGAAACCAGAACCGTTGAGAAAGAGGAGAATGGGATGGATTAGAAACCGCAAGCAGCTATGGCAAAAATATACGTAACCCCAGATTGCACCGGATGATCATAGCAATTCCTCTCAAAAATATATAGGTCATTCCTACAATTCACAGCACATTTTTTCAAATATTCTTGCAAAAGTTACAGATTTATTGAAGACGAATGAACTAAAATATTTCAATAGTTCAAAGTCTTCAGCATTAATTGGAGCATTATTTCTTCAAAGCAGCAAATCTTGAATATGTTTAAAAGAAAAAACCAGGAACTTTTAAACTTTTAAAGGACTTGCCCTGTCACAATTAAATCCAAGACGAGCCTAGGGTAAGGCAACCTTTTGTTGAGGTGCTTGACTAATAGTTTGTATTGAGATACGTATCTAACCTGTGGGGCTTCAAGTCCTAGGATGCCATTGGTATCTCTAGGTTGGGATACGTTATGTCTGGCATGGCGCTGAAATCCTTTGCGGATTTACATGGGGAATAAGATTGACATCTTAGTCAATGTTTCAGGTACCTAGAGCTGCAGCATGCACTCACAACTTAGATAGCAGGCCTAGAAGAATTACTGGAGTTTAGCCCTGTAGAGGTCAAGGACCTAAATGATGAGTTGACTGTTCATAAGATATCTCAATTATAGAAATATAAATAATATAAACAAAACTATAAAAGAGTGCCATTTGGTCCACCAATAATGAAGAACTGTGAAGTTGCATCAACGATTGACAGTGTACAAACGATTTGTCTGCACCTTGAGTCCTTCCTCGCTCTTTGATTTTTTGAGTCATTGAAATGCACAAGCAACTGACCCTCGTTATTTGTATATGATTAAGATCCGGCTGGTTCGACACACGTCATGCTATGCTGTTGGGTGACTTGCTATGACTAAAAAAACTTGTTTTCACCCTCTATGGACTAAAGGGCTTGTTTTTCACGCGGAAGAAAGGACTTGCCCTGTCACAATTAAATCCAAGACGAGCCTAGGGGAAGGAAACCCTTTGTTACCCCAGCCAGGCTAGTTCCAAACTCACTGGCAAGGGAGCTACCCCCAAACTGTTTTTCGGTGACCAAAGAGGAGGGGACTGCTAATTTCCCGGGCCTCACCTCTGGGTAGGGCGCACAGGCTCTACACAAGGATGGAAGGGTTTCTCCATCTTAAATTTAATTTTATGAGTAAAGTGCACTGTGGGATTTTTTTGCAGTAGAGCAAATAGGAACTGCTTCAAAAGTGGGTTGGGCTGTCTCTGGTATCTTTTAACCGCATTGGCTAGGAAAGAACCAGGAGTCAACCACTACACCCATTAGCTAATGCTAACTAGGGATGGGCAGAACTTGTGGAGTTTTACACTGCAAAATTCCATGGAGATGCATAAAAACTCAGCGGAGTTCTGCGGACTTCCGCCTAACAGTGCAGATGTGATGTACATCAAAGGCTATGCGCTCTCAACAGTGCCTGTGTAATTTATCCCTCTGATCTCGCTGCTCAGATGGTTGGCTCCCAGATGGCTTGGGAGGAAGGTTTGAGGGCTCAGGAGCACTACTGTGGCAGCTAGGTCTCAGGGATAAAACACAGAAAAACTTCAACTGCTAACACATCTAAAGTGGTATTTTGGCATGGTGTGCAGGCAGGCATGTGAGACTGAGGACTGGAGACACTCAGTGAGGCATCTTACACAGCTAGTGGGGCAACACCAGATGGGATACACACACTACCAGACAGAGTGGACTAAGGCACACTCACCAGAGCAGCAGCAGAGTGGGATAGGAAACACGGGGTGCAGCTTCCAGGACTCCCTCAAGTGCAGTCCCAAAGTACCTCCTCAGAGGTGATGCCCGGCAGCCCCATCCACTCACCGAGGAGCAGGAATGAAAGGAGCAGCACTTTGCAGATGCACACATTGTTCATTGCCACCTTGAAGTCATGCTGCACACGCTTGCGCACACGCTGCTTCTTCGCATCACATCCTGGTCCAAGTCACCCGAGTACAGCTGTAGTGTAGCTCCTATTTCCCTAATAGGCTCTGCACATTGGAATAATATATCCTATAGGTTTGACATAGGACTAAGGTCAGTATGTCCCTATCGAGTATATTAAACTTAATTACTTGTGCCAGCTAGCTCAGAGGCCACTAGAAACTCCTTGACAACAAGAAGGGAGTAGTTTCTGGCAGCCGCAAAACATGACCACTGTGTTTCCCTTTAGAATCAGAACATGTCCCAGAGTCGTGGAAACAATAGATAACTATTTCACTCAGCTCAGTCGTGCATGCTTAGTTTTCTCCAAAGTTGCACAGAAAGAACAGACGGGCGTTTCAATAAAAGATTTATTGAACAGTCTTGTTTCTGGTGTAAGTTAAATGTGCTGTTACGATCACAAGACAGTATGCGAGATAAATAATGTACAGTGTGAGCAGTAGAAATAAATAATACTGCGTTAGCATTATCTTTTAGTACATATACTGTTACATAAATAACACAGACTAAAAATGCGAGTACTCATACGATGCGTTTCTAATCTAGTTCTACCCCAAAGTACCTAACCTAACCTAGGTGTAGGACGAGGTATGAAGTAGGTGAAGTATTCCTTACTATGGTATACTAAGAATATGTTAAGCCTAGTATGCGTAGTATGCCTAGTATGCCAAGAGTCCCTCTAGGTTCTAGTCAGCGCCATACCTGAAGAATGAGAGAGGTAGGAATCTCTTTGCCAGACTCGAACTCCAACACCCCGCAAGGGAAGTCAGATCACTGGAAGCTGGACTCTCTGCGTGCAGGGATGACAGCGTCTTCTTAGTGCGTCAGGCCGGGAAACGGGCTCCTCTGAAGTCGAGGTCTCCTCTGGTTTACAGGGACTAGGGAAGGTATATTTATACCTGAGAGTACCTTAGGAATGTTAGCATTGACGTGAATTGGACAGCGAAAGACGTCATGGATGAACCCCTAAGGAATAATGGTTCATGCATAATATATGAGGACTTGAAGAAATCAATAGTCCTGGGCTAGGGAAAGTCCCGCAGCCTAAGGGTCTGTTCTTCATGAACTCGTTGTGACGTTAGGGTGGACGGATGTCGGAGACCATGCCTGTATTTGGAGTGCACGGTTTAATGCCTAAATAAGGGCTGGGATTTTATGTCTATATAAGGGCAGGGCGAATTGTGCCTATATAAGGACATGATGCTGGAAAGCCCGTTTATGGACACCCTAAGAGGAATACAACACCCACTCCACTTTCGTGAGTACGATAATACATAAATGCTAAACATAAAAATGCTAAACATTAAAATGGAGTACCGCATATTTCTAAAATATTTCATAAAACCATTTAAAAAGGCATTGAAAATACTCATTAGAATGCAAAAGGTACTGTACATTCGAAGCATTGCTTATCATTGCAGGCATAAAGTTCGAAAATAAATGCAATTGGAATGAAATAAGCAGTAATATTTACATGTGACAGAAAATGATCGATAAGTTGTTCAAAAATCAAAGTCATTTTATGTCATGAAAATTAATGAACTGTTTTTAGACACATAGGATGACTAAATGTCTGTGGAAGGACCGCCAAGTCTGTACTATAAGGCTAGTTCTACTTTAAGCAGATTGTAGTGCCATTTTCGTTCGAAAAATGGGAAAAAAGTTCAATTTTGGGAGAGTTCCAAGTTTTTGTTCTGTTTGTAAAATGAAGGCCAAATTGTCACTGCATCTCTGGAACACTGTTTTGCTGAATCAGAGTCAGTTCACGGGTCTGGTGTAAACATGAGATCATCTATTTCTATAGACAAAACATCATCCACTGTAGTCGGCGTCAGTTGGAACACCTCGTGTAGCAGGTCAATTGCACAGAGATGGGAAGCATCGCTTTCAGCATAGGTTGCAGCAGCGATGTTCGCGTCCGTTGTTACCTGTGTGCCTGTAGTTCTTTCTCGTACCTCAGCAGCAGCTGGAAGCGTC
Organism: Calotriton arnoldi; assembly: GCA_963921515.1. Classification (NCBI taxonomy): domain Eukaryota; kingdom Metazoa; phylum Chordata; class Amphibia; order Caudata; family Salamandridae; genus Calotriton; species Calotriton arnoldi. The sequence goes on along the minus strand of CAWUFW010004401.1, from coordinate 270,747 downwards.
TGTGAGATCTCAATGAATGCTGACATCAGGATAGGAAGCCTCTGGGGACAACACAGAGCATGGGCCGTTATCGGGTCCAGCAGAGTATCGACATCCTTTGGCGTTGCTGATGGAAATGGTAGACAGGTGTCCAACACGCATTCTTCACCGCATAGCAGGCATCGTAGAACAGGTAAGATGCAATCTTGCCAGATTGGTCTGAATGACAGGAACCAAGTTGTATTAAGGTCCCGTAGACGAGTCATGCACAAAAATTACTATTTGCTCACAGCACTTTCGTTCAAGGAGAGCTTTCTCCATTTCGCTCGGAGTGATGTCTGCGAATAGGCTGGCCATAGCGCAATAGCAGGAAGAGAAATAGAATTCCGGCAACAAGTGCTAGAATTAATGGTATGCCACCAAACACTGAATGTGCAAAGTTCGGGATGATTCCGAGTATTGCTTGGAAAGGTGCTAACAGACCGGAGCAGATGCTCCTAAATACATGTACAAGTCCGGTTGTATCAGACATGTTGAAGATACGTGATATCATTTCTACGAAATGTATAGGGCAGTTTGTATGTATTAAAGTCTGTATCTCAGCCGAAGTCCTTGCAATTTGTAGATCATAGGTTTCTTTGGCCGAGGTCAAAGGCACTGTTTGCTGTAAAAGCATGGCTTTCATTCTGCTTAAAGTATCAAATCTTATAAAAGAGACGTTCAGCGAAGGCCATAGAGGTGACTCCCTGACTGTGTCTATTGGGGGAAACAATACTTGCATACAGCAAGTGACCCTGGAGTTGAACGTTACTAGATATGGGATGCCTGGCAGCATGCCACAGCAACTCTGATCATTCAACATGAGGTAACTCCCGTTAGAAAGTTGTCCAAACGTTGGATTAATCACAGCAGCTGGTGTACCCTGCAGATGGCAAGACAAGTTTGCCACAGAACCATTACAAGCTCCGTGCAAGGAAATGTCCTGACATATAAGCGAACCGCTTAGTGCATGTTTACAGTTTGTACCGCTCAAAAACACTTCACGATCCCCGCTCCAACATCTATATGTATACGGCAAAGCCCAAGATGTCTTAATGTATTCCTTACCCAACCTTTCATATTTGCCTGCTTGCATTTGTCTGAGGCAATACTGAAACTGAAAAGTACTCACAGGTAATGTTATTTTGCCATGAATAAGCCATTCTGTAGCTGGTTTTTCTGCCACCGTGAATGGTAATTTTTCCAGTTTTTCAATGCTCAGCACTGTATACTCTGCTCCTCTTTGTGCCAGTTCGATCTGTTTATCAGTTAGATTGTATTCTGCAAACAGAGCCGTTGTGTTGATAAAACGCCAAGGCACATAGCCCGCTCGCAAAGATTGCAGCGTCCAGCTTAATAACACAATAGAACGCAATTGAGATTGGCCTTGTTGTAACTTCGCCAAATCTTGTTCTAGTATGTCGATAGCAGAGGATACAATGCCATCCAATGAATATATTCTGGAGGACAAAGTTGTTAACCCATTGTCGACCACAGAGAGTGTTTTCTCTAAATTAATACGATCAAGTTCACGTATTCGTTCTGCGGCCTCTATCTGTGATACTTTCCATGCTTCATTGTAGGCAGCATAAATGCCGGCATATATGAAACGTTTTTGACGCAGTTTTCTTGGTCCAAGCAAGAAATCCCTAAGGTCTGCGTCCTCTTTAAGTAAGGTTAAGTGTTGTTTCACATCCTGTAGTGTAGATTTATGCAGCCAATCGAGGCATAATTTTCCTACACTGTATGTTGTTACTACCCCCGGATGTTGTCTTTGGACGTATCTTGGGTCTGGCCTATGAATGGTAAAACCCTGAGTTTTATTCAGGAATCTTTCCTGACAGTTATTCGTGTCTGTGGGCCAGATCAACCATTTTTTCCAATCAGGATTAGATCTGTTGAGTTGTAGTATATTGTCAACTGTCACCACTGCCTTTGTATTATTATCACTGGCAGGTGTTGGTACAGAAGGTTTGTTCATCTCTTTGATCTTGGCTAATCCAAGACAAGATGTTTGTTGGATGGTTTCATTCAAAAACATTATTTGTTCAGGGATGATGCAGGCTCTAAATAAAGCTTCTATCCCCTGCACTTGCCAATCTTTAGTACCCCAGACAGTTTTTGTGTCTATTGTGTCTTTCCAAAAGTCGAAACCCTGTCTAGACAGCTGGGCATTAAATAATGCAGAATAAATCTGTTTTGTATTTGTTAACATAATTTTCAGTCCTGTCTTGTTTACATTTTTATAGTAAAACATTTCTGGATCAGATGTATTGTATCCTGAAAAATATGGAAACTTGTTAGCAAATGTTTTTGAACTACCGTATGGTGGTGTAGGACAATGTTCCCATTGGTTAAACATAAACACATTTCTTGGATATGCAGATTTATGCAAATAATGATGACCATAGTGGTTATAACAATACAGTTGTCCATAGTCTGATGAACCCTCTAAATATTAATTTTTAGAAAATGCGGCAGATTTTTCTAGGTCAAACATAATGTCTTTTACAGTCTCAAAGTCCCAATAATCAGAATAGGCACTGGACGTAATTAGATCACTTAGTGAAATTTTAAACAAATGTGGAATGTTCAATTGTTCCGTCGGGCCGAAGATTTCAAAATCTGTTTTGTCCCACACTATACCATCGTGTGTAGGAACAGCTGTGATGTTCACTGATGACAAGTCTCTTGCTTCACGATGGGAAGATTTATGAGGTTTCAAAAGTACGTTTACGCCTTTTCCTTCAGTGTCCACATGGATGTATCTGCCACTTATAAGCACGCTCACAGTTGTTACCAAAGCTAGCCAGAGCAGGAAAACAAAAAGTCCAGATGTAATCCAGAGTTCAATCCATGGAGAAACCAAATAAGTCTTTTTCAGAAAGTGAAGAAAGTCTTGTACTTGCTGCTTGAATTTGAATGATGCTGGCGTCATTTCAGGTTCACTCGGATCTTCTGAGAACGTATCAAAGTCAATGAAATAGCCAGAAGCAGTTCTATCAATTGTTGGAATTGCATCAGGATTTGTAGAAATCACTGGAACCAGTTCATCACTTGCCACGTTGGTGTAGACAGGTGTATTTGGACGAACTGTTAGTTGGTGTTCAAGAGGGATGAGTTCCATTGCATTGTTGCTTAGTCCTCCATCTGTTACAGCTGAATTCTCGATTGTGATCAGTCTTTCAGTCTGAACCTCTTGGATAGTAGCGAGAGGAGTGCGTTTGCTACTAGGTCGGAGTCCACGAGGCCTACTATTTAGTATTGGCCACATACTGTGGTTTGATGAGGTCGATGGACACAAATCTTTTCTCCTTTCTTCCAGCAAGGGGCGGCAGAAGCACTGTCCTTGTTCCTTGAACTGCTAGGACAGGTACTGGTTGTCTGTAAGAAGGTCCAAATTCCTTCTTGTCCGCAATCTTTTCTCTGACTAGATCCCCAACTTTTGGAATCCAGACAGGCCTTGCTGGGACAGCCGGTTGATCCCCAGTGGTGGTTGGCTGTAGGAACACGTTGCTTTGCTTCGTTCTTAATTTGTTTAAGTCCTGTAAAACAGCCAAACGATCTTTGATATCAAAAGGGTTTATTTTCCACCACCGTGCCTACGTGTTCAAGGTCTGGCACCCACATTCTTGTCCCAAATAGGACCTCATATGGAGTGACCCCCCCTAGAGAACTTCTTGGCAGGTTGTTTAAAGCACGTTGAACCCCACTAAGGTGTTTGACCCACCCATCACCCGAACCTAATACTCTAGCTGTTATAGACTGCTTTATGTCTCGGTTTTTCCTTTCCACAACCGAATTTCCCTCAGGATGGAATGGAGAGGAGTACCGCAATGCAACGCCCAGACTGGCCATGACTTCTTTGTAAGCCCGAGAGCTAAACGCAGGACCCTGGTCAGAATGTAGCGTGCCTATTGCGTATATGCCGATAAAGACTCGCAAATCTTTTATAACAGTTCGAGCGTCAGCTGAGCGCTGAGGCCATAACCATAGGAACCTAGAGCATGAATCCACTGCAACCATGATATATTTATAATTACCGTCCCTGTGCAAGGGACCGCAGTGGTCCAGGTAAACACAAGCTAATGGTTTGTCTGAAATTAACAGGGGTGTCTGCGCAGGATGTTTTACAGTTGAGACTTTCATCTGTTGGCAAATATCGCATTCTAAAACATAGTTTTTAGTTTGTTTCCGAATGCCAGGCCACCAATATCTTTGCTTGAGTAAAGATACTGTTGCTGAAACACCTGCATGGGCAGAAGCTATCCCATCATGTGCTGCTAGGATTAGTCCTAATCTACGTTCCTTGTTTGGAATTACCCTATCCCCCACTCCAGGGATTCGAGCAAAAGGGACGTTGTTCGCATCAATTACATAAGAGTACTTGAGTGGAAACTTTTTTGGTAACGCTGCACTGCTGCCTTTGCTCGCAGCATTGACAGCCAGCATTATCTCACCGTCTATTTTTGTTTTGGAACGAGTGATCGCAGCTACGGAAGCCGTTTGCACAGCCCCCTTTGCGGCTTCATCAGCCAATGAATTCCCTGCAACGTGAACGCCATCACGTTGATGACTCAGTGTGTGGATCACGTGAGCCTTTGGTAGTTCGTTTTTCAACTGAACTACTTGTTCCCAAAGCAATTTGTGCTTTATTGTGCCACCTTTTGCATCTTTGAAACCATTGTCAAGCCAGTTTTGTATATATTCATTATACGACTGAACACAGTAAAAGGAATCGCACACGATTAGTGTGGGGAATTCTCGATCTGTACTTTCAAGTGCCAGTTTGAATGCTTGTAGCTCAGCTCGCTGAGCTGTACAATTTCCTAGAGACTGCGTTTTTGTGACCATAGGTCTGAAGATGCCATCTCGCATGCGACCTTTAACGATAGCACACGCTGCACTGTAAGCTTGCTTACTCCCGATTGCGGGTTGTGCGGATCCGTCAGTGTAAATTATAAATTCGTTCTGATCTAGAGACAGAATTTCAGTAGGCAGAGGACATTCATGTTCATATTGCAGGAATGCTTGTGTTTTTAAATCGGGATCAAAAACATATTCAACATCTGTTGCAGCAAGAGAATTAAACCATTGTATCCATCTCGGATGTAATGATTTAGCATTTGGAATGCTCGCTTTTGTGACCGCTTCTAAAGCTGGTACTGGGGTGACGACAATAATGCGTTTCCCTTGGGCTAAGGCTCTTTCTTTTGCTACAGCGGTTTGAACTGCTGTCAGAATTTTTTCAGTTGAACTGAAGCGCATTTCCGCTTGTGTGTACAAGTGGGATTTGTATGCAATTGGGATTTTGTCACCCTCATTGAAGGTTAAGTATGTGAATCCACATGGACCCGAAATTATTCGGATCACCAAATTACGTTGACTTACACGTGTTTGTAAGTGATTTGTTGCTAACATGTTAGCTTGAAGTGAACGCAAGATGTCTGTGTGTTCTTGTGTCTAGTTTCTGATCGAAAAATCAGGTTTGATTAATGCGTAGAGAGGTTTAACCCTTTCTGCGTAATTTAGAATGTACGTTCTTCCAAAATTTAGGAAACCCAGGATGGATTGTAAGTTTTTTAGCGTTTTTGGAGGTTGGAGCAGCGCACACTTTTCTAAAAAGTTAGCTGCCAAGCTCTTGCCTTCACTTGAAAGCTCATATCCTAGAAATAGGACATTGAGATGGGCAATTCTGGACTTTTTAAAGTTGAACTTGTAGTCCTCAGAAGCGAAACCCAATATAATGGTGCTCACCCTGTTCAAGTGTTTGTCCAGGTCATCGTCTGTCAGATAAATATCATCGACATAGGACAATGCCTCATTGTCATAAATTTGTAGTAACTCCGTTACCCTCGCTGAGAATAAACCTGGGCTGTTCTTGAACCCTTGTGGGAATCGACAAAAGTGACGCTGGGTCCCCATTATGGAGAATGCTGTTAAGTACCTGCTTTCAGGTGCTATGTTTTGACAAAAGAAACCATTTGAGATGTCTAATGTTGTTTTATATTTTTTACGCACAATGTTATTCATTAATGCTGTGCTATGTGCATTTTGCACTGCAAAAGTTTTAGAACAACTGTTTAGGTGTCTGTAGTCCAAAACTAGACGATATGTATTGTCTGGTTTGGAGACAGGAAACAAAGGATTGTTCATTGAGGAGGTGCATGTTTCAATCACCCCTTGATATTCAAGTTGATCTAAGATCTCCTGACCTGTTTTTTAGCTTCTTGCTTTATAGGGTACTGCCTTTGTGCAGTAGGTTCATGTTTCAGATGTATTTTATGGTGAGGTGAGTCCTCATCCCATCCTACATGATTTTTATATAATGCTGGGGCCTGGGCTACTGCCCATTTCCTGGCATATGTATATTGTAAGTGAATTGGAATATGGTTGGAGAAGGCAGGCATAATAATGTCCTCGCCATGTGGGCACTCCCTGACAAATTGAGGTGGCCAGTCTTTTTCTGCTAGAAGTATGTCATAGCCCTTTGATAGTCTTTCCCAAAAAGTGCTTTCACCTGTCTAGGTTTGTCTCCCTCCATCCGGAGTGTTATTTCATATAACCTTTGTGGAGTACTAACCCTGGTGTCTACAGTCTCGACTGTAATGTACTCATTCAAGTCCACTATCTCCAGAAGTTCCTTCACGTTCTGGTGAACTATTGTGACTTCTGCTGCACTGTCCAGCATGGTCTGAGCCCATTCTCCGTTCTTGAGTTGTGATCTCAGTATTCTCGGCATGTCTCATCTTCAGACCTGCTACTTTCTTTTTGGAGAATTGAGGTTTTGTTTTATTTTTTGGAGCGTGTTTGTCGTCTTTCGATTTCACGCGTTCTTCTTTATGTTCTGACCGTCCTCTTCTTTCCGAAGTCTGTGGTGAGATCTGAAAGGGACGAGAGGAATGTGTATCAGTATCTTGATACCTGTCAGGCTTTCTCAAATTATCCCTATTCCTGAGGTTATACCTCCATTCAGAGGGCTCCTTTTGAGGAGACCTACCTCGGGATTGAGAACGCTTCTCATTTGATTTTTGTTTATTAGTCTCCCACTTCTTTTTAGAAGATGTAGGAGTTTGTTTAATTGAGTCCTTCTCAGGACTTTCAGATAGCTTCGGCTTCACTGGTCTTCCACCCAAACTATCTCTGCCTAATTCAGCATAAGATTGTTCTATTATTCTGGGTAGCTCAGTTTGATGTTCTGTAACATCGAATTCCCTCAATTTTTGTCGGATCGCCACTGCTGCTGCCTCCCCTTTAATATTAGATAATATTATTGTTGAGACCTGGTCGAAATTTTTCAGTAATTTCATACCTAAATTTAGAGCAGGCTCTGCCCCGTATTCGTTTTGAATTTGTTTGAGGACATCAGGTATTACCGCAATGGACGGAATGCCATGTGTTTTAGTATAGATGGCAGCAAAGACTGAGCCCCAAGTGGTGCAGTCTTCCAGTTGTGGTGTGATCCCCATCGGTAAACTGATGGTTAGGATTCTGTGTTTCTCATACGGGCTAGTATTTGGAAATACTGCTTCGATTTGAGTAATTTTTTGAGCTATCCAAAATGGAATTTGCTCACGTTTTGTGGGCATTTTACCCATGACTGAGTTGAGAGTCTGTGGTGTAATTTTTAGAGTAGTTCCCTGATGAGGGGTCTGATTTTGCAGTGTGAATGGTGGTTGGACTGTGAGAGTCCGCATGACATATTGGACCAATTGTCTGTAGATTTTTATTAACTCTGTGAGTTGAGTAAGTAAATCCTCATCTGACATCTCTTCAATGTCAGGATGAGGCGTGTAGCCGGCTAAAATCGGCCATGTTGCTCCTGGTCTACCTAGTGGACCGAGCCTGGTAATGTTTTTGTGATGTTTTAGGGTGCCTTTAAACCAGAGCTGATGCTCTTGGTATGTTAGTGGAATTTCTATATCCTCGAAAGGAATGTATTCCTCTGGTGGATCATCTTCTTTGTAGAAGTGAAATGTCTGTGATATTGCATTGCATTCAGGAAGTATTACCCATGAATAGAATACCTCTGTCTGAAAGGATTCATGTGCCTCTATCACGAAAACTGCTCTACCTCCTCTTGGAGATAGGCCATGTTTTATAAGTTTTAGAGTAATGGCTCTTCTTAAGTTTTGAGGGATGTGTATAACACCCTCCTCGGTGTCATTTAAACCCGTAAGGTTAAAAACTGCTGCTTGGGCTTGATCAGCCACAGCACCACCGTTTTCGGTGTTATTGTCTCCGTCAGGCATTTTGTGTTTTGAAAAATGTAGAACAAGTTTCAAGGAAACAAAGATAAGGTGCACAATATTTTGGAACACTGTATCCTTCAACGTTGAGCAAACCAAACAGCTAATATATAGGGTACTGCCCCATGTAGCCTTGGTGGATACTTAACCCTGCCCACTCCAGACGTCTTTTGGAGTATATGGGTAGGGGTCTCTGACAGAAAAAGCACAGCTGAGTTACTCAGTATCTAACGTTGAATTACCGCCTTACCAAACCGTTGGGCGCCATGTAGTGTAGCTCCTATTTCCCTAATAGGCTCTGCGCATTGGAATAATATATCCTATAGGTTTGACATAGGACTAAGGTCAGGATGTCCCTATCAAGTATATTAAACTTAATTACTTGTGCCAGCTAGCTCAGAGGCCACTAGAAACTCCTTGACAACAAGAAGGGAGTAGTTTCTGGCAGCCGCAAGAACATGACCACTGTGTTTCCCTTTAGAATCAGAACGTGTCCCAGAGTCGTGGAAACAATAGATAACTATTTCACTCAGCTCAGTCGTGCATGCTTAGTTTTCTCCAAAGTTACACAGAAAGAACAGACGGGCGTTTCAATAAAAGATTTATTGAACAGTCTTGTTTCTGGTGTAAGTTAAATGTGCTGTTACGATCACAAGACAGTATGCAAGATAAATAATGTACAGTGTGAGCAGTAGAAATAAATATTACTGCGTTAGCATTATCTTTTAGTACATATACTGTTACATAAATAACACAGACTAAAAATGCGAGTACTCATACGATGCGTTTCTAATCTAGTTCTACCCCAAAGTACCTAACCTAGGTGTAGGACGAGGTATGAAGTAGGTGAAGTATTCCTTACTATGGTATACTAAGAGTATGTTAAGCCTAGTATGCCTAGTATGCCTAGTATGCCAAGAGTCCCTCTAGGTTCTAGTCAGCTCCATACCTGAAGAATGAGAGAGGTAGGAATCTCTTTGCCAGACTCGAACTCCAACACCCCGCAAGGGAAGTCAGATCACTGGAAGCTGGACTCTCTGCGTGCAGGGATGACAGCGTCTTCTCAGTGCGTCATGCTGGGAAACGGGCTCCTCTGAAGTCGAGGTCTCCTCTGGTTTACAGGGGCTAGGGAAGGTATATTTATACCTGAGAGTACCTTAGGAATGTTAGCATTGACGTGAATTGGACAGCGAAAGACGTCATGGATGAACCCCTAAGGAATAATGGTTCATGCATAATATATGAGGCCTTGAAGAAATCAATAGTCCTGGGCTAGGGAAAGTCCCGCAGCCTAAGGGTCTGTTCTTCATGAACTCGTTGTGACGTTAGGGTGGACGGATGTCGGAGACCATGCCTGTATTTGGAGTGCACGGTTTAATGCCTAAATAAGGGCTGGGATTTTATGCCTATATAAGGGCAGGGCGAATTGTGCCTATATAAGGACATGATGCTGGAAAGCCCGTTTATGGACACCCTAAGAGGAATACAACACAGCCACAAGCACAGGCAGTAGTGCTAGTAACTGGTGCTGGCAACCAATGGAAGGCAGACTCCTACCCTCCTCAGTGTGTCACACTTGTCACTCACTGTACCTGCTTAAGGTGAAACGAGGCGATACCAAAGGGGATGATGGACGGAGTGTTAGAGCAAATCAAACACTCACCCCCAGTCAACTGATCTGGGTTTAATCCATCATCATTCTTTAGCTCACTCCACCACCCCAGTTCAGACATGGCCATATGCAAATCAGTCTGACCCTGTGCCTCATGGGAACAGTCCAGCCCGAACTGCCAAGCCATGCCTTCCCTGGACCGGAAACAAGCATCCTGGGACCGGTTTCGGGTTCAAAACCCTCATCAGCCAGGCTATCTTGAATCCAGTGGCAAAGTGAGCAAGGGACCCACGTCTGGGCATACCCTGCCAACTTAGGGCGAACAAAGCGATACCAAAGGGGATGATGGACGGAGCGTTAGAGCAAATCAAACACTCACCCCCAGTCAACTGATCTGGGTTTAATCCATCATTATTCTTTAGCTCACTCCACCACCCCAGTTCAGACATGGCCATATGCAAATCAGTCTGACCCTGTGCCTCATGGGAACAGTCCAGCCCGAACTGCCAAGCCATGCCTTCCCTAGACCGGAAACAAGCATCCTGGGACCGGTTTCGGGTTCAAAACCCTCATCAGCCAGGCTATCTTGAATCCAGTGGCAAAGTGAGCAAGGGACCCACGTCTGGGCATACCCTGCCAACTTAGGGCGAACAAAGCGATACCAAAGGGGATGATGGACGGAGCGTTAGAGCAAATCAAACACTCACCCCCAGTCAACTGATCTGGGTTTAATCCATCATCATTCTTTAGCTCACTCCACCACCCCAGTTCAGACATGGCCATATGCAAATCAGTCTGACCCTGTGCCTCATGGGAACAGTCCAGCCCGAACTGCCAAGCCATGCCTTCCCTGGACCGGAAACAAGCATCCTGGGACCGGTTTCGGGTTCAAAACCCTCATCAGCCATGAGGAGTTCAGGGGGTGTATATAAAGTGTGTAGATTTCCAAAAGACAACAAATAATCTAATGGTGTTAAGGACTGTCAACATCCATGAGTTATTTATTTACAAAGAAATGTATGCATTAAAGAGACATGTTTTCTAAGGAAAGAAGGGCTTCACTTTCCATGATTTGGCAATGTCCCTCTTGGCCACTGCTCACCCCAACAATAGCTGCATGACATTGATTGCTATCAGTATCAATGGTGGCGTCAAGAATTATATTTTGGGATCTCTTGGGAGTATCCAATCAAAACATCTCCTCTACCCCCACATATCAAACAGTTGAACGAAGCTATCACTCTATGCAAGTACTTCAGTTGCATGAGTCTAAACTGTGCAGCAATTGCAGTTTCTCAATAGGAGACCTGAGCTTCTCTCCAGTTGTCATCTGCTAGGGTTTCCAGATCCCTGGCAAACTCCTCTCGCAAAAGATCAAATTGTGTCCTTCTAATGTATGGTTCCTAATTTCTCAGTAAGACTGTGCGTTGAGACAATATAAGCATCAAAACTAAGTGCGACTAAGTTTGTGCATACCATCAGAATATGTTGACCTAAGTCCTAGCTTGCTCCATTTTGACCTCTAATCTTACTAGGTACCGGTTGGCATGTGCAACTTCAGAGCATGACAACCCTGATTCCTCAAGGAAATTGTGAAACAGACCTAAACATTTCGTTAGTAACTCAGGCATTCCCAAAGTGAGACACAAGAAATACTCAAATTGGCATATCAAACATTTATTGAAGCATTAGGATGCTAATGTAAAATATGTGTGCTGCAACGAATAATAGACGGAAACAAAACAGAGTAATCAGCAGTACTAAAATGGTAAAGAAAATGAATAGTTCAACCATTGTGCTGTTACATAGATTATATGAATACATATAATTGTATCTATACTCCTACCTAGCGCTTTCTATCCTAATATGTCTAGGGTGTGCGCATCTGCCAGAATACCTTAGAGTAGTCTCATTCCCCATTTACTTGAGGGTATGTGTCATCTGGGAGCCCGTCTTGGTGTAAATCAGGCCGCTGTCCTTCTCAGGATGTAACAATCTGGCAATCTTTTTTCATCAAAAGATCCAAAATATCTATATGTCCTTTCTTAACACAACACCTGAGTCCATGGTGACCACAACAAGTAGCTCGAGCATTACTTTCAAATGCTCGTTGGAGCAATTTCCCCCTCTAGATGGGGTTCTATTGGATTCAATCATTACAAGAGTAACCTCAGGCTCTCCATTGGACCCTGCCCCTCCGCAACACCTCACTTCAGTCATTAATGCTATTCGCCCAGTTATTCTTGGTACTCTGAATTCTTCCATCATCTCTGGTATGGTACCTACAGCCTGGAAATGCGCGATGGTTAGGGCCCTTCTGAAGAAACCCAATTTGGATCAATCCAATCTGGCCAACTATCGCCCAATTTCCCTCCTCCCTTGGCTGAGTAAGCTGGTTGAGAAGCATATTAACACCATATTGGTTGATTATTTGGAATCCAACGGGCTGTTGCATTACTCTCAGACAGGCTTTCGTCCTCAGCATGGGACGGAAAGCGGCCTTAGTAGTAGTAACAGAGGAGGCAAGAAGGTTACTGGACCAAGGAGGAACAGCGGCAATCATCCTCCTGGATCTCAGTGCCGCGTTTGACACTGTTAACCATAACATCTTAGCCCATCGACTTAAGAGCATGGGAGTGTCAGGCACGGCACTGACCTGGTTCCAGTCCTTCCTCAGCAACCGCTTCTTCCAAGTCTTTGAAGGAGATGTGGTGTCCTCTCGGCTGCCTCTTAGCTGTGGGGTTCCTCAGGGCTCTGCCCTGAGCCCCACGCTTTTAACATCTACATGAGTCCCCTGGCGGAGATTGTCCATCCATTCGGCGTTAAGATTATCACCTATGCAGACGACACTCAGTTAGTGGTAGCATTGAATCACTCTGAGGGTCGTCTAGCACCCTAGGTCCTTGCCTAGAGGCGGTGGCCGAGTGGATGGAACTCTCCTGCCTCAAGCTCAACGGGGACAAAACGGAGATCATGCTCCTGGGCAACCCTCCGTCCCCCATCCCGTGGCCGGAATGCCTGGGTCCTGCTCCACCTCCTAAGGCACAAATTAAAAGCCTTGGTATATGGTTGGACAGCTCCCTTGATTTTAATTACCAGGCTGCCAAGCTTTCAGCCACGTGTTATGGACTGATGAGAATGTTGCGGAAAATCATTCCCCTCTCCCCTTCCAGGCGAGAAGAATTAAGGTACAGGCCCTTATTCTTTCTCGCCTTGATTATGGGAACGCCCTATATCTTGGTGCTCCTCAATTCACCATTCACAAACTGCAAGTAACTCAGAACTGTGCTGCCCGTCTGCTTCTTCAGATTCCGCGGTGGCAATCTGCTAAACCAGCATTGAGGAGTCTCCACTGGCTCCCTATTCCAGCTAGGATACAGTTTAAAGCTATGTGCCTAGTTCATAGAGCCATCCGGAAGACTGGTCCGGCTATTATTCACCCCTTGGTCACTCCCTATCTCCCTCATAGAACCCTGCGATCCAGCTCCTTATGCTTGGCCGCTCCCAAGAAAATTCGAAGATCCAGGTGGGGTGGATGCTCTTTCTCGTTTAATGCCTCAAAGATCTGGAATACTCTTCCTCCCACTTTACGTAAGGACAACAACCTTTTGGCCTTCCGGAAGCTCTTAAAAACCTACCTCTTTAAGACAGTCTCTTAACATCATGGCTTCTGTTTTTCCTCTACTCTTCTATCAAACAGCGCTGGGAGGCCTCAGGGTAGCTATGCGCTATATAAGTATAATTTCATTCATTTCATTCATTCATTCAGGATGGTAACGGGATTCAGCTGGGCTGGAATTCCGGCATGGGGCGACATTGACAGTCCCATTGACATGCTCCTCTGCCTAAATAAAGGCAAGGTTGATTTTTTATAATAAACTTCACCCTGTCTCTCTATGCCAGAGTTCTAGTCTAAGACACACAGATGCTGGATGGAATGCAGAGCAAATCAAACATTCATCCCCAGTTAAGAGATCTGGGTTAAATCCATCGTTCTTTTGCTCACCATGCCACCCCAGTTTGAACCCAGCCATATGCAAATCAGCCTTGACGCTGTTCCTCATGTGAACAGTCCAGCCTGAACTGCCATGCCAGGTCCTCCCTGGACTGGAAACAAGCATCCTGGGACCAGTTTTGGGGCATCACCCCTCATTAGCCAAGCTAGCTTGAATCCAGTGACATAGTGGCCCAAGACCCATGTCTGGGCATACCCGGCGCACTTAGGGCAAGAAACCTAAAAGCACACATTTGATCGATGGAATGCAGAGCAAATTAAACATTCGCCCCCAGTCAAGCGATCTGGGTTAAATCCATTGTTCTTTTGCTCACCATGCCACCCCAGTTTGGACCCAGTCATATGCAAATCAGTCTTGACCCAGTGCCTCATGGGAACAGTCCAGCCCGAACTGCCAATCCAGGTCTTCCCTGGAAACAAGCATCCTGGACCGGTTTCGGGGCATCACCCCCTCATCACCCAGGCTAGCTTTAAACCAGTAACACAGTGAGCCCGGGGCCCACGTCTGGACATAACCGGCGCACTTAGGGCGAGAAAGCAAAAGACACACAGATGATGGACGGAATGCAGAGCAAATCAAACATTCACCCCCAGTCAAGAGTTCTAGTCTGACTGTTATTGTTTATTCAACGCTCGCAGAGCTGTCGTCGATTGGACAACAACAACCAATGACATTTTGAGCAATGAACTTAGTCCTTGTACAGAATGCTCAAGGGCCTGATAATATGTCTACGAAGAAGTGTAAGCAAATGCATTTCTGAGAACATTATCCTATACAGGTGTGCATTCAAATGTGTGTTAAAACTCATGGTTTAAAAGGATGTCAACCTTAAACGTGAAGAAGAAAATGGAGATATTCTGTGCCCGGGGCCAATGTAACCTCACAACACTTCAAATTACTCTTGAGATATCTTATGAACAGTCAACTCATCATTTAGGTCCTTGGCCTCTACAGGGCTAAACTCCAGTAATTCTTCTAGGCCTGCTATCTAAGTTGTGAGTGCATGCTGCAGCTCTAGGTACCTGAAACATTGACTAAGATGTAAATCTTATTCCCCTTGTAAATTCGCAAAGGATTTCAGCGCCATGCCAGACATAACGTATCCCAACCTAGAGATACCAATGGCATCCTAGGACTTGAAGCCCCACAGGTCAGATAGGTATCTCAATACAAACTATTAGTCAAGCACCTCAACCACCCCAGAGGCCTGTTAGTGCCCTTCCACACCTGAAGCACCACCTTTGTGGCCAGGAGAAGGGACCTTGGCAGAACTCCTCCATAAAGCAATTGTAAGAGTGGCATGTCTTTCATTGCCCACGTCTCTGATGTAAACACAGGGTCCTCTGTATTGTCAAACCACCGTTTATTAATTATTATTAGTTACAATGCCTTATAATATGATGTGATGTCCAGGGCAGCAATACCACCCTCGGATTTATAGCATTTAGATAGGGTCCGATGGTTCCACAAGAATTCCTGCAGTAGCATGTTGATTCACCTAAATAAGGAGGGAAAGGATAATTTTGTAGTTGATACAAAAGGTGTGGCTAGACAACTATCTTGTAAATTGAGGAATGTTTCATCCGAGACAAAGGAAGAGCTGACCAGAACCCTAGGTCTCCAGTTAAGCGATCCAACTGGGGCTGAATACTTCTGTCCCATGCCCGCTGTGAGTTTTTTTGTCACATAGACACCAATATATTTAAATCCATCCATTAAGACCTGGTGGTCAGTGGGGCCCATTTTAAGGCTGAAGCGAGACAACCTATAGGGTACACTGAGGGCTTAGCCCTGTTAATGGTGAGCAACAAGACCCCACTGGATATTTGAAGAATTTGGAGTATTTGTGGTCCAGACTCTCAAGGGTCATTCAAGAATACAATGACATTGCCAGCGTATAACGCTATTTTATCTGATACACCCAGAGCCCATTCTAACCCTCTGACCAGAGTGTCTAACCTCAGCCACTCAACCAAGGGCTCAGTCACAATGGCAAATAGCAGGGAAGACAGATCGCTCCACTGCTTCGTTCTCCTTTGTACTGGAAAAATATCAGAGAGGGAGCCTCTTAACGCTTTCAAGCAACAAAGTGCAAGCCCTGTTTGATCATCATGAAAAGTCCAATAAACCTCACTCTCATCAGCTACTGCAAACTAGAATTTGTCACACATCCTCCACCCCTGCCCCCAGCCTTCCTACGAATCCCAGTATGTCAAGTCCTCCAGTGCTGGCTAAAACCATTCCTCAGACTGTGCATCACACTGAGATCAACAATTCACGGGGTCTCTACCCCAATGTCAACTTGCAACATAAGAACTGTAAGGGTCCTGAAGCTCAATTTACTTCTTCGATTATTCACCCTAAACTAACAACTCACAGGGTCTCATCTCCAGCGATAAACAGCAACAAGTGAAATTTAGGGAACCTGGTACTATTGAAACCTGCCACCCTGATCACCTTCAATTAGCTCCTGAGTGTATCCCATACATCATTGTTCTCATGGGTGTTCCTCCATCGTGTAATGATAACTTGGAAGATTGGTTCTTCCTCAAACGAAGAGCTGCCCACTGAATTGCATCCAGATCTGGTTGGGGTTCCAATTTGATTGATGACATCATTACTGTGCACAGTTTTGGGTGGGTTGGTTACACCTCAAAGTCACTCCCAGGAGACTGTTTAGCTGTTAACTTCAGTCGTCCATGGTTGTTGGGTAATATACTGCAATGTTTGAATTCTGCCACCCCTGAATTTTCAAACCGCCCATCCAATACACTTGGGTAGCCAAGAAGGTCACCTGGGTGTGTGGCAATGCCTCCTAGCAATATTGCAGCCCCTTCATACATGCAAACTGGTTTGCTCCACTGTCCAGTCTCTTGGATACTGACTGACTTTTCCCTCAAAGACCCATGGTTGCCCATCTGATGCCTATGTCTGAGTCGGTTCCGTCAGCTGAGCGCATTTTGCAGGACATTATTGCTCCCAGTCCTCTCTTGGCATCCAGGACATATGGGTTACATTTTGTTTCCTGGAATGTCACAGGCATAGCCAAAAAACTGGACATCGTGGACTGCTTAGATACCATCAACCAGTTTGATGTGGTGTGTTGTCAAGAAACTTGGGCCTTGAAAAAATTGTATGTGAATGGTTACCAATCTTTTTGTATTCCTGGTATACCTTGTGTGTCAGGCCGCCCAAAAGGGCGGGTTAGGAGTGTTAATCTCCCTCAAGTTAAAGATCACAAAAATAGCTGTTTTACAATCTACCCCTTGGTATCAGATCTTGGCGTTGAGTCTTCCCGGCTTTACCACTTTTCTTTTGACCAATTTTTATTCTAACTGTTTTGTAAATCATCCCTTGGAGTTGTTGTGAGAATGGGCTAATGTTATCTCCGGCTTCCTCGAGAGTCATCAGTAAACGGTTACCATCATTTGGTCTGGAGATTTTAATTTAATATCTCAAAATTTCCCCTCCCGGGGATAGTGTATGTGGCCTCACTGATTGGCACGGTGATGATCTATAGTACTTTTTTCACAACATCTATGGGAAGGTTCTGAATCAGATTATTGTTAAACACAACCTACTATTCAATGAGGATTTCGTTAAGGATGGTATAGTACCCCCCAGCCTTTACAGGTAGAGATGGTAGCTTAACCCTTGACTTTATCTTGTTTTCCTCTTCTTTTTTCCCCCTGGTGATGGTTTCCGTAACTTTGTCCTCTAATTTGAGTGACCATAATCCTGTCTCAATTTGTGTTTTTGTTCCAGGCATAGATATACACCCCCAGCTCCCGTCAACTCTGCAGATTTGCAATACAGTAAAAATATGGGGAACAGCTTGAAGTGGAAAAACATAAATTCCAAAAAGTTTCTTGCAGACCTAGTAATCGAAAAGCGGCAGGACGTGCGGTATTGTCTTGCTCATATTACGGAGCCCTACATGATGGTTCACTGACAAAATATCGAAATCACAATTATGGTAGTATATGAATATTATATCAAAAATAGCGAGCACAAAAATATTGATTTCCTATACTTATAATGTAAATGACAAAAATATTGAGAAAAAAATATTGTTGTACACTAATATCGCCTACAAAAATATGATTTTTTTACATAGCTATAGCTATAAATAGTAAATATTAAATAAATTACAATGCAACAGTAATATAATGAATATTAAATATATTTAAATAATATATAAATTGTATACTTATTTTTTTAAAACATACATATATATGTAAGTTAATTTAAACATATATCATTTAAACTATTATTCAAATGATAATTTTTATTTTAAATTATAATTTACATTTTCAAAAAAAAATATATATATATATATAAATTTTGTTTTCGAACATAGGCACTGAAGGCTTGTAACCTATGTTGAACAGCAACTAACGTACCTATAGCATGACTGCGTATGAATATGAATTAGATTGTTACTTTTTCTCAATACGCTGTGTTATACACCCACTGCTGCTTTAGTCATATTTTGTTCAAGCACGGACAGTCTTTGGAATATTTCTTGCGCTTGCGCACACATCTTTTCCTCAGTACATTCTTTGCATTTTTATGTCACTAAAATGCTCTTGAGGAGGCACAAACACCACACTTTAGTAACTTTACTTATTTTTGCACTCACGCTTTCCTCAACATGTATATACACGCCCATGTGCACATTTCACCCTCACTCACACTTTTAATTTTTTGTTATATTTAGTGGCAGTTTCGAGATACATTGCATTTATGCAGTTATTTCATTTGTATCTTTATTTGCACCAAAGCTTTACTTGGACATTTCCACATTAGCTTTGGTTTTACACGCAGCGCTAGCATTTAGTGTTTCTTGTGGTGCACCGTGAACATAATACCACTGACACACACATTGTTTGGGCATGACTCAACTTCGTACTATGAGCTGTTGGGAAACTTCAGCATGTTTTCTTAACAGAGACATGCTTCCCGTCTTAATGTGCACCGCGTCTAGACGCGTTAGTTGTTCCACAGGCGTTTTTTATTTATCTTTAGAAATGCGCCGAGAGCAGTTATTTACTGACTCCCCTAGTGTGGGGATTTTAACTCATGTTTAAGATGTATTAGCACACAGTAATTGTTTCTCAAACTGCTCACAACTTGGTATTCTTTCCGCTGCTTTGTGTACTTACACGCTAGGATGATTGCATCTGGGACCACCATTGGCACCGGTTTCAGCTTCCAGGATACATATGCGGGAGGACTGGGGCAATCACTGGCTTTAGCAGACAGGCAGCTAATATATAGTCTGCTTACACTTGCGGTACTCACTGGAGTAAAATATGATGTCACACATGTGCTTTACTGCATTTTGCCCACAGACATACGCTGCAAAACTCCTCTGTCACCACCATGAACATAGTAGAAATACTGCCACTAACACACTTGTATAAATACCACCCTTTCACCAGTAGAGCGCTATGTGATCAAGGCCGCATGTCTGGCGGCCGAAACGCGTCATTTGGACATTTGATGCTCGAATAAATCATCATTTACTTTCTAACTTTGCCTTTGGAGTCTGTTTCCTGGGGTTGCGCCTTTCTTTGGATGGTGGTACCCCTGGGATCCTGCTGTGGAATATTTTGCAGAGCACAGCTGTCTCTGCTTCACAGACCCCCTCTTCGCAAAGAACTACTGGGCCAACGTGGTTAAATACAAAGCCGAATTCGACATGAGCTCCGGGAGGAGAAGCAACTAACCACGGCCCCCTGACAGCTTTATATTGGCTTGCCACAAATGCCCATCGAGTAGGAGGTGAAGGACGATTCGGAGGACCTGCCCAGACGTCTCCACACATCCGGTGGTGAGTACGAGCAGCAGCACAGCTTAAGTCAGGTCAGAAGAGGAGCAAGTTTAAGCCCCCAATTTAACACGTCTGTTATTTTCAGGGGAGTGATACATATATATACCAAATCATCATGTCCAACGAAGCGCTGCGAGAGAGGGAAGCAGCCGCAGAAGCACTTTTTGATAATTTACCGAATGTACGGAGTCTTGCTAGAAGTGCAGAAGCTAATACAGGTACTTCTGATGACAGCTATAAAGCCAAACTGAAAACACTTGAAAAACTTATGCGCACAGAAATCACTAAGTGGTGGGAGGCTAAATCTTTGCAGAAATACCGAGAGGCAGATCGGGTCCCACGAGGTCTGAGAATAATGTTGGCGCCTAGCTTTGAGCAACCTAACCAAGACATGCTAAAGGAATGGGCCACAAGCAACCTAGAGGCCTCAATGCGTTTGGTGATCATATTAATTAAATATGCTGAAATTGACAGGGCCAACTTGCAAAGAGAGATTGATGCTTTGAATGAAGAGTTGGATGCCATGAGCCCAAAGGATGCCATCTCTAAGGGCAGGGATGAAATCAAGATACGCCTCAGGAAACATGAAGACACTATAAAAGCACGCAAAGTGTTCAAATTTGCCCGGGACAAAACAGACTATGAATGTGGGCACATTTTTACGTTCGCTAGAAAGTACGACTCCATTAGAACACAGCGGATGAACAAACAAAATCAACAGGGGCAGCCTAAACCACCAGCAGGCAACACCGACGGTGCTGAGTCTGCCTCCCTATCTGATATGAGTTCCTTGGCAGAGAGTGGAGCGGATTCAGATGACGGAGGCAGATGGAGAGCTAACAACATGCCCGACAGAGTGAATCCCAGCCCAGGAGAAGAGATGGATTTTTTGGTCTTCGACCGGCGACAGACCCTCCGGCCAAGACCGCAAAGGAAAACAAACACCGACGCAACCGAAGGAGGTGGGAAAGGCGGAAACTCAGAAAAACCAAAGCAAATGAACAAAAGAAGAGGCAATTGGAGAAAGTAATGAAGAATGATACCAAGACTATTATCAACTTGAGCACTATGGACCTCACCGAAGCCGAAATGCAGCTCCTTACATTGGGCCTCACCTTTTGCCCTGAAAGCTCATTTGATTACAGCAACACCCGAATTGACGTTTTCAAATTCATCAGGAAACTTAAATTGATTAAATTCTTCAAACTCAAACAAAGTAATGTCACCGCTACCGACACTGTACCAGCCTGCCAAACAACTGAGCAACCACTCACGGTGGCGGATATCCCGACATTGCGCATCTTGGGGGAACTAACAGTACCGTGTACCCCGAGGCCTACTCAACAACTTCTACTCGATGAGGGTATTGAGAGTTCAAGCAGAATCCCTAGCCCTTTCAAGCCGCACTCCACATTTACCCCCATGATGCCGAGGGATGCGATTGACATATACAGTGATGTTATCATTGATGAGCTCAAGGCGCTACATCTCAAAACCAGGAGGCGCACAAATGCAAAACGTATACAGAGTCTCAAATACAATGAACTCATGACTAAACTCCAAAACAACAATGAAGTCATCATCAACAAGGCGGATAAAGGAGGGAACATTGTGCTGTGGCCACGCAATCTTTATCTGGAAGAAGCTAACAGACATCTGAGCGACAATCTTTGCTACAGACTCTCGAGCCACAATGACATGGCCCACAGTAACAAGGAACTCAGGAAACACCTAAATGAGTTCAAATCTAAGGGCCAGTTGAGTAAAGAAGAATGTGCATTCCTTAACATTGAGACTCCAGTCCTACCTATCCTTTACTTTCTGCCGAAAGTGCATAGAAATGTGACCCCCATTCCTGGTCGACCGATCATCTCGGGCAGAAAAAGCATCTGCGAAAACATTTCCAAGTATGTGGATTTTTTCCTGCAGGATCTGGTTACCAGCCAAACAACCTACCTCAGGGACACCAGTGATTTCCTGCTTAAAGTAAAAGACATTCCATGGCAGGAGGACTATTTGCTAATCTCCATGGACATTACATCGCTGTACACCAGCATACGCCACCAAGATGGTCTAGCTGCATGTAAATACTTCCTGGGGAAAAGACCCATCAATTGTCACTTGCAGAACAAACTCATTTTGTTTCTAATTGATTGGTGTCTCACACATAATTTTTTCATGTTTAACAGGAAAGTATACCAGCAGCTCAGGGGTGTGGCCATGGGAGCCTGCTTCTCGCCCAGCTACGCATGTTTACATGTTGGCTGGTGGGAGGAGCGGGTTCTCATGGTCAAACACCTGACAGCTTTCAACAACAACATTGTATCTTGGCTACGCTACATAGACAATGTCTTTTTGATTTGGCGAGGTGATGTTAACAGTGCTAGAATTTTCATTAATGAGATCAATGACAATGATCTCAATTTGGAATTTAATGCTAACATTAGTGCCACCTCTGCTGAATTCCTAGACGTCAATCTGTACATCGCCAATGGCTCTTTGCATTCTAAGCTCCATCGGAAGCTTACCGCAGGTAACTCTACACTGCACGCCTCCAGCTTTCACCCTAGGCACCTCATAACCAGTATTCCATATGGGGAAATGTTACGCTTAGCCAGAATTTGCAGCACCCAAGCAGATCGCTTTGAGTGCCAGGGGGAAGCAGCGAAGAGATTTAGGGCACAGGGTTATTCAGCGGCTGTCATACTGAAAGCCATTGACAGAGCCAATGCCATCCCTAGGGAGGAACTGCTAGTGGTCCCATCCACACCTGAGGTTACTAATGCAGCCAACATACTCAGTGAACCTAATAGCCCAGTCACCCTGAGGTTGATCATAACGCACAACACTGAGGAAAGAGCCATCAGGGCTGTAATCAACAAGAACTGGGGTATTATTAGATCAGACCCCGTATTAGGACCTGCAGTAGCCCACAAACCTGACATCACTTACAGAAGAGCTTTTTCCATGAGGGATGCACTAGTCAGAAACAGCCCAGAGATCGCAACATCTCAGAATTGGCTAGCGGACAGAAAGGGTTTTGTCAAATGCCAGAGTTGCAGGGCATGTAAATTTGGCAAGAACATCACAGGTAGACTCAGCCTTTAGACACGCGCCACTCACTATCAAGCACAGACTCACTTGTAGAACTGACTTTGCGGTTTATATGTTAGAATGTAACTGCGGGCTGCGCTACATCGGGAGCACTAAATTGCAAGTGCACCTGCGCATTCTCCAGCACCTCAGAGCAATAGTTAACAATGACCCAGCCTACCCCGTAGCTAGGCATTTCAAGGACATGCATAATAACAATCTAGAGCACCTCCGCTATTCAGTCATTGATTGTGTCCCACCACTCAGACGGGGTGGTAACAGGGAGAAGCTTTTGAGGCAGTTGGAGAGTAGATACATTCTGCAATTCAATACCAAGTCGCCCGCTGGGCTTAACACCACGGAGGATCTGCACCACTTCCTATAGCGTAACATGGCATTCACATCCTCAGTGAGCATACCATTACTTTACAGCTGTATATCTATGTTATCACCTGTATATATTTCACTTTTTACATCTGCTGTTTATATTCCACTATTAGGCTCTGCCCGTGCATCCACTGTATTTACATGTAGTTGGGTTTCCTGTCATTTATGCTATGTGCGACCACAAAGACATTACCCAGTATTCATACTATCATTTTATTTGTCTAAATTTTGTTTTTCAAACATAGGCACTGCAGGCTTGTAACCTATGCTGAACAGCAACTAACGTACATATAGCATGACTGCGTATGAATATGAATTAGATTGTTACTTTTTCTCAATACGCTGTGTTATACACCCACTGCTGCTTTAGTCATATTTTGTTCAAGCACGGACAGTCTTTGGAATATTTCTTGCGCTTGCGCACACATCTTTTCCTCAGTACATTCTTTGCATTTTTATGTCACTTAAATGCTCTTGAGGAGGCACAAACACCACACTTTAGTAACTTTACTTATTTTTGCACTCACGCTTTCCTCAACATGTATATACACGCCCATGTGCACATTTCACCCTCACTCACACTTTTAATTTTTTGTTATATTTAGTGGCAGTTTCGAGATACATTGCATTTATGCAGTTATTTCATTTGTATCTTTATTTGCACCAAAGCTTTACTTGGACATTTCCACATTAGCTTTGGTTTTACACGCAGCGCTAGCATTTAGTGCTGCTTGTGGTGCACCGTGAACAAAATACCACTGACACACACATTGTTTGGGCATGACTCAACTTCGTACTATGAGCTGTTGGGAAACTTCAGCATGTTTTCTTAACAGAGACATGCTTCCCGTCTTAATGTGCACCGCGTCTCGACGGTTTAGTTGTGCCACAGGCGTTTTTATTTTATTTATCTTTAGAAACGCGCCGAGAGCAGTTATTTACTGACTCGCCTAGTGTGGGGATTTTAACTCGTGTTTAAGATGAATTAGCACACAGTAATTGTTTCTCAAACTGCTCACAACTTGGCATTCTTTCCGCTGCTTTGTGTACTTACACGCTAGAATGATTGCATCTGGGGACGCCATTGGCACCGGTTTCAGCTTCCAGGATACATATGCGGGAGGACTGGGGCAATCACTGGCTTTAGCAGACAGGCAGCTAATATATAGTCTGCTTACACTTGCGGTACTCACTGGAGTAAAATATGATGTCACACATGTGCTTTACTGCATTTTGCCCACAGACATACGCTGCAAAACTCCTCAGTCACCACCATGAACATAGTAGAAATACTGCCACTAACACACTTGTATAAATACCACCCTTTCACCAGTAGAGCACTATGTGATCAAGGCTGCATGTCTGGCGGCCGAAACGCGTCATTTGGACATTTGATGCTCGAATAAATCATCATTTACTTTCTAACTTTGCCTTTGGAGTCTGTTTCCTGGGGTTGCGCCTTTCTTTGGATGGTGGTACCCCTGGGATCCTGCTGTGGAATATTTTGCAGAGCATGGCTGTCTCTGCTTCACAGACCCCCTCTTCGCAAAGAACTACTGGGCCAACGTGGTTAAATACAAAGCCGAATTCGACATGAGCTCCGGGAGGAGAAGCAACTAACCACGGCCCCCTGACAGCTTTATATTGGCTTGCCTCAAATGCCCATCGAGTAGGAGGTGAAGGACGAGTCAGAGGACCCGCCCAGACGTCTCCACACATCCGGTGGTGAGTACGAGCAGCAGCACAGCTTAAGTCAGGTCAGAAGAGGAGCAAGTTTAAGCCCCCAATTTAACACGCCTGTTATTTTCAGGGGAGTGATACATATATATACCAAATCATCATGTACAACGAAGCGCTGCGAGAGAGGGAAGCAGCTGCAGAAGCACTTTTTGATAATTTACCGAATGTACGGAGTCTTGCTAGAAGTGCAGAAGCTAATACAGGTACTTCTGATGACAGCTATAAAGCCAAACTGAAAACACTTGAAAAACTTATGTGCACAGAAATCACTAAGTGGTGGGAGGCTAAATCTTTGCAGAAATACCGAGAGGCAGATCGGGTCCGACGAGGTCTGAGAATAATGTTGGCGCCTAGCTTTGAGCAACCTAACCAAGACATGCTAAAGGAATGGGCCACAAGCAACCTAGAGGCCTCAATGCGTTTGGTGATCATATTAATTAAATATGCTGAAATTGACAGGGCAAACTTGCAAAGAGAGATTGATGCTTTGAATGAAGAGTTGGATGCCATGAGCCCAAAGGATGCCATCTCTAAGGGCAGGGATGAAATCAAGATACGCCTCAGGAAACATGAAGACACTATTAAAGCACGCAAAGTGTTCAAATTTGCCCGGGACAAAACAGACTATGAATGTGGGCAAATTTTTATGTTCGCTAGAAAATACGACTCCATTAGAACACAGCGGATGAACAAACAAAATCAACAGGGGCAGCCTAAACCACCAGCAGGCAACACCGACGGTGCTGAGTCTGCCTCCCTATCTGATATGAGTTCCTTGGCAGAGAGTGGAGTGGATTCAGATGACGGAGGCAGATGGAGAGCTAACAACATGCCCGACAGAGTGAATCCCAGCCCAGGAGAAGAGATGGATTTTTTGGTCTTCGACCGGCGACAGACCCTCAGGCCAAGACCGCAAAGGAAAACAAACACTGACGCAACCGAAGGAGGCGGGAAAGGCGGAAACTCAGAAAAACCAAAGCAAATGAACAAAAGAAGAGGCAATTGGAGAAAGTAATGAAGAATGATACCAAGACTATTATCAACTTGAGCACTATGGACCTCACCGAAGCCGAAATGCAGCTCCTTACATTGGGCCTCACCTTTTGCCCTGAAAGCCCATTTGATTACAGCAACACCCGAATTGACGTTTTCAAATTCATCAGGAAACTTAAATTGATTAAATTCTTCAAACTCAAACAAAGTAATGTCACCGCTACCGACACTGTACCAGCCTGCCAAACAACTGAGCAACCACTCACGGTGGCGGATATCCCGACATTGCGCATCTTGGGGGAACTAACAGTACCGTGTACCCCGAGGCCTACTCAACAACTTCTACTCGATGAGGGTATTGAGAGTTCAAGCAGAATCCCTAGCCCTTTCAAGCCGCACTCCACCTTTACCCCGATGATGCCGAGGGATGCGATTGACATATACAGTGATGTTATCATTGATGAGCTCAAGTCGCTACATCTCAAAACCAGGAGGCGCACGAATGCAAAACGTATACAGAGTCTCAAATACAATGAACTCATGACTAAACTCCAAAACAACAATGAAGTCATCATCAACAAGGCGGATAAATGAGGGAACATTGTGCTGTGGCCACGCAATCTTTATCTGGAAGAAGCTAACAGACATCTGAGCGACAATCTTTGCTACAGACTCTCGAGCCACAATGACATGGCCCACAGTAACAAGGAACTCAGGAAACACCTAAATGAGTTCAAATTTAAGGGCCAGTTGAGTAAAGAAGAATGTGCATTCCTTAACATTGAGACTCCAGTCCTACCTATCCTTTACTTTCTGCCGAAAGTGCATAAAAATGTGACCCCCATTCCTGGTCGACCGATCATCTCGGCCAGAAAAAGCATCTGCGAAAACATTTCCAAGTATGTGGATTTTTTCCTGCAGGATCTGGTTACCAGCCAATCAACCGACCTCAGGGACACCAGTGATTTCCTGCTTAAAGTAAAAGACATTCCATGGCAGGAGGACTATTTGCTAATCTCCATGGACATTACATCGCTGTATACCAGCATACGCCACCAAGATGGTCTAGCTGCATGTAAATACTTCCTGGGGAAATTGTCACTTGCATAACAAACTCATTTTGTTTCTAATTGATTGGTGTCTCACACATAATTTTTTCATGTTTAACAGGAAAGTATACCAGCAACTCAGGGGTGTGGCCATGGGAGCCTGCTTCTCGCCCAGCTACGCATGTTTACATGTTGGCTGGTGGGAGGAGCGGGTTCTCATGGTCAAACACCTGACAGCTTTCAACAACAATATTGTATCTTGGCTACGCTACATAGACAATGTCTTTTTGATTTGGCGAGGTGATGTTAACAGTGCTAGAATTTTCATTAATGAGATCAATGACAATGATCTCAATTTGGAATTTAATGCTAACATTAGTGCCACCTCTGCTGAATTCCTAGACGTCAATCTGTACATCGCCAATGGCTCTTTGCATTCTAAGCTCCATCGGAAGCTTACCGCAGGTAACTCTACACTGCACGCCTCCAGCTTTCACCCTAGGCACCTCATAACCAGCATTCCATATGGGGAAATGTTACGCTTAGCCAGAATTTGCAGCACCCAAGAAGATCGCTTTGAGTGCCAGGGGAAGCAGCGAAGAGATTTAGGGCACGGGGTTATTCAGCGGCTGTCATACGGAAAGCCATTGACAGAGCCAATGCCATCCCTAGGGAGGAACTGCTAGTGGTCCCATCCACACCTGAGGTTACTAATGCAGCCAACATACTCAGTGAACCTAATAGCCCAGTCACCCCGAGGTTGATCATAACGCACAACACTGAGGAAAGAGCCATCAGGGCTGTAATCAACAAGAACTGGGGTATTATTAGATCAGACCCCGTATTAGGACCTGCAGTAGCCCACAAACCTGACATCACTTACAGAAGAGCTTTTTCCATGAGGGATGCACTAGTCAGAAACAGCCCAGAGATCGCAACATCTCAGAATTGGCTAGCGGACAGAAAGGGTTTTGTCAAATGCCAGAGTTGCAGGGCATGTAAATTTGGCAAGAACATCACAGGTAGACTCAGCCTTTAGACACGCGCCACTCACTATCAAGCACAGACTCACTTGTAGAACTGACTTTGCGGTTTACATGTTAGAATGTAACTGCGGGCTGCGCTACATCGGGAGCACTAAATTGCAAGTGCACCTGCGCATTCTCCAGCACCTCAGAGCAATAGTTAACAATGACCCAGCCTACCCCGTAGCTAGGCATTTCAAGGACATGCATAATAACAATCTAGAGCACCTCCGCTATTCAGTCATTGATTGTGTCCCACCACTCAGACGGGGTGGTAACAGGGAGAAGCTTTTGAGGCAGTTGGAGAGTAGATACATTCTGCAATTCAATACCAAGTCGCCCGCTGGGCTTAACACCACGGAGGATCTGCACCACTTCCTATAGTGTAACATGGCATTCACATCCTCAGTGAGCATACCATTGCATTACAGCTGTATATCTATGCTATCACCTGTATATATTTCACTTTTTACATCTGCTGTTTATATTCCACTATTAGGCTCTGCCCGTGCATCCACTGTATTTACATGTAGTTGGGTTTCCTGTCATTTATGCTATGTGCGACCACAAAGACATTACCCAGTATTCATACTGTCATTTTATTTGTCTAAATTTTGTTTTTCAAACATAGGCACTGCAGGCTTGTAACCTATGCTGAACAGCAACTAACGTACATATAGCATGACTGCGTATGAATATGAATTAGATTGTTACCTTTTCTCAATACGCTGTGTTATACACCCACTGCTGCTTTAGTCATATTTTGTTCAAGCACGGACAGTCTTTGGAATATTTCTTGCGCTTGCGCACACATCTTTTCCTCAGTACATTCTTTGCATTTTTATGTCACTTAAATGCTCTTGAGGAGGCACAAACACCACACTTTAGTAACTTTACTTATTTTTGCACTCACGCTTTCCTCAACATGTATATACACGCCCATGTGCACATTTCACCCTCACTCACACTTTTAATTTTTTGTTATATTTAGTGGCAGTTTCGAGATACATTGCATTTATGCAGTTATTTCATTTGTATCTTTATTTGCACCAAAGCTTTACTTGGACATTTCCATATTAGCTTTGATTTTACACGCAGCGCTAGCATTTAGTGCTGCTTGTGGTGCACCGTGAACATAATACCACTGACACACGCATTGTTTGGGCATGACTCAACTTCGTACTATGAGCTGTTGGGAAACTTCAGCATGTTTTCTTAACAGAGACATGCTTTCCGTCTTAATGTGCACCGCGTCTAGACGCGTTAGTTGTTCCACAGGCGTTTTTTATTTTATTTATCTTTAGAAACGCGCCGAGAGCAGTTATTTACTGACTCGCCTAGTGTGGGGATTTTAACTCGTGTTTAAGATGTATTAGCACACGGTAATTGTTTCTCAAACTGCTCACAACTTGGCATTCTTTCCGCTGCTTTGTGTACTTACACGCTAGGATGATTGCATCTGGGGACGCCATTGGCACCGGTTTCAGCTTCCAGGATACATATGCAGGAGGACTGGGGCAATCACTGGCTTTAGCAGACAGGCAGCTAATATATAGTCTGCTTACACTTGCGGTACTCACTGGAGTAAAATATGATGTCACACATGTGCTTTACTGCATTTCGCCCACAGACATACGCTGCAAAACTCCTCAGTCACCACCATGAACATAGTAGAAATACTGCCACTAACACACTTGTATAAATACCACCCTTTCACCAGTAGAGCGCTATGTGATCAAGGCCGCATGTCTGGCGGCCGAAACGCGTCATTTGGACATTTGATGCTCGAATAAATCATCATTTACTTTCTAACTTTGCCTTTGGAGTCTGTTTCCTGGGGTTGCGCCTTTCTTTGGATGGGATCCTGCTGTGGAATATATATATATATATACAACCGATGAAGTCTGTCTTCCATATCCATGTTTTTACCTGATGGCACCTTGCACTTTAAGTAAATTGTTTAAAAAAATGTGAAAAAAATGGTATATATAAGTAACCTCCTCCCAGCCAGCGTGTCATGTGATCAAGACCCTTGCAGGGTCGAAACGCGTAATGGCTGCCTGTGCTTTTATGAGTTGTCAATAAAGCGAACATTTTCCAGCAAATTACTGTGGTCCGTGCTCCGTTCTTCGAGAGGCATCGAGTTTTGAGCGGAGTGGTGCAGATATATATATATATATATATATATATATATATATATATATATATATATATATATATATATATATTACCTACTGGCGGTCGCCAGTAGGTAGTTATAGTTAGGACCTAGTTACCATAGGAAAATTGCAACATTCTATTCCCAATAACTTTGGCGCCGATTGACGAATCTTGGCCAAATTTTCAAAACTTATGGCCTGCTCTAGTCCGCTCCTATCTTGAAAGTTTCGGGGTGATTCGGCAAGCGGGGGCTGAGAAAAAAGGGGGGTCCCAAAACGAATTACACCAAATTTGGCAAAAAGGTAGCCCTTGGTTCAGAAAGAACTCTTTTGTTAAATGGTGTAAATCCGTTCAGTAGTTCCTGAGAAATTTGAAAAAGAAAAAATATCGATATCTGGGCGGAGCCTAACCACACATGTCATCGTGAGATCTGATTGGCTGTCAGCACTTCATCCTGGAATTGCTGGCAGCCATCTTGGGACCAATATACATGATAGTACCCCATTGAAATGCATTGTAGTGAATCGAAGATTTTGAGGGTAACCAAAAGGAGAACTATAAAGGGTGATAACAGACTTTAGTTACATTAGAATTCATTTGTTGATGGTACCATACTAATTTCAGGAATTGTGGTGTGTTCTAAGGTGATTTTACCCTGTGAAAAACCTTCTGCTAGGATATCATGAATCATGTTTGAGAGAAAACTATTTTCACATTCTTGTCCCATAGAGTTTTGGAAGGTGCTCCAGAAGCTAAAATGAGAGCATATTTTCTGTAAATTCACATTATCTTTCTCAGTCATGTGAGAATGAAGTCTGACATTCTCAGTAAAACATGTACATCCAACAAGGGCAGAGACTGTCAGTTGATTCCTTTGTGTTCTACTGCAGCTTCCCAGAGTATTCTAAAGAACAACTAGAGTGCTAACAGCCTTACTTATGACAAAAGTATGGCACACCTGAAGCCATCTTGATTGGAATAAACTGGTAACACTTAAAACATTTAATTTAAAAGGAACAAAATGATGGGGTTCATTTTGTCATAGAAATTATGGTTAGTGCTGTAGAAAGAAAAATTAGGACATGTTTCAAGTGTGATCTCAAATATCTTCCTGTTATATTTCAACAGGAGCAGCCTGTCAGTTGATGCCTTTGTGTTCTACTGCAGCTTCCCAGAGTGTTCTAAAGAACAACTAGAGCGCTAACAGTCTTACTTATGACAAAATTATGGCACACCTGTAGCCATCTTGATTGGAATAAACAGGTAACTCTTAAAACATTTAATTTAAAAAGGAACAAAATGAGGGGGTTCATTTTGTCATAGAAATTATGGTTAGTGCTGTAGAAAGAAAAATTAGGACAAGTTTTAAGTGAGATCTCAAATATCTTCCTGTTATATTTCAACAGGAGCAGCCTGTCAGTTGATGCCTTTGTGTTCTACTGCAGCTTCCCAGAATGTTCTAAAGAACAACTAGACAGCTAACAGTCTTACTTATGACAAAATGATGGCACACCTGAAGCCATCTTGATTGGAATAAACGGATAACACTTAAAACATTTAATTTAAAAAGGAACAAAATGAGGGGGTTCATTTTGCCATAGAAATTATGGTTAGTGCTGCAGAAAGAAAATTTAGGGCATGTTTTAAGTGAGATCTCAAATCCTCTTCTATTTCATTAGAAAATTCTGACATGCAGACTGAAACAATCACTTTCAATACCAGCAGTAGACTTCCAGTTAACTCCCTGGTGAGCAGTAGCTATCCTACAGTGATCTAATGAACAACTAGAGTGCTAACATTCTGAATTTATGGCAAATGTGTGACACATCTGAATGCCTTCTTGATGGAATCAAAGTAAAAACTGAAAGCATTTCCTACTGAGGAGACTGCAGTAAATGAGGAAATTAGGAAACTTCATAACAAATAAGTCTCCCAAGATGGCCACCAGAGAAAAAAGAGCCCAAATGTAGCACAAATATCACCCAGATGTAGCCCACATATAGCCCAATGACAGAAGTGTGCAAAACACTTTTTATTTTTAGTTTTTCTGCAGTTTATATAGTGCAGACTGGTCAGGTATTGGAGCGTTACATCTTACTTGGACCCCTTATTGCGTATTTTGCACGAAGTACATGAGATTGATCTTGCAAAACATTGAACTTTACGATTCTGTTAACCTGAAGTTGCTCTGAACCGGGCTTTGTAACACCCGTTTTTACCTACTGGTTTTAATTAATTCTCACTGTATTGTATTAGGAAAGAGGATTTACTGTTTTTATGTACACTTTTATGATCTATGTTTCTAAATCAGATCGAATAAAGTTTAATGAATTCTATGGCAGGACGGAGGCGAGGATTATGCATATCTTTCCTCACTTTATTTGCATAGCAGTTCAAAGAAAACGTAACACAACAATCATTAAACAAAAGACTACACAACCCATGAACCATTAGGGGGGTAGTCTCCAAGGCAACTATAGTCTAATCATATCACAGTCCATCGTATATAATATTGTGCCGTCCCTTCCGCTTCCTCTTTCTTCACTGCTCGTCAGTTAAGTGCATTCCTTACATTCTTGGCTTAATCTGACGTTGTTGCTGTTTGTATAGCGGTTTCTTGTGCACGTTATTAGTAACCCTGGGCGGTAAATTCCGCTCCGCTCGCGGAATTTGCGGAATTGCGGCAATTGCGCGTTCCGCGGAGAACGCGGAATTGCCGAAATTCCGCGATCCACGGCGTAGCAGAATTTTTTTTTTCCCTTGTTCACGCTTCCTAGTTTTAATTGCCATTGACGACAAGAAATACTGACATTGTGGCCTACGAGTTGTACAGAAACATAAAGGTATGGATATCCATATGTTCTTTTCCTTCTACGTAGCCAATGAGCGCGAAAAAAAGTGACCGGTCCCTTGTTGACACTGTAGCTGGTGCTATTTATTAAACTATCATTTGTAATTGCCCCTCAGCAATTTGTTTGAATGCAGAAAAGCATAATTGGCGGATTTGGAAACTGTTGAGTCCTTGCATCGACCAGCTCTTTAACTATTCGCCACTAGAGTGCCATCTGCTGGCTAGTATTTACACCTGATGGTAAATAATTCAGCTCGACAGGTTGCAAAATCACAAGAGCAGTCATTGTGAATTAAACACATTTCGAAACAGGATGACGGTGGTCTAAGCTGAGCGCGCCTCTCGAGGAGCTTATGAGATTTGCATTTCTGATCTGGTGTCAGCCTCGCAGGGTTAGTGTACAAGCCCGATTTTACTCTTTCTCAGACAGGAAGGATTAAGGGCTGAAAAGCAGTCTAAGAACACGGCACATAAGGGATGTGTCTGTCTGCCTCCAGAGCAGTCGCAGCGCATCTCCATTTGGCTTCGTTACCAGACTCCTTTGTGAATGAGCAGGCAGCGTTCAGGCGCTCACAGCGCCTCCTCTGGGACAGTCCCCGACTCTGCAGGTCGGGTGTCTGCCCTGGGAGGGCTAAACCATGCTGCCGGCTCTCTGTTCGTGTATTTAAACCACAATGCCCAAGGGAGACTGCTTTTGTTCTACCCTGCGAAAGTCTATTTAAAAACACTAGTCATCCGAGTAGAATGACCATTAATGTACATGCATGGTGCTGAGTCATAAAATATTAAAATATGCAGATGTGATAAGCGTCCATTTATTCGGCTCACATGAAAGCAGACCGCGCTCTCAGCCTCCAACGTTTATTAAAAGATCTTGCCAAGACCTTGCTATACCAAGTGTCAGCAGTGACAAGGCAGCAGGAAATAATATCATTGCCATAGTAACTAAAATCTTCAGCAGCAGAAGCACGAGTATTCACTTGCACCTCGTCTACATCGATTTGCTTATGTTACATAATACGTTTATCCCGATAGCACATACAGTGAAAATACTTTAATACAAAATGTTCATGTTTTAAACCAAGACTTAACAAGTCGCTTAAGTAGCATCGAACACTGAGAATATCGTTAGGTATCCATTTTTCAAATTTCGAGTTGGCAAAACATCTGCAGTACGTACTCTTGCAATTCCTTAAACGTTATATGATGTACTGCTGGGTTTATAATACTCTGCTATGGTGCAGCGGTGCCTTTAGGGCACGTATTCCCAATGAAATAGAGGTGCTTGGCATTGAAAAAAACAAATAATACATTTATCCCGAAAGCACATACAGTTAAATACTTTAATACCCAATTCTTCATGGTTTCTAATTTTCAACATGTCCTCTTGTCAACCCTGTGCAGAAAGCTCTTAAAAAATGGGAACACGAGCTAGCGAATCGGACCACACAATATACATGGGTGACACTACAATGCAGCACTTCATCATGTGTCCATTAACTTTACCTATTGCAAAGTTCTTAATGTATCTTCAAATCTTTGAAGATACATTACATTATCACAAGGAAACCTTTCATGGAAAATAGTTTATGGTGTCTAAAGTCTATT
Organism: Calotriton arnoldi; assembly: GCA_963921515.1. Taxonomy (NCBI): domain Eukaryota; kingdom Metazoa; phylum Chordata; class Amphibia; order Caudata; family Salamandridae; genus Calotriton; species Calotriton arnoldi. The sequence goes on along the minus strand of CAWUFW010004401.1, from coordinate 236,110 downwards.
GCAGCAAAAAAGAAACGTGATGGAAGGAATGCTTGAATTAATCTCAGCCACCATCACTTGGGCTGGTTCCACTCCCTCATTTTTTGCCCACTGAAACACCTGTATGCAGAGACCAGCCATAACCAAATCAGCTTTATTTGTACTCCAATAGGAACGGTCCAGCTTAGACTGCCAGGACACATTCAATTTCAAATTGAGAACCATGCAACGCGTTACAGTTTTCGTCTTCCTTAGACCTTGTAATATGGAGAAAGCTACCCTGTCACAGTGAGCACTGGACCCATGTATACACACAGCTCTCACACTTAAATGTATTCTGGAACTAACAATGAAAGTGATAGAAGGAATGTTTCAAATAAACTCAGCCACTGGTAATCACATGGGTCACATTGCAGGTGCTTTTTCCCACCTCGTCGTTCTAAACAGGGACCATCTTTATGCAAATCAGTGTTGGCCCTGCTCTAGTAGTAATAGTCGAGCTTGAACTGCCAGCCATCATCCACTCCAGACATAAACTCAAGTGACCCCCACACCAGTTTTGGCCTGCTTGGGCCTCCTCAGTTATAGGTTGAGCCCTGTGGCACAGTGAGCATGGGACACACAACTAGGCATACTTCATCACAGTCATTCTTAAGACATCTTCTGCAAACAACCCAAAACGTTATAGAACTACTTGGATTAATCTCAGCCACTGGCGATCCTTTGAGTCTGTATTCCAGCCCATCATTTCTCTCCCACTATGTCACTCTAGGAACGCCCGCGAACGGGCGGAACAAGCAATTCCGCGTGCTCGCGGAATTCCGCGTGTTCGCGGAGATTTTTTACCGTTTCGCTGAACTTTGCGTAACGCGACTACGCAAATTCCGCCCACCCTTAGTTATTAGCATTATTGCCTTGGTATTGTTTCATATTCCCTGCGCAGCAGGCTCTTGCCCGAGCGCGTTCTCCCCCTCGCAGTTTCTCCCGCTGTGCGCTCTGCGCGCGGTGAGATCCTGTCAGGCGCGTCTGGTCCGAGCGAGGCAGCTCCGTCTAGCGCTCCCGCTGGTCTTTACGCGCGTTTGGGAATCCGGTCACTCCTTTAGTGTCCGCTTGATTCCCGACCAACCCTCGCCTAATTTTGACACCGCTACGCGGTGATTTCCACACACGGCCACGTTAGTGACCAGCGCCACCTGGTGGTGGTAATTGGTATTGCGCCTCAGTCTATTCTTATAACAGCTTCGGGGAAAGCCCAGCTGTTGGAGCACCGGCGAGGGGGCTGCCTTAAGGATTTTAAGGGCATTTGTTCTGTGCTCACACCCTCTGCTATCATGTCTTCTCCAGAAGACCATTTTTACTCCTCCTACCAGGAAGTGGAGGAGGAATGGCCCCCCAACTTCTCCCTCCAGCAGTGGACCAAGCCCTCTCTCTGGCTATTTCTAGGGCGCTGGCTCCTCTTAGGGATCAGGTTGATAAGCTGGCGAAAAGCATCCCTGGGGTGTTCAGTGACCCAGATCTGGTGGTGGTGGGTCCCAGTAGCTCCCAGATGGGGAATAAAAGGGCCGTTAAGCATAACGCGGGGCACTTGGAAGGATTTGATAAACTTACGGAGAGTGCGCGAACGCTAAAACTTGCACCCTGCCGGGAGGAGGAGGTGCCCGGAGAAAATTGCGACGCTGTCACCACTATTGTAGACCCCGACAGCGGGTTTCCCTTAGAGGGAGAGGGTGTATCGGAGGACGATTTCTCCTCCGATGAGGATAAGGACTCGGGGCGTCCCTGGCGTCCAGAGTCCCACTCCTCTCAGTCCCCGGTTGGGGACGAGGTCCACTCGGACATGTTCGAGCCTACCCAAATTTACCATCCTAGGTCGGCGGAGTGGACCCCTGACGCCAAAGTGGCAGAGTATGTGGTGGGGAAAATCCATCAACCCCTTGAAAGTGAGGTCAGGAATAGGATGAGGGGAGAATGCCCCAGGCCCTCACTGAAGGGGAAGGTGGCACACACGCCTGAAATTGAGGAGAAACTATGTACCTATTTCTCCAAGTATATGAGGGATCCCAAGAAAGGAATTGATAGGTCTTGGACGTGGTAGGGCCCTTGACCCAAATTATTCAATTGGCGGAGCGTTCCAAAGAGTCAGGATCCCCTTTGTCCACGGATATTGTGGCTGGTTGGGCGCACTACCCTAAAACACTACCCCCTCCACTACCCAAACACCACTGCACTACCCTAAACCCTAAAACACTACCCCCAGCACGACACCCTACACTACCCAAACATAACTGCACTACCCTAAACCCTAAAACACTACCACCAGCACGACTCCCTACACTACCCAAACACCACTGCACTACCCTAAACCCTAAATCTACCCACAGCACATCCCCCTACACTACACAAACACCACTGCACTACCCTAAACTCTAAAACACTACCCCCAGCACGACCCCTTCACTACACAAACACCACTGCACTGCCTTAAACCCTAAAACACTAGCCCCAGCACGACCCCCTACACTACACAAACACCACTGCACTACCCTAAACCCTAAATCTACCCCCAGCATGACCCCCTACACTACACAAACACCACTGCACGACCCTAAACCCTAAAACACGACCCTCTACACTACACAAACACCACTGCACTACCCTAAACCCTAAAACACTAGAACCCAGCACGACCCCCTACAGTACACAAACACCACTGCACTACCCTAAACCCTAAAACAGTACCCCCAGCACGACCCCCTACACTACACAAACACCACTGCACTACCGTAAACCCAAAACACTACCCCAGCACTACCCCTACACTACCCAAACACCACTGCACTACCCTAAACCCTAAAACACTACCCCCAGCATGACCCCTACACTATACAAACACCACTGCACTACCCTAAACCCTAAAACACTACCCCCAGCACGACCCCCTACACTACCCAAACACCACTGCACTACCCTAAACCCTAAAACACTACCCCCAGCACGACTCCCTACACTACACAAACACCACTGGACTACCCTAAACCCTAAAACGCTACCCCCAGCACGACTCCCTACACTACCCAAACACCACTGCACTACACTAAACCCTAAATCTACCCCCAGCATGACCTCCCATACTACACAAACACCACTGCACTACCCTAAACCCTAAAACACTACCCCCAGCACGACCCCCTACACTACCCAAACACCACTGCACTACCCTAAAACACTAACCCCAGCATGACCCCCTACACTACCCAAACACCACTGCACTACCCTATACCCTAAAACATGACCCCCTACACTACACAAACACCACTGCACTACCCTAAACCACTACCCACAGCATGACCCCCTACACTACACAAACACCACTGCACTACCCTAAACCCTAAAACACTACCCCCAGCACGACACCCTACACTACCCAAACATAACTGCACTACCCTAAACCCTAAAACACTACCCCCAGCACGACACCCTACACTACCCAAACATAACTGCACTACCCTAAACCCTAAAACACTACCACCAGCACGACTCCCTACACTACCCAAACACCACTGCACTACCCTAAACCCTAAATCTACCCACAGCACATCCCCCTACACTACACAAACACCACTGCACTACCCTAAACTCTAAAACACTACCCCCAGCACGACCCCTTCACTACACAAACACCACTGCACTGCCTTAAACCCTAAAACACTAGCCCCAGCACGACCCCCTACACTACACAAACACCACTGCACTACCCTAAACCCTAAATCTACCCCCAGCATGACCCCCTACACTACACAAACACCACTGCACGACCCTAAACCCTAAAACACGACCCTCTACACTACACAAACACCACTGCACTACCCTAAACCCTAAAACACTAGAACCCAGCACGACCCCCTACAGTACACAAACACCACTGCACTACCCTAAACCCTAAAACAGTACCCCCAGCACGACCCCCTACACTACACAAACACCACTGCACTACCGTAAACCCAAAACACTACCCCAGCACTACCCCCTACACTACCCAAACACCACTGCACTACCCTAAACCCTAAAACACTACCCCCAGCATGACCCCCTACACTATACAAACACCACTGCACTACCCTAAACCCTAAAACACTACCCCCAGCATGACCCCCTACACTACCCAAACACCACTGCACTACCCTAAACCCTAAAACACTACCCCCAGCACGACTCCCTACACTACACAAACACCACTGGACTACCCTAAACCCTAAAACGCTACCCCCAGCACGACTCCCTACACTACCCAAACACCACTGCACTACACTAAACCCTAAATCTACCCCCAGCATGACCTCCCATACTACACAAACACCACTGCACTACCCTAAACCCTAAAACACTACCCCCAGCACGACCCCCTACACTACCCAAACACCACTGCACTACCCTAAAACACTAACCCCAGCATGACCCCCTACACTACCCAAACACCACTGCACTACCCTATACCCTAAAACATGACCCCCTACACTACACAAACACCACTGCACTACCCTAAACCACTACCCACAGCATGACCCCCTACACTACACAAACACCACTGCACTACCCTAAACCCTAAAACACTACCCCCTACACTACACAAACACCACTGCACTACCCTAAACCCTAAAACACTACCCCCAGCATGACCCCCTACACTACACAAACACCACTGCACTACCCTAAACCCCCTACACTATACAAACACCACTGAACTACTCTAAACCCTAAAACACTACCCCCAGCACGACCCCCTCACAACACAAACACCACTGCACTACCATAAACCCTAAATCTACCCCCAGCACGACCCCCTACACTACCCAAACACCACTGCCATACCCTAAACCCTAAAACACTACCCCCAGCATGAACCCCTACACTACCCAAACACCACTGCACTACCCTAAACCCCAAAACACTACCCCCAGCACTACCTCCTACACTACACAAACACCACTGCACTACCCTAAACCCTAAAACACTACCCCAGCACTACCCCCTACACTACCCAAACACCACTGCACTAACATAAACCCTAAAACACTACCCCCAGCACAACCCCCTACACTACACAAACACTACTGCACTATCCTAAACCCTAAAACACTACCCCCAGCACGACTCCCTACACTACCCAAACACCACTGCACTACCCTAAACCCTAAATCTACCCCCAGCACGACCCCCTACACTACCCAAACACCACTGCACTACCCTAAACCATAAATCACTACCCCCAGCATGACCCACTACACTACACAAACACCACTGCACTACCCTAAACCCTAAAACACTACCACCAGCATGACCCCCTACACTACTCAAACACCACTGCACTACCCTAAACCCTAAAACACTACCCCAGCACGACCCCCTACACTACCCATACACCACTGCACTACCCTAAACCCTAAAACACTACCCCCAGCATGACCCCCTACACTACTGCACTACCCTAAACCCTAAAACACTACCCCAGCACGACCCCTACACTACCCAAACACCACTGCACTACCCTAAACCCTAAAACACTACCCCCAGCACGACCCCCTACACCACCCAAACACCACTGCACTACCATAAACCCTAGAAAAGAAACCCCCACCCCATGCCCAATCCCCCTTACCTCTCACTCCTCGTGGTTCCTCTCTCCTCGTGGTTCCTGCTTCACGTCGTCTCTGAGGGGCGGTGCACGTCGTTGTGAGGAAACGGAACAGCCTCTGTTTCCTTACAACGACGTGGATCGTCTACATGTTTTTTAGAACGCATGGTCATTTACCATACATACCTTTGCAACAAAATTCGTTGTAAAGGCATGCGTGGTAAATGACCATGCGTTCTAAAAATGCGTAGTAATGACTTCGTGATGTACAACGCATGCGTGGTAATGCATGCGTTGTAATAGTATCGCGAAGTAAAAAGTCGTTGTAACGGGTGTTTACTGATCGAAGCTGGCTCCTGTTCTTCAGTGAGACATTTATTTGATTAATTAGGAGGAAGGAATGTGGTTTTTTTACCGAAAAGTGCATTTCCGGCTGTTGTATTGTGAAAGTGTCCGCGTGGCCTGGTTTCACTTCCTGTGAGAGAGTGGAAGAGTCTGTTTGGATCTAAAGGAGTTCTGTTGTTGGACGGGTCCGGCGCGACATGTCATCAGAAAACATAGCTAATGGAAAGCGTCCTCCCTGAAGTGTGGAGCAGTGCCATGAGAGGTCAACGAGTGTGCATCCCACCGCAGTATAACTGAACCGCGTGACCCATGTGCCGCCTCCAGGGTACGGGAGGCAGAAGCGGCATCGCAGGTCCTCTTGAAGACCGTTGTAGCACTAATTCTACATTTTAGTACTAGTGCATTTTAACTTCGTTGTTCCTGCCAGACACAAAGAGCAGATCCTGTGTTATTCAGTGCCCTCATTACCTTTTTTGTGGGTTGTGGTGCTTGTCACTTCGCTGCCCCGCCGGTGCACATGACTGGGCACCCCACCTTGTGTGCCATCTGCAGGGCCTCTGCCCTCGGATCACTGGTTTCGGTTTCTGGAGTGGCAACATAAACAGTTGCTCCCAAAGGACTAGCCTGAACACTTAGGTGAATATCCCCTGCACCAGCATTCCACGGAAATTCTTTCCTAGCTCTCCCACGTCAACGAGGACGTCATAATAGCACGGGTCCGCTTGCGACACCGTATGACGTCATCGTAGCCATAAGAGGACCTCCTCGGCGTGCTGACGTCAGTTCCACCCATTTTTTCCGTGCCACCGAGGCAAACAGGCGGACCGAGACATTTTCACATGTATACATAGTATAATAAATATATATATATTCACTGAAAAAACGATAGGTTTCAGGCACGTTATAGTTAGAAATTAGCATTTAAAAAACCTTGGAAATTCACTGAAAAAACCATAGGTTTCAGGCACGTTATAGTTAGAAATTAGCATTTAAAAAACCTTGGAAATTCACTGAAAAAACCATAGGTTTCAGGGGCGTTATAGTTAGTTGGACATTTCACTCGTACAAAACCATAGAAATTCCCCGTTATAGTTAGTTCAGCTAACTATAACTCGCGCGCCCGCAATGCACTGCTGATGACGTCACATATTACATCACTCATGACATGGTCAGTGACATCACTCATGACAGCACTGATGACATCTCAAATTACATCACTGATGACATCATCCAGTGAATGTGTGTTTTTCTGAAAATTAAATATGTTTTATATATGTATATCTCAAGGTCGATGGAAGAATAAATGGGTATATAAGTGTCTAAATGGATGATTTTTTTTGTAAAATTGATTGTATAACTGACTGATTAAGTGTATCTTAGTGAATACATGGGTTAGTGAGTAATGTTTAAATATGAAAATATCTGTATCAGTCTCTCACTTTGTGTATAAGTGGCTGCATGGGTTGGTGAGTAGCTACATGAGTGTCTATATGGGTTATTAGTTGGTTTTTTGAGTATCAGTATGAGTGTCTGAGTGTCTGTATGGTTCGGTGGGGGTATTACTTAGTGCATAGATGCATGAATGAGTGACTCACTGTTTGTATGTGTTGAAGACAGCATGTGTGCAGGACTGTATAGGTGGATGAGTGTGTGTATGGGTGTGTTAGTGAGTGAATGACTGTCTCAATAGTGTCTTTATGAGTAACTACATATGTTTTAAACTAGTATATGTGAGTATTGGTGTATATAAGTGAGTATATGTGAGAGTGAGAGATTGGAAGAGTTCCTGTACAAATAAGTAGGTGTTTCTATAAGTGATTATTTAAGAAAGTAAGTATGTGTAAGTTTCTGTAGAAGTAAGTGTGGTAGTGTGTGTATAACTGTATATGCAAGTAAATGGATGTTTGATACTTTGTTTGCATGTGTGACTATGTGTGTGAGTAACTCTATGGATGAGTGGCGGTGTGTAACAGGATGTATAGGTGTATGAGTACATATGATGAGTGAGTACATGTATGAGTGACTGTATAGGGACTGTTGGTGAATGAGTGGATGTGTGTTTAGATCTTGGAATTACTGAATAGGTGTGTTGCAACTGGTATTGGTATGTCCATTGTTTTCAAAATGTTAGTTTGTATTTTTGAGTGTGTGTATCAAAGGTTATATTAGGGTGAGAGGAGGTCTGCCACTCTATCACAAGGATGATGTCATCAGTGATGTCATCAGTGATGTCATTTGAGATGTCATCAGTGATGTCATGAGTGATGTCACTGACCATGTCATGAGTGATGTAATATGTGACATCATCAGCAGTGCATTGCGGGCGGCGCGAGTTATAGTTAGCTGAACTAACTATAACGGGGGAATTTCTATGGTTTTGTACGAGTGAAATGTCCAACTAACTATAACGCCCCTGAAACCTATGGTTTTTTCAGTGAATATATATATATATATATATATATATATATATATATATATATATATATATATATTATCTACTGGCGGTCGCCAGTAGATAGTTATAGTTACAACCTATTATCCATAGGAAATCCGCGACATTCTATTTGCAATAACGTTGGCGTCGGTTGACGAATCTTCGCGAAAGCTTCCAACTTGTTGGGGCGCTCCGGTCCGCTCCTACCCTGAAAGTCTCGGGGTGATACGTCAAGCGGGGGCCGAGAAAAAAGGGGGTCCCAAAACGCGTTTTCCCCATTCATTTTTCCATAGGAACCTTTAGTCGCAGCTACAGCCCGAACTGCTGAACGGAATTACCCCAAATTTGGCAAAGAGGTAGCCCTTGGTTCAGACTGGTGCCTTTTGCTAAAATGGTGTAAATCCGTTCAGTAGTTCCTGAGAAATTCACAATTAAAATCACATATATATCTATGGGCGCGTCGGATCCGCGTACCCTCCCGATCACGAGCTGCATGCTAATTGGCTGTCAACACTCCAAATCAAGAAGTGTTGGCAGCCATTTTGTCCCTCGGTAGAACCGAGGGACAGAAACAAGTGCGCAAAGCGCAAAAGGGGGCAGGGTAGAAACACCCTGACCCCCTAGGTCTGCTCAGGGGGTCCCACAAGGACCCCTGGGCAGAAAAAGATTTTTTTTTTAAATCGGCGGGATGCGCTTAGGGTGCGCGTATCCCGCCGAGAAAAAAAGAAACAAGTGCGCAAAACACACAAAGGGGCAGGGTAGAAACACCCTAACCCCCTAGGCCTGCTCAGGGGGTCCCACAAGGACCCCCTGGGCAAAATAAAGCATTTTTTATTTTTTTTTAAATCGGCAGGATGCGCTCAGGGTGCGCGGATCCTGCCGAAAAAAAAAAAAATCGAAGCGCGGTCTCCCGCGCTTCGATGCATTGGCCCCCGGGTGGCCCAAGTCCCGGGGGCATGGTGGGGGATAATCTAATGTGTGGGGGCCTCAAGGAGCCCCCAAGCCCCGGGGACCGCCACCCCCGGGGCTTTTTTAAAAATGGTGCGGGAGGGCTCTGAGCCCTCACGCAGCCCCGGGGACCACCACCTCCCCGGGGCTTTTTAAATTAAAAATTAAACCAGTGTGGGGGGCTCCAGCCCCCACACGCCCGGGACCGCCACCTCCCGGGGCACTAAACATTTTAATATGGGGGTCCGTTACGGACCCCAGAGCCCCGGGACCACCACCTCCCCGGGGCTGTGTACTGAATGGGAGGGGGCCGCGCGGCCCCTCCTGGAGCCCTTGATGGTCCTGGGGACCACCACCCCCAGGGCCGGCTCCTGCAGTGTCCCGGGGTGCCTACCCCGGGACACTGTAGTTTGCTATGGCAGGACGGGAGCCTCGCGGCTCCCGTCCTGCCATAGCAAACTGCTTTGGATATTGGAAGAGAGAGCAGGGAAACCTGCTCTCTCTTCCAATATCCAAAGCGATTGCTTTTCCACATGGTGAGCAGCATGTCAGCTGCTCCCCATGTGGAACAGCAATGCCGGCTCCCAAGGGACGTGGGGAGCCGGCGGGACTGTGGGGGGATTGGGGACCCCCACAGTCCCCAACGGAGAGGGCCAGCCCCGGGGGATGGGGTCCCCGGGGCAAGTAGTGGCCCGGGAGGGGGCCACGCGGCCCCCTCTCCAAAAAAGAGAAAAAAAAATGAAAAAAAAAATGGAAAGGCCGGCCCCGGGGATGGGGTCCCCGGGGCCTTAAAATGGCCAGAGGAGGGGGCTACGCTGCCCCCTCAAAATAATAAATATAGAGGCCATGCCCCGGGGGATGGGGTCCCCGGGGCCAATACAGGCCCAGGGAAGGGGGCCACGCGGCCCCCTTCCCGTTTTTTTTTTTTTTGTAATTTTAAAAAGGGGTAAGGCCCTGGGGGATGGGGTCCCCAGGGCCCAAAAAGAGAAAAAAGGAAGGGGGCCACACAGCCCCCTTCAGGAGACAAAAAAAAAAACGATCGGGCCCGCAGGCCTTGCCCCTTCCTTCACCACTCTGCAAACGCGCCCCTGGCGCGTTTGCAGAGGGGAACGAATTCCCCTTGAATACTGGGGGTCCCTGGAGGCCAACTAGCCCACCAGGAACCTCCAATATGCGCCAGGGGCTGCGTTGCAGAGACGTGTAGAGAGGCCACACCCCTTTTACACCTCTCTGCAACGCAGCTCTGTGGCGCTTTGGAGGTATATGGTGGGCTAGTTGGACTCCGGGGACCCTCAGGATTCAAGGGGACTTAATCCCCAACTTAAAACGCACCACGGGCGCGTTTGCACAGTGGTGAAGGGAGGGGCGGGGCTTCAGGTGACATGTGTGCAAACAGGCCCCGTGGCGCGTTTTAAGATGGGGAATTAAATCCTCTTCAATCCTGAGGGTCCCTGGGGGCCAACTAGCCCAACAGGTACGTCCAGAAAGCGCCACAGAGCTGCGTTGCAGAGAGGTGTAAAAGGGGTGTGGCCTCTCTACACGTCTCTGCAACGCAGCCCCTGGCGCATATTGGAGGTTCCTGGTGGGCTAGTTGGCCCCTAGGGACCCTCAGGATTCAAGGGGACTTAATCCCCCAACTTAAAACGCACAACGGGGCGCGTTTGCACAGATGTCACCTCAGGCCCCGCCCCTCCCTTCACCATTGTGCAAATATTCCTCTAAAATCAGCCGAAATACGAATTCCGATTTACTCACCTGTTATCAGGAGAGACCTCAGTGCTGTATCTTTCAGCCCAGTACTGGTCCTGAAAAGTAATTCTAACCATACTTACCAGTAACTTGAATTTCCTTCCATAGGCTAACATTGACTGGTTTCACTTGGAAATTCTTCTAAGTGTGGAGTTTTGGAACTTTAAAATATTCCTCTAAAATCAGCCGAAATACGAATTCCGATTTACTCACCTGTTATCAGGAGAGACCTCAGTGCTGCATCTTTCAGCCCAGTACTGGTCCTGAAAAGTAATTTTAACCGTACTTACCGGTAACTTGAATTTCCTTCATAGGCTAACATTGACTGGTTTCACTTGGAAATTCTTCTAAGTGTGGAGTTTTGGAACTTTAAAATATTCCTCTAAAATCAGCCGAAATACGAATTCCGATTTACTCACCTGTTATCAGGAGAGACCTCAGTGCTGCATCTTTCAGCCCAGTACTAATCCTCAAAAGTAATTTTAGCCGTACTTACCAGTAACTTGAATTTCCTTGCATAGGATATCATTGCCTGCTTTTTGCTGAAAAAGTTTCTAAGTGTTGATTTTGGAACTTTAAAATATTCCTCTAAAATCAGCCGAAATCCGAATTCTGATTTACTCACCTGTTATCAGGAGAGACCTCAGTGCTGCATCTTTCAGCCAAGTACTGATCCTCAAAATTAATTTTAACCGTACTTACCGGTAACTTGAATTTCCTTCATAGGCTAACATTGACTGGTTTCACTTGGAAATTCTTCTAAGTGTGGAGTTTTGGAACTTTATAATATTCCTCTAAAATCAACCAAAGTACGAATTCCAATTTACTCACCTGTTATCAGGAGAGAACCCAGTGCTGCATCTTTTAGCCCAGCACTGACCCTGAAAAGTAATTTTAACCGTACTTACCAGTAACTTATATTTTCTAACATAGGAATCCATTGTCTGGTTTTCAGCAGAAAACTTTCAAAGTGTCGATTTTCACAAACTACAAATATTCCTTAAAAATCGCCTGTATGACTTAAACGCATTCATTCAACTGTTTACAGGAGATGCACCAGTGCTGGATCCAGGATCCAACACTGAGTAAGAAAAAGTAACGATAACAGTTTTTACCTGCTAAGTGAATTTCATTCCATAGGATAACATTGGTGATTCTATGAGAAAAGTTTCTAAGTGTCAACTTTTAAAGTACAATAATATTCCTTAAAAATCACGACTGTAACCAAAACGCTTTTACTCAACTGTTTACAGGAGATGTGCCAGGACTGAATCTAGGATCCAGTCCTGTGGTTAGAAAAGTAATCCATAAAGTAACTAATTGCATTTAACTAGAAATTCACATTGAGCTGAATGTTGCATTGTGTTTGAAAATGTGTTGCACATTGCAACAACTGTAACTACTGTACTTAAAAGTCTATTGCCTATGTGCAAAGTATTTAAACTAAAGTAATTCATTCTGAGAAAGTATTTTTGTAATGTAATGTATAATGTAATTACAATGTAATTTAAATAATAAAATATGTAAAAAAATTGTTTCTAAAAATGAAGTAAATCAGTATGAAAAAAATTAATATAACAATTAATACATTTAAAAATTGTCATTTACAAAACCTTTGAAATTCACTGAAAAAACCGTAGGTTTCAGGCACGTTATAGTTAGAAATTAGCATTTAAAAAAACTTTGAAATTCACTGAAAAAACCATAGGTTTCAGACACGTTATAGTTACAAATTAGCATTTAAAAAACCTTTGAAATTCACTGAAAAAACCATAGGTTTCAGACACGTTATAGTTACAAATTAGCATTTAAAAAACCTTTGAAATTCACTGAAAAAACCATAGGTTTTAGGGACAGTTATAGTTACTTGGACATTGCACTCGTACAAAACCCGTGAAATTCCCCCGTTATAGTTAGTTCAGCTAACTATAACTCGCGCCCGCAATGCACTGCTGATGACGTCACATATTACATCACTCATGACATGGTCAGTGACATCACTGATGACATCACTGATGACATCTCAAATGACATCACTGATGACATCATCCAGTAACTGTGTGTTTCTGTAAAGTTTAAATATTTTTAAAATATATAGGAAAAGACGTATTGAAGAATGAGTGGGTGTGTAAGTGTCTGTATGGATGATTTAGTAGGTGCGTGACTGACTCTATAAGTGAGTGATTTAACGTATCTTACTGAATGCATGGGTTAGTGACTAAACTGGGTGAATGTCTGTATCCGTCTGTCTGTTGCTGTGTAAGTGGCTGCATGTGTTTGTGAATAGCTAAATGAGTGTCTATATGAGTTATTGAATGCTTGTCTGAGTATCTGTATGGGTGCCTGAGTGTTTGTGTGGGAGGGGTGTGTGCAACTCTGTGCATAGATGTGTGAGTGGGTGATTCACTGGGTGGATGGTTTCAAGAGTGCATCTGTGATAGACTGTATGGGTGGGTAAGTGTGTGTAAGAGTGTGTTAGTGAGTGAATGTATGTCCCAGTGGTACATGTGTGAGTAACTACATATGTGAAAGGCAGTATATATGTGTGTTGGAGTATATAAATAGCTATAAGCAAGAGTGAGTGATTGTGATAGTGGCTGTATGGATGATTGTGTGCTTGTATCAGTGATTGTATAAGAGCGTAACAATGTGCTACTATTTGTATGAGTAAGTGAGCTGGTGTGTGTATAACTGTATAGGTGAGTAAATGGCAGTGTGTTTAATTATTTGCATGACTGACTAGGTGTGTGAGTATCTCTATGGATGAGTGGCGTTGTTTGAGTGTCTATATAGGAGTAAGAGTGCATATGATAGTCCTGTACTGAGTGACCGTAAGTATGAGTGACTGTACGGGTGAGTGAGTGGATGTGTGTGTGTAGACCTAAGAATCAGTGAGTGGGTATGTAGTTATTGGTGTTGGAGTGTCTATGGTTTTGCGAATGGCAGTCTGTAATTTAGAGTGGGTGTATCAAAGGTTATATTAGGGTGTGAGGAGGTGCATCAGATTATCACGTGGATGATGTCATCAGTGATGTCATTTGAGATGTCATCAGTGATGTCATCAGTGATGTCACTGACCATGTCATGAGTGATGTAATATGTGACGTCATCAGCAGTGCATTGCGGGGGCGCGAGTTATAGTTAGCTGAACTAACTATAACGGGGGAATTTCACGGGTTTTGTACGAGTGCAATGTCCAAGTAACTATAACTGTCCCTAAAACCTATGGTTTTTTCAGTGAATATATATATATATATAAATTAAAAACAGTAACAAAACAACTAATCTGGGAAAAAATTGATTACACATAAAAAGTAAACAATATAAAAAATCACATTTTATTACAAATATATTACATATTGCCAACATTACTATTTACAAATAATAGAATTTTAAATACACAGAAACATCATAATAATAGAAATATAAATAATATAAACAAAACTATAAAAGAGTGCCATTTGGTCCACCAATAATGAAGAACTGTGAAGTTGCATCAACGATTGACAGTGTACAAACGATATGTCTGCACCTTGAGTCCTTCCTCGCTCTTTGATTTTTCGAGTCATTGAAATGCACAAGCAACTGACCCTCGTTATTTGCATATGATTAAGATCCGGCTGGTTCGAAACACGTCATGCTATGCTGTTGGGTGACTTGCTACGACTAAAAAAACTTGTTTTCACCCTCTATGGACTGGAGGGCTTGTTTTTCACGCGGAAGAAAGTGCATGATTTCTTTTGCGCTGTATTTTGCGGTGACGTAGCTACCAAGTCCGACTTTCCAGGCAGGGTGTCCTGTTGGTCAAGGTTCACATGGAAAGTTTATTATGGATGCCTGTCGGCTCCGTTTGACTTGCAAACAAGGATCTGGCTGAGTTGGTGCCACTGTTTACGGGATGCTTTGCCACTGATAAAACAGGAGGCCAGCCTTGTAATTGTTTTTGAAGCGCCTTGGAAGCAGCCATGGTTTACAGGGGTATTGACTCTTGCACAACAGGAGTGGGATAACATCGTATATAGGAATAAGCAGGTACTGGCATGGAGATTGTATCACAAAAAAGTATATGAGGGAGAGTGCATTCTTTTAATGCGAGATATTGTCTGCTGCTCAGCCCAACACGGAATTTGCTCCATTGAAGGCAAGAAGAGAGCATCGTTTCTCACAAGTAAGGCATTCATTAACTGTGTGCAAAAGGAGGGACGCAATGATGCCTATGTACAGTTGCAAAACATTATGGACATTGGAGTCCTGTCAATACTGGGGCACTAAGTATAGTGACTAACAAAGTATTGCTAAAGTGGGTACACTAGCAATATATCAATATAGAGTACTGGTTTTAAAGAGTGCCATTTGATCCACCAATAATGAAGAACTGTGAAGTTGCATGAACGATTGACAGTGTACAAACGATATGTCTGCACTCACAGTCCTTCCTCACTGTTTGATTTTTCGATTCATTTAAATGCACAAGCAACTGACCCTCATTATTTGCCTTTGATTAAGACCCGGCTGGGATGAAACGCATCATGCTATGCTGTTAGGTGACCTCCTACGACTAAAAAATATGTTCTACCTACTCTGGACTGGAGGGTCTTTTTTTCACAGTATAAAGCACGTGATTTCTTTTGTGCTATATTTTAAGGTGATGTCGCTACCAAGCTCCAACACGCCAAGGCAGGACGTCCTGTTCATCAAGGTTCATGCGGAAAATATATACAGTCCTTTGTTGGATATCTGTGCATCTACACGTTAGACCACCCTCACGCATCTCAGAGGTACCCACCTTGAATTTGGCTACATTGCAGTAAGGTGGGCTTGTTCTTTTGGAAATATGCAATGGCTAGAACCACCACATCACAGTAAAATAAGCACATATTCCGCCAATATCTATCAGCAGTTCTTGAACTGTAGAGTGTATGGCATAATGACCCACCCCTACGGATGTGTAGCTAAATGATATATTATTGCGGCTATGGCGAAGGGAATATTGATTCAGCACGGAGCTTCATGTGGGCTTACTGTGACTTCTTATGAGGCTTAGCAGCAACCCAATGTGGGGGACAATGGAGCAAGGACTGAGCAAATGTTGACATCTATGTGGGGATATTGAAACTGTACCTACCTGTTCCTCTGCTGAATTTTAAATCAATGAATTATCGATAAAAATTGAATTAATGGCAATTGGTGAGAGAACGGGGGTAGAACCATTTAAAATCATGGACATTTACCACTAAAAGATGGCCACTGCATGAAATGTGTTTGAATAAGGACAGCAACAGTCCTAGCCTAATTGCTGTGGTTCCTCTTTTAATAGGAGCTTACAATGTAATGTGAAAAACTCAACTTTACCCACATGACATGAATGTGAAAGCAAGTATGGAAAAAGGCGTAAGCTGAAATGCATCTACCTTCTCACAATAAATTCAACTCAAACCCCACAATTGCCCTGTACCGTCCTTTAATGAATATCTCTGCATCTACACGTGAGACCACCCTCATGCATCTCAGAGGAACCCGCCTTGAGTTTGGCATCATTGCAGGAAGGTGGGCTTGTTGTTTTGGAAATATGCAATGGACAGAACCGCTACATCAAAGTCAAGTAAGCACATGTACCGCCGATATGTATCAACAGTTCTTGAACAGTGGAGTGTATGGCATAATGACCCACCCCTATGGATGTGCAGCTAAAAAATATATTATTGCGACTATGGCGAGGGGAATATTGATTCAGTACGGAGCTTCATGTGGGCTTACTGTGACTTCCTATGAGGCTTAACAGCAACCCAATGTGGGGGACAGTGGAGTGAGGACTGAGCAAATGTGGCCATCTATGAGGATATTGAAACTGTACCTACCTGTTCCTCTGCCGAATTTTGAGTCAATGAATTATCGATAAAAATGAAATAGAAATTGATGAGAGAACGGGGGAAGAACCATTTAAAATCATGGAGATTTACCACTAAAAGATGGCTGCTGCATGAAATGTGTTTGAATAAGGAGAGCAACAGTCCCCACCTAATTGCTGTGTTTCCTCTTTTAATTGGAGTGAAAAATGTACTATTCCCACTCCAATCAGTGCAACACTAGGGAAAATGTTGGATTGCGGAGGGGTAAAATTTACTATTCCCACTCCCGTCAGTGCAATAGTGGAGAAAGTGTTAGATTGTGGAGAGGTCAAATTTACTATTGTCACTCCAGTCAGTACAACAGTCGGGAAAGTGTTGGATTGCGGGGGGTAAATGTTATAATTCCCACTCCATTGAGTGCAACAGTAGGGAAAGTGTTGGATTGCGTAGAAGTAACATTTTTGATTCCCACTCCGATGAGTGCAACGGCAGCGAAAGTGTTGGATTGTGGAGGGGTAAATGCACTATTCCCACTCCAGACACTGCAATAGTAGGGAAAGTATTCCAACTACAATAAGTGCAGCAATAGGGAAAGTGTTGGATTGCAGAGGGGTAAAATGTACTATTCCCACTCCAATAAGTGCAGCAGTAGGGAAAGTGTTGGATTGCTGAGGGGTAAAATGTACTTTTCCCATCCAATAAGTGCAACAGTAGAAAGAGTGTTGGATTGTGGGGGTAAAATTTACTATTCCAACTCCAGTCAGTGCAACATTAGAAACAAACAAATTCTCTTCAACATAGTAAAATAATTTCAAAAACACAATAAACAATTAAAAATATAAATATGTACAAAACGAAATACAAATACATTTTACATTAAAAATTAAACAAAATGAAAACATATTACACAGTTAAATACATATAAATAACTATAAACATTATTATAATTAAAATACAAAAATATATTCTCAACAACTAACAAGTAAAATATTATTTACATTTAAAAAACACAACACAATTAACACATACAATAATAAATAACATATTTGTTATAAAACAATTACTTAAATTTAAATTTGTTATAACTTAATTTACATTGTACCCTAAATCTAAGGGAGCGACCCTTGACCTTACCAGGTAGGTCGCTCCCCCACCACACAGCTCCGCCTGTGGTGTCCTGCCCGCTGCTGCTGCTGGTAAGCTCGCCCCTCTGCTTGTGGCCTCGGTGCCCGTTTTCCGTCTGTTTCCCTCGCTGCCCCCATTGCATTGTGTCCATTTTTCTTTCTGTTTCCCTCGCTGCCCCCATTGCATTGTGTCCATTTTTCTTTCTGTTTCCCTCGCTGCCCCCATTGCATTGTGTCCATTTTTCTTTCTGTTTCCCTCGCTGCCCCCATTGCATTGTGTCCATTTTTCTTTCTGTTTCCCTCGCTGCCCCCATTGCATTGTGTCCATTTTTCTTTCTGTTTCCCCCGCTGCCCCCATTGCATTGTGTCCATTTTTCTTTCTGTTTCCCTCGCTGCCCCCATTGCATTGTGTACATTTTTCTTTCTGTTTCCCCCGCTGCCCCCATTGCATTGTGTCCATTTTTCTTTCTGTTTCCCTCGCTGCCCCCACTGCATTGTGTCCATTTTTCTTTCTGTTTCCCTCGCTGCCCCCATTGCATTGTGCCCACTTTGCCTTCTGTTTCCCTCGCTGCCCCCATTGTATTGTGTCCATTTTCTCTCTGTTCCCCCGCTGCCCCCATTGCATTGTGTCCATTTTTCTTTCTGTTTCCCTCGCTGCCCCCATTGCATTGTGTCCATTTTCTTTCTGTTTCCCCCGCTGCCCCCATTGCATTGTGTCCATTTTTCTTTCTGTTTCCCTCGCTGCCCCCATTGCATTGTGCCCACTTTGCCTTCTGTTTCCCTCGCTGCCCCCATTCTCACTGTGTCCTTTTTTTCTCTCTGTTCCCCTGCTGCCCCCATTGCATTGTGTCCATTTTTCTTTCTGTTTCCCTCGCTGCCCCCATTGCATTGTGTCCATTTTTCTTTCTGTTTCCCCCGCTGCCCCCACTGCATTGTGTCCATTTTTCTTTCTGTTTCCCTCGCTGCCCCCATTGCATTGTGCCCACTTTGCCTTCTGTTTCCCTCGCTGCCCCCATTGCATTGTGTCCATTTTTCTCTCTGTTCCCCCGCTGCCCCCATTGCATTGTGTCCATTTTTCTTTCTGTTTCCCTCGCTGCCCCCATTGCATTGTGTCCATTTTTCTTTCTGTTTCCCTCGCTGCCCCCATTGCATTGTGCCCTTTTGCCTTCTGTACCCCTCGCTGCCTCTCTCCACTCCCGCCGCTGCGTCCCCTGCGGCCCCGCCCCCATGACTGCCCATTCGCTGCCCCTGCCTCCCAGCTGCTCCTCCCTCCCACCTCCCCATATATGGCGGCCGCTGCGCGGTGAGGAGAGCGACCCTTGACCTTACCAGGTAGGTCGCTCCCCCACCACACAGCTCCGCCTGTGGTGTCCTGACCGCTGCTGGTAAGCTCGCCCCTCTGCTTGTGGCCTCGGTGCCTGTTTTCCGTCTGTTTCCCTCGCTGCCCCCATTGCATTGTGTCCATTTTTCTTTCTGTTTCCCTCGCTGCCCCCATTGCATTGTGTCCATTTTTCTTTCTGTTTCCCTCGCTGCCCCCATTGCATTGTGTCCATTTTTCTTTCTGTTTCCCTCGCTGCCCCCATTGCATTGTGTCCATTTTTCTTTCTGTTTCCCCCGCTGCCCCCATTGCATTGTGTCCATTTTTCTTTCTGTTTCACTCGCTGCCCCCATTGCATTGTGTCCATTTTTCTTTCTGTTTCCCCCGCTGCCCCCATTGCATTGTGTCCATTTTTCTTTCTGTTTCCCTCGCTGCCCCCACTGCATTGTGTCCATTTTTCTTTCCGTTTCCCTCGCTGCCCCCATTGCATTGTGCCCACTTTGCCTTCTGTTTCCCTCGCTGCCCCGATTGCATTGTGTCCATTTTTCTTTCTGTTTCCCCTGCTGCCCCCATTGCATTGTGTCCATTTTTAGGTCTCGCCTACGCAGCGCGCATGCGCTGCATAGGCAAAAAGACCTTTTGCAATCGATTCGGCTTTTCAGCCAAAAACGTGCACGCGTTCCATTGCCTTCAATGGCAACGCATGCACGTTTGGCGATTCACTTGCGGGAGCGAGCAGCTGGCGCCATATGGTAGCAATTATCGCTCCTGGCGCCGTGGCGCCGCTCGCTCCCGCAAGGGAATCGCACTCCCCCCCAACCCCCACCCCTCCACTCGGAGTACTGTTTCACTTTCGCGGCGCGGGGCCGCACTTGCTTGTTTTATTGGTTGTGTGGTTTGAATGCATCTTTTGTAGTGCAAAGTCCTCTGTGCGTACACAAATAAAAACAAACACTGTAACATTGGACTAGAAGCTATACTAGTCACATTTCGTTGTAAACCAAAGTAAATAAAGAGAAGAAAAAAAGACGTGCAGCCGCAATTTTTTTCTCATTATGTACTTTGGTTACAATCGCGGCACTCGTGCTTTGGCTGTAAACATCTTAAGCTAAAGCGCGGTGCCGTGATTGCTTCAAAAGTAAAGAAATAGAAAAAAAAGTGTTTTTCTATTTCCTTACTTTTGAAGCAATCACGGCACCGCGCTTTAGCTTAAGATGATTACAGCTAAAGCACGAGTGCCGTGATTGCATTGTAACTGCTTGTTTTCCATTCTCTGGTCAAAAGCCCATCACAAGTCCCATTGAGCAGCACCCACCTAAGGCTAACCGCCTGCTCTCATCACAGACCCCCACCACACACTCACACACGCACACCCCCCTCCCGGCTCCTTCCCCGCCGCCTGTGCTGCATAAAGAAAGTTTAAATTTCGCGCCTATCATCTGTGTGTGTTTTCTTAAACGACGAGCAGCCGGTGAAGTCTCTCTCTGTAGAGAGGAATGCAGCAATGCACAAACACTGACCGCAAGGGTTGAAGGGGCAGAACGGTGGGGCCGGTTGTGGCGGGGTCTGGGGAGTGCAAACCAGGTGTGCGTGCGCAGTTTCAGGATATAGAGAGTAGGGTCCATGTATTGAGGGCTGAAGTACTTGTAGAAAGCATAACATTTTCTTGGAGAATGAAATGGTAGCGGTGATGTAGTGGAGGTGAGGCGGTGGTAGGGCGATGTACTGGTGGGCAATAGTATAACCAGGATGCATGTGCATCCCCAACACTCTTGCTTTTTAAAAAAAAATATATATAATCACTCTGCTGCCTGTATGATAGTGTTTTACACGAGGCATGCCGACCTTTCTAATATGTATAAACTGTTTTCACACGGCGGTGATTGTCCACATTATGCTTCCGCAGTTTCGTATTGGAAGGCACACACTTCACCTTCGCATGGTCCACGGTGCCTGTCTGAAGACGGGCGCAGCGCTTAAAACTGCAAATACCCTCCACCCCTCGGCCGTGCTACATATGACCTAAAAATTGGCTAGCAACCGCTACAAGTACTGGAGCCGTCGCAGTGGAACACACCTAAACACAGGCTGCAAAGCAGGCAAATTGAAGTATCTCATTCCTTTTAGCAATCTCAGCAGAGGGCCAATGAATGAAGAGACATAGAATGTGAATTTGCGTCACAAACCCCTGAGCAAGTTAAAAACTAATTGGTGGTAAAGGTGTGAAAAATGAGGCCACTGTTACCCTTTGGTCCAGACACACAAGTCGAGTTCATTTTTAGCTTGCGATATCAGTTAATGCACAGCACTTTACAGAGAGACACTGTGCTTAATTAAAAGTCGTCTAAAAAGGCAGCGCATGCCTGCAAGCCAGGCATAGTTCTTTGCAAAGCGCTTTAATAGATAAATGCACATAGAAACGAAACCATGTGTTGTTTTTTCTTAAAAGCGACACGCACAGACTTGTAAAGCCCGAAAGCCATTCCGTGCCTATCCTGGACAACTAAAACTCACAGAAAGTGCAAACACAGACAACGTGCCTTTTATACGCATGTCAGACAAAGGATCTTTCATGCAAAGTGTACGTCAGAATTCTCTGAGAAATGGCGCCTACAAGATAGGAATCCCTTTACTGCCCTTTTACCAGGTGTGAAAAACCCTTTATTGTCTTGAAAATGGCATGTTTACCCCTGACAAAACACAACAACGGCGAGCTTTGAAGTCTGTAATAGGCCCTTAACTAAGGTGAATGTTACTTAATAATTTGCACTTTTCCTCGACAGTCTGCATTTAAGGAAGGAGAAGGCAAGACGTGTGTATCTGTTGCCTGACCTGTATGCACTCTCTGTGGGGATTGCAGGGATGCGGTGCAAGTCTGACATTGTTGTAGGCCACAAAGCACGGCTAGGATTGTGGAGTAATTTCGAGTGAAATGTCACCCACTGCAGCTCCTGACCCAGGCTGCAGCGATGGGTGCGTGACATGGCATCTAGTGCCGCATCCGTCGCGCAGCTAGAAAGAAAGGCTTGTATGATTATTCGCTTTTGCCATTGACAGGCGAAGCATACACATTCCAAAACTGCACACTGTATATCGTAAGAACATTCAATGAGGTGCTATGCACTGGTGGAAGCAGCAATGTTTTATAACGCTACATTACTGGGTATTTACATAGCGCAGCGACTATCAGTTACTTGTATATCTTGGCGCTTTGTGAGGGACTCTCCATTGGTGCACTTTGGACCAGAACCGCGCTGGTGTGGAAGGGTAGTTTGCAGGCCATCCTCGCGGATGTGACAACGTGAGGGGCCCGGTTCACAAATACCTTTGGATTACTACTGACGGGGTCCAGTGTTATTGTGAAATGACTGGGGCGGGGCCGTGCTAAATACTTACATAACAAGCATTTGCAATGCAATAGGTCTCGCGTTTGAGCTATTGGCATTGTAAATGACAATGCCTTTTATTTATCTGTTGGTTTTTAAAACAGATAAATAGAAGGCATTGTCATTTACAATGGCAATGGCTTAAACTCTCGCAAATGCGAGACCTATTGCATTGCAAATGCTTGTTCTTTCTGTTTCCCTCGCTGACCCCATTGCATTGTGCCCACTTTGCCTTCTGTTTCCCTCGCTGCCCCCATTGCATTGTGTCCATTTTTCTCTCTGTTCCCCCGCTGCCCCCACTGCATTGTGTCCATTTTTCTTTCTGTTTCCCTCGCTGCCCCCATTGCATTGTGCCCACTTTGCCTTCTGTTTCCCTCGCTGCCCCCATTCTCACTGTGTCCTTTTTAACTCTCTGTTCCCCCGCTGCCCCCATTGCATTGTGTCCATTTTTCTTTCTGTTTCCCTCGCTGCCCCCATTGCATTGTGTCCATTTTTCTTTCTGTTTCCCCCGCTGCCCCCACTGCATTGTGTCCATTTTTCTTTCTGTTTCCCTCGCTGCCCCCATTGCATTGTGCCCACTTTGCCTTCTGTTTCCCTCGCAGCCCCCATTGCATTGTGTCCATTTTTCTCTCTGTTTCCCCGCTGCCCCCATTGTATTGTGTCCATTTTTCTTTCTGTTTCCCTCGCTGCCCCCATTGCATTGTGTCCATTTTTCTTTCTGTTTCCCTCGCTGCCCCCATTGCATTGTGCCCTTTTGCCTTCTGTACCCCTCGCTGCCTCTCTCCACTCCCGCCGCTGCATCCCCTGCGGCCCCGCCCCCCTGACTGCCCATTCGCTGCCCCTGCCTCCCAGCTGCTCCTCCCTCCCACCTCCCCATATATGGCGGCCGCTGCGCGGTGAGGAGAGCGACCCTTGACCTTACCAGGTAGGTTGCTCCCCCACCACACAGCTCCGCCTGTGGTGTCCTGCCCGCTGCTGCTGCTGGTAAGCTCGCCCCTCTGCTTGTGGCCTCGGTGCCCGTTTTCCGTCTGTTTCCCTCGCTGCCCCCATTGCATTGTGTCCATTTTTCTTTCTGTTTCCCTCGCTGCCCCCATTGCATTGTGTCCATTTTTCTTTCTGTTTCCCTCGCTGCCCCCATTGCATTGTGTCCATTTTTCTTTCTGTTTCCCCCACTGCCCCCATTGCATTGTGTCCATTTTTCTTTCTGTTTCCTCGCTGCCCCCATTGCATTGTGCCGACTTTGCCTTCTGTTTCCCTCGCTGCCCCCATTCTCACTGTGTCCTTTTTTCTCTCTGTTCCCCTGCTGCCCCCATTGCATTGTGTCCATTTTTCTTTCTGTTTCCCTCGCTGCCCCCATTGCATTGTGTCCATTTTTCTTTCTGTTTCCCCCGCTGCCCCCACTGCATTGTGTCCATTTTTCTTTCTGTTTCCCTCGCTGCCCCCATTGCATTGTGCCCACTTTGCCTTCTGTTTCCCTCGCTGCCCCCATTGCATTGTGTCCATTTTTCTCTCTGTTCCCCCGCTGCCCCATTGCATTGTGTCCATTTTTCTTTCTGTTTCCCTCGCTGCCCCCATTGCATTGTGTCCATTTTTCTTTCTATTTTCCTCGCTGCCCCCATTGCATTGTGCCCTTTTGCCTTCTGTACCCCTCGCTGCCTCTCTCCACTCCCGCCGCTGCGTCCCCTGCGGCCCCGCCCCCCTGACTGCCCATTCGCTGCCCCTGCCTCCCAGCTGCTCCTCCCTCCCACCTCCCCATATATGGCGCCCGCTGCGCGGTGAGGAGAGCGACCCTTGACCTTACCAGGTAGGTCGCTCCCCCACCACACAGCTCCGCCTGTGGTGTCCTGCCCGCTGCTGCTGCTGGTAAGCTCGCCCCTTTGCTTGTGGCCTCGGTGCCCGTTTTCCGTCTGTTTCCCTCGCTGCCCCCATTGCATTGTGTCCATTTTTCTTTCTGTTTCCCTCGCTGCCCCCATTGCATTGTGTCCATTTTTCTTTCTGTTTCCCTCGCTGCCCCCATTGAATTGTGTCCATTTTTCTTTCTGTTTCCCTCGCTGCCCCCATTGCATTGTGTCCATTTTTCTTTCTGTTTCCCTCGCTGCCCCCATTGCATTGTGTCCATTTTTCTTTCTGTTTCCCCCGCTGCCCCCATTGCATTGTGTCCAATTTTCTTTCTGTTTCCCTCGCTGCCCCCATTGCATTGTGCCCTTTTGCCTTCTGTACCCCTCGCTGCCTCTCTCCACTCCCGCCGCTGCGTCCCCTGCGGCCCCGCCCCCCTGACTGCCCATTCGCTGCTCCTGCCTCCCAGCTGCTCCTCCCTCCCACCTCCCCATATATGGCGGCCGCGCAACGGACGTGCGCAGCGGGGGTGCCGCTGGCGCGCCGCTGGCGCGCCGCTGGCGCGCCGAAGGCACGCCTAAGGCAAGCCCGTCTGCGCCCGTCCGTGCCTGGACCGCGCCCAGCGCCAGACCCCTGGGCCGTGCGCCCCCGCACCAGCCTCGAGGACCGACGCCGATACGATGCCACCACACTCCACGCTCTCAACCCCGGACGGACGCACAACTGCTTCAAGGCCGCACCGAAACGCACCCATGGTCCCTTCACCTGCCGGAACTGCAGCTACACCAGCCTCAAAACCACCGAGGCGCCCGCCAAGAAGGACCTCAACCACCTCCGATGCATCCTACTGAACACCCGCTCCGCACGCAAACACGCCGTCGAGCTCTGGGACCTGCTCGACACATCATCACCAGACGTCGCCTTCCTGACAGAGACCTGGATGAACGACTCCTCCGCCCCCACATCGCCATAGCCATCCCAGACGGCTATAAGATCACCCGCAGAGACCGCGTCATCGCAGTAGGAGGAGGAATCGCCATCGTCCACAAGAACACCATCAGGGTCTCGACCAGCACCGACAACACTCTCAGCACCGCCGAACACATGCACTTCCAGATCCACACGGACCCCAACACCACCCTTAGAGGCACCCTTGTCTACAGACCCCCTGGGCCCCGACCCCAGTTCAGCGACTCCATCGCCGACTTCATCAGCACGCACGCCCTGACCTCTACCGACTACATCCTCCTCGGAGACCTGAACTTTCACCTGGAGAACAACAACGACAGCAACTCCACCACCCTGATCGACAACCTCGCCAACCTCGGTCTGAGCCAGCTCGTCACAACACCGACCCATTCCGCCGGCCACACGCTTGACCCCATCTTCTCCTCAAGCTCCCACGTCTCCTTCAGCCACACCACGGAACTCCTCTGGACCGACCACCGCTGCATCCATTTCACCTTCCAGAAACCCACCACACACCACCGCACCCAACAGATCCCACGCCGCTGCTGGAGCAAAGTCACCGAAGACCAACTACGGGCAACCCTCGCTCTCAGCCCTCCCTCCGACCCATCCAACACCGACGACGCTGCCTGCAACCTCAGACGATGGATGGACGACTGTGCCAACACCCTCGCCCGCTGAAAAACGCACCTACAGTGACACCACCAAAAGAGCCAGCTGGTTCACCTCGGAACTCCTAGCTTCCAAGCGTACCTGCCGGAAACTAGAGAAGAAATGGCACAGTGATAAGACACCGGACAGCCACGCAGCCCACAAAGACGCCATCCGTAACCACCACCACCTCATCAAGTCCGCCAAGAGAATCTCCTTCAAAGACCGCCTCGACAACAACGCACACAACAGCAAGGAGCTTTTCAACATCGTGAAGGAACTCTCCAACCCCAGCTCCAACACCAACGACATCCCGCCGTCGCAACCCCTGTGCGAGTCCCTCGCCACCTGCTTCCACCGCAAGATCGCCGACATCCACGACAGCTTCAACAGCCAGACAGCCCCAACTAAGATCGATGCACCTGACCCGCCGCACACCATCGACCACGACCCCCTGCCAGCCTGGGCCAGCGTGAACATGGAGGACACCATCAAGACCATGAGCACAATACACTCCGGCTCCCCGTCAGACCCTTTCCCGCACCACATCTTCAACAAAGCCAGCAGCTACATCGCACCCCACCTGTGCAACATCATCAATCTCTCCTTCGCGACCTTCCCAGAGAGCTGGAAACACGCAGAGATCAACGCCCTACTCAAAAACCCAAGGCGGACCCGAGAGACCTCAAGAACTTCCGGCCCATCTCCCTGCTTCCGTTCCCAGCCAAGGTCATCGAGAAGATCGTCAACAAACAGCTAACCCGATACCTCGAAGAAAACAGCATCCTGGACCCATCCAAATCGGGGTTCCGCAGCAACCACAGCACTGAGACTGCCCTCATCGCCGCCACCGACGACATCAGGATCCTGCTGGACAACGGTGAGACCGCAGCCCTCATCCTGCTGGACCTCTCCGCCGCCTTCGACACTGTCTGCCACTGCACTCTACGCGCACGCCTCCACGACGCAGGGATCCGAGACAAGGCCCTGGAATGGGCCACCTCCTTCCTCGCCGGCAGAACCCAGAGAGGCCGCCTCCCACCATTCCGATCCGAAGCCTCCGAGATCATCTGTGGCGTACCCCAGGGATCGTCCCTCAGCCCAACACTGTTCAACATCTACATGGCCCCGCTCGCACGCATCGCCAGACAGCACGACCTCAACATAATCTCCTACGTCGACGACACTCAACTGATCCTCTCCCTCACCAAGGACCCCCTCGCCGCCAAATCCAACCTCCATGAAGGAATGAAGGCCGTCGCCGATTGGATGAAGATCAGCCGACTAAAACTGAACACGGAGAAGACAGAAGTCCTCATCCTCGGCTCCAACCCCTCAGCCTGGGACGACTCCTGGTGGCCAACGACACTGGGAGCAGCCCCGACACCCACCGACCACGCATGCAACCTGGGAGTCATCCTCGACTCAACGCTCTCCATGGCCAAGCAAGTCAACGCAGTCTCATCCTCCTGCTTCAACACCCTCCGCATGCTTCGCAAGATCTACAGGTGGATCCCGACAGACACAAGAAGAACAGTCACCCAGGCCCTCGTCAGCAGCAGACTTGACTATGGGAACGCCCCTACGCGGGAGCCCCGGCCAAGCTCATCAAGCGACTGCAACGCATACAAAACGCCTCCGCACGCCTGATCCTCGATGTACCACAGCCACATCACCCCCACCTGAGGAACCTGCACTGGCTCCCCGTCGACAGGAGAATCTCCTTCAAACTCCTCATCCACGCACACAAGGCACTCCACAAGACTGGCCCAGCCTACCCCAACAGACGACTCCTCTTCTACGTCCCCAACCGCCAACTCCGCTCCGCCGACCTCTCCCTCGCCACCGTCCCTCGCATTCGAAGAACCACCACCGGCGGCAGACCCTTCTCCCACCTCGCCGCCAAGACCTGGAACACCCTTGCACTAAGCCTACGACAGACCCAAGACCTGCTGACCTTCAGGAGGCTACTCAAGACCTGGTTGTTCGACCAGTAGCCGCACCCCCCCCCCTTTTTTTCCCCAGCGCCTTGAGACCCTCGCGGGTAAGTAGTGCGCTTTACAAATTCTGTGATTGATTGATTGATTGATTGAAATCTCAACAAAGAATACAACACATATCTAAAAATGTTATTTTAAATAATATTATTTACATATGTTACATATTTAATTAGTACTTAAAATAATAATAATATAAATGTATTCCTAAAATAATTATAGTTAATTACTACCCCATCATTTATCCTTACAAAACAAACAACACACACCAAACATATACATTACAAAATTATAATTTTTAACATTTTAAGAGTTAAATCTTAATTACACATTTATTTTCAACAAATAAGTAATAATTCATTAATAATATTTAATTAACTTCCCACCATTTACTACTACAACTTCTACAACTCATAACTAATATATAAAATGAAAAATATTTTATGCACATATTTTACATAAATATTTGGATTTCTATCATTTTTATAAATTCACTTTATTTATTATTTATTATAAATAATGTGCTATACACCCTTAACACTTACAAAAACTACAACACACATCCCAAACAAAAAATATTTATTATATTGCACAATTTACATACATTCTTTTCATTTAAATAAATATTATTTTTAACTTATGAATTATCAAAATATATTTACTAAATATAACACTAATGTAGTTACTACCCACCCTACACCCTTACAAAACTCACAACCCGCACCTAAAATGTAACTTTATAAAAACACATTTTTTTTACACTATTAACATAAATATTTATCAATTTACTAATTAGCATTAATTAAACATGAATTGGTACTTAATTATAATTAATTCACTTCCCACAATATTTTCTTTCTTTTGTGGAGTTATATATAGCGCAAACTAGACCCAAAGGTCTCAGAGTGCTTTACTTGAGCACCAGTTCCATTACAGAAAGACCCATTCATTTTTGTTAGGCACGGGGAGATTAAGTGATTTGCCCAGAATGTTGAGCGTCCCTGCCGAAACTCGAACCCGGTTCCTCAGCTCCGAGGTCGACCACCCTAGCCATTAGGCCACATTCTCTCCCCAATATACACTTACAAAACAAACAACACGCTGTTAAAATTTAAATTAACAAAAAATGTATTACAAAATTAACATAATTAACTAACGATTTAAGATTTAATATCAATTTAAAATTAATTATCACTTAATTTAAATTAATTTACTTCCCAGCATATACCCCTAAAAACCCACACCTAAAATCTAAGATAAAAAATTAAATTGCACATATAGCATACTTAATTATCAATTAAATATTTATTATTAACTGTAATCAAAATAATATTTACTTATAATTAATTTACTTCCCCCTTTGTACTCCTAAAAACCCCACAACCCGCAACTAAAATTAAAATAAAACGATATTAATTACACTATTGGCATAACTAATTATCAATTAAATAATT
The DNA here is from genome assembly GCA_963921515.1 of Calotriton arnoldi. NCBI lineage: Eukaryota > Metazoa > Chordata > Amphibia > Caudata > Salamandridae > Calotriton > Calotriton arnoldi. The sequence goes on along the minus strand of CAWUFW010004401.1, from coordinate 206,439 downwards.
AATATTAGTTGACAACTAATGAATAACTAATTAACTTCCCACCCTGTACCCCATAAATCCCACGACACGCACCTAAAGTTAAATTAACAAAATATTAATTACACTATTAGCATAATTAATTATCAATTAAATAATGACTATTAATTGACAACTAATGAATAATTAACTATAATTAATTTACTTCCCACCCTGTACTCCATAAACCCCACGACACGCACCTAAAGTTAAAATTAACAAAATATTAATTACACAATTACCATAATTAATTATCAATTAAATAATTAATATTAATTGACAAGTAATTATAATTAATTTACTTCCCATCCTGTATCCCTATAAACCCCACAACCCACACCAAAAATTTAAATTAAATAAAAAGATAATTGCACAATTATAAACCCACAACCTGATACGGTATCAAAAATCACAAAAAATAATTAAAATAAATGTAATAACTACTAGAAATTTAGCAACTACATTAAAAAACATAACAATATTTACCCAAAACATTAACATCATATACATTTAAAATATAAACTAAAATACATAACAATAATAAAAAAACAATATTACTAACAACTATGCGCCTGATTACGACTTTGGCAGTGCTGCACCGGCTTTGCGCTGGTGCAGCACAGCCAAAGCCTTGCATGGTCCGCCCGCCAGATTACAAGTGTCTGGGGGGCTTTTCTTTTGCTGTTCCCACAGCAGTGTACTGAAAACGGGCACCACAATGGGAACCCAAAAGCAGTACCAGCACTGTGAAATTAATGCCGTGCTGGAACTTGGAATGCATGCAAACATGTAGTGCCCCTGAATGCATCCCCATGGAGGTGCGGGCGTGAGGGCATTGTAGGCCCCCCCTTTGGTTCCCCACTGCCAATCTTTTCATGGTGGGCTCACCGCCCTGAAAAGGCTGGCAGTCAGGAAACTTGTAACATGCTTGGCGGACTGCTGCGGCCCGACTTGCATATTGTATACCCCTGTCCACTGCGCCACAACCAGGGAACAGGAACAGCCGGCGTGGCGGTGATACTCCTAATAGTCACCTGGTAATACGGCGGCCGCAAGACCGCTACCGTTGCGCCACCACGAGTCTGGCGGTCAAAGACCGCCAGACTAAAGATTTGGCCCTATATTTTTGTAAACAATATTAATGACTTCGATATTTTCAGTATTGATATTACTTACCTTAAAATCGATATTCTTGACAACGATATTCTTGCAGATGATATTTCCATATCACTATATTTTGTACACAATATTTTGGTAGGGTGATATTTTAGTTTCAATATTTTGTCTGAACACCTCTTAGAACACTCTTTTATCATGCATTTTAATATATGTTTTTACTTTGATACAGAAATATTTTGCTGGTCAAACCTTAGTGGGATATCCAAAGCGGCCTTAATATCTTGATTATTAACAACCCATTGGCCTAAGCGCTTCTCCTGCAGGTAGGATTTTATTATTTGCCTCAGGGAGCCCTCATCCAACTTTAGATGACAGGCCCAATAATTAAGGATCCTCTGCTTGTATTTAAATAGTATATTAGTCAGGCCCAGCTCCAGCCACAAGGCACTGGGCAAATCGAGCTATCTTTTCCAGATATTAGTTTCAATAATCTGCAGCCACTTTACATTCTTTGCTGGCATAAATACAAAGCAGTACATTAATAAGCTACCAGTTGAGACGGACTTATGTCCCAGAGCTAAATCCAACCTATGTAAAGCAAGGGCAATAGCTTCTGGAAGAACTTCCTGAAGGTCTATATGGGTTTTAAAATTTAGGTTATATCTGAAAAGGAGGCCTAAATATCTATATTTTTTTACCATTTCCACTTGCACGTCACTTATCCATCACTTGTGCCTGTTGGATTGCACACTTCCTTTCAAAAAGACCATGAACTTTGTTTTAGATGTATTTATTTTCAAATCATTGTCCTTACAATCCTCTGAACAAGCATCATGTTGCCTCTATAGGCCCACCGGCGTGAGATCCAATAGCACAGTGTCATCAGCATAAAACATTACTGAAATGGCATCAACTCCTAGTTTTGGCGGAAAAGACTGAGCCTGGTGTAATACTACCAGAGCATCTGCAATATCGATTGGGAACAGGAGCAGAGCCAAAATGCACCCCTGTCTAAGGCCATTGGGGGCAGCTTTTGTTCTTGACAAAGCTCTATTGCCCCATTGTTCAACTCTTGTCCATGAGCCCTCATGTAATTGAATTATCAGCTTTAATAAGCGAGACAGACATTCCCATTTATGCATTTTTACCAGAGTAATGTCCTAGTTATTGTGTCAAGCACTATTGTCAAATCAGTGTATGACACATAGAGGGGCTGTTTCCTATTGAAGGCATATTCTTCGCCCAAAAGGTTTAAAATTAGACAGCCATCCATTGTTGAATACCCTTTACTCAAACCCATTTAGACCTTTGGTAACACTCTAGCACTAATTACCCAATCTTTCAACAAACCCAGTAGATGTTTCACATAAATCTTACTAGGAATATCCAACAAGGTAAATCATATGGTAACTCGAAGGCAGGTCCCGTTCACCTTTTTTATACAGGACCTAATACTTCTTTTCCAGGTTTCTGGTAGGTTGTGTCCACATATTATCGCTCCAAACACCAGAGCCAAGACTTGAGCCCACAAGCTGGAATTAACTTTGATTCTGTCTGATGAAAGGCCATCAAGACCTTGAGTCCTAGAGCTTTTCAAACTTTGCTGGCAAGGCAAAACTTGACACAGGATCCCCAAAGCATTTTCTTTCTCCAATTGAAACTCATCCTTAGATGGGATAAGGGGAATCTTTGCATTAAAATTGCCCATCAATAGGATGGGCACATTAGGGAAGGACAGGTTAACCTTATCCATTAGATTTGCGAGTTCTTTTAGCTGTTTTCCTGCCTTTTGTTCGGGGAAATTACATATTAATTAGTATTAAATCTGGTGAACCATTTTCCCCCATTTTATCCTGCTTTTTCAGTGACTGCAAACTGACAGTGTCAGAAAATTAGTAAAATTTGTAAATTCCTTGAATAAAATGATTCCAACTACTTCCTATTTTGCAGACATCATGACAGCTAAGCCCCCCGCAAGGTGACCAAATTTCCCCTAGACTGCTTTAATACTAAAAACTCTATAATCACTTAACACCACATCCTCCAATTGCCAGGTCTTTTGCAAAGCAATAATCATAACATTTTTATTCTTTATAACAGACAAAAGAGATTCAAGGTTCAAGATTCAAGGTTCCTTTTCAGACCAGCAATATCCAATGACAAAAAATTAACCCCAATTTCATCTGGATCTGCAGAATAGGGGTCTTGAAATCACCTCTGTTTAGTTAATTATTAATGCAATCCAAATCCATTTGTTATCGTGATGTTCTGATAATTCTTCACAGTTAGTAAAGATTTGCATCCCCTTCTTTGGCTTAACAATGAACATCCTATAAGATGGAGCAACCTCATAGCTCCCCAAACCCGCTAATGGGGAATCATGGTTGAATTTGTTAGATTGTGTCCCCATACACTCCTCCTGTACCTCCAGTGCTTTATCTTAGGTTGACAACTCCCTAGTGTGTCAGTTGGGTAAATGATTCATAAGTATCAAAGCCTGACGACCGAAGCTTATCCACTGAGTTCAGAACTTCATCTGCTACTTTCCTGGAATAAAAATGAACCAATATAAATGGCCAGGAAGCAGCTATAGCACTGGCTTGTGGAAGAACAACCAGGGAGATGTCTTTAGAGGATATTTTGGCCAACTGAGGAATTGATTTAAAAACAGATAAGATGCATGATCTATTAAGGATACATTCTGTAGCTGGGTTATCAAACATATCCACCAACTGAAGGACCCAATCAACTTCCTCATCGGGATTAGCTATGATTCCCTTAGCCCACCTTTGATAAGCCTCAGGGCTAAAGGAATTCATCTCCAACAATTGTCGGAAATACAGCCCTAACATGTATGACCATTGATATATCATGGCCCATCTGCACAGACATGTAAACGGGACCATTATTCGCTATTACAGATTCAGTAAGATTAAAGGCTGATGGTAGGGAATCAGACCCAAAAGGTCTGAGGCAGTAACCTTGTCTGTTATTTGTTGGACGGCAGGAACCTCCGGTTGCAGATCCGTCAAAGGGAATTTTACCATTCTTCTACCTCTTTTTTCCCTTTGTTTTTTTTTTCTTTTGCTAGGCTTAAAAGCTGATTCCTCTTCATTAGAAGCCTCTTTTTCCTTTTTTATTTTTTTAAAGATTGGGAAAACTTTACTACTTTCCCCCAGATCAGGGACATGACCAGGGATTTCCTCTCCATTGTTAATAACCTGTTGGACTGAAAGATCTTCTTTTTCAGAAAGGGATTCCAAATGTAATAAGTCTACGGACAGGTCACAACTATTGGCCTTCATTTGGGATTTAATCCTAGGATCACCCATGTGTACACCTACCTCAATCAAACTAGGTGCAGAACTTTTGACACTGATCAAATTGCCATTGCCAGCAGATTTTATGGGTAGTTCTTTAAGTATTATGTTATGTTATGTTAATCAAATTTGTAAAGCGCGCTGTTACCCAAGGGTGTCCTGGCGCTAAGCACTGCCTGCTAGAAAGGTGGCCAGAAGGTTTATTGGTTAAAAAGCCAGGTTTTGAGCCCCTTCCTGAAAGAAAGGAGGTCTGTAGCGTTCCTCAGTTGGAAAGGAAGCTCATTCCAGGATTTAGACGCACTGTTAATAAAGCTTCTGCCTCCCCAACCTGCTTTTTTAAAAATGCCGATTGTAACTTTCTTCGCCCCTGTTGATCGTAACGATCTCCTTGGAATGTACCACTGTATTTTGCGTTGCATGTAATCCGGGCCTTTGCCATTGAGGGCTTTAAAAACGGTGCACAGCGCTTTGAAACGTATTCTGTGTCTGGCAGGGAGCCAGTGCAACTGTTTGATCTCTTCCTTTACAGAGGCAAACTTTGAAGTCCCCGACAGCAGTCTGGCTGCCGCATTCTGAACCATCTGAAGCTTGTTAATATATTGTTTTTGAGCATTCAGGTAGAGTCCGTTGCAGTAATCCAGCCGAGATTACTGTTTTGAGGCCATTATCGTTGAGGAAGAACTTAGGGGCATATTATCAAGGGCTTTATCGCCGATTTAGCGGCACTTTTTGCCGCTAAATCGGCGATATTTTTAACGCCCTATTAGCAAGCTGTCGCTAACAGGCGTTAGCGACAGCTTACAGGCGTTAGAGGCCGGGAATTACATCGCCTTGCATGTCAGCGATATTTATCGCTAATGACATGCAAGGTAGGCGTTCCCCACTAAAAGCGACTGTAAACAGTCGCTAACACCACTAACCCCTATTATCAAGGCAGGCGAAGCGATAAAATAAATCGCGCTAAGCGCGTTTATCGCTATATTTTAACACCTGCTACTGACTATGACTTACCTGTTTAAGGTATAGGAGGTGGATTCTAATGCTGAATCCACCTTAGCGTTAATGCAAGAATATCGCTGGTTTTCCAGCGATATTCTCGCATTTTGCCACTATCGCTGGAAATATTATCGCTATGGAGATAAACCTTACTAATAGGGTGTTATCTCAGCGATATTTTCCAGCGATAGGCGGCGTTAACAGGATTCGCGCTAAGCGCGTTTAGCGATAAATATCGCTATTCCTTGCTAATATGCCCCTTAATCTTTTTTATGATCTTTAATACATAAAAACAGGCCGAGGTAACTGAACTTATTTGGTCACCTAGTGCCAACTTATTGTCCATTAACACTCCCAGATTCCTAGCTTTCTCAGTAGCATGAGCCGTAAACATATCTAAGAGGTGGTCTGAGCAATCAGTATACTTTCCAGTAAAGACAAAATAGATGACAAAATACGTTCAAGGCTTTGCAATGATTTAGAAAAACACACATAGTCCGATGAAATGTTAACGGGTGGATTCAGCGACATGTCAGGAGACACCAAAATATTTGATAATACAGAAGTTGTAAAAGTAGGGGTATTATAAAACATTTTCATGGACTTTTTCTGCCACGTAGGTGATTCAGGCAGTAATTCCAAACCCCTATTTACAGCCACAAAATCTGGTTCAAAGGACGAAATGTCCAGTAAGGTGTAATCCAATATAATGGTAGGCTGTGAGGCCTGTGGGGCTGATTGAGCTACTTTAGCATTACAAACTAGTGAAAAATCCCTGATGGAATTATTTTTTCTTCCCTAGAGTAGGTCACTTGTTTTTGTTGTTCTATGCTGTGGGTTTGAGATATGAGGCCCAGCAAATCCTCCATAGACACAATCGAATCACTTCAACCTTCAACTTTACATTCATTGTTGTCTGCGCCACTGAGCTAGAGATGGAGGGGCATATTAGCAAGCGATTTATCGCCGCTTTAGCGGCACTTTTTGCCGCTAAAGCGGTGATAAATCTATCGCCCTATCAGCAAGCTGTCGCTAACAGCAGTTAGCGACAACTTTCTGACAAAAGCGATCGGTTTGGGTGCCGCTTTGCATGTCAGCGATGTTTATCGCTAATGACATGCAAAGTAGGCGTTTCCGACCAACATACCCTGTAAACTGACGCTAACAGGCCTATCACCTATTAGCAAGGAGTCCCTGACCCCGGTTAGCGACGTGAAAAGTCGCGCTAACCGGGGCCATCGCCATTTTTTTTTCACCTTCTATTTTCCTGACTTAGCCATACATTACATGGGGGGTGGATTATGCTGATACGACCACAGGGTCGTATCAGCAAGGTTTTGCACCTCCCCCATGCAACATCGCTGGTTTTGTCGCGATGTTGGCCCTTCCCTCCCGCTATCGCTGGAATATTTATCGCGATAGCGCTAAATGTCGCTAATACATCGTTAGCGTGGAGATATATTCCAGCGATAAAGAAAATCACGCTAAGCAGGGTTAGCGATGATTATCGCCTCTTCTTGCTAATATGCCCCAGAGTTTTCTTCAGAATGTTTTTGAGTAAAAATACGCAGGTATTATTACGCTCCTTTTGAGAATTCCCCAATGAGGCTCTCTATAGTGGATTAGATTTTGTTTTTAGGCACAATGTGTTAGAGAGTACTCTTCCTGATATACGTTTTTTCGCTGTCATAGTTCCACCTGAAGGAGTGTAGAGTGATAATGCAATAGAATGGAAAGTATGGTACCAGTGAAGGTCGTAGTGGGAAGGAGCACCCCAAGCCTGCAAGTTACACCCAATCTTAGAGGGCCACTTCTGCAGAAACGGGTTCTCCCTTACTGCTGAAGCCACGAAGGCTAGAGCACCTCCCCTACCTCCAGATATCAATGACCAGCTTGACACACTCCTCCGTCACCGTCAAGCCACTCTCAAAAGAATTTTACAGGGCATTAAAGAGACCAGATATAAAGGCCTCTCAAGCACCTGCGTCTGCCCAAGGATAGTCCAAAAGGGAAGAAAAAGTCTGAAGTGTATGAGCAGCCTCACTTTTCCTAGTAGGTTTCTACTGTCTATTACTACAGGAAATGGGCATGAGCACGCTAGAAGACTCACTCTAAGTTTGCAGATAAAAGCAGACGGTTGCTGCACGTGATTAAAGTGAAGTAATCAGCACCGGGCTAGACAAAGACTGGGGAGGGCCTGTTAGAGCACACGGGGCGAAAAAAACAACACTGAAAGATTATAGAGGCAATATGAAGACCCCCAACACGTGAGCAAGCCACGCCAACCTCACGTCGGCTGCCTCAGCTCGTTGTGGGTGCTGCCTTGTGCCCAAGCACTTATCCCCCTCACAGCCTCCATGCCTCTGTGCCTCGCTTCTTACCTGCTCCAGTACGTCTAGCCTCCTGCTCCTTTGGCCTCTACCTGCCTTGAAACAAATCACCTCCTTTTCTCCAAAGCCCGCACAACTGGCTACAAATTCTGGAGACCTGGGGTATTAAATGTGGACTGCGGGGAGCAAGGATAAGGGCAGAGCCCCCACCATTAACCTCTAACTTTCTAACTCTTCACCACTAGTTGCTTTTGTTTCTTTTTTGCGGGCCTCCGGACTCGTGGACTTGCGTTACCCAAGTGGAGCGACTGCCCCTGTAAGGCAGAAGAGGGGAAGAAGCGGACATTGAGCAGCAAGTGGCGGGGAAGGCGAGAAAAGCAGAGAAAGCAGCCGGTTACCCAGGCAGGGCTGTACAGACAAGAAAGCACTCCCACGCCGCTCAGGCCATGCCAGTCGCTGGATCAAACCGGCCCAAACCAGACCTAACCGGGCCTGATCAGTGTCCCGGGACCTCAGGGTCTCGAACGCCCTCCTCGCTGTGCCCGCAACCGCTCATTCCGTGGTATCTGCGACCACGTCCTCCAACAACATGCTTGTGTCTCACACCAGTTGCACCGAGCAAAAAAGCAAGTGAGATGGGGATAGCATTGAGACGTTTCTGTTTTGCTTGGGTGAGGTTGCTGTGCCAAGGAATGCCTGTGAGATGGAAGAGGGGAAAGTATGCTTTGGGTATGTGTGAATTTTTGGGGTCTCTTGCCACTTTAGCGGTGATTTAAGGGGGCGGGGATGTTAGGTGTGTTTATTAGTGAGGATGGCTTCAATTTATGTTATATGTTTTGAGATTAACTATACAGCTATCCAAATAGATATGGCCTTTTATCCTATTTCCTTTGCTTTGTGTGCAAATCTAGCTTGAAAGTGGCAGATGTTTTTCACTCGATAAGGGGGACATGTTATTTGTAAACCAATCTGGGTCATGTATTTTTGTTACTATAAAGTGCCATTACACACATGCAGGATGCCTGGTCACTCACTTCTAAGCCCAGAAATGCAGTTACTAGGAGAGAAGTACATGCTTCTCTAAGTCATCTGTTTAGATAACTTTTCCCATAATAAAAAAATAACAGATCAGACTTCAGCATGCCTGGCTTTTGTTTGTTTTCAATATGTTGCTAATCCCACTGGGGATGAATGTTTTCCAAAAGCCACTGGTGGAGAGGCACGAGGGAAAATATGCAGAACCTCAGGCTGTCCTCGTGATCTCTGTGCAAACGCCGCAGGGTGAATGAGTCTCATTTTAAATGCTGCAAAAAGGATCTCTGTTGTGCTCCGTTGTTAGCTGTGGGGACACGGATTTACATAACTCAATGGATGGATAAACAGCTGTCCCGGAACTATTATCCGGAACAACACAGGCTGTCTGCAGGCAGCAGCCCTTGTTTGTGGTTTTTTAATTATGAACGAGGTCCGATGACAACGTGAGGACACAGAGACGATGCAGGGAAAGGAGGTACTACGTATCCCTTCTGGAACATTCTTAGTACAGCTTTAATGTCAGACTTTTGCTGAACAATTTGTAAGTTTTCTTTGAGATTGGTCATGTATTCCCAGTTCTTTGCAGAAGCGCATTGAATATGACCATGTTCAAAGATGTGCAGGATGCTCTGTGTTGGACGTAGGAGCACGGCAGACCCTCAGGTTACAAATACTGGAGTGCCCTGCCCACGCGCACACGCTGAAAGCAGACCACGGACATTCATAAGCAGTTGCATATTTGCCATTTCAATGTCGTGCAGATATATCTTAAAAAAAAAAAAAGGAAAAAGGAAAAGTTGATTTATTTAAACATAAAAGTCCACATTCGTCCAGGAGTCCCAGACAATGAACTGAATTTCTCTTTAGGCACACATGCAAAATGATGTCACTTAATGAAGAGGACTGATTGAAAGCCTATGTAAGGGTGTGTGTGCGTGTGTGTGTGTGTCTGTGTGCATATGCATTTTTAAGTGTTTTTGTTTGGAAAACAAAACGTTTTAGCCAGACCGAAAAAGCCAGATGGAGCGCATATGGAATCTATATCATGAGGAGCCACGCTGACCGGGTGCATAGCCGAGCTCCTGTTGTTTGTGTTTGAGGAGTCAAAACTTTATACAAATAATTCTGAATTTCTCTGAGGCCGTGAATGAAATTCAGACAGCACAAGTCAGAATTTAGAAACAGTGGTCAAAAACTGTCTTTCTCTGATTCCAACTTTTTCTTAAGTGCATGCATTATATATTTGAACTTTGGACACCTTAAAGGCAAAACACCAACAGAGCACAGCTTGCGTTGAGCCAGCGCAGCTTCTCGCGATAGAGTCCCTGATTTAACATTTTTAGATATTAATACAAGTTTACTGTGGCCATTGAATATACCTGGAGCGCAGCCCCAAAACACAGGGGGCATCTTTGTGAGAGGCTTGCACCGGCGTTCCGCCACGTGCAGTTGCCGAGTCCTGCAGACTGTGCGTTCTAAGTTCACTTCCGGGCATTCTTCGTCTGCAGGAACACCCAGAGCAGACGTTGCATGAACAGAAGCCGGTCTCTGTTCATTTGGAAACATAGCCATATTGTCATCCCTTGCCAAGACGGGAGGAGAATCACCCAGAACTTTCATGAGGCTGGAGAAGGTTCCTCGTCCAAGGAGGGCAGGTTGGAGTCGAGGGCAGCAAGCATGCCTTTATTAGACCTTTCCTCAGGAGAACAATGTTCTGCCTCTGAAACATAGGAATGAGTACAATGTTTTGCTTGGATTGACAAAATTTAGGACAACATTGTAAAGATACCTACAGAATCATTATATCAATGTTTGCAACTTATTATTTTTTAGAAAAATTTAAATAAATCAGGTTAACTTATTCTATTAACTGAATATAACAACAATTGTTATAATAACAATGAAAATGTATCCAAACATGACATCATCATAAATATTGACACATTTTTTGCCTTGCGTTAATGTCGCAATGTTAGGAACAGAACAGCAATACACGCCATTGCGCTGCTTTGCCTTACTTCTCGTCAGGGAACCGTCCCATGGGTGGTGCATGGAGGTTTCCATGCACACACATAGCATTTTGCACACATCCATATCTACGAACATTTGTCGACAAGGATTTGAGCAAACATCCTCTGCCTGCCTGAAGCATGGGTAACCATGAGGCAAAAAAGGATAGTTTTTGGGGCAGGAAGGTAAAACCTGACCAGCACACAAACACCCATGCTCTATGGATCAACAATACCTGTGGTGGCACAAGGCAGCACAACATGTGCCAGTGCAATTACAAAAATGTGCCAGTGTCATTACAATATGTGCCAGTGCATGGAGAGAATAGAAATGAAAATGTTTGGAAGTTACAATAATAAAAAATACTTGGATTTGTGTAGCATGGCTAATCACTCATGAGGGTCTCTAGGCGCAGTCCATAGGCACAGAGTGATTACGTTATTTGCCCAAAATCACAGGATGTTAAGCTAATGCCGAGACCCAAACAAGGATCCCCAGCTCCAAAGTTGGCACCCTCTGGCACAGGTCTACTTTCTACAGGTGACACAACTCACCAAAACAGCTTTACTTGATCCGTAGTGTTGCAGCACTTATTTGAATTATGCACCTACATGAGTAAGGAAGAAAGAGTCCAGACATAGGTATGCATTTAATATTTTGAGCAATGGTAATGTCTAGATTGGACAGTCAATGAAATGTTGATTAATAACAAAATAGGGTGGCTCAATGCAGCATATGGAAGACATTACTGATTACTGGTTAACAATGTAATGGTCAAAAATCTTTCATTCAAAATGCCTTCTTATCAAAAGTAATTCTCAGTATAAAAAAATGACGTGGGTTAGGAGAAACATTACTACATCAATCCGAAATATACATTCAAAGGAAATCATTGTGTCAACATATTTAACCTGGCCTGACATGATACATTAAAATTATATGACCATTAGAATAGGCTTCTCACTGGTGTGTTTTTGAGGCACGTGAAAGGTTTATGATATGTTAGACTTTGATGACAAGATGAAAAGATAATGACAATATGTATTAGTTCCAAGGACCTGTGTATGCATATTAGTAAGTAGCAAAGGTATGTAATGGAAAATGCTTTATTTTGAATAAATAAAACAGAAACTATATATTAAAATAAAATGCGTAATCAGTTTACAAGAACCAAAGAAGCATACATTAAAGTTTGATTTGTATACTATGTCTCAAGTGTACTTCCTAAAAATAATAAACTTTTTTGATCTTGTAGCTTTTGAAATGTGCTCCTTGGCCAACTAAGACAGACATCATGATGAGCAAGAGATTACTAAAAGATATTTAAAGAAAAACTGTGTTGAAAACGATACATGTACAACGAGTGCATGTAAACTTGTTAAACCGAGATTGATAAATTAGAAAGAAACTAGAGGTATGAAATAGTGACTTAATTTATGACTAAGCCAACATATCTTGGGAGTCACCAATAAGACACCATAAAACATATACCTGAAATAATATGACCTACACACAGAGCAATGCTTTGTTGCTAGGAATGGCAACACAGTGGAAGAGGTGTGGCGCAGCGGCCAGGGCGACTGACTTCAGAACCCGTGGGCTCAGGGTTCGACCCCCAGCAGCAGATCAGCCCAGCACCATGTGACTCTGGGCAATAGCTCGCTTAATCTTCCCGACGGCCCCCAGCGCCTTGACACCTTCGGGTAATTGTTCGCGCTTTACAAAAAAATACTGGACATTTACAGTGTTGTAAATAGATACATAACTTATGACAACCATTACGCAAAATGCAACCCTTTCAAAAGTGCTGTGGAAAGTCTCAAATAAATAAATACTACATTATGATGACAGACAATACCTCAAAGTACTTGTATGTAGGAAAAGCAAACTTTAGAAGCAAAGAAGTTTATTTCACGCTTACCCTGAGTTATTAGTAAGGCCTCGAGATCAGCACAGTCTGTGCCCTCGACTCAGCCATCTCCTGTTCATTGAGTACTGCCACCTGCTCCTCATGCAGGTCTCAGCCTCCTCCTATGGTCTTTGCAGCATTCAGATTCCTGGCCAGTTTCTGCCTAGTCCTGCTCTGAATGAATTTTGACCACGATTTTTTAATAAAGCATCTTTTTTAGATAAGGGTAATTTGGAGATCACAAAGAGATATTTCTCATGCTTAGTCAACTCAGAAATCAAAATTTAGTTTTCCTCTTCTGTAAAGTTTACCTTTCTCTTCCTGGGACCTTCCAGAACAGGGCTCCATCAATGCCAAGACTTGGCCTGGGCGAAAATTTAATTACGCCCTTATATCTTGGCCTAGGAAAATATGATTGTTCTTCCTTGGGAGAATAGTTACCACTGGCTTTGAATTACTGTTACATAAAGTGAAACATTGGTCCAGCAGCACTGAAGTGCACTTCTTTTTAGGCAGATCTACCTATGGGATCAGGCCAAATGATGTCCCTCACGGTGCAAGAGAGCCGGTAGCTGAAACAGGCTTACCTATTATACAATCTGTCATATGACAACTAAGTTAGTGTGATAAAAACAGGCTGACAATCCTTAATTTTAGAGAAAAGTCAACATGACTAAATACATTTTCCACGAAAATATAATATTTTTGTGCAACATATAAATGTGGCCTAACCACCTCGAAGCTGGGGAACTGGGTTCGAGTCTCGGAAGGGACACTCAATCCTGTGATTCTGGGCAAATCACTTAATCTCCCCGTCCTAACAAAAAATGAATGTGTCCCTCTGTGACGCAACTGGTGCTCATGTAAAGGGCTCTGATACCTTCGGGTCCAGTTCGCGCTATATAAAACTCCCCCCCCCAAAAAAACCAACTTAAGTAAAAACAGCCGGAGGAAGAGAGAGATGATGCGCATTCTATTCCCAAGAGAAATAACAAAGGCTAGGTGCAGTTAAACATACTCCCACAAGATGGCTGCACCACTTCATTTCACAAACAAAGATGCTGAATGAAGAGTAAATATCACGAAAAGACAGACGGAGGAAGAGTAGTTGAACGCTGGAAAAAAGAACCTGCTGACACAGAAAATGGTCGAATTTTCGTAATATTCTATTATGGTTTGCCTTACAACTGGAAATACGGGGATTGACTGGGCTACACATCAGTGGCGTAGCTAGGCACTCTGCTGCCCGTGGCGGTCCCTGCCTTTTGCCGCCGCGCTGAGGGGGGGGTGCTGGCGATGATTTTTGCAGCCGCCGCCCCCAAAACTCGCGCCGCCCGGGGCGCACCGCCCCCTCCGCCCCCCCCTTGCTACGCCAGTGCTACACATAGATCACAGAACTGCACAAGCTGATGGCACCCGTAGCTATCCCTAGTGATGTCTGCCACACCGTCTGGTTTCGGCGGGGAGAGCGCGCTTCCGCATATAACAACCGCAGTGAGTGCTGGCTCCTTGTTACTCTACAAGCGGACACGGACTCACGCGGATCTCCTTCATTCTTTCCTGTCTTGGTTTAGCCAGGAACAAAGATTTGAATACACCTCGGGTGCCAGCACCATCACACACTGAGGGTAACATAACATCACAAAAAGGGATTACGCTAGATGAGATCATGCGATACAATAGATCAGACCCTGATTGGAAGGGATGGTTGATTTGGCCCACAGACACCAATAACTGTCAGGAGAGATTCTTGGGTAAAACTGAAGGATTTAGGATCAACAGGCCAGATCCACGTTATGTACAGAGACAACACCCAGGGGTAGTTACATCATACAGTGTTGGGAAATTATGCCTCGATTGGCTAAAGTCCTCAACACTTACCCTTACTTACAGAGGATGTGGACCTATGGGATTCTTTATTAGGCCCTAGGAAGCCACGTCAGAAACGTTTCTATTATGCTGTCTACAATGAGATTTGGAAAATATCACAACAAGAGGCCGCGGAAAGAATACGAGAAATAGATCGTACAAATCTAGAGAAAGCTCTAGCAGTGGTAGACAATGGGTTAACGGCACTAACCTCCAGGATATATTCTCTAGGCAACATTGTATCTTCTGCTATTGATGTACTAGAACAGGATCTGTCCATATTACAAGGGCAATCACAATTGCGTTCTATTATGTTATTAAGCTGGACGCTGGCGTTTCATAAACAGTACGTCTCTGTTTTCTTCGAACAGTCTGACAGAAAAACAGATAGAAATGGCACAAAGGGGAGCAAAATATACAATGCTGCGTATTGAAAAACTGAATAAATTAGCATTTACAGCGGCAGAGTCACCGTCCACAGAATGGTTAATCCATGGTCACATAACTCTTCCGGTCACTACCTTTCAATTCCAATATTGCCTTGAACAAATGCAGGCAGGCAGGTATGAGGAAATGGGTAGGGAATTCATTAAGGAATCTTGGGCATTACCGTACAGATTTCGATGCCTGAGTGGGGAAAAAGAAGTGTCTCTAAGCGGTACAAACTGCGAGAATACTTTAAGTGGATCACTTATATGCCAGGATATATTGCTTCATGGGGTCTGTAACAGTTCAATAGATAACTTATCCTGTCACTTAAAGGGTGCCCCAGCTGCCCTGATCATTCCAGTGTTCAGGCTACTTTCTAATGGGAGTTACTTGATGCTGAACGATCAAGGTTGCTGTGGGATGCTTCCGGTCATCGCATATCTGGTAACCGTGAGTTCCAGGGTTACTTGCTGTATGCAAGTATTGTTTCCACCAACACATACAGTCAGGGAGGTGCCATTATGGCCTTCACTAAATATTTTGTTAATACGGTTTGATGCTTTAAGCAGAATGAAAGCCATGCTTATACAGAAATCTGTGCCCTTAACCTCCGCTCGAGAGACCTTTGATCTTCAAGTTGCAAGGTCTTCAGCAGAGATACAGGCGATTATAAGTACAAATTGCCCCTTCCATTTCACAGAAATGGTAAATCGTATTTTTAACATGTCTGATACGACAGGCATCGTCCACCTATTTAAGACCATAGGTTCTGGACTATTAAGCACCTTTCAGACGGTCCTCTGAGTTATACCAAATTTTATACACTCCGTATTTGGAAGCATATTTGGAGGGCTACCGCTGACCCTGTTTCTAATAGCAGGTATCCTGATTGTCGTTTATCTGCTTTACAATGGACGTCCCAGTCACCAAGGAGATGGAAACAGTACTCCTGGAGCGAAAATACTGTGATCGCATGGTACAACTTCTAGGCACACCTCGCCTAAGGGAACTAAGTGCTTCTTGGTTACTGTCATTTTGACCAGCCTGGATGGACTGCATCTTACCTGTCCTCCGATGGCTGTTTTGCGGAGAACAATGCATGTTGGATCTCTGTCTGACACTCCCATCATGTGCGCAACCGGTTGTTGATGCTTTACTGGACCCGGTAACGGCCCATGTTCTGCAGTGTCCCCAGCTTATTCCCATGTTGATGGCAGCATTCCTAGAGCCACCACAGGTAGTATCTGCTCCTGTTGGTATGGACACCGGCTCCTCCTCTGACACCCAGGCCTTGGATGGCACACAGGCTGCCCCAGCACCGGCTGTGGACAGTACGGAAGATCATCTGTGCTCAATTGACATAATCTGTGAGGTGTTACAGGGACCGTCGACTGTGGAGGCAAGCGACGAAAATGTTGCGTCTACCAGCCAGGACACATAAACATTTGACTCGTTTTGCCCGTCGTGTGCTGGGAAAAATTTGATTTTTGGAAAACAAACTAAAAATTAGAACTCCATATCAAAATTGACATTTTTTTCAGCATGTATGGCTTTCAAATGCTTGTAGTAGTTCGGACTATACCTACGGACATATTAGAGCTGTAGCTTAAGTGTCAATTTCTAATATTTTCTCTTTTTTAACACTTTTTAGAACCCCTTTTTAACAATTTTAAAACAATGTTTTTTTTAACACAACAAAAAACTAATGTTTTAACTATTGGCGTACAAGTATCTAGTCCACCTAGTAGTACGGTTAGAATTAAACTATGTCCTCCATTCGGACCCTCGGCAGGAACCTCCGGTTGCAGATCCATCATAGGGAATTTAACCCTTCTTCTACCTCTTTTGTATATCTGTCATTCTTTCCTTTTTCTCTTTGTTTTTTTCTTTTTTTTGCTAGGCTTAAAAGCTGATTCTTCTACATTGGAAGCCTCTTTTTCCTTTTTAAGTTTTTTTAAAGATTGGGAAAACTTCACTACTTTTCCCCAGATTAGGGACATGACTAGGGATTTCCTCTCCATTGTTAATAACCTGTCAGACTGAAAGATCTTATTTCAAAAAGGGATTCCAAATGTAATAAGTCTACTGACAGGTCACAACTATTGGCCTTCAATTGTGATTTAAGCCTAGGATCACCCACGTGTACACCTACCTCAATCAAGCTAGGTGCGGAACTTTTGACACTGATCAAATTGCCATTGCTAGCAGATTTTGAGGGTAGTTCTTTAAGTATTACCGTTACAATAGCTAAGAGGTGGTCTGAGCAATCAGTATACTTTTCCAGCAAAGACAAAATAGATGACAAAATATGTTCAAGGCTTTGCAATGATTTGGAAAAACACACATAGTCCGATGAAATGTTAACGGGAGAATTCAGCGGCATGTCAGGAGTCACCAAAATATTTGATAATACAGAAGTTGTAAAAGTAGGGGTATTATAAAACATTTTCATTGACTTTTTCTGCCACATAGGTAATTCAGGCAGTAATTCCAAACCCCTATTTACAGCCACAAAATCTGGTTTAAAGGACGAAATGTCCAGTAAGGTGTAATCCAATACAATAGTAGGCTGTGAGGCCTGTGGGACTGATGAGCTACTTCAGCATTACAAACTAGTGAAAAATCCCTGATGGAACTATTTTTTCTTCCCTAGAGTAGGTCACTTGTTTTTTTGTTCTATCTTCTGGGTTTGAGATATTAGGCCAATGCAAATCCTCTACAGACACAATCGAATCACTTTAATCTTCAACTTTGCATTCATTGTTGTCTGTGCCACTGAGCTAGAGTTTTCTTCAGAATGTTTTTGAGAAAAAATACGCAGGTATTATTCCGCTCCTTTTGAGAATTCCCCAATGAGGTGCTCTATAGTGGATTAGATTTTGTTTTTAGGCACAATGTGTTAGAGAATACTCTTCCTGATCTAAGTTTTCTCGCTGTCATAGTTCCACCTGAAGGAGCGTAGAGTGATGATACAATTTAATGGAAAGGATGGTACCAGTGAAGGTCGTATTGGGAAGGAGCACCCCAAGCCTGCAAGTTACACCCAATCTTAGAGGGCCACTTCTGCAGAAATGGGTTCTCACTTACTGCTGAAGCCACGAAGGCTAGAGCACCTCCCCTACCCCAGATATCAATGACCAGCTTGACACACTCCTCCGTCACCGTCAAGCCACTCTCAAAAGATTTTTACAGGGCATTAATGAGACCAGATATAAAGGCCTCTCAGGCACCTGCGTCTGCCCAAGGATAGTCCAAAAGGGAAGAAATAGTCTGAAGTGTATGAGCAGCCTCACTTTTCCTAGTAGGTTTCTACTGTCTATTACTACAGGGAACGGGCATGAGCACGCTAGAAGACACTCTAAGTTTGCAGATAAATGCAGACAGTTGCTGCACGTGATTAAAGTGAGGTAATCAAAAAGATTATAGAGGCAATATGGGGACCTTCCCATATGTGAGCAAGCCGCACTAACCTCACGTCGGCTGCCTCAGCTAGTTGTGGGTGCTGCCTTGTGCCCAAGCACTTACCCCCTCACAGCCTCAATGCCTCTGTGCCTCGCTTCTTACCTGCTCCATTACGTCTAGCCTCCTGCTCCGTTGGCCTCTACCTGCCTTGAAACAAATCACGTCCTTTTCTCCAAAGCCCGCACAACTGGCTAAAAATTCTGGAGACCTGGGGTATTAAATGTGGGCTGCGGGGAGCAAGGATAAGGGCAGAGCCCCCACCATTAACCTCTAACTTTCTAACTCTTAACCACTAGATGCTTTTGTTTCTTTTTTGCGGGCCTCCAGACTCGTGGACTTGTGTTACCCAAGTGGAGCGACTGCCCCTGTAAGGCAGAAGAGGGGAAGTAGCGGACATTGAGCAGCAAGTGGCGGGGAAGGCGAGAAAAGCAGAGAAAGCAGCTGGTTACCCAGGCAGGGCTGTACAGACAAGAAAGCCCTCCCACGCCGCTCAAGCCATGGCAGTCGCTGGATCAAACCGGCCCAAACCAGACCTAACCGGGCCTGTTTAGTGTCTCGGGACCTCAGGGTCTCGAACGCCCTCCTCGCTGTGCCCGCAACCACTCATTCCGCGGT
This sequence comes from Calotriton arnoldi, assembly GCA_963921515.1. Taxonomy (NCBI): domain Eukaryota; kingdom Metazoa; phylum Chordata; class Amphibia; order Caudata; family Salamandridae; genus Calotriton; species Calotriton arnoldi. The sequence continues at coordinate 187,330 of CAWUFW010004401.1, read as the reverse complement.
ATCTGCGACCACGTCCTCCAACAACATGCTTGTGTCTCACACCAGTTGCACTGAGCAAAAAAGCAAGTTCAGGTGGGGATAGCATTTAGACGTTTCTGTTTTGCTTGGGTGAGGTTGCTGTGCCAAGGAATGCCTGTGAGATGGAAGAGGGGAAAGTATGCTTTGGGTATGTGTGAATTTTTGGGGTCTCTTGCCACTTTAGCGGTGATTTAAGGGGGCGGGGATGTTAGGTGTGTTTATTAGTGAGGCTGGCTTCAATTTATGTTATATGTTTTGAGATTAAATATATAGCTATCCAAATAGATATGGCCTTTTATCCTATTTCCTTTGCTTTGTGTGCAAATCTAGCTTGAAAGTGGCAGATGTTTTTCACTCGATAAGGGGGACATGTTATTTGTAAACCAATCTGGGTCATGTATTTTTGTTACTATAAAGTGCCATTACACACATGCAGGATGCCTGGTCACTCACTTCTAAGCCCAGAAATGCAGTCAGCTACTAGGAGAGAAGTACATGCTTCTCTAAGTCATCTGTTTAAATAACTTTCCCCATAATAAAAAAATAACAGATCAGAATTCAGCATGCCTGGCTTTTGTTTCTTTTCAATATGTTACTAATCCCACTGGGGATGAATGTTTTCCAAAAGCCACTGGTGGAGAGGCACGAGGGAAAAGATGCATAACCTCAGGCCGTCCTCGTGATCTCTGTGCAAACGCCGCAGGGTGAATGAGCCTCATTTTTAATGCTGCAAAAAGGATCTCTGTTGTGCTCCGTTGTTACCTGTGGGGACGCGGATTTACATCACTCAAAGTGCCAATATTGGCAACACTCGCCATCCCCCCATACAGCAATCTCCTAGAGAAATAACCAGACAAGACACCTTTTTTGTGGAGAAAACTGCTGCAGGTTTATCAGCATTACAAATATGCCAACATGGTGGGTTATCTTACGGGCGATCCCAAGGCAGGCAGCCCCTCGCCGCCTGCCACCTGATGAGCCAAATTACACCGTGGCCCTGCCAACGGTGTTTGCCATATTTTGGGGAAGGGAAGACCCCTCCCACCGGTGGACCAACAGCCCACGCCCCTGCTCACGCCCCATAAGGGGGCGGAGCCTGCCAGGCAACCCCTGGTTGCTCAGGTCCACAACCGCCCGTAGGACTAACGGGGCGCCGTCGCTCCTCCAGGGTCCAACGCGAGGACCTCCCTGGGGATATTTGGCCTTTGCACCCTTGTTGTGCTTCTGCAGATGGTACCTGCCTGTACCTCACAGCCTCTGGATCGCCCTGTAACTCCGCCTGCAACACAAAAGAATACATTAGACAAACCCCCCCCACACCCTGCCTGAACACTGGGTATGCGGTAGGGAGGGAAACGGCATTAGGTGAGTGGGCAAAGAGGGCATCCAGTGGGCGGTGAGAGGTATATGTACCTCACCCCCCACCCCCTCTGCCCGGAAGTGACGCGGGACACCGGACCGCTGAGGGTCCCAACCACTGGGAGGCTCCCTCCTGTACCATCTTGTGGCACTAAGGCGGCCGCCCTCTTAGCGGGTCGCCTTCGTGGACCCCGGGCAGCCTGCATAGTGCCAATATCGGCAACACTCGCCATCCCCCCATACAGCAATCTCCTAGAGAAATAACCAGACAAGACACCTTCTTTGTGGAGAAAACTGCTGCAGGTTTATTAGCATTACAAATATGCCAACATGGTGGGTTATCTTACGGGTGATCCCAAGGCAGGCAGCCCCTCGCCGCCTGCCACCTGATGAGCCAAATTACACCGTGGCCCTGCCAACGGTGTTTGCCATATTTTGGGGGAGGGAAGACCCCTCCCATCGGTGGACCAACAGCCCACGCCCCTGCTCATGCCCCATAAGGGGGCGGAGCCTGCCAGGCAACCCCCGGTTGCTCAGGTCCACAACCGCCCTTGGACTAACGGGGCCCAGTCGCTCCTCCAGGGTCCACCGCGAGGACCTCCCTGGGGATATTTGGCCTTTGCACCCTTGTTGTGCTTCTGCAGATGGTACCCGCCTGTACCTCACAGCCTCTGGATCACCCTGTAACTCCGCCACAGCTCTGGGTGTGGCCACCGTCACAGCCAGGGCCCCCCACCAAGGTAGGCCTCTTCACCTCCATCTTTGTAATTCCAGGGCCTCTCCCAGGTCCAGCAAAACAAGTCCATGCCCACTCTGGCATGCGCGACCCATCCTCTTTCAAACTCCCAGTGGACTTAGCATGCAGCAGACCAAATTGATGGGAGGGGAGACACCCCCCCTAGACTTGTGCCGCAGCTTCTACAACAAGCTGTTCCAGCACGACCCAGGGCCCCAAACCAAAATATCTCAGTAGTGTGCCGCGCTTCTACCTCAAACTGTGCTAGCGCATGCCTGGGCCCCCCAACCAAGGTAAGTCAGTGATGGAAACCCATGCCTCCATATATTGGATTCCTCCCATCGTGCCACTCACAGGACGCACGGACGGCCCTTCACCCAGACCTTTGATCCTGGCAACTAAAGACATGCTCAGATACTAACATCCTTTAATGAGCACTTCACCCCTATTATAACTAATCCATCTTGCACCTAGTTGCACAATAACACTGCACCCCATCAAACCTCGGGTGCCTTTGCACAGCTCAAAGTTCACCTGTACATGATACACTTAACCTGTCTTCCGGCCACTCCCCTGGGTGGCTACAGACGGCTGTACCTTTAAAACCTTGGAATTCCTATTGTCCCACCTGCTTGATGCGCTCTGCTGCCAAGCCCGCCCAGAACCCTTTGGTTGTGGCTAGTTGCACCTGTTTGCACAATAACAATAAGTGTCCAATCAACCTCTGATGCCTCCCCGGGTGCCTTAGGGATACTCAGAAGTTTGCCTGTACATCATACACCTAACCTGTCTTCCGGCCACTCCCCTGGGTGGCTGCCGACGGCTGTACCTTTGAAACCCTTGTTATTCCCATGTGCATTACTTGGTCAACCTGCAGGGTGAAGGGCCCTCTAGGAGGCGACCAGGCCCACTGGGCCCTACAACATAACCTCCAGTTGTTGCACCAGAATACCTTCCGGGAGTACCACATCGTCCAGACTCCTCCTAACTATTTAAGCCAACTGTGCTCTGGTAGTTGTCCGTATATGAGATCCACCCCTCTATTTTGCCCTATTGAGGTAACAGCACCCTATTGGTACTGTCCCTCAAGCCCTGCTGACTGGATAGTGCCTATTCGTGCGTAGCCAAAAACCCTGCGTTTTTCTGAAGGTGTACTAGGAATGTGCTGAATCTTAGCTTACTTCGCTGCTGAGTGCCCCTCGCACAGTCACAGGTGTTTCTTTGCCTTCCCTATTCTGGATCCCAAATTAGGAAGATATTGCAAGCCCCACTCCTGGGCGACTAAAAGGGAGCCTAAATAGACGGGGACTTGGCCTATTCTACACCTCCTGTGTAGTGCTCTGGACTGTTCAGACAAGCCTCAATAAGGCCTTACAATCACGTGTATCAGATCCTCTGTGCTCCCTCCGGTGGGTATCTGATATGCTCCCTATCCGTAGTACCTTGTAGATCTTCAATTATGCCAACATCGAGGCCATTGTAATCCCCCTCCATCCTCCTGTGTATTGATCATTTGGCTAAGCCAATGGGGACCCTGGAAAGCTCTTTGAACCTGCTGTCCTATTTCTATTTATTTCTATTTCTATTTGAGAGATTTATAGAGCGCAACAGCTGCCCCGGCCAAGAGGCGTCCCAGCGCTAAACAACAAATTAGGAGACCACAGCGCAAAGAGGGAGCCAGGAGACCTACACAGTGGGAAAGAGAAAAGTTTTAATAGCTTTCCTAAATTTGACAAAATTACTGAGACCACGAATATAGAGAGGCAATGAATTCCAAAGAATAGCTGCTCTATACTGGAAGGAACGCCCACCGGCCCGGGTCCTCCTGACCCGAGGGACCACTAGTAGATGTTGGCCCATAGAGCGAAGCTGACGGGAGGGGACATAAAAGGATAGCAGATCCGTCAGAATGCTGGGGGAGGCGGCCTTCGAGATTTTAAAGGCAAAACAGAGAGCCTTGAACTCGATCCGTTGACCTACAGGCAGCCAATGGAGGCGGCGAATTGTATTAGCAACCGAGCAGACTCTACGCAGACCCAGAAGAGATCTTGCCACAGCGTTCTGAACTCTCTGTAACCTGAGTACTTCCGCCTTGTTAGCCCCCAGATACAGAGAGTTCGCGTAATCCTCTGCCCAAAGCAAGCACCACCCACTGTTTCCCCAAAGTGGGTCCCGTTAGGATCGGAGTGTAAAACCGTCTTGCTAGCTTGGCCACTTCAGGCTAATATACCATGAAACCATCCTCCCCCAAGTACGCGCCTGCCCAACTACTGGTGCGTCTAACAGGAGGCCTTAGGGAAAACCTGTCACAGTTAAATTCAGTAGCAAACTAGGCACACCACAGAGGAGACTGCATACACCTCTCTCCTAGTTACCATATTGTCACAGAATGCCACCACCATGCCTGCTGGCACCAGTGCTCAACCTGTCTTGAGCCCATGCTGCCGCGGTGCGCCTCTCGCAGACATGTAAGGGACAAGAAACTCAAGCAATCAACGTTTGTTCCTGCAATTTATATAACGTAGTTTTAGCCAGGTAAACTTGCTGCTGGGTTTAGCATTAGGAGGCCGTGGACTTCCAACTACACCTCTGCATTACCCACAGTGCGCAGCCGTAGTCAATACTGGTAGGCCCGGGCAAACTCGGGCAGGCCTTTGTTTCCCCAGGTATATTTACATTTGCTGCGATTCCACGCATGGTAAGGATATCCGCAATGCATGACCACCAGCAGTATGCTTGCCTCTATACTAAAAGACAACTAAATTCAAACCTTGGTGGCAAAATCAATGCGTTTGCTGCTGCGAGTTTGCCCCACCTTCCTCACTGTAGGCTCCCACCTGCCCAACACACCATCAACCGAATGTAAACAGCAAGACAGTGCCACCTGGTGGGTAAAACACCCCCTGTGAGTAGCTCAATAGCATCTGCTTGTGTTTCTTACTGCCAGTATATTGCCGCCAAAAGAGGGACTTAACCATTCCTTCAAACCGTGACACTGGCCCGTGACACCAACTGCCGAGCCGCCATGTCTGGTGCTCAACCCCCCAAACAAGGACGAACCACGTCCACTCCGCCTCAGAGGTCCAGTCATGCAGGCCACCCGCCAACACAGTGGGCCCTGCCAATGTAGGTTTACCTATTTAGAAGGCAAAAGGAATGTGCAACGTCCCATTGAATCTGTGGCCTACATTCTTGCTAGAAGCTGACCTTAAATGACCAACCAAATCATTCCCCAGGTGAGCTCACATATATCGTGAAATTGGGTATCCCTTACATTCAACAGCAGCCCACAAAAGTCAGTCATGTTCCCTAGTGGTATCAGTGGCTAGCCAGTTCCTGCCCGCCTCTACTAGTCTGTCAGTGGTCCAGTTGGAAAAGAATGTTGTGCCCGGAGCATGCTCCCAAGCCCGTAGCTGGTCCAAAGATGTTGGCAGCAAACACCCAAGGCTATTGAATCAGAATTATCTGCATAGACTAACGGCACTCATGACACCCCCCCGACAATTATGTTACGTGCACTTGGAATAAAGGTCCAAACCCCTAATTCACATGTCCTGACCACATGTCTCAACCCAGAAGTGAGAAAGATGAACCCATAATCACCGGGGCCCGGTCATAACTGACCCGTTTTACATCAGCCAGAAGTAGCAGCATGCATCCACTAAGACAGAGAGAGGGCACCATGCCTCACTCCCAGTGGCCCAAGGACCTTGTTGGCAAGCCGCGAGGATCCGCTCAATGCACTAAATACAAACCCTACTCTTACTGCGTTGTCCCCTTAGTCAAACGGCACCAAGGATGTATGCCTTGTCCTATGTCTGCAAATTCACCCCCACCGCACAAGTTGGCCCTCCTCACGTCGGAGGTCACTTCAGTTTGCGCCAAACATGTCTCCTGCCCTGCTGCAAATCCTAGTAACATCACAACTACTAACCAAGCATTTGTGCAAGTGTGACACTTCCGACTATTCCAGGCCCCAAGTGCTATGAGAATGGCATGTTCAGCAGGCAATGGAATTATAATGTATTGGATTAATAATTGCCCGTTGTTGTGGTCATCTGTAAAATAGAGAGACAGCACCAAGAGTGGCGAACTGTCACCATCGCCGGCATCGAATTAAGTGACGGTGCGAGCACCGGGAACCACCCGGTCCAATTTAGCACAGGGAAACTTTTCCCACCCGCCTCGATATACAGGAGAATACTTGTTGGCCAGATGGTCCGAAAAGTGTTGCCTCACTGCGTGGCCATTTACCGCGCCGCCGGACCTGCATCACCGTGGCCTAGTTGACCCGACCCGGGCCTGCACAGCAGTGCCCCCGGGCCCAAGAGCGTACGCCAGAGCGCGGGGCTCGTAAAGTGGCATGTGACAACGCTTTGTATATAATTCAATCACAGCACTTGGCACCTACCATTTTCAGGACGGACCAGTGAACAAGTCAGTCGCGGGCTGCTCCCGGCCGCCTTCGCCATGATTGCCCTCGCACTGGTGCGCTCCCCACTGTCCCTCCCCGACGGGCATTTCCCATTAGAAAGCACAAGCACCAGAAAAGCACCGCAACCAGAGAAGGACCCCCCTGCTCATACCCTGAATCGTCTGGTGCTATATCCTCCGATGGTGGGAGCCATCCTGCATGCATGAGATCCGACTGGAACACAACCACGCCTACGCAAACTGTGCCACAGAGACCCGCACTGTGACACCTCCTCCACAGGACACAGTCCTGGAATGACTCCTTGTTGCCTGGCACCAACTGGCTCGGGCGCCCTCCCCCAACCCAGCAATGCCAACTGCACTACGACCCGGCTGTACAGAGCGCCCGCACCACCGACCAGACCAGGACAGAGTCTCAGGCCTGCACAGCGGCTGAACACCTCCGTACCTCAGTCTGTGACACCAATCATTCCGGTTACGGCATCTGAGCAGCGCCTACTGCCCGGCGGAACAAAGAGGTGTCGCACGCAGCGCTGTTCCCCAGCCCCACAGTGACGTGAACACAAAACCCCGAACAGGCACCACAGGTACCGGCAGTGCCCCCTTGCAGTACGTGTACCCATGCGACGCGCACCCACTGTCAGTCCATATCAGGGGATACCACCATAATCGAATGAAGAGGGGATCGAGACCCCTGCCAGCTACGCGGCTCCCACTTGTACATATGCAGCCAGCACAGAGAAGCGAAGTGTTTGCCACAGCATAAGGACCACCTCCCTGTCAATCACTTTATGGTGCTCCGAAGGGTCGAATGGGCGCTTTCCCAGCACAGGCTCTTGCTTTCTCATCAAAGCCTACATCTGAGGAAGGTGTGACGAATTTAATGATGTTGGGGGTGGTGGTGGGGCTCTTAATGAAAGGTCACCCGCTTAAATTCTGGAAAGGGCACGACTATGTCGCGCACACGTCACGCTTTTAATATGGAATGTGTCGGGAGATGGCAGGCTTGGTGCCAAGGACACCCCGGGGATGTATGGGGCCCCAGAACCCGGGTGAGGTAAAGCTCTTGCGAGCTGGTTGGCAATGCTTTAAGTGGGATGAAAAAGTTGGGGGTCGTTAAAAGGGCCGTGGCCAAAAAAGCATAATTACTTTTGCCACATATGCGTCCATCGCTCCGTGTCCACTCGCGGCCCAGGGAGGAGAGCGCGGGCCGGAAGTGTGGCACGCGTGGATAAATAGACGCCGACCTCCAAGGTACTCTGACACCCCCAGCGCAAGCCTCCCCATGTGTTCTTCACACAGTACATACATCCTGCCCCTCTCCCATTCCCACACCTTCTCCCCACTCTTCAAAGCCCAGTTGCTGGAGAGAGCACTTTGCACCCCGATGCAGAGGCCCCCCGCGACTCTCCCCAGGGGCCATGCTAGGGGGAGGGAGCGGCACTCGCACCCCCCCAAGACGGACGAAGGACAGCGGGGAGAATGCCCCACCGGTGGCTTTCGCCTCCCTAAGCCCAGGCCGAACCCGTGCCCCCGCGGGCCCGGGCCAGCGCAGTCGGCGGCTGCCGTGCTCACGGAGAGGTCCTCCCCCCCCCAGGCAGCCAAGGCCAGGCCACCCGCCCGGATACTAGCCCCTGAGACGGGGAGATCGGGCCGGGGGAGGTGGGGGGCTAGTGCACTCACTGTGACAAACGTCGCGCAGCAGCACACGGAGCATGACCTAAACGGCGTCAGGTGAGTGGGCAAAGAGGGCGTCCAGTGGGCGGTGAGAGGTATATGTACCTCACCACCCGCCCCCTCTGCCCGGAAGTGACGCGGGACACCGGACCCCTGAGGGTCCCAACCACTGGGAGGCTCCCTCCTGTGCCATCTTGTGGCACTAAGGCGGCCGCCCTCTTAGCAGGTCTCCTTTGTGGACCCCAGGCAGCCTGCAATGGATGGATAAACAGCTGTCCCGGAACTATTATCCGGAACAACACAGGCTGTCTGCGGACAGCAGCCCTTGTTTGTGGTTTTTAAATTTGAACGAGGTCCGATGACAACGTGAGGACACAGAGACGATGCAGGGAAAGGAGGTACTACGTATCCCTTCTGGAACCTTCTCAGTACAGCTTTAATGTCAGACTTTTGCTAAACAATTTGTAAGTTTTCTTTGAGATTGGTCATGTATTCCCAGTTCTTTGCAGAAGCGCATTGTATATGACCATGTTCAAAGATGTGCAGGATGCTCTGTGTTGGACGTAGGAGCACAGCAGTCCCTCAGGTTACAAATACTGGAGTGCCCTGCCCACGTGAACACGCTGAAAGCAGACCACGGACATTCATAAGCAGTTGCATATTTGCCATTTCAATGTCGTGCAGATATTTCTTTAAAAAAAAAAAAAAAGGAAAAGTTGATTTATTTAAACATAAAAGTCCACATTCGTCCAGGAGTCCCAGGCAATGAACTGAATTTCTCTTTAGGCACACATGCAAAATGATGTCATTTAATGAAGAGGACTGATTGAAAGCCTATGTAAGGGTGTGTGTGCGTGTGTGTGTGTGTGTCTGAGTCTGTGTGCATATGCATTTTTAAGTGTTTTTGTTTGGAAAACAAAACGTTTAGCCAGACCGAAAAGGCCAGATGGAGCGCATATGGACTCTATATCATGAGGAGGCACGCTGACCGGGTGCATAGCCGAGCTCCTGTTGTTTGTGTTTGAGGAGTCAAAACTTTATACAAATAATTCTGAATTTCTCTGAGGCCATGAATGAAATTCAGACAGCACAAGTCAGAATTTAGAAACAGTGGGCAAAAACTGTCTTTCTCTGATTCCAACTTTTTCTTAAGTGCATGCATTATATATTTGAACTTTGGACACCTGAAAGGCAAAACACCAACAGAGCACAGCTCTGCGTCGAGCCAGCGCAGCATCTCGTGATAGAGTCCCTGATTTAACATTTTTAGATATTAATACAAGTTTACTGTGGCCATTGAATATACCTGGAGCGCAGCCCCAAAACACAGGGGGCATCTTTGTGAGAGGCTTGCACCGGCGTTCCGCCACGTGCAGTTGCCGAGTCCTGCAGACTGTGCGTTCTAAGTTCACTTCCGGGCATTCTTCGTCTGCAGGAACACCCAGAGCAGACGTTGCATGAACAGAAGTCGGTCTCTGTTCATTTGGAAACATAGCCATATTGTCATCCCTTGCCAAGATGGGAGGAGAATCACCCAGAACTTTCATGAGGCTGGAGAAGGTTCCTCGTCCAAGGAGGGCAGGTTGGAGTTGAGGGCAGCAAGCATGCCTTTATTAGACCTTTCCTCAGGAGAACAATGTTCTGCCTCTGAAACATAGGAATGAGTACAATGTTTTGCTTGGATTGACAAAATTTAGGACAACATTGTAAAGATACCTACAGAATCATTATATCAATGCTTGCAACTTATTATTTTTTTGAAAAATTAAAATAAATCAGGTTAACTTATTCTACTAACTGAATATAACAACAATTGTTATAATAACAATGAAAATGTATCCAAACATGACATCATCATAAATATTGACACATTTTTTGCCTTGCGTTAATGTCGCAATGTTAGGAACAGAACAGCAATACATGCCATTGCGCTGCTTTGCCTTACTTCTCTTCAGGGAGCCGTCCCATGGGTGGTGCATGGAGGTTTCCATGCACACACATAGCATTTTGCACACATCCATATCTACGAACATTTGTCGACAAGGATTTGAGCAAACATCCTCTGCCTGCCTGAAGCATGGGTAACCATGAGGCAAAAAAGGATAGTTTTTGGGGCAGGAAGGTAAAACCTGACCAGCACACAAACACCCATGCTCTATGGATCAACAATACCTGTGGTGGCACAAGGCAGCACAACATGTGCCAGTGCAATTACAAAAATGTGCCAGTGTCATTACAATATGTGCCAGTGCATGGAGAGAATAGAAATGAAAATGTTTGGAAGTTACAATAATAAAAAATATTTGGATTTGTGGCATGGCTAATCACTCATGAGTAACCCTGGGCGTAGTTCGCGTAGTCGCGCTACGTGAAGCTACGCGAAGACGTTAAAGCTCTACGCGAGCTACGCGTAGCTATGCGAGCATGCGTAGTTACTTGTCGCGCCCGTTCGTGATGCGTTTTTCTTCTTCGGGAACGCGTTGTGCGTGTTCGGGACGCTGTTTGCGTGCTCGGGGGATAGTATCTCGCGAACTTGCCCATGCAGTCGCCTATGGGCGCGGCCATCTTGTTTTTCACTTGTCCCGCCTGTTCGCGATGCCTTATTTCCTGTTCCGGGTCACGTATAGCGTGCTCGCGGTGCGCATTTCATGTTCGGGAACGCGACGTACGTGTTCGCAACGCTTTTTGCGTGCTCGGGGAGAAATATCGCGCGAACTTACCCACGCGGACGCGATGGGCACGGCCATCTTGTTTTTCACTCTATGCTAGGGTTCTGGGCCTGCTTTTCTATCCTCTCTCAATCTTTGCAATCCTTGGTTTTTTACACTGTTTTTCAATTTTTTTTTATTTATTATCTATCTCTCTCTGTGCCTAAGTCTATATTTTGCATTTATTTCTACTTTTTACTGTGTTTTTTTTACTTTTCTACTGTCTTATATTACTTTCTTCCTTAAGCTCCTACTTCTTCCCCTAACTTTATTTTTTCCTTCTAACTTTTCTTTTCCGCCTCCTCCCACACACCCCAGAACCATGGCGAAGGGTAGCAGCACTACCGGCTCCAAGGGCAAGGCGCGTGCGCCCGAGAGCCGCCTGCCTTGCGGCAGACTACGCCCTGCAGGGGTGCAAGCCCGGCAGCTTTTTAGCGAGGCGGAGGTGGCCGCCCTTGTTTTTTTGTGCAGCGCCACCTCCCTTGACCTTGGCAGCAGGCGGCAGGCCAGGCTCCGGGTACCCTACCCAGGAGCGTCACCGCCGGTGGGCGAAGGTGCGCCGGGCAGTGTTTCGCTGCTCAGGGGTCCGGTGCACCCATAACCAGCTGGCCCACCGGTGGTCAGACATCCTGGACCGGGAGCAGGACCTGTTGGACCTGCTAGGTGTCGAGGTCGTGGGGCTTGGTGAGTAGCTAATATATTTAGTAGTATAAGTATTGTGTATAATTTTTTTTACGAATAACAAGAATACTGCTGCTTACATTGCAGGTAAATTACGTTTCAAAATCTTCTGTGATTGTAGGACACAGGTGCTCGGCGCTACTCTTACTTGTTTGCAACTTTGCGCTCGCTTGGGCTGAATATTATGTAAGAGTTACTTTAGAGAACTTAAGTTAGGTAATGCTATTGCTAGAGAGACTCTAGTCCTTCCTTTGTCCTCCTGTCAAATAGTGGTGGATGGATTGATACTAGGTTTAGTTAGTATTAGTTGATAATTTTTTAGCGGGATGCGTGACGTATCCTCTGTCACAGAGTGCTGCTTACCCCAGTCCTTAGTAGAACCTTTTGTAGTTTGTTTAGTGAGTGGTAGGCTTAGCAGTGTCAGTCAGTAGCAGAACATCAGACGCAACCAACCAACAATTTGGTGTATGCACAAATTTATGCATGTGTCCTCCATCTCATCTATGCATTTTTGAGGGCTAAAAAACAATGGAAATGCAGACTTAGTGAACAATTGACCCGTCTGGAATAGGTGGGCTAGGTCAGGTGGTACTTAGGCTTAGTTAGTGTTCTGGATTCGAATCAATCAGAATGGAACACTGGATTAGTGTTCATAAATAAGTAGACGGTCTGTGAATCCTGCAAGCCAGTAGTCGATCGGATTAGATAGGTCAATTTTATTGCAATTATTGTTTCCTAAAACGTTTTTTGAGCGTTTTTTAGATAATTTATTTGTTTCACAGCAATCATTAATGTTTGTCTCTTTCTTTATTATATCTTACATGATCACTGATCTGCAGCACCCAGGGGCAAGAAGACGGGGTCTGAGTCGGCGGGACAACCAGAGGAGCGCTCCTCTACCGAGGGCCCTGCTGCTGGCCCCAGTAAGTCCTCCAGTGGTTAATATTAACAATTATATTTCCCTAACTTTTACTGCACCTTATTTTTTCTGAACTATTAATTCTGGTTCCACTTCCTAATTCTATTTTTTACAAAAGCTTCTTTGATCTTGACTTGACTATCTGTTTCTAAATTCTGGTTATCCCTGCCTCTAAGTTCTAACTGCCTCTGCTATGACTCTCTGTACTACTACTATTAGTCTGTCTGTAGCTAAGCTTGCCCAGTTTGCCACTCTTTATTTTACGGTTTTGAATAAAACTCAGATTGACCAATAGCTCTAGCCACTGAGTCCAGTCCTTTGGGTTGTCCTCTTCTAGTCTTCTTAATCTTGAGGATTTGACAATTACCACCAACAAAATGCCCAACCAGATATTTGACTATTTTTGATAGGATATAGTATATACTACTACTGTTGTGGGGATTCTGCACAGCCACATACAGAACTATGCACAAGAAAATAGGATGTTGGTGATGGGAGGTTGGACCTTCCTCACACCTCAGTCAGAAGTGAACCCACAATCCCCTGACCGACTAGCTATAGTGTCTCATTAGGTCCCCGAACCCCCACCCGAAGATACCCAATGATTACACAACCCAGAACATAACACACTTTCGCTCACTCACTCGTGTAAGTCCACCACCACACCAAATACCACAGAGTCTATGTGTAAGTTCAAAAGGTTTATTTTCAAATAACAAGCTCTGTATGTTGTTCTATAAACTTCAGTGTACTACAGCCAGCTCCAAGAGCAAAATGCATAAGATTAAAACAATAAACATTGTTACAAGTGCATGATAGAAGACAAAAGATCTGTGCGAATTCTGGGAGACCCTCACCGTAGAACGTAGAAGTACTGGTTACATGCATCATTCATAAGCTCTGCAAATCTCTGGTTCGTAGCAGGGAATCTTCTGCCTGTTATGAGAAAAATGGTGTGCGTTATATAGTATAAAGCAAGCATTTCTCAGTCATGCCAAAAAGTGTAACATGTTACTTATGGCTAAGCAATACGGACTAACCGAACTCCATAACAAAGTGGCTTGTTTTTCGACCTCTTGTACGCAACGCTCAGACAGTAGCTGTATGAGCTCATGTGGGCTCAAAAGGCGTCTTACTGCACAACAAGCTGCGAGGTAACATGCGCAAAAGACATGAAGCGAAAAATGGTTGCATGGCTCAGGCTAACTTTGCAAAGAGTAGAGTTGACTATAATAATGACCCTAGGGACCATAACACTACTAGTGTCTACTGACTCTACTCTAGTACCCGATTTGGACTAGTGATGTATGTTGTATATGTATGTATTAACTTTTTTTTCAATCTTGCTAGTGAAAACGAATAAATAGGGGGAGGTGTACAGGCATCTAAAAATGTGTCATGTTTTTTTCTAGGCGTACTACCGCCCACCAGTGCCGGCGGGGCCAGCGGCGATGGCGATGCGGCCATTCCGGACGGGGCAGGAGATGCGGCACCTGCAGGAGCTACAGGGGGTGAGCCAGCAGCAGTGGCGGGCGGTGGTAAGTTATATTCATTACTTATTGGCATTGCACTAGCTGGCAGGGTGTTCACTTCACTCACTGTACTGTTGAGGCTTATTAAGTATGAAGTTGTAGTGAACATTATACAACGGTTGAAGAAGACACCCTTTACTTAGCATTAGCAATAGCATTAGCAGCGTGAGTTGAGTAACCAATGGCCTCTTCTATCTGACTCCAACTCAGCTGTGAAAGTTTTATGGAGAAGACTAAAAGTCAGATCAGATGACCTTGATGGATGTGTTGAACAAAAGGGAAAGAAGGGTGGAAGGAGGAAGGACGGGCGAGATGTAATATGACTGGCAGAGAAGGATACGTTGGAAGCATGCATAGGTGGCTGATCGGAATCAGATGCATGTGTTGTTGAAGGATGGGTGGAAGGTGAAAGAAGAATGGATGCCTGCCTGGGTGGGCGACACAGTATGGGTGGATACTGGGGATAGCAAGAATCATCAGCGGTGTTTGGGTGAAACTCAAAGCCAAGGCAAGCAAGGAAGGAGTGGACGCATGGGTGGTTGTTGGTGAAACAAACTAAGGTTTGTGGAGAGATTAAGAAGAATGATAGACATTTACTTAGAATGGATGGATGCCTGTATGTATTCATCATAGACAGCATAGGTGGAGACTGTCACGGGATGCAGAGTCTTAGTTTGAAGGGAATGTAAAAGAAACCGCGCCAGACTAGCAAAGCCGAGGGGAATACAAGTTGTATTTTCAGATTACAGTTGACTCACAGTAGTTTGCAAGCACATCATATATATTGTGTATAGTTAGTTATCAAGCACCTTCCTTCGACTCCGAGGACCCCTCCCTACCTATGTTAATTTATTTTCGAATGTGTCAGCCAGCCTGCAAAGGGTGGCCTATCTGTTGGTTACACAGTCAATCAAAACAAAGTACCTTATGCAGTAGTGGTCGGTGGTGGGAGTGCTGCCGGGCGGTGATGTGGGGAGGGGGAGGGGCAGGGTGGGGGTAGTAAACAATGGATTACGGTTAAATACAGGTAACTAAACATAAAAATAAATAAAGCGATTTCATTGTGCGCACTGCACCGCCAAATGCGATGCAGTGCGCGCAATCTAAATTAGTTTTATTTATTTATATGTTTACTTACCTGTAATTGGCCGTAATCCATAGTTTACAACCCCCCACCCAGCCCCACCCCACAACACCGCCCGGCAGCACACCCACCACCCACCGCTACAGACCTTATGTCGTCGTCCCATATATAAGCAATGATCATTGGACCAGATATATAATCTGCCTTTTTGTAGTAGCCAGGGCACTGTGAAAGTGAAATTGAGCAATTGCCCTTCATGTAACAGAGAGAGTATGGCCAGTGCCACCCGTAATAGAAAAATACGAGCTTCCCCACCTGCAGACAGTAGTAAATAAAACTAACGTGAGTCTGCATCATGACTCGTATGTTTGTCTTGGGTGCAAGCATAGCTGACTGAGCTGGCATGCCGGCTACAACCAGATTATGTAATTTCGCTAAACTAGAGATAAGAAGAAGACTGGTGTACTGTACTGGAGTCCATAGTGCTAGTATAATGCCTGAAACTCCCACAAATGTTAGAGGCCGAGGAAGTGGGAGGATAGATTATTACCACAAATATTATGTACTGTGCTTCTTGCTAGTGCTACTGTGCCACTATGTGTTGAATTAATTTTGTGTTACTGTTTTGCTAAGAGTATTGGTTACAACAATATTCTTTTTCTTTCTTGATATAGATCCTCCTTCCCAAGAAAAACCATCCCGGGAGGAGTTGGCAGCCAGGGCCCGGAAACTGGAGGCCATCTGCGAAGAGTACCGGCGGCTGGTGGCTCAGGCGGAGGAGGAGGAGGAGGCGGCAGCAGCTGTAGCCTCCTCCGATGCCCCGGGCCCCAGCCAGGCCCCACCTCCAGTGGTACGGTGCCGCGGTCAGGCAGCCGCCCGCCGCCGCAATTCATTAACAGCCAGCACTGCTGCCCCCCACCCTGGATGCCACTGCAGGGCATTTCGCCGCCAGATGCTCCTCCGGATTTCATGCCTAGAGGAGCGGGTCAAGATCCTGGTGGACAAACACCTGAAAGCCCGCCGAATATAAGATCTATAGGACCCCGTTGGATTTCCCCTTTTTTATTCCTTTTGTTGGTGGGTGGGAATTGGGCGTTGGGGTTTATGGACATTGTTTGGACTTTTTCGTTTTGGACATTGGTTGGGGTTAGGGAAAGGGGTGGGTCAGGTGTGGGATAGTTTATTTTTGTTAGGGTAATAAATTATATTTATACTTAAACATACGATGTTAATGTTTTGTGGGGGTTACTGTTTTACGAATTTACGTCACATGGTTTCCTTGCTGCTGCAGGGCCGCAGCCAGTGTTAGATTTAAATAATCTGCCGATTATGTAACACAAACAGATATATGCGGTACCCCTCACTGAGTTATTTGTCCTACTAGTACTGTCAGTCTCTCCTCCTAGTCCATTATACCTCCCACCAAACTTATCTTACCTGTGATTGATGATGATTAAGTTCGGCACAGCGATCGCTGCATGGTTTCCCAAGAGAATGGAGAAGATGCCATGGTTGTGGTGGTAGTAGTAGACACTGGCAGTAGCATTTGCAAAAAAATAAAAAAGAGACAGTCACTTGCCTGAGAGCGACTGTGGGAGGAGTAGTAGAACGAAGTAAAGTACAGTACAGAAGAAGACTGCCAAACAAACAATATTGCAACTGCTAAAGTAAAATAAAACAATGGTGGCGGGGACAGCCTAGTACAAGAAGTTACAAACTGTAGTTGTGTCGAGTGAGTCACTTAACTTAACACAATCGTAATTCGTAACCTTTACTGCTGTGTGGTAGGATGTTGATGATGAATCCAATCAATGCCGGCAATTAATTATGATGTATTAGGTCCCTTTGGAAAAAAAATTGGCTTGCACATAGACTGAGCATGGGTGGGAAAGCAGAAGAAGATCCTCGCCCTGCCTTGAAATTGAATTAGTGTTGCTTTCACCACATCTGCCCCAGCAAGCGTGTGATCAATTGGTGTACATTTAATGTAGTCACATCACACCTCAATATAAATCACAGCCCGGGGGAAGAGGGTTAGGGTTTGATGAATGGATGGGAAGGGGGTTTGGGGAAAGGTTTGACAAAGAAAAACAGTACGCATGGACACAACAAAGGCAAAGCACAATCTTGGCAGACGACCATGATCTTATCCAATAAATCTATAAAGGGAGAAAAGGAAATGCATGCATGATGATGAAGATAACTTGATGGTTAATGAGTAGTACTTACTAACTACTACTAGACAATTAGACAGTACAGGGCAGCAGTATATTCTATGCAATTTGCCTTGCCTGTATGCCCTCAGAGAGACCCAAATTACATGTTGTACCGGGCTTACTTTTAAAGATAGCAAAGAAAATTAAAACATAGTTGTAGGGATCAATTAGAAAACAAACAACAACACAACACACAGTCGTAATGATTGAAGAGAAAAAAGGAATCAAATTAATTAAAAGACGAATGATGAATGATACTAAAGTTACTGTATTATCCTGGTCAAATTGTGGAGTTAAATCTCGTCATTCCTCTTGGTCCTATCTTCCATGGACGCTCCGCACATCAATCTTGGGTGCCACTGCCTGCCTGATGCGGATTTGTAAGGTAAGTGTGAGTTGTTTCTCCCAGTATAGCACAGTGTAAAGGCCGGCCTGTAAGTGTAGATGGAAAAACAAAAGGGGTATTGAAAAATCAATGAATAAAAAAAAAGCATCAATTACGGTGGAGTCCAAGAAGAGAAGAGAGAACACTTTCAGACTGAGGCGGCTTGGATACATCGTGTATATTCTGTTTACAGCATTAAGCTACAACAACAAAAGGACAGAACAGGCCCACAGCACCAGCCCGTGACCCAACCTCCATTTACCTTAAATTTTGACAGAGCCAGACAAAAGGCATATACAGCAACCTAGCATTTTCAAAATTACGTGACTAAATCAATGCGCCGCTGTCAGTCATATGACTGCACTCGACTCCACCACTACATGGACATGTAGGTCTGCTGTGTTTACTTTCTTGTTGAATTGTTGTGTTTACCTTTTATGCCACTTCATGAAACGCAGTTATTCCATCAATCATCTCCGATCCAACTGACTGACTGCGTGCAAAGGTAGTATGGTCATCATCATGATGTGGTACGTGTTGTCCAACTCCAACTCAGTCTGTAGTGAGTGACTACTCCGATTAAGTCCATATTCCATATTAAAAAATTGCAACGGATATTGGCCTGCACCTGCAGTAGTAGGAGTACAATTTGGTTATTAAACAACAACAAGGGAAACATTGACTGTCACTTGAGTCACTTTCACTTTGTAGATTAACTAGTAGAGTTCGACTTCATGCACAACATCAACACAACAAACAACAGCAATCACTCAGAGTCAGCAAGCATCAAATGCATGCCATCATTACCTGTCTTGCTCTTCTCTTTGGCTGTCAGATCATCAGATGCCTAGTTCTGACAGGTGTGTGTGTTTTTTTAACGAGGCAGTGGCCTCATTATTACTCCACATTCATTTTGAGTGTTGGTAGTCGCTGTTTCGGTTTGCGTCTTATTCATCTGTGGCACTTTGTCGCAGTTTAAGTTGGTTCACATGGTCAGCGCTGTGATGGGCCGTGGCCTGGGTAGCGGTCATTGCTGGTCAATTGAGTTTGCAGAAATGTCAGCAAGTTTCTTCGAAGAGACTTGTCTTTCTCTGCCAAGTACCTTCTGTCCTGATAGTGATGAGCTTTGGATGCCTGCCGAGGCTGTAGCCTTCTGACAGTGATGGGTTTACTTTTGGATGCCTGCCCAAGTTCTGACAGTGAAGAGTTGTGGATGCCTGCAGAGGCGATAGCCTTCGGCCAGTGATGAGTTTCGGCTCGGAAACAAAATGGAGGATAGCTATAGTCACGTTTCACTTCTTATGGAGGGACTGTTAGAGGCAATATTTCTTGTACTCCAATGTCTGGCTTGATGCAAGCGTAATTAGGGCGAGTCAGGAAGATGGAGCAGGACTCTGAGGAGTGGACAGTTAAATGCACAGACGTGCAACTCCAATAGGGAAATAAAAAGAGAAGACGGTGGTGATGGATTTGTTGTGATTTGATTTGAACCAGCAAGACAGATACACAGACAAATAAAGGAAGGAAGAAAGTAACAATTTGAAAGCCTAGTTGTCAGGGAAGAGGAGCTCGTCCTCAAACTCTGGTGGTTCGGACAGAAGTAGGTCCTGTAACCCACTACTTACGTCATCGAAGTCGCTCTCCTCTTCCTGCTGTGATTCACGTATTTTGTAATCGGTGGTATAAAGTGCTGATTCATTTTGATCATGGTTAACCTCTCCACGCTTTTGGGCGAGAGACTGGTCCTTTTCAAAGTTACAATGGCATCAGCAGCACTGAAAACACGCTCAGAAGAGACACTTGCGACAGGGGAAACCAGATACTTTATCGCCAGCCTGCTGAGCACTGTCCATTGGCTTCTTTTCCCATACCAATACACCAATGGGTTTCGATCCATGAAGACCTCTGTTGGGTCATCCAGATAGGCCTGGACCGTCCGCTCAATGTTCAGGGGTGCTCCGATGTGCTCGGCCTGTTTTGCCTTTGCATCAGCACTGGACTTACCATACCCCTGCTGTAGAAACCAATTAGTTGCCGATTGTACTGTGGATGATCCTGTTCTTGCTGTTGTTGATGTTATTGGTAGTGTTGGTGTCGGTGACTGCTGGGAGGCAAACGCACCTCCGAAGTAGAACTTGACTCTGGATGCCCTGTAGTACTTGTTATGGCCTGGGGCGGGGGCCTGTAATTACCAGCCGTTCGTTTTCGAACTTAGTGGCTTCCTCAGCTATCAAAGTTTTGTAGTTGGCAACATCCACTTCCGAAAAAGGAATTACTGCCTTACTGTTCAGAAATACTTTGTACCGTGGATCCAAAATTGTGGCAGTAATGTAATGTTGTTGTGACACAATGTTATTTTGAATCCTTGTATTTTCAGATAAGTGAGCGGCTAAGGACTCCGCCAAATGATATGCGTCTTGTTTGTCATCCACACCTGCGTACGTTTCAGACACCTCCTTCAGCTGTTGCTCTGGCATGTGCAACAATGGGATAGCTTGGCCCATAGTACAGTCCTCCCTGCTGACTTCACGTGTGAAGATCTCAAAAGGAAGTAGCATCTGTCAGGCATTTAATGAGGTCCCATTGACCCATCTCAACGGTCATGCCTCTCACAGTAGGTTCCCCTAATCTTTGCATGACATAAGCATTGAGTGGTATGTACAGGTCAAACAGACGATCAAGCATGTAATAAGTTGAGTTCCAACGTGTTGGCACCTCCTGGATGAGTGCTTTGACTGGCATTTTATGCTCACGTTGAATGACCCTCAGCTGCTTCCGGGCTTTAAAAGAATGGCTGAAATGTGTGCATATTCTTCTGCAGGTGGCCAGTAAGTTGCTGACTTTGTATTCATTTTTCAGAAAGTCTTGAACAACAATGTTAATGCAGTGTGCCAAACACGGGACCCTGAAATAGCGACCATCTTGCATGGCCCTAACTACATTACTGCCATTGTCCGTGGCAACAAAACCAATGTTAAGCCCTCTTGGGCGCAGCCACTCAAAGACCTTGCTGTTAAACTCTTCCAAAATGTTTGCAGCAGTATGAGATTTCTCCATGGCAAACATGGCTACAGTTGCATGTTTGCGAGTGGCATGAAAAATCTCAGCAGCGTCAACACCAGCAGATATCTGTTCTCTAACCCCCGTAAAAGAGATCCAGTGTGCAGTGATGCACATGTAATCAGTGGCTTGGCAACTGGTCCACATGTCTGTTGTCAGGTGGATACTCTGAACAGCACTCTGCTTCAAGGCTTTTCCAAGCAATTCCAGCACGTCGTGATGTAGTGCTGGAACAGCAACTCTGGCAAAATAGTAGCGGCTGGGAACATGCCATTTTGGGCAGTTGGCTGTCACAATTTCCCAAAAACCCACCCCTTCAACAAAACAAAAAGGGAGAAGGTCCAGTGCTAACATTTTAGCCAGCTTCGCATTGTACAAACGTGCTATTGGGTAGTTGCGTTCGTACTGCCCCTCCCCCCCAAACATGCTGATAATGGTAGGCTGCATGGTTTTCCTTTCTCTTAGGCTCAACAACGCACTTTTTTTCATTGCGGTACTCCTTGCTGTCTCAGGCTGACTCTTACTCTTGTGCCACTGAGATGTTGCTGAAGATGTGGGCGACGTTAACACTGCACTGCTGGGGACAGGGCGACTTTGTGTATCACTACCAGAGAGAATGTCTCCCTGTCCTTCCTCTTCCACCGTGATCGGATCTTCTACTCCTTTATCCCCACCAACACCAATGGTTGCAGTTTTTATGCCACGAAGGTGGTCCTCCCAGCTGATCAAGTGGTGTTTTTTCAGATGGGTTATTTGGCCCCCGGTACCATAGTTTGTACCAAGCTTACCACGACTAACAGAGGTATTACAAATGGAGCATATAGCAATGTTCTCCTCCTTTTCGCTAACCGTAAAGAAGTCCCAAACTGGGGAGCTTAACTTTTGCCTCCTGCTGGAGGTGCCACTTCCAATGCCGGATGAACTGGAGGGTGTGTGTTGAATTTGACTCTGTGCTGTACCACTATCTACTTCTACTGAGGTGGTGGTTGTGCTGGATGTAGGTCGCTGCCGGGCCTTTGCTAATGCAAATATGGAAGCTGTAGGTCGTGTTGGTGTTACCTGTGGAGGTATGCGTGCTACATCCCTCTAAGCGATTTTGGATAGGGTAATAATGTTGGTCTCCATCTCCTCGGGGCCGGGAGTGATGTTCGTGATGACTGGCTCATCATCATCATCCTGCTGTTCTACATCGACCTCCATAAGTGTAAGGCTTTCTGGAACCTTCCTTTTCCCTAGCTTGGTCTTGGGACGTGTCTCCCTCTCAGACTCAGTTTGTGGCTTCCAAGTGGCATCTAGATCATCAGAAGGGGGCTTGGCGAAGAACTTGATGGACTAACCCTCCTTTTCCTTGCTGGAGATTTGGAAGACAATGGATCTTCTGAATGAGTGGCTTCTTCTTCTACCTCTGCATGAGGCTCAATTTCCTGAACTGCCCCTACTTCGGGAGGAACAACAACTACTATTGCGGGCGGTGGTTGCGGCTGTTGTTGTTGTTGACCACTTATCTGCTGTGTTTCCTCCTGCGTTGATTGGGTACTACTTTGAGATAGCGATAAGTTTATCTCAGGTTCAGCATCACTGCTTTCCACTATTAGGCTGGCTACCTCTTCCACACTCATGTGCGTGGGACTGAGTTGGTGGGTTGGGCCCACTGATGCGGAGGTGCTGCCCCCAGCTTGCCCCCCGGACACCGCTGCTACTGGCGTAATTTTTTTTTCTCCCAAAAAAGGTATTGGGCGGCACACCAGACTTAAGTGTCACTTCCTTCTTCTGTTCCTTCTTCTCAATAGCAACTTTCTTAGTACTGGAGGACCTGGTACCTGCTTTCTTTGGGCCCATCTTCTTCAGATGTCAGCAGCACTCAGTTGCACAAGTTGCAGGGATGTCTGGTCAGGTCACACGTCACGTCATGTACAGCAGCAGGATGTCTGTCTGGCAGTACAACGGGTAATGATGACACACCTCCTCCTCAGTCTTTTGTGCACCTAAAAGCAAAAAAGCCAGAAGAACATCAGTCAAACGATAGCACAAATCAAACTAATATAATATATAACTTAGTGTGTGGTTGTCTCAATTATTAAATTTTAGAAACTCAGTGAACAACAACAGTGTAGCCATTTATGAGACTTTGACAACAAGGCCAGGGCTTTCCTGGTGTACTGTGTAGTGTGTACACTCAGGAAGAATAAGAATAGCAAAGAACAAAAACAAAAATGTAGTGGAGCCTGTTTGGCCTAAATTTGTGCATCACGTGGGATGGATGCAGCATCAGGGAGCTGCAGCTGGCAATGGGGATGGATTTGGAAGCAGTAAGACAAGAGGAACAATGGAAAGACACGCAGGTCTATGTGGCAAAAACAGCACACTACTAACTACCACCACAAAATGGCCCCCAGCCACATGGTCACTCACAGGCACAAGGCACGGCAAACAATGAACTCAAGCAGGCCTATATGGCCAGACAAAGGATGCCTGATAAACAACACACACAGCTTTAATGCAAAAACTAAAATCCACATGGCTAAAAACAGGTTGGAAAGTTACACAACAACCACAACAACAACACATACACACGCAAAAAAGGCATTTATTTAACACACCCAAAAAGTGAAATAGATCCCCCAAAAAACTCCACATTTTGCAATTCAATCCAATGCCATCCATGCCCTAAATGATGTTAAAATTCAACAGACAACACAGAAACAGTTTTTATGCACTCATGATGACTACCTCTGGGCCTACTAGCAGACTAGGCCGCAAGCTTGGAGGCCTATGGCAAAAGCACAGTGGCTGGTCCCACAAAATGGCCACCACCACATGGCCAGGCCACCCACAACAACAAGAAAAGGAAGACAAGACAGACAATGCAGGCCTATGGCAAAAGCACAATGCCTGGCTTCACAAAATGGCCGCCACCCACATGGCCAGGTCACCCACAATAACAAGAAAGTGAAGACAAAGGACAGGACCAGGAAGTTGGAGACTCTAGGGAACTTCCTTCCTCTTTAAAAAAATTATAAAAAAAAGAAAAATGACTCCTTGCTCACAAAACTACATCTAAATGACAACCTGAGGAGTTTTTTGAGCAAAATGAACAAAATCATCATTTTCGAGAAGGTTTTATGCTGCTCGAGAGATATTCTTCACCAGATTGTAAATTCTGCGTGTTCGGCATCGCGATCGTCACAAAAAGTCGTTATCGCGCGCGCAAAACGCATATTGAGCGCGCGAAGAAGAAAAAAGTGTAAGTCTGCGTTGTCGCGCAGTGCGGAGTTGCCAAAAGTCCGCGAGCTGAACGCCCAGGGTTACCTACTGGCTGAAAAGGCCTATTTATTTAACACACACCAAAAAACTGAAATACCACCCCAAAAACCACATTTTGCAATTCAATCCAATGCCATCCATGCCCTAAAGGATGTTAAAATTCAACAGACAACACAGAAACAGTTTTTATGCACCCATGATGACTACCTCTGGGCCTACTGGCAGACTAGGCCACAAGCTTAAGCCTATGGCAAAAGCAAGCACTGGCACACTGCCTTGCTCCACAAAATGGCCGCCACCCACATGGCCAGGCCACCCACAAATAATAACAAGAAAGTGAAGACAGACAATCAATGCAGGCCTATGGCAAAAGCACACTGCCTGGATGGCTCCACAAAATGGCCGCTAGCCACCCACAACAAAAAGAAATGGAAGACAGACAATGCAAGCCTATGGCAAAAGCACACTGCCTGCCTTCACAAAATGGCCGCCACCCACATGGCCAGGCCACAACAACAACAAGCATAAGCCAAGGGGAACAAAGAAAAGACATGCAGGCCTATATGGAAAAAGCAGCACACTACTAAACTACCACCACAAAATGGCCCCAAGCCACATGGTCACTCACAGTCACAACAGGCCATGGAAAACAATGAACTCAAGCAGGCCTCTAATATGACCAGACAAAGGAGGCCTGCTAAACAACACAGCTTTAATACAAAAATGAAAAAACGAAAATCCACAGGGCTACGAAAGGTTGGAAAGTTACACAACAAGCACACACACACATCCAACAAAGGTATTTATTTATTAACACACACCCAAAAAGTGAAATACACCCCAAAAACCACATTTACCAATTCAATCCAATGCCATCCATGCCCTACATGATGTTTAAATTCAACAGACACCACAGAAACATGCACCCATGGGTACCTCTGGGCCTACTGGCTGAAATTCCAATCAAAGAAAAACAACTAGGCCCCTACTGAAACTACAGGCCACAACAATAAATTTTAAAAACGATGAAAATCCCAAAAAAATGTAGGTACAAACAAGCCCCAATCAAACAAACAAGTACACCAATTCTCCAACTTACTTGTAAAATCTCAAATCCAAAAGTCCTCAAATCCAATCCAATGATATGATGCAGCAGACAGACACAAAAAGTGATCCTTCCAGCTCCAAATCCAAATGAAAGTGAACAGCACATGGACAAAGCACTGGGAGGAGCCTGCTGGACAGGAACAGAAAGTTAGAGACTCAGGGGCACTTCCTTCCTCTTGAAAAAAAAAGTAAAAAAAGAAAAAGGACTCCTTGCACAAAAAATTACAGCCAAATCACAATCTGAGGAGTTTTTTGGAGCAAAATAATCATTTTCGAGAAGGTTTTATGATGCTCGAGAGATATTCTTTGCCAGATTGTAGTTTCTTCGTGTTCGGGATCGCGATCTTACCAACACTGCCGCCGGAAGTCAGATCGCGCGTCCGAATGACGTGTTCGCGTTCGCACACTCTCGTGGGATCGTGCGGCCGGATTCCAAATCTCGTGGCGTCCGCGAACGGATAGGAAATCGCGTCCGCGAACGCAGAATCACGGTAGGTCGTTACCGCGCGCGCGAGAACGCATATTGAGCGCGCGAAGAAGAAAAACAGCTACGCTACGCCGCAAATTGCGTAGTGCTCGGTAACTTCGCACTCTACGCGAATCGCGAAGTTCCCGAAACTCCGCAAACTCCGCGAGCGTAGCGTAGTTCACCGCCCAGGGTTACTCATGAGGGTCTCTAGGCGCAGTCCATAGGCACAGAGAGATTACGTTATTTGTCCAAAATCACAGGATGTTAAGCTAATGCCGAGACCCAAACAAGGATCCCCAGCTCCAAAGTTGACACCCTCTGGCACAGGTCTACTTTCTACAGGTGACACAACTCACCAAAACAGCTTTACTTGATCCGTAGTGTTGCAGCACTTATTTGGAATTATGCACTTACATGAGTAAGGAAGAAAGAGTCCAGACATAGGTATGCATTTAATATTTTGAGCAATGGTAATGTCTAGATTGGACAGTCAATGAAATGTTGATTAATAACAAAATAGGGTAGCTCAATGCAGCATATGGAAGACATTACTGATTACTGGTTAACAATGTAATGGTCAAAAATCTTTCATTCAAAATGCCTTCTTATCAAAAGTAATTCTCAGTATAAAAAAATGACGTGGGTTAGGAGAAACATTACTACATCAATCCGAAATATACACTCAAAGGAAATCATTGTGTCAACATATTTAACCTGGCCTGACATGATACATTAAAATTATATGACCATTAGAATAGGCTTCTCACTGGTGTGTTTTTGAGGCGCGTGAAAGGTTTATGATATGTTAGACTTTGATGACAAGATGAAAAGATAATGACAATATGTATTAGTTCCAAGGACCTGTGTATGCATATTAGTAGTAGCAAAGGTATGTAATGGAAAATGCTTTATTTTGAATAAATAAAACAGAAACTATATATTAAAATAAAATGCGTAATCAGTTTACAAGAACCAAAGAAGCATACATTAAAGTTTGATTTGTATACTATGTCTCAAGTGTACTTCCTAAAAAATAATAAACTTTTTTGATCTTGTAGCTTTTGAAATGTGCTCCTTGGCCAACTAAGACAGACATCATGATGAGCAAGAGATTACTAAAAGATATTTAAAGAAAAACTGTGTTGAAAACGATACATGTACAACGAGTGCATGTAAACTTGTTAAACCGAGATTGATAAATTAGAAAGAAACTAGAGGCATGAAATAGTGACTTAATTTATGACTAAGCCAACATATCTTGGGAGTCACCAATAAGACACCATAAAACATATACCTGAAACAATATGACCTACACACAGAGCAATGCTTTGTTGCTAGGAATGGCAACACAGTGGAAGAGGTGTGGCGCAGCGGCCAGGGCGACTGACTTCGGACCCCGTGGGCTCACGGTTCGATCCCCAGCAGCAGATCAGCCCAGCACCATGTGACTCTGGGCAATAGCTCGCTTAATCTCGCCGACGGCCCCCAGCGCCTTGACACCTTCGGGTAATTGTTCGCGCTTTACAAAAAAATACTGGACGTTTACAGTGTTGTAAATAGATACATAACTTATGACAACCATTACGCAAAATGCAACCCTTTCAAAAGTGCTGTGGAAAGTCTCAAATAAATAAATACTACATTATGATGACAGACAATACCTCAAAGTACTTGTATGTAGGAAAAGCAAACTTTAGAAGCAAAGAAGTTTATTTCACGCTTACCCTGAGTTATTAGTAAGGCCTCGAGATCAGCACAGTCTGTGCCCTCGACTCAGCCATCTCCTGTTCATTGAGTACTGCCACCTGCTCCTCATGCAGGTCTCAGCCTCCTCCTATGATCTTTGCAGCATTCAGATTCCTGGCCAGTTTCTGCCTAGTCCTGCTCTGAATGAATTTTGACCACGATTTTTTAATAAATCATCTTTTTTAGATAAGGGTAATTTGGAGATCACAAAGAGATATTTCTCATGTTTAGTCAACTCAGAAATCAAAATGTAGTTTTCCTCTTCTGTAAAGTTTACCTTTCTCTTCCTGGTACCTTCCAGAACAGGGCTCCATCAATCCCAAGACTTGGCCTGGGCGAAATTTTAAGTACGCCCTTATATCTTGGCCTAGGAAAATATGATTATTCTTCCTTGGGAGAATAGTTAACACTGGGTTTGAATTACTGTTACATGAAGACATGTTTTAAACACATGAGGATAACAAAACAAAAATTATATGGAATGCGAAAGAAAGATTAGAAAAGGAATATGTTAGAAAAGTGAAACATTGGTCCAGCAGCACTGAAGTGCACTTCTGTTTAGGCAGATCTACCTATGCGATCAGGCCAAATGATGTCCTTCACGGTGCAAGAGAGCCGGTAGGTGAAACAGGTTTACCTATTATACAATCTGTCATATGACAACTAAGTTAGTCTGATAAAAAACAGTCTGACAATCCTTAATTTGAGAGAAAAGTCAACATGACTAAATACATTTTCCACGAAAATATAATATTTTTGTGCAACATATAAATGTGGCCTAACCACCTCGAAGCTGGGGACTGGGTTCGAGTCTCGGCAGGGACGCTCAATCCTGTGATTCTGGGCAAATCACTTAATCTCCCCGTCCTAACAAAAAATGAATGTGTCCCTCTGTGACGCAACTGGTGCTCATGTAAAGGGCTCTGATACCTTCGGGTCAAGTTCGCGCTACATAAAACTCCCCCCCCCCCAAAAAAAAACAACTTAAGTGAGAACAGCCGGAGGAAGAGAGTGTTGAGGCCATTCTATTCCCAAGAGAAATAACAAAGGCTAGGTGCAGTTAAACATACTCCCACAAGATGGCTGCACCACTTCATTTCACAAACAAAGATGCTGAATGAAGAGTAAATATCACGAAAAGACAGACGGAGGAAGAGTAGTTGAACGCTGGAGAAAAGAACCTGCTGACACAGAAAATGGTCGAATTTTCGTAATATTCTATTATGGTTTGCCTTACAACTGGAAATACAGGGATTGACTGGGCTACACATAGATCACAGAACTGCACAAGCTGATGGCACCCGTAGCTATCCCTAGTGATGTCTGCCACGCCGTCCGGTTTCGGCTACCGCATATAACAACTGCAGTGAGTGCCGGCTCCTTGTTACTATACAAGCGGAGACGGACTCACGCGGATCTCCTTCATTCTTTCCTTGACTCTGACTGAAGCCGACGCTCGCGGCTTTTCTCCTTATTCATCGTTGAGTCATCGTTGACTCTCACACGGGTAAGAGCAATTGGGGTCACAACTAAGGGCGGGCGGAATTTGCATAGTCGCGTTACGCAAAATTCTGCAAAACTGTAAAAAATCTCTGCGAGCACGCAGAATTCCGCGAGCACGCGGAATTGCTTGTTCCGCCCGTTCGCGATGCGTTTTTCCTGTTCGGGGACGCTGTTTGCGTGCTTGGGGGGAAATATCTTGCGAACTTGCCCATGCGGTCGCCAATTGGGGCGGCCATATTGTTTCACTTGTACCGCCCACTCGCGATGCGTGTTTCCTGTTCGCGAACGCAGATGTCCGATGGCGAGTCCGAATGAAGTGTTTGCGATCGCACACTCTCGCAAGGATCGCGCGAACGGATAGGAAATCTTGTCGGCGAACGCAGGGATCCCGGTAAGTTGCTACCACGCGCGCAAACACGCATTTTGAAAGCGCGAACAAGGAAAAAGTTCCGCTACGCCGCGGATCGCGGAATTTTTGGCAATTCCACGTTCTCCGCGGAATTGCCAAAATTTCGCAAATCCCGCGAGCGGAACGGAATTTACCGCCCAGGCCTAGTCACAACAATTATTCCTAGTTAAGCATACTGCTAGCAATAGAACTGAACCTTGCTACATGAATATTTTTTAGAGAACACATCCATCCACACGGATTGTCGTGATTTGTACCATTATTGATTCAACAATTATATTACGGACTCCACACGAAGCTGAGCTCGCGGCTTCTCATTATTCATCGATGAGTCATCCTTGACTCTCATACGGGTAAGAGCATCTGGGGGCACTACAATTTTCCCTTGCTTAGCATACCGCTTAAACAAGAACTGAACCTTGGTTTTTGTTGTTTTTTAGAGAATACTCTACCCACACGGATTGTCATTAGTTATACAATTATTGATGCAGCAATTAAATTACGGAACACGTTAAAACTGTCAATCCTTCCCCTCACTGGGGTAAGTTTCTCTACATTATAGTTACAATACTAATCCATGAGTACAGTACAATAACGAGGCCTAATTACTCCCTATTTCTTATTTGTTATTCTCGCTAGTTCCCGGCTGGGTCCCATGTGAGTACCCTCCTTTCACTCTCACTTTCATGGGGTGCACAAAATTCACTCTGACAGCAGATTCCTATTTCAGGTACTACTACCAGTCTACCATTAGCATATCCTTACAGTCCTGCTTTCTTGGCCCTATGCTGATACACTCTATCATTCTTTCAGATGTCCCTGCATTGCTAGGTCCTGAAGAGACCCCTTGTTGTTGGCGGGGTCGAACCGTCATCGACAAACCCAAAGCGAACCATTTCCCAGCCTCTATTACTGTATTAGAAGGCTGTGACCATTTGATACTACTGTTAGGGTCGACTTTGTAACTTTGGAAACCATCTTTTTATGGCATAAAATGTCACAAACTGTTATGTAGGTTCCATGTTCACTGGGGACACTATGCACCTTGTTTCTGAATAACTGTTAAGAATTGTGTATATAATCATTTGAATTTACAAGTATTCCACAGTACATGGTCTTATCTCTCTCTGACATCCACCTTACCCCTGTTTATTGCTATTGTGCTTATGATTATTGTTTATTAATTACATTTGTCCACAGGAACCATTGTTTCTGTTTATATACTATGTACCCTGGTTCCATGTGAGTAGGGTGTCCCTTGTTTCCTGTACACGACTCTTAGAGCTGTGGCTGCACCGCAAGGGGTTTATTCTTCTTACGATTTCCCTGTAACCCTATTCAAATATAGGGTGTTACACAATCTCTACTGAGGTAAGATGTCCGAAAGAGAGGCTCCACTATATACAGATGAATATATAGCTAAAATTATCAGTGGTCCGTCATTGTTCTCTGTGCAACCTAACAAGCCAGTGAGCCCAAGACAATTACTTTTGGAGAAACTTGAAAAAGCAAAGAAAAAGCATGTTAGGACAGAACTGCATGCACGCATGTTGACTGAGTACCTAAAAGCAGAAATTATTCCCCAGGGTCTACAAGTAAGGAATGTGCCAGGAATTTTCAGGGAATATCTGAAATTCAAAGGTGGGTTTAGCCACATTCCCATGACCTGCTCGCGCCACTGGATGGTGCTGGGAGTGGAGACTGCATTAGAACACGCTAAAGCAGAACTAAAAGAAATAGAGGAACAAGAGAAAGAACTTCTAGGAGGTGACGGAGTGGCAGAGGCCAAAGCACTCCTAGATAAACTGAACAAAACCATTGAGGATTTCAACTCGTACAAGTTAAAGAAAAAAGGGGACATGGTGATAACAGATATAAAAAATTTCACCAAAGAAAAAGCATATCCCTATCTAAGAGAGGATTATTATACTACGATAGCCACCCAAAATAGGCAGAACACGTGAGGTAGATTTAAAAGAAATCTGCCAATTACATTTTCTGAATCTTCAGGTGGATCAGACGACTCAGACGCACAGCCAGGGCCAAGTCGTACTAACACCCATCCAGGGCAGCCTTTTTTAGAGAGAGGTCCCCGAGGCAAGGGCAAAATTTGGTACCAGTACCCAGGAGAACGTCAAACTCGGAGGAAGCACTACAAATTGGGTCCTCAACCATACTAGACACCTATGAACAAACTACAGAGGCGATACCTAGCTTTAACCTGTCTCAACATGTACTATCATCTGCGTACATTTCCTTATTGAATAAGGGCTTATCATTTGTCATTACTGTAAAGACTAACTTTTTCAAATTAAAGACAGAGTTGTTCCACTTTTTTCGCAAAATCCGTTTAAAATTGTTTTTCAAAGATAGGGAATTTACATCACATGACTCAGTGACAGGCCTGAAACCTCCCTCAATTTTTTATCCTTCTAATTCTATGATGCCCCCAGAATTGTTGACCTTTGAAAAACTAATATTAAGTGGTTTGGACAATTTAAAATCTAGTAGATGCTTTATACCCTATAACATCACCTTACAGGAAAGAAAAGCATTACAAGATCTCAAAAACGATAAGGCAATAATCCTGAAACCAGCAGACAAAGGGGGCGGCATTGTGATACAAGATCGCAATGACTACGATGTTGAGATCCGCAAACAGATCACTGATGAGAAACACTACAAGAAATTGTCCTCCAATCCACTGTCAGGTATAAAGAGGGAAATCTTTAAGGTCACCACAGAGGGAAAAGAACAAGGCTACATTACTAAAAAGGAATTTGAATATCTAAATACTGAAAATCCCCGAACACCTGTTTTGTATACTCTGCCTAAAATTCACAAGAGCACCACGAATCCACCGGGGCGACCGATTCTATCAGGATGTGGATCGGCTCTTGAACCAATTGGCAGATATATTGATTTTTTCATAAGAGAGTTTGTCCCTATACAGGAGACCTATGTGAGGGACAGTATGTTTATGATCAATTTAATTGATAAAATGCCCTATAACATTGAGACTGATTGGCTTTCCACTCTAGACATATCATCGTTATACACCAACATACCACAGGAAGAGAGCATCTTTATAATAGAGAAACTGCTTGAGACACGAGCGAAGCCTGTTCAGGTCGCCACGAGTTTCATCATCTCTCTACTCAGGATTGCCTTACAATATAATTATTTTATATCTGAAGGTAGTTACTACCAGCAATGTTCTGGCACCTCTATGGGGGCTGTTTTTGCACCGAATCTAGCGAATATCTATATGGATTCCAATGAGCAGACTTTTGCCTTATCAGCCGTTAACAGGTACTGTTCCAACATTAAATGTTGGAGACGGTATATTGATGATATTTTTCTAGTCCGGTCAGGCCCTGAGGAGGAGTTTCACAACTTTGTCATATACCTGAATAACATTCAGAAACATCTTACCTTTACATCGACAATACATAAGTCGGAAATAGCTTTGCTTGGCTTTGCCATCAAACACGAAGATGGTACATTGTACACGAGCCTGCACAAGAAACCCACAGAGAGAAATACCCTGATTGCATACAAAAGCCACCATCCGCGTGCTCTGAGAGACGGACTGCCGTTAGGCCAATTTCTGCACTTTCGTACAAATTGCTTCCATAAGGAGGATTACATGAGAGAAGCCCAAGTTCTGAAAGCCAAATTAGTAGCCAGGGGTTATCCTAACAGAATAGTAAGAAATTCCCTGGCACAAGCTTGGTTCTGCCCGAGAGAAGATTTACTCACCACCAAAGGAAAAACTTTCCTTGAGAAACTTATCTGTGTGACCACCTTTGGTGTACACAAAAACAAGATTCACAATTTAATACCAAAAAACTGGCATCTCATTAGGAACATTGATCCTGCAATACAAACTCCAATGTTTGCATTCAAAGGGGGCAAAAATGTTAAAGATCACCTAGTGCACTCCTCCACACAAGACAATACTAGGCCAAAGACCAGAACACTCGAATCAGCTTGGGGCCTACCTGAGGTAAAAAGCCATTTCAAATGTGGAAGTTGTGTTGCATGCACCTTTACGTTTGACACAGACATCTTTGAACATGCTAATGTCAGACAAAGCCTTAATTCTTTCTCTAACTGTAACACACGAAATGTGGTTTATTGTATATGGTGCCCTTGTCAATTACTATACATTGGCCAAACCCCGCAACCATCAAAGCGCGCATTGGACAACACCGAAGCAGGATAAGATGTTCAGTGCTGAATGCCCCCTTGGTTTTTCATTTCATGGAAAAGAACCACACAGCGGATGAAATAAAGTGGCAGGTTATTGACAAAGCAACTGTCCCTGAAAGAGGAGGTGACATATCACAGATTCTGCAAAGACTTGAATGTCAGTGGATAGAAAGGACTAATTCTATCATTCAAGGACTCAATACAGCTAGGAGTGGCGTGTCTTTGTGGCCACTCTATCCAACTGACTGATGCTAAATGAGCTCATCCCTGGAGCTCGGTATGACAACAACCACAACTCAAGCACTGTAAACTAACAGCAACTGTACAATTAACATGTAAACATTTATGCTATTATTACTCATGTACCAGTATGTATTGACGTTTAATGTAGCAAGATTGTTATATGGTTCTTTTAATATGTCTAGTTGTGACCGTACACTTTGAGATATTGAGACACTTGTCCATTTGGAAGTATGACATAAACCCACAAAGTCACCTTTGCCAGAGACTATTGTGCTCATGTCCCTCACTGACTCAATATCTTAGGTTGGTATAAGGACACGTATGATATATTCCTCTCGTACCAATATTTTTGGACCCCGGCAATATGCACCATTTGGCCTGAGGTGCGACTGTGCACACATTTGCAGTATTCTTACACACTGACACGTGGACACGCTTGGTCATTTTAGATCAGTATACATCCCATTGATTAACCGTTTCCCTTCTTCACATCTATACATACATCCAGTGCCCCTGTAAACCTTAATGCACCTACGTGGACACTTGCGTTATTAACCCATCATGTCTTCCGTGCACTAGGAATCCTTAACCTCGATATCTACCTTGAAAGGAGGGCATGGACAGAGAAAACATCTTGGAACACCCTCCTTTATTCTCTCTGACTTGTATTTTTAATGTAATTTTATTTTCAATTTAATTCTCTGCTTGTAGTACACAATGCAATTACTAATTTTCGTAATATTCTATTATGGTTTGCCTTACATCTGGAAATAAGGGGATTAATTAGGCTACACATAGATCACAGAACTGCAATAGGTGATGGCACCCGTAGCTATCCCTAGTGATGTCTGCCACGCCATCCGGTTTCAGCGGGGAGAGCGCGCTACCGCATATAACAACCGTAGTGAGTGCCGGCTCCTTGTTACTCTACAAGCGGACACGGACTCACGCGGATCTCCTTAATTATTTCCTTGACTCTGACTGAAGCCGACGCTCGCGACTTTTCTCCTTATTCATCGTTGAGTCATCGTTGACTCTCACACGGGTAAGAGCAATTGGGGTCACAAGAATTATTCCTAGTTAAGCATAATGCTAACACTAGAACTGAACCTTGCTCCTTGATTATGTTTTAGAGAACACATCCATCCACACGGATTGTCGTGACTTGTACCATTATTGATGCAACAATTATATTACGGACTCCACACGAAGCTGAGCTCGCGGCTTCTCATTATTCATCGATGAGTCATCCTTGACTCTCATTCGGGTAAGAGCATCTGGGGGCACTACAATTTTCCCTAGCTTAGCATACCGCTTAAACAAGAACTGAACCTTGTTTTTTGTTGTTTTTTAGAGAATACTCTACCCACACGGATTGTCGTGACTTATACAATTATTGATGCAGCAATCAAATTACGGCACGCGTTAAAACTGTCAGTCCTTCCCTTCACTGGGGTAAGTTTCTCTAAATTATAGTTACAATACTAATCCATGAGTACAGTACTATAATGAGGCCTCATTACTCCCTATTTCTTATTTCTTATTCTTGCTAGTTCCCGGCTGGGTCCCATGTGAGTACCCTCCTTTCACTCTCACTTTCTTGGGGTGCACAAAATTCGCTCTGACAGCAGATTCCTATTACAGGTACTACTACCAGTCTACCATTAGAATATCCTTACAGTCCTGCTTTCTTAGGCCCGATACTGATACACTCTATCATTCTTTCAGATGTCCCTGCATTGCTAGGTCCTGAAGAGACCCCTTATTGTTGGCGGGGTCGAAACGTCGTTGACAAACCCAAAGCGAACTATTTACCAGCCTCTATTACTGTATTAGAAGGCTGTGACCATTTGATACTAATGTTATGGTCGACTTTGTAACTTTGGAAACCATCTTTTTATGTCACAAAATGTCACAAACTGTTATGTAGGTTCCATGTTCACTGGGGACACTATGCACCTTGTTTCTGAATAACTGTTAAGAATTGTGTATATAAACATTTGAATTTACAAGTATCCCGCAGTATATGGTCTTATCTCTCTCTGACATCCACCTTACCCCTGTCTATTGCCATTATGCTTATGATTATTGTATATTAATTACATTTGTCCACAGGAACCATTGTTTCTGTCTATGTTATTTACCTGTTGATCACGTGCAGAGATGTCCCCACGGGGACGAGTTGAGCGCTATATCAAGATTCAAATAACATAACATAATATGGAGTGAACAAACTGCTGAGTTATAAGCCGGCGGCGTAGCAAGAGTGCTTTGGGACATAATGCAAACATTTAAAAAAAACTCTTTAGCGCTATCCCCCTTTTCAGGTAGTAATTCATAAATAGGATGCAGAGGGTCCCTCTTGGCGGTCGACCCTGGTGCAACTGCACCTGCTGAACCACTGATATCTATGTTGTGGAGAAGAGCAGAATTAAGGAAAGAGAATGAAGGGAGACCCACAGTTGATAAGATGAGTGAGGCAGAAGTTGAGATTTTCAACTCTGAAACCAAAATTTAACGATGATATAGAAAAGCTAATACCACATGCCCTTGGCCATACTGCTGAATTATGGCCTGCCTTGCATGGAGTGCAGCAACAAATCACATTCTCCATGAAACACTAACATACATGCCTTATTATGGCTTTCCACTTCACCTCTGTCCACTTGCCCACGCAGCTCATCCCCCTCCTCTACTCATTGCTTCGGGCAGATATTCTTTGCTATTACTGTCCAGCGTCAGTCAGGGGAAGTCGTCAATTTCGATGACCGAGTCAGCCTGCCCCCTGCTGCCAAACAACATAGTCAGCATTAGGTACCGTGAGTAGTGTTGGGTGGCGACACATGAGGTGCAGAGGTGGGCAAATTAGGGTCCGGTGTCAGCGCTTAGTTTGAGCCGGTGGTTTCCAGTGCACGACACCAGCACTTAATTGCTAACACCAGGTCTTATGGCAATCTGCCGCATGGTGGCGCTGTTTGTGTTTTTTAAAGATGAGCACAACAACAGTTTTTAATTCAAATTACATTAAAAGCCATTCTTATAGCTTTGGGGGCCTGGAAGAGTCTGAAGTGCCACAATTGAAGGGATGTAGTGTTCGTAGGTGTGTTTGTACTGCCACCGGCAGCGCTGGCCGGGGCAATGGGTGGTGCAAGATGCTGGGGCCTCCTGACGACAGCCTTGGAACGTATTTTTATTTTTTTTACAAATCAAGCACTCGGTCCGGTGCAGCTTGTATATCCGGGCTAACACCCAGTATGTTTTTAGGTCGAGCATCAGCACACATTCGCTGTCTGCAAGACCTGTTGTACTTACTTTACTGATTGCAATTTCAGTGCAATTCCACCTGCTGTTTTCCATAGGTTCACTCTTGCATCAGTCCTGTTTGCTGGCTCCTCACTGGTTGGTGCTCCCGAGACATCACTTCCGTTTTCTGCTCATGGAGCACCTGCCAACTACAGTTTCATTATGCTGTAGGTGTGTATTTTGTCCTTTGGGGACTATTTTGTTTATTTTCGGCACATCGCGATGCTGTGCTTAATCTGTAAGTACGGCGGCCCGCCTTTATTTTGATCTGCATGAGGTGGCTTGCACAACTCTATTTTTAGTAACGTTGAAGACACTTTAGCATAATAAATTTAGTTTAGTGCGGTGCTCTTTTACAAGCGCCGCTCTTTATCTACTTGTTTAGCCAGAGGCAGTGGATAGTGTTTCTTTCAGGTTCGGGCTTTAGTAATTAGCATGAACATATAGAAAGGTCTTTGTTGTAAATAAATGCAGCA
The DNA here is from genome assembly GCA_963921515.1 of Calotriton arnoldi. Taxonomy (NCBI): domain Eukaryota; kingdom Metazoa; phylum Chordata; class Amphibia; order Caudata; family Salamandridae; genus Calotriton; species Calotriton arnoldi. The sequence goes on along the minus strand of CAWUFW010004401.1, from coordinate 149,786 downwards.
AGCGCCTGTGTGGATGCCCGAGCTCCGCATTTTCATCACACTTGACACCACCCATTCTCTTTGACACATGCAAAAATGAGGAAAAAACACTGTGCCCCTTCCTGTGTCACGTGCTTTTGTTTACGGAATGTAACACTTCTCTGGCTGTGCAATGGGTAATGCTGCATTTGGCTCTGTGGAAACGTCACACGATCGCCTGATAATATTCGTGGCGACAGGAGAGAGAGTTCAAAAATGTGAAACCATTAATTTCCTGGTACAAGTGGGAGTCATTATCCTCCACATCAATATATGTGAGCCGAATTTAAATGTTGGCAGGAATTCTTCTCAGATGGCGTCCCCCCAGCAGAGGCTGCCTGTAGTGAGAATATTAAAATGAACAAAATAAACATTCTTTCTGTTTATTGAAACGTCCTCTGGCCAGGAAGATTAGCGATAAAGAAAGGTTATTCCCGGTGTGGAGATGTATTTTTCTTTTCCACAAATATGATGTGGTGGTAGCCAAGTCAACAAAAAGCCATGGAACTGTATGCAGCTTCAATAGAAGAGTTCAAGACAATGCTTATTTGCCCGTTGAAAATGTTATCATGTTACAGGTTTCAGAACAATTACATTCCGGGCGATGGCACAATTAGCAACATTGACCCCAACACGTTGTGTAAGGGCACTTCAGTTACTGCATATTTGTACTGCAATTTGACCTGCTGATTCTTGGGTAGACGTGACCAAATTACCATAAGTAGAGCCAAGCCGACTGTAGAAGAGTTTCCGAATCATGCATTAGGGGAATGTCAATTGAAATTATAAGTTCTGAGTTAGGCATACAAGAATATCCTGAACGGGCTATGTACACATTCTTTAACAATTGCCTTACCTATTTTGATATTTTTGGAGCTGAAAGGGCATTAGATGGGGATCTATAACTACTCCCACATCAACTACTCCCTTGCAGAATTTATATCTAACTAGACAGGAGGTTCTGAGTTGTGTGTCTCCCCAAGCAGGGCTTTAAGAGGGATGAAAAAATAGTGTGCCACCCAATCTATATATTGGTGCCTCTCCAAAGCGGTTTTAAAATTCTCCCATTTTATGCAAAGTGCATCCACCTGTAATTTAAAAGATTTATTGTGTAACAACTGCTAATGTAGGTTTTGGCGCACAGACTTGAGCCTCTTGCTAAAACTCATTTGGAGGTGGGACTACTTCAGTTTTCTCAAAGACTTCATATTCTGATCTGACCAATCCCACCATAGTCCGTTGCAAAAGTATCAATCCAAAAAATAAGTTTATACATTTGGAGCCTAGATTCTCTTCATGTAATAATAAAATTCATAAATGAACTGTATATATTTTGATCACATATAAGCCTGGGGCCAACATCAATCTCCACATCATAAATCAAATCCCTTGGAACGAGGGCGTAGTCTTTCCGAGAGTAATGTCTGTGTACATGTGAATAGTAGGTAAAAACCGAGCTCCCACATTTAAGTACTCAAGAAGCATTGACCAAGCAATGCACCCTCATCAGTGCCAAGATTGCGTGTCGAACTTTGATTATACGGAGGTGGCGCTAGCATTAGATGTGTCTATGCTGTAATTAAGAACACGATTGAAATCACCAAGAATAAGTAAGTTCCCTGACCAGGTCAAAAGTTCAGCCTTAATTACATCAAAAACCCTGAGATCTTTCTGATTTGGAACATAAATGCCATAACCGGTGAGTTCAACTTGATCCTTCTCTATGTAGATAATAGCCCATCTACATAGCATATCAGCTATTGTTTTAAATTATCTTAGCTCATGAAGTAAAACTAATAAAGATTGCAACCCCCTTATGGAGACTTGTTGCGATCTCGCCACCCCAGTTCGGTATCTAAGTTGTCTAAACCAGCCCGGTCCTTGAACGTAACATGCATCTCGGTGGGACATAAAATCTGGGGCTTCAATAGATTTAGTGTCTCCTTGGCCAGGCGTCTCTTGAAGGGGCTACTTAGACCTTTTATAGTCCAATACATGAGTTTAACAGCCATTATCTGCTCAAATAAATTAAACCACTGATCCCAGCTTGGATGATCTTAACTAACCCATACATAAATGTGATAGCCTGTCCCTCTAGTCCAAAAGAACATATGGATTCCCATCTTGCAACACTAAGTATATAAAGACTCTCCCCGTTTACATCATACCTCCACTTCCACCCGAATTACCCCACCTCCTTAACTCTAACATGAGTCCACCCAGCATGTCCCTCGGAGCCCACCCTGAGAGGCCCCTCCCCAGGGGAATTCATCCCTCCCAAAGCCATCATGGAAGGATGGAAAAACCTGGCCCGGCTCTAACTCAAGAAGGGACACCATTCCAAGAAAAATGAAGACAAGCATTTGCAATGCAATAGGTCTCACATTTCAGAGAGTTTGAGCTATTGCCATTGTAAATGACAATGCCTTCTATTTATGTGTTTGGAAAAGCTGCAAGTGGTGCATAAACACACCCTTTGTACTTGTAGTCCTTGTTTACGAAAAGGAAAGCTGGCAGTAAAAGAGGCATAGTTACTGCCAGCATTGCACCGCTTGCAGGTTTTTAAAATACATAAAATAAAAGGCATTGATATTTACAATGCCAATAGCTCAAACGCTTGCAAATGCGAGACCTATTGCATTGCAAATGCTTGTTTAGGTTGGCTCAACCAAGCCTCCTAGCACCAGGGGTGCTGTCTCGCACTGCAGAGTCTCCAATGTGCCGCCACAAGATGCTGAGATCTGCTGTCACCCGGCACAGACGACGCCTGATTGTTAATTTGTTGTTTGGCTGCCAGGCAGCCCCACCTGCCTGACTTCCTCACTGCTCCAGCCTCGAGCCCCAAGTGCCCACTCAAGTGAGGATGAGTTGGGGTAGTGCCTGTGGGGTGCTGCCAGGGTGGGTGATCAAGAAGGTGATTATGAATATGGGTTGATGAGGGTGCAGACTCTTGAAGATGGGCTTTTTAAAATCGCAAAAAGGGCTCTAAGAAGACACTAAAAGCTATTAAAAGCCATTACAAGTGACTAAAGAGAACACCAGGAGCACGAGGAAAGCAAGCAATTTATGGCAAGCGACTAGAGTTGAGAGCGAGGAGATGGGAGAAGAAGCAAACAGCTTAGGTACCATTGTGGCTTGTGTTTGCCACCAGCCCTCAGCTCAAGAGCCCCCAGAGCCAGTATGGATTGCAGGAGAGGCTGCCAGGAGCAGTTGCAGGGGCACCAAGGCGGGTCCAGGTGTCCACTCCCTAGCCACAACGTCCATCAGACAAAATGAGATCTGGGAGAACAACAGCAACACCCAAGCAAAGTCCAAGTAGATGGAAAAAGCACCAGATGGCCACAAGTACGAATGAGGAGGAAGCAGGGCTAACACACAAGACGCAAGCAGAAAATACACCTTCACTGCTGTGCATGTTTAAAAAAGAAACCAAGATCAAACAGGAATGCAGCTCTATAATGAACATTGATTTACCTTTCCCTGCCCTTGTTTAAAAAATCGACAAGAGAGTGGGACTCCCCCCTCCGATGAGCACAATCGTAATGGACAACACAAGTAGTTACAAGCATTTGCAATGCAATAGTCTCGCATTCACGCGAGTTTGAGCTATTGGTATTGTAAATGACAATGCCTTTTATTTATGATTTGGGTTTTAAAACATAAATAAAAGGCATTGTCATTTACAATACTAATAGCTTAAACTCTCGCAGATGCGAGACCTATTGCATTGCAATAAAGGGCCTTCTCGACCGTTGTTAGATTGTAAATATCAGAGGAAGAGACTGGCCGGCGATGTCTCCAAAGTAGTGATAAATAGTGCAGCTGCTGGTTACGATGCCACGCACGGAGGACCTTCCTGATCATTAGTTTCTACGCTTATCCGCTGATATATTTTTGATGTGGATAAAGATACGACTATTATGTCTTATTACCGACAAAAAGCTCACACGTCCGTTTAATTTCGGAATTGTGAGAAATTGTTTACATTTACCTGTGAGGGAGGTCTACTCTTTTGCCGCATAGAAGTTACTACAGACAGTTTCATATGAAAGTAAGTTCATTGATGATACTGGATTTTGAGGCCCATCTTATACCCAATGCGCTTAGAACCCTTGAGATACAAGAGCCCTGATGAAGTTCCCCCTGGCAAAGAAATGGGAACGAAACGCGTTGGCTGTGCGCCAGTTTATAAAAGTTTGATTGAATAAAAGAACACTTTTTGAATATACTATTGACGCAGATTGACTTTACTTTGAAACGAGTGCACCTTCCATCTTCTGTTTAAAATTGGCCCCTGCATCACACTTTTGGACGGCGGGTTTGGGAAGAGATCGCACCACCTTACGAATTACTAGTACTCATGGACTGAATGTGCTTGACCTTGGTCTGACGTTTGTTTTTCCATTTATGGACTGTGCTTTATGGCAGGCATGGAGGGAGGGATGGATGGTCTCTGCTGCAGCTCCGGCCTCGTACAGAGCCCCTGCTATTACTAGTGAGCGAGAGGCGCTGAGGTGGTGGTATTGGTAGTGGTGGTATTGGTATTGGTGGTGGTGGTATGGTGGTGGTTGTGGTGGTATTGGTCTGGTGGCATTGGTGGTGGTGGTATTGGTGGTGCTGGTATTGTTGGTATTGGTGGTGGTGGTCGTGGTGGTGGTGGTGGTGGTCGTACTGGTGGTGGTGGTGGTAATGGTGGTGGTGGCATTGGTGTTATTGGTGGTGGTGGTATTGGTGGTGGCGGTATTGGTGGTGGTATTGGTGGTGGTGGTACTGGTATTGGTGGTGGTATTGGTGGTGACAGTATTGGTATTGGTGGTTGTGGTGGTATTGGTAGTGGTGGTATTGGTGGTGGTATTGGTATTGGTGATGGTGGTACTGGTATTGGTGGTGGAGGTATTGGTGGTGGTAGTGGTATTGGTGGTATTGGTGGTTGTGGTGGTATTGGTGGTGGTGGTATTGGTGGTGGTGGTATTGGTGGTGGTGGCATTGGTGGTGGTGGTATTGGTGGTGGTGGTATTGGTGGTAGTATTGGTGTTGGTATTGGTACTGTTGGTGGTGGTGGTATTGGTATTGTTGGTGGTATTGGTGGTGGTATTGGTATTGGTGGTGGTGGTATTGTTGGTGGTGGTATTGGTGGTGGGGTATTGGTATTGGTGGTGGTGGTGGTATTGGTATTGGTGGTCATATTGGTACTGGTGGTGGTATTGGTACTGGTGGTGTTGATATTCGTGGTGGTGGTATTGGTATTGGTGATGGTGGTATTGGTGGTGGTGGTGGTATTGGTGGTTTTAGTGGTGGTGGTGGTATTCGTATTGGTGGTAGTGGTATTGGTGTTGGTATTGGCGGTGGTGGTATTGGATTGGTGGTGGTGGTATTGGTGCTGGTGGTATTGGTGGTAGTATTGGTAGTGGTATTGGTGGTATTGGTATTGGTAGTGGTATTGGTGGTGTTGGTGGTGGTGGTATTAGTGGTGGTGTTGGTGGTGGTGGTATTAGTGGTGGTGTTGGTGGTGGTGGTATTGGTGGTGGTGTTGGTGGTGGTGGGATAGGTGGTGGAATTGGTAGTGGTATTGGTGGTGGTGTTATTGGTGGTATTGGTGGTGGTATTGGTAGTGGTGGTGGTATTGGTGGCGGTGGTGGTATTGGTATTGGTGGTGGTGGTATTGGTGGTGGTATTTGTGGTGTTGGTATTGGTGGTGGTGGTATTGGTGATGGTGGTATTAGTGGTGGTGGTATTGGTGGTGGCATTGGTGGTGGCAGAGGCATTGGTGGTGGTGGTGGTATTGGCGGTGGTGGTATTGGTGGTGATGGTGGTATTGGTGGTGGTGGTGGTATTGGTGATGGTGGTATTGGTGGTGGTGGTGGTATTCGTTGTTGTGGTATTTGGTGGTGGTGGTGGTATTAGTGGTGGTGGTGGTATTGGTATTGGTGGTGGTGGTGGTGGTATTGGCGTTGGTGGTATTTGATTGGTGGTGGTGGTGGTATTGGTGGTGGTGGTAGTATTGGTAGTGGTATTGGTGGTGTTGGTATTGGTGGTGGTGGTGGTGGTGGTGATATTGGTGGTGGTATTGGTGGTGGTGGTGGTGGTGGTGGTAGTGGTGGTGGTATGGGTGGTGGTATTGGTGGTGGTGGTATTGGTGGTGGTGTTTGTGATGGTTGTGGTATTATTGGTGGTATTGGTGGTGGTATTGATGGTGGTGGTGGTATTGGTGGTGGTATTGGTAGTATTGGTGGTATTGGTGGTGGTGGTATTTGTATTGGTGGTGGTGGTGGTTGTATTGGTGGTGGTGGTATTGGTGGTGGTAGTTGTATTGGTAGGTGTATTGGTGGTGGTGGTATTGGTGGTAGTGGTATTGGTGGTGGTGGTATTGGTGGTGGTGGTATTGGTGTTGGTGGTATTGGTATTGGTGGTGGTATTGGTGGAGGTATCGGTGGTGGTGGTGGTATTGGTGGTGATGGTATTGGTGGTGGTGGTGGTATTGGTGGTGGTGGTATTGGTGGTGGTGGTGGTGGTGGTATTGGTGGTGGTGTTGGTGGTGGTATTGGTGGTGGTGGAGGTGGTGGTATTGATGGTGGTGGTGGAATTTGTGGTGATGGTGGTATTGGTGGTGGTATTGGTGGTGGTGTTTGTGGTGGTTGTGGTATTATTGGTGGTATTGGTGGTGGTATTGATGGTGGTGGTGGTATTGGTGGTGGTATTGGTAGTATTGGTGGTATTGGTGGTGGTGGTATTTGTATTGGTGTTGGTGGTATTGGTATTGGTGGTGGTGGTATTGGTGATATTGCTATTGGTGGTGGTATTGGTATTGGTATTGGTGGTGGTATTGGTGGTGGTGGTATTGGTGGTGGTGGTATTGGTAGTAGTATTGGTGGTGGTGGTATTGGTGGTGGTGATGGTATTGGTGGTGGTATTGGTAGTCGTGTTGGTGGTGGTATTGGTGGTAGTGGAGGTGGTGGTATTGATGGTGGTGGTGGTGGTGGAATTGGTAGTGGTAGTGGTATTGGTGGTAGTGGTATTGGTGGTGGTGGTATTGGTGGTGGTGGTATTGGTGGTGGTGGAGGTGGTGGTATTGATGGTGGTGTTGATGGTGGTGGTGGTATTGGTGGTGGTGGAGAAAGTGGTATTGATGGTGGAGGTGGTATTGGTAGTATTAGTGGTGGTATTGGTGGTGGTATTGGTGGTAGTGGTATTGGTGGAGATGGTATTGGTGGTAGTATTGGTGGTGGTGGTGGTATTGGTGGTATTGGTGGTGGTATTTTGGTGGTGGTGGTGGTATTGGTGGTATTGGTGGTGGTGGTGTTGTTGTTGTTGTTAACAAAACAGGCTTTTGAAAACAATCCGTCAGGTGGCTTTAGTATGGATGACATTTAACACAGATTTGCTGTTGTCAGCTTCAGCCCATTAGCACAGGATTATGTGCTACCTGGAATTCACATGACTTCATTTGCTAATCATTTCTAAATCCATTTTATTTGGGGGGGTGTTGAAACAGACACAAGATAATGCCGGGTTAAAGTGATTGTATTGGTGGTGGTGGTATTGGTATTGGTGGTAGTGGTATTGGTATTGGTGGTATTGCTATTGGTGGTGGTATTGGTATTGGTGGTGGTATTGGTGGTGGTGGTATTGGTGGTGGTAGTGGTATTGGTAGTAGTATTGGTGGTGGTGGTATTGGTGGTGGTGGTGATGGTATTGGTGTTGGTGGTATTGGTGGTGGTGGTATTGGTGGTGGTGTTGGTGGTGGTATTGGTGGTGGTGGAGGTGGTGGTATTGATGGTGGTGGTGGAATTGGTGGTGGTGGTATTGGTGGTGGTGGTATTGGTGATGGTATTAGTGGTAGTGGTGGTATTGGTGGTGGTGGTATTGGTGGTGGTGGAGGTGATGTATTGATGGTGGTGTTGATGATGGTGGTGGTATTGGTGGTGGTGGTATTGGTGGTGGAGAAGGTGGTATTGATGGTGGTGGTGGGATTGGTAGTATTAGTGGTGGTATTGGTGGTGGTATTGGTGGTAGTGGTATTGGTAGAGATGGTATTGGTGGTGGTATTGGTGGTGGTGGTAGTGGAATTGGTGGTGGTGGTGGTATTGGTGGTGGTGGTATTGATGGTGGTGGTGGTATTGATGGTGGTGGTGGTAGTGGTATTGGTGGTGGTATTTTGGTGGTGGTGGTGGTATTGGTGGTGGTGTTGTTGTTGTTAATAAAACAGGCTTTTGAAAACAACCCGTCAGGTGGCTTTAGTGCGGATGACATTTAACACAGATTTGTCAGCTTCAGCCCATTAGCACAGGATTATGTGCTACCTGGAATTCACATGACTTAATTTGCTAATCATTTCTAAATCCATTTTATTTGGGGGGGGGGGGGGTTGAAACAGACACAAGATAATGCCGGGTTAAAGTGATTGAAAGCAGGCGCCCGTGTTACGGGACGGCCGTACTGCTTAAAAAAACACAAGCGGTTTCAGCTGAAGCAGCGCATGTCTGGCCTGCAGTAAGAGAAACTCAATAAAGTAAATAGTGCTTACAAACTAAATAACAGGTCCCGTGTACTAACCGAAGTAAAGGGGCCAGTAGCCATGGGAGGTTACAAATGAAGACAAGGCCATACTAAGGAGGGACAAACAAGCCTAATAACCAATCCAAAGGCAGCATTTACGAAAGACAATGACACAAGTCAATGAAAAATATGGGAGGAATGTGGGCGCAGCTTCTCTCCCATACTTTACTACAGCAGTCTCGCAGAGCGAGCAGTGCATGGGTGCTGCCGCTAGGCTCGGCCTAAAAAGAAGAAAGTGCATTGTCCCTGGAGGGGCAGCTAGGAGTCCTCTCAAATCTCAATTGAAGCCCATAAATCAATGACGCTTAAATGATCAAGCATATAAAATATCTAGACTGCAACTAAATTGATAAACACTTAAAGTGGAAAGGTTGGACCACCCCTTAGGGGGTCAAATGATGCCGGATGAGTAGATCATCAAAGTGGCAATAGCTGTGGAATTCCCGCTAGACATGACAATGGAGCTACAAACAGCTCTGCAGGATGCTGGCCTGGGTAACTGACAAGCAAGCACAAGCAGACAGACAGACCTTGGAGTGCAAGAGGTACTAGTGGAGATAAAGATAGTTATAACCAGTTGGGAGTATCACTACTGCAGTCATGCAAGGCTCACAAAATCAAATCACAGACTTACATGAGTGGTCAATGAAAGACCATGTGAAGTACAAAAGAAGAAAGAAAGCCCAGTAACTCTTGATGTTGACAAGTGGAATAACCTCATCTGGCCTCGACAGGACCAGGCATGGGAAAAACAACATTACTGCAACAGAAAAAAAAGAAAGAATAAAATAACAATGTGCAGGAACAAATAATGGTGAACAGTCTAATGACATCACAGATACATGGTAAATTCGGCTAAACAGCTTTAAAGCAACAGTAGACACCTTAAACTACCAATCCAAAAAACTAGATTTGCAAGTGGACCTCCTAAATATGCTGGCAATGTTTATATATGACATTGATAGGAAACTGGGCGACTTAAGTAACCTGCTAAAACGTGTGCAGAAAGACACAGTATTAATAGAGCTAACTGCCTGTTTTCGTAAATACTGGATACATTTGGCGCCCTACCAAAGTCTTAGACACTCTCATTACAGAGTTTAAATCAGATGTATCTAAAGACTGCCAGACTTGTGGAAGTAAGCGCCAGGTAACTAACAGCTCGATAGATGTAACAACTCAAAGGTGTTACTGGACAATGTTGAGAACAAGGGGCTAAAAATCCAGGAAGAACCAGAATCCTCAAAAGACCAAAAGGAGATAGCAATAGCTTTGCAATCAATAAATGAAAGGCAATGGGGTAACGGTAAAATGCATAAGAGTATACAAGCAGACATTCAATGAACCAAATGTAAATAGTTCTAATCTGAAATCTGCAGACAGTACACAGGGTGATATGGGATTAACCATAGAACTAAAGCCTCCCCAAAGGGCATGACTAAAAGACAACAGAAAAGGCCAAGGACAATAAGGCAAAAGAAAATAAACCAGATAGTGAGAGATCACATCATCTAAACCTTTACCCTATATTAAAAAAAACACAGAGGATCTTGGTGAAAAAAAGACAAATCTAACAATTAAACAAATGAGGACCTTGGGCAGAAACAGGGAAATGTGGCAACACCACAACATTGGTTACAGATAAATGGGAATTCATTGTTTTGTTTAAGGATCAAATAAAAGTAGAGAATCAAGTGGGAAAAAACAATACAACAAAGTCAATCAATAGCATCACCCAGACAATGTGCTTCAGCGGAGGTAGACATGTTAGATGAGTAACAACCAGATGCAACTGGACAAGAGAAAGAGGGCTGAGATAAGAACTTGGAGTCTGAGATTAGAATTACGACTGGCAATTTTCCACCTTCACTGAGTCAAAAAGAAAACAGAACAACTGGCACAAGTGTACAGCCACATATAACACGAAATACAGAAGGAAATGATGGTCAAGTAAACCTGTTCGAGCCAATGTTAAGAATTTCAACTGATAATCTCTCATCTTCACAAAACATAAAGGAGAACAAAAAAATAGACTCAAGTACACAGTGTCCTAGAACTTATAAAATCTCAGCTCCTCATACAAGGCCTGCAACTGAGAAATGGAGGAAGCAGGTCATGGTAGGAAAGCACTGCTAATCCCAGACATGCTCCAAAGGATGCCATGATATATTAAATTAAGGCAATATATTTAGACTGCCAGTCGCAGCTGGCATGGCTCGCGGGTGGCGGGGCAGGGCGGGCCGGTTGGGGCAGGCTGGTCAGGGGGGGAGGGACCACGCATATTAAAAAAAATACATAAATAAATAAAATAAACTTATTGTGGTGTCGGGTCTCGCATCTTCACTGCTGCTCTTCTCTGGCAGAAGCACAGCCAGGCCCCACTAACCAATCACAATGCTGCAATGCAGCGTTGTGATTGGTAGGCACCCAGACTCCCCTGACCAATCATAACGCTGCAATGCAGAGTTGTGATTGGTTGTGAGCGTCCTGGTGGACGCTCTACCAGGGAATGGGAGCCTGGGCTTGTTCTCCATGCAGGCTGTAATGCAGCCTGCATGGAGAAAGAGGAAAGTGTGCATGACTGGTTTGGGTGGCCCGAGAGGCACTTAGGAGTGGGCAAACCACTCCTCCCCTGTCCTGCTCCGTGAACAGAGCAGCCCGACGACCGGCCCACCCACAAAGCAGCAGAACACATCACGAAGCATAAAATGATAATAACTTGAAGTTATTATCATTATATGCTTCTTTGCACTGCTTAAAAGCAGTGTGGGGGAGACGCTCCTCCACCAAAGAAGAGGAGCTGCCACTGAAGACTGCTGCAAACATCTGAAAAACAAACAAATATCATGTCGAGTGACATGGAATCAATTGAGTTCCAGTTCCATTTGAAGCTACTATAGTAAGATGGCCAGGAAAAGGATGGCCAGTAAGATCATGGGTGAAGAAACCCAATTCAAAACGTGGGATATAATACTCACTGTCTTTGAGAAACCGGGGTACCCACATCTTCTGGAAGAAGCGGGAAAAGCCCTACGGTAGTTGAAGAATGAAGCAGGGTCGCCGGTCTCCCCCATGCTGACCAAGGCAATTTGCAACACAATCACTGAGAGGGAAACCAAGCAGACAGGGGACACAGGTATAGCTGTAACAACAATTTAGGAAGCAACATAGATTGGGGACGGCGGTCCATTGCACAGCAAGTAAAGCCTAGAAATTGAAACAAGGTGATAATACAAAACTCCACTAAGCTCACTCAAACTTGGCTCCTAATATGTTCATGGAACACTGAAGGGTTATCGAATAAACTTTTCAACACAGATTTAATAAATTACTGGAAGGACTGTCCTATCATCATGCTGACAGAAACCTATATCACATGACCAACTCCAATTCCAGGATATATCGGGTTCCCAAATCCAGCAACAAAATGACCAATAAAGAGGCTCCTGCGTGGAGGCTAGGTAACATACACTAGCACTTCAATCCATGCCACTTGCACGATCTGCCTTTTGACGACTCTGGAATTCTGGTAGTAAAGATGAAAGACTGGAATCAGGACAACCAAGGAACCTTGTTTCTGATTAATGTGTACATACATCCACATCTGAAGTTAAAACGTGCTACCACAAAGAAACTGATATCAGTATGAAGTTACCTAAAATAATCTAACGGGAAAAATAGGCCTCTCACTATCTGGAGACTTTAACATGAATTTATTCCAAACCTAGAAGGCATACAAGCAGCTGCTGAATTTAAACCAACTGTGGAGCTTTCAACCGCAAGTAAATATTCCCAGGAAACGAAGTGATGAAATAGGGGAAACCTTCGCCCTGGAAATAGCACAGTTGGGATTAGGAGCGCCGAATGTCAGATTCCTAAATGATGGTCCACCTCTACCGACATGCAGCACAACAACAACCGATTCCATAGTAGAGTATGCACTTACATTGTTATCCCTCTCTAGGAACTTGACACCATATTCGATAGAGCAAAAAGATGAAAGTGAGCATTTTCCACAATGAATTGAAATGTATACTGCTCTAATGCTTCCTGACTCAGCAGCTCCAGACATGAAGACCATTCACACATCAGATTACAGAAGGGTGGAATGGCCTGAAAGCACAATAAATTCAATGCAGGGAGAAGCAACAAAAGTGGTAAAAGAGTACCAAAATATGGACAGCATTCCATTAAAGACCTGGGAGAGTATCCTGCACTATATATTAACCACATTGACAACTCCTAGGCGAGGGAAGAAGCCGGCTGCGACAAATGCATGCCTAGTACAATACAATCATAATAAGGACTTACCCAAAGAAGGACGGCAAGTACAAAAAGAAGTGAACAGGGAATGGAGAGCAGTACTGATAGACACACACAATAAAGACATAATAAATCACCTTTGGGAATAGGAAGTTGATCTGGGAAGAAAGAAAACTAGGGTTGATAGAAAGGGGGGTCTCTAGTTGGCAGAGGTAGGTACCTTTGTCCAAATAGGGACCCTTGCTTCCAGTCAGGGTAAGGGGGATACACACTTTAGATAACCCCTGCTCACCCTCTTGGTACCTTGGCATGAGCAGACAGGCTTATCCCAAATGCAATGTGTAAAGTATTTGTACCAACACTCACAGTAACACAGTGAAAACACCACAAATAGACACCACACCAGTTTAGAAAAATAAAATATCTTTATCTAAACTAAACAAGACCAAAATGACAAGAATCCAACATACACAGTTAAATGTGACTTTCAAAAGGTTTCAAGAACTTGTACCATAGAAAACTATGGATGCGTGACTTTTCACCAAAGTACCTGTAGATGCGTCGAAGTTCCAAAAGCCGCAGAGTCAGAAAACAAAGAGATGCGACACTCCTGATACCTTGGGGAGGCGATGCGACAGTCCCGCTGCACGCAGAGGAAGGGTTGCGTCAAATCCGGTCTGTATGGGGAGTGATGCCTCGATTCTTTGTGACGGTTCCGGTCCGCAGGTGATGTGTCGGAAGAACTTGCCGCACAGGCACGATGCCTGGAAATCCGGAATGTGTCAGCGATCGGTGCGGCGTTGTCGAGCGGCGCTGCGTTGGTCCTCTTCAGCCACGATCCCTCGATGCATCGATTTCTGTAGTTCTTTGAGTTTCTTCTTTCTTCCAGCTCCCAAACAGCAGCCACAATCTCCAGAGGCCCAAAACTGGCACAGGCACCTCTTGGCAGGTCAGAACTCACAGCAGCAGAGTTCAGGGGGGCTGGGGGTGAAGTCTTTGTGTCCCTGAGACTTCAGAACAGGAGGCCAGCTCACTTCAGGCCCTTGGAGATCTCCTTCAAGCAGAGGAAATAGCAAACAGAAAAGTCCTTCTCCTTTCCTTGGCAGAAACAGCAACTGCAGGCAAACCCCAGACACACAGCAAGGGCAGTACTTCTCCTCAGTCTCTCCAGCTCTTCTCCTTTGCAAAGATTCCTCTTGAATTCCAGGAATGATCTAAAGTCTGGGGTTTGGGGTCTGATACTTATACCCCAAAATGTCTTTGTTCTCTTTGTGCAAGGGGCTCTGAGCCCAGTTCAAACCAGTTCTGGGGGGCACTTTGCAAGTGCACAAAAACATCCATTGTCAGTGTGAGCCTTGGCTCCAGACACATCACAGGGGGCGGAGCCAGCATTGTGGAAGGCAGGCACAGCCCTATTCAGGTACAGGTGCTACTCCTCCCACCACTCCAAATGCAGATCAGGCCTTTTGAGCCTAGTGCTGACTCATCCAGACTCCTGGAGCCACTGCACCTCCCCAGCCCCTGTCACTCCAAAGCCGGACAGTCAATCCACAAACAGGCAGAGGCACACAGGATGGTTGAACAAGAAAATAGCCACTTTCTAAAAGTGGTATTTTCAAACACACAATTTAAAAACCACCATTACTAAAAGATGTGTTATTAAATCCTGAGTTCAGGGGTACCAAACTCCATTTTTCTATCTTATCCCTATGGGAAGATGTTTGTAAAATGTTACAAAGCATTCCCCATTCTGTCCTATGGGGCAAGATAGCCTTTCAATAGTAAAAAACGAAATTGGCAGTATTTCACTATCAGGACATGTTACACACACCAGTACATGTCCTACCTTTCACATACACTGCACCCTGCCCAGGGGGGAACCTTGGGCCTACCATAGGGGTGCCCACTCTGTAAGAAAAGGAAAGGGTAGGGCCTGGCAAGTGGGTGCACTTTTGCCAAGTTGACATGGCAGTTAACAAACTGTGCACAGGTACCGCAATGGCAGGCCTGAGACATCTTTTCAGGGGCTACTCATGTGGGTGGCTCAATCAGTGCTGCAAGACCACTAGTAGCATTTGATTTACCTGCCCTGGCACACTCAGTGCACTTTACTAGGGACCTACTGGCAAATCAAATATGCCAATCAGGGAGAACCAATCACAATAAAAATTTACACAGAGAGCATATTCACTTTAGCACTGATCAGCAGTGGTAATGTGCCCAGAGTCCTATAGCCAACAAACACAGGTCAGGAAAAATTAGGAGGAAGAAGAAAAAAGTTTGGGGATAACCCTGCAAAAAGGGCCATTTCCAACAAGGGAGGACAACCTTTGAGCAAGACTATTGTGATAAACAAAAGACACAAATTCAAAGACAAATAATAAATATCATCAAGCGATGCATCTGCAGAAAAAACTACTCAAGTAGTTGTGAAGTGGAATCTTCTTCAAAAGCACACCAGTATTCAGGAGACCACTCAAAGTGAGGGAAACAAAAAGCATGAGGAGAAACATCCGGGAGCCAGAACATGTCAACTAAACAAGGTTGTCAAGGGTGGTAAAGGGAAGCTGCACAATGCTGCACAATGACTTCGGTGAAACCCTCTCCTGCACAGACAGCAGGGTCCCAAAACTAATCAAGGAGGGGTGCCGGGATGGAGCACCAGGACCAAACGGTGTACCACAAGCAATTTATAAGACCAACCAAGAGCTCTGGGTGGACAAATTGACTAATGTTTATAACTATGTCCTCCAGTTTGAAGTGATACCGGGCTTCTGGAGGGGTCAATCATAAGCCCTACATATAAAGGTAGAGCTAGGACAGCAGTGAATTACAGAATTACAGGCTAATCTCCTTATTGGACAATGAAGCCAAGTATTTTACCTTCTTAATGATACAAGAATTGACAACCTGGGCTATGGAGATAATACCACTAAACCAAACAAGCTTTTCCCGAGGTGTGGGTACCACTACAAACATATTAGTATTTGACTTGCCATCGACCAGGGACTGAGGAAATGAGCATTGCTATACATATGCTTTGTAGATTTCAAAGCAGCATTCGATTGTGTGCAGCTGGAAAACTGTGGGGAAAATTAGCCAACTGCAACCGCTTTCAAATGATGTATAGCAATACTTGGGTAAGGATTAGAATAGGGAATGGTACATAAATATCAAGGAAAATGAATAAACATGCTGGCCTGAAGCAGGGTTGTGTGTTGGCGCCAACATTAGTTAATCTTTTCTTAGCAGATCTGATACCATAGATAAATGGAGTCAACCCTCACTACCTAAAACTTGAATCTTATGAGCTATCAAATTTGTTCCATGCGATGATCTGATATAAATCAGCCAAACAAAGGTGGACCTTCAGAGATTGATAGACTCTTTAAGTGACTATTTTCAAAAGAACAGTATGAAAATTGCAAAGACTACGGTGATGGTAGTGGGCAAGAAAGTGAAAAACACACAAGAGTGGTTTTTGGAAGGCTCAAAAATTGAGATAGTGAGCAAATATAGTTATCTAAGGGTACAGATAAACTCAAGAGGCTCATATGCAAGCCAACTGCATCAGCAAAGAATACAAGGTCAAGCGCTAATGTCTGCCTCTCAAGAACTGTACAAACCACTAAAGGGTCCATCCCTACTTTCAATCTTGATAGTGATGACCGCCAACCAGCTACCAATGCTGATGTATAGCAGCAAAGCCTTATGTGGGAGGGACGGAAAATCATTGGACTTAATAGTAACTAAAATCCATAGATAAAATGTCCCACTTTCAAGAAACACCTCTCTAGTGTAGATATGTATGGAATTTGGTCTAGGTAAACAAACAATAGCAAAGCAGTGCACATTTGTGAAGGCTTGCCAAAAACTAAAACATCAATGGGCAATTCTATGAATCAATATATATGGCAAGAAATAAGCAGGGGACCTGTCAATGAAAAAGAAAGAAGTTACTTGAAACACTCCCTGGCCAAATTTTAAATTTGACCTCTCTGGGATCTTCCATGTATAAATTCAACATTCAAGAAAACACTAAACAAAAGCATGAAAAAACAATTGTTGAAAGAAGAAAAGAGCACTTTTTCCAAACGTTGCCATGCTTGGATGCTGTTGGACAATTATAAGTGGATATTGCTGCAACCGCATCTAGAGGCTGATTGGTCCATCTATCTAAAACAAAAAATTATGAGAAGTCGGCTTGGAAACCTGCCCTCACTTGACCACACACTGGCATGACTGAAGACAATGGAAAACACAGCTGGCAGGGTGATGAGAGAGGATTTAATCCACTTAGTTTGCATATGCAGTAAACTAATACAACCTCAAAGGTAAATCCTGCGCCAGGCATTCAGGGAGAGAAATATTCGTTCATGCAGAACTGCAATGCTGGCCTGTTTTGACTCAAAGGATACAAGAATAAAGTGTTGTTTTGTGAAATTCCTGTCAGTAGTGGAAGCTGAACTAAACAAACCATAGAGATCAAGCAGTCAGGGGTAGTGGTAAACGCAGCCGTATCTACACAGCACTTTAAGGAACAGCAGTTGCTGTAGTCGCGCACCCCTACATGCTCAGCAATGGCTCAAGTAGTCCAGTTATAGTGAACGAGCAGTCGTTGGTGCCTGACATCTAAACATTCAGCCAATGTTCGAAATTAGGTTTCTGGTTGGCAGAGGTACATGTCCTGTCCAAGCAGGAACCCCAATTCTAGTCAGGGTAAGTCAGATACACACCCTAAATTATCCTGTGCTCACCCTCTGGTAGCTTGACACAGGGCAGACAGGCTTAACTTAAGAGGCAATGTGTAAAGTATTTGTGCAACACTTCAAACAGTAACACAGTGAAAACATCACAAAAAAACTCCACATCAGTTTAGGAAAATAGATCACACCTTTATAAATAAAACACAACAAAAATGATAAAAATCCAATGTGTAGAAGTCAAGATATGAGTTTTAAAGTTTCAATGTGAAAAAATAGCACTTTGAAGCAATAAGTGCCTATGGGGGTATCAGGTCACGCTGGACCTGGTCAAAGTCAAAAGATCAGGCTGACCGCAATGAAGCGCGCAAGGCCCCTGAACAAAAGTACCTTGACCCTGGTCTCAACAGCGAGATGCGGGTGCAACTGATCGATGCATCATTCTCGATCCGGCAGTCAAGGTAATGTGTTGATTTTCTCCATGCAACGATGTCGATGAGCCAGTTCCGAAGATGAAGCACTGGTTCTGATTTATGTTGTTTCTGAAGCCTAAGCGCTGGTTTTCTCCACGCAGTCGAGGGTAATGTGCCGATCGTCTCTCTGCAGTGGCGGTGATGTGGTGGTATCGATGCATCGATTTCGATGGCAATGTGCTGGTTGCAAGTGCGATGTGCCAGTGCTGTTCCCGCAACAACAGCAATGCGTTGATTCTGCTCAAGCAGCAGAGGATGCGTTGGTTCCCCTGGAGCAAGCACCTGGATCCACTTCCAATGGACCAGGCACAGGAGCAGGGGTAAGACTTTGATATCCTCGACTCTTAACACAGGAGGCAAGCCAGCATGCCCTTGGAGATCACTCTGAGTTCAAGCAAGAGTCCAGTTCTTCCTCAGCAGAGCAGAGGGCAGCTGGCAACAGAAAAGCACAACACAAAAGCAGTTCTTCCAGAGCAGCCGTCCAGCAGAGAGGCAGTCATTGTAGCAGTACAGCAGTCGTTCCTCCTGGCAGAATTCTTTGCAGGTCCAGTAGTGTCTTATTTGGTGGAGTCAGAGACCCAGTACTTATACTTAGTTGTGCCTTTGAAGTA
The DNA here is from genome assembly GCA_963921515.1 of Calotriton arnoldi. NCBI lineage: Eukaryota > Metazoa > Chordata > Amphibia > Caudata > Salamandridae > Calotriton > Calotriton arnoldi. The sequence continues at coordinate 131,162 of CAWUFW010004401.1, read as the reverse complement.
AAGGTGACTTCAAAGAGGGGCTTTGAAGTGCACATAGGTCTTCCCTCCCATGTCTGGCTCCAGACTCACTACAGGGGGTATGCAGCCCTTTGTGTGGGGACAGTATGCTGCCTATTCAGGTGTAGGTATCAGCTTCTCCTTCCCATCCTGCACAGGATGACCCATCAGGATGTGGATTGCCACTCAGTCACACCTAGCCTTCCTTTGTGTGTGGGTTTGTAGAGGGAATGGACAAAGTCCAGCTGTCATGCACCCCAGACGTGTATGGGAGACAGGATGCAGGCACACAGAGCTAAGAGCAGAGAAATGCCATCCTTCTAAAAGTGCCATTTCTAAAATAGTAATGATAAGTTCTACTTTGACAACAAAGAGAATTTATCATTACCTTCCCAATTATATGAAACATGACAGAGCCTCTCCTTCTATAAGTGTAATAAGGAATTCCCAATGTTAACCTATGAGAGGGATAGGCCTCACAGCAGTGAAAAACAAATTTGGGTGTCTATAACTATCAGGACATGCAAAACTTTAAAGTACAAGGCCTATCTTTTAATTACACAGCACCTGGCCCAATGGGCTACCTAGGGCCTTATCTTAGGGGTGACGTATATGTATTAAGAGGGGAGTTTAAGGCTTTACAGGGAGGTTTAAATGCAAGCGACATGGAAGTGTACACTGCACAGACAGGCCCTGCAGAAGCATGCCTAAGACAAGTTTTAAAGTACAACTTGTGTGGTTGGCACAATCGGTACTGGGGCCCACTAGTAATTTACAGTCCCTGGGCAGATGTAGTGCATTCTACTAGGGACTTATAGATACACTATAATATGCTAATTGTGGATAAGTCAATCAAACCATATTTAGGGGAGAAGCATGTGCACTGGTTGGCAGTGGTAAAGGGTTCAGAGCCCTAAGGCCATCAAAACGAATACAACAAAATTGGAGGCAAGCAGGCAAAAGGTTTGGGGGAAGACCACTTTAAGGATGTCAGGTCTAACAGCCAAGATAACACACAGGCAGCTAATTGAGAATGGGTAGATGTGCAGTCCTACAAACTAGAGCAGAGCAAATGGTGGTTGTAATTTGCACTCTATAAATTTGTGGTGTGGATTTAGGGGCCGATTACGATGGCGGTCGGAAAAGCATTCCGACCGCCGTGGTAGCGGAAATTAACCGTCCGCATGTACCGCGGGAAAACCGGCAGTCAGATTAGGATGAACCGCCAGAGTAATCCGACCGCGGTGGGCGGATTCCACGAAAATCCGCCGGGAGCGTGTGGAGCAGGTGAAAATCCATCCGCGCGGTCGGATTTGATGCGAAAAGACCCAAAATCGCTGCACGGGCAGCGGATTGACCGCACGTGAAATTAGGATACGATTGCAGTGACAGCGGAACGATCAGTCGTTTCTGACCGCCGTGATCGCAACCATTGATGAATGGGAGAGCCGGCGGAAGGGCTGTTGTATTACGACCGCCGCGGTCGCTCCGGAAGAGTAATGGCGGTCGAAAAAAAACACACAACAAGGCTACCAAGTATGGCCAGTAATCTGGCTCAGCCTCAAAAAACACCTAACATACCCCAATGACACATTCCCATGGCAAGTAAAAAATACAAATCCCAGGTCAACCCACACAACATACCTGACATGGATATTCCATTTTGACCCACCCACATAGCTGAGTATAAAACCAGCCCCTTCCCTGACCAGAATCCTTTGCACTACTCCACAACTGAAGGGCCCAACCCCACAGCACAAAGAAGAGGCAAATCTGCACACATCACACTATCACAACCACACACCACACACATCACCACCACCTTCACACCTGCACCTTTAACCCATTTGCACATCACACACCATGTCACAGAAGAAAATGCCCAAATTCACTGACAATGAGTTGTCAGTGATGGTAGATGAGGTAATCAGAGTAGAACCACATTTGTTTGGAATCCTGGTCCAACAGATACGATTAGTCACCAAAAATAAAATGTGGGCAAGGATAGTCAACAAGGTCAATGCAGTAGGGACCATCCTGCGCACCCAGAAGGAGATCAGGAAGAGGTGGAATGACCTCAAGACCAAGGCGAAAGAGCGTAACAACAAGAACCGTATGCTGGCTCAGAGGACTGGCGGTGGCCCTCCCATTCCACTACGAACATTCACCATATGGGAGGAGAAGGTGCTTGCCATACTGCATCCAGAGAGTCTCACAGAAATACCCGGCGGAGTGGAGGCTGGTAAGTACCAACAAATGGCCATCATTACACTGCTATGTTCTGTCTTGCACAACTACAAAGCAACACCTCCTAGGCCCAAATGTACTCATGTGCACCACACTCTCCACAACACATGTCTCACAGATCTAACATTTACTCCCTCTGATTCACCCCAAAGGTAGGTAGCAATATTTCCATGGGGGCATGTGTACAGGCAGCCAGCACTACAACTCCCACCAGGCACCCTAGTTCCAAAGCTGAGCAAGATGGAGCACTCCCCCCACCCACAACCATGTGTCAGCCATTGCATTGCTCTCTTCAAACTCACAGGTAGGTAGCCATCTTAACAGGGAGGGGGTGTTTGTGGGTGGGAAGCCAGCACTACAACTCCCACCAGGCCCCCTTGTCCCACAGCTCAGCAGGATGGAGCACTCCCCCCAGCCAGAAGCATGTGGCAGACATTGCATTGCTCACCTTCACTCAACAGGGAGGTAGCCATCTTAACAGGGAGGGGTGTTTGTTGTTGGGAAGGCAGCACTACAACTCCCACCAGGCCTCCTTGTCCCACAGCTCACCAGGATGGAACACTCCCCCTCACACCCACAACCATGTGTCAGCCATTGCATTGCTCTCTTCAAACTCACAGGTAGGTAGCCATCTTATGCTCTATTGTCCCACCCCTGAGCAGGATGGAACACTCCCCCATCCAAGAGCCATGTGTAGCCTATTCCCTTCCTCTGCTCCACTTCACAGGGAGGCAGCCATCCTAACAGGGAGAGGTGTCAGTGGGTGGGAAGCCTACACTACAACTCCCACCATGCCCCCTTGTCCCACAGCTCACCAGGATGGAACACTCCCCCCACACTCACAACCATGTGTCAGCCATTGCATTGCTCTCCCCAAACTTACAGGTAGGTAGCCATCTTAACAGGGAGGTGGTGTGGGTGGGTGGGAAGCCAGCACTACAACTCCCACCAGGCACCCTTGTCCCACAGCTCAGCAGGATGGAACACTCCTCACACCCACAACCATGTGTCAGCCATTGCATTGCTCTTTTCAAACTTACAGGTAGGTAGCCGTCTCATGCTCTCTTGTCCCACCCCTGAGCAGGATGGAGCACTCCCCCCACCCACAACCATGTGGCAGCCATTGCATTGCTCACCTTCACCTAACAGGTAGGTAGCCATCTTAACAGGGAGGGTTGTTTGTGGGTGGGAAGCCAGCACTACAACTCCCACCAGGCACCCTTGTCCCACAGCTCAGCAGGATGGAACACTCCCCACAACCATGTGTCAGCCATTGCATTGCTCTCTTCAAACTTACAGGTAGGTAGCCATCTTATGCTCTCTTGTCCTACCCCTGAGCAGGATGGAACACTCCCCCATCCAAGAGCCATGTGTAGCCTATTCCCTTCCTCTGCTCCACTTCACAGGGAGTCAGCCATCCTAACAGGGAGGGGTGTCAGTGGGTGGGAAGCCTGCACTACAACTCCCACCAGGCCCCTATGTCCCACAGCTCACCAGGATGGGACACTCCCCCCCACACCCACAACCATGTGTCAGCCATTGCATTGCTGTTTTCAAACTTACAGGTAGGTAGCCATCTTAACAGGGAGGTGGTGTGTGTGGGTGGGAAGCCAGCACTACAACTCCCACCAGGCACCCTTGTCCCACAGCTCAGCAGGATGGTACAGCCCCCCACACCTAGAACCATGTGGCAGCAATTCCCCTCAACTGTGTCACATAACAGGTAGGTAGACAGTGCATGCACCCTGCCATTCCTCTCAAAAAGCATGGAGCCATATGACCACACCAGCCCTCACATGTCACCCAACTTGGCATAGATCCAATAGTCACTTCCAGTGTGCAAACAGCTAAGCGTATGTAACTGTCACAGAAATTAAAGTTTGAACCACCAAGTCACATGTTGAAGAAATTCAGGGCACAATCGTGCACAGCACTGAATGCTATGTGTAAGTGCCATGGAGGCAGAGCATGAAGGCCCATATGAACACAAAACAAGCATGGTCAGTTGGTAAAAGAAAGTAAAGTACATGATATGACAAGGGTATGCATAAGATTACAATGGCCAGTTCTTGCTCAGATCTAACGTCTTCCATGCAGAGCAAACCAAAAGACGCATCACATAAAGTTGATGTGCTGCAAGTCGTTAGATGACGACATGTCCTTGTAATCACACAATCTGTACGTGGAATATGGTATCTATTTACATGTCACACCATGGACAAGTAATGTAGGTACCTCCACATCATGTCATGATGCGCAGTACCTTGCAGCCATACAAAGTGATATCAATGTAAACTGTGTGGTGTATCACATGTAACATCCAAAAGTCTAACACCAAGCATGTGGGGTGCACTTCAATGACCATTTCACCACGGTTCAACAGGAGATCAACATTTGACTGCTGCAGAAGACAACACGGACCTGCAGAGCCAGTCTCCCTCCCCGGAACATGGACTCTCGGATGCAAACTCCCTACATTTCTCAGATGAGGAGCCTGAACCTGGCCCGTCCGGACTGCCAGGGCGCACCCCGTCCCAGGCCCCCACTGTCCCTACCACCACCACCTCAGCAACAACAACCGCGCTGACCCCTGCTGCAACGACCAGTGCGTCCTCAACCACCACCACCAGTGCTGCCTGCAACACTCTCCCTGCCTCAGTGGTAACCAACACCATCACACAATCAGAGGAGGGCAGGGCGAGTCTGCGGGTGCGTCGAGTGGCAACGCCACAGGCCCGGGATAGCAGGGCAGGTGGGAGGGCAACTGGTGGACAAATTCGAGAGGACACTGGGACTGAAGCCCTGGCCAACATTGCCAGAGTCCTTGGGGCATACGAACAAACTCAGGGACACATGGGCCAGGTTGTGGAAGAAGTGCGTGAGCTCCGCCTGCTGCTGAGGTCCATGGACACGCGTATGGGCCAAATCGTGGACCTCATGGGCCAGCTCGTGGGTGTTCTGAGGGACAGTCATGCGGCCCAAAGGACAGCTTAACCCCCCTCCAGTGGCCCACAGGATGATACTCCCACCACCTCAGCTGCTGCCACAGAGAGGGGTGAGCTGCAACAGGATGACTCCTCAGACACTGCTGAGCCCGCAACAGTGGCCCCCCTGCAAAACGCAAAAGGGGCCGTCCGAGAAACACCACGGGAGGAACACGTGGCAAAGCACCATCCGAATGCCAGTCGCACAGCCAGCCATGATGGCACCTCTGTTCCCCTTCACATTGACTTTGTTGACTATCCTTACCCACACTGCTATGTCGATGGCATGGGTCTGTTGGACTGGGTCACTACATCTATGTGGTGACTACTCTATTGTCTCATTTACCGTCACTGACAACTCATTAATTCACTTAGCACCTGTTTTGGAAAACATCACTTGTCTGTCACAAATACTCATTGTAAATAAACACTCTTTACACATCTATGTCTTTGTGTCAGCTCCATGTTTATCACAGTATGTACAAAGTTGACTCTGATTCCAATGTACCAGAAGCTCTGATTGTGACGAGGCATTGAGAGGCTGAAGGGACCTAGAAAGGCACAAGAGAACGACAGTTACTTGTCAGGTGATGGCATCACAGCCAGTACACAACACTAGTTATCAAGGTACACAAATCAGCACACATTACAATGAGAAACAATATCAACATAGACATCATGTGGCTGGTCATGACTACCCTGTGCCACAAACATCAGCCATCAGCACAGAGCCAACAACAGGCAGCAGTCAAAAAGCTCCTCTAGGCCTTTTCACTACCATCAAAGACAGTAGACAATGGCACTGTTGTACAATGTCACTCACACTCAAGGGAAGTAGTGGTTGATGAGCTGTTGACACAGGTCGACACCTTCCTCCTCTCCACTATCCTCATCACTGGACATGTGTGGGTTTGCAGGGGGGGGCATCTGCTGCTCATCATCGTCCAGGAGCAGGGGGATCTCTTTGCGCAAGGCCAGGTTGTGGAGCATGCAGCATGCAACTACGATCTGACACACCTTTTGGGGAGAGTAGAGTAGTGCACCTCCGCTCTTGTTCAGACACCGGAATCTAGACTTAAGAAGACCAAAAGTACGCTCCACCACACGACGTGCCCTCCCATGGGCATCATTGTAGCGGATTTCACCCGGGGTCCTGGGATTCCTCAGTGAGCTCAGCAACCAAGGACGGTTGGGATATGCAGAGTCACCTAGGTGTGAGATACACAGATCAATTTTGTAATATAACTGTAGCTGAGGACAGCATGTCACACATACAGCACACTACTTGACTCTGCGTATTCACCCACAATCCACACACGCTTCGGATGCAGATTTGCAATCAGCTGTGGTACGAGGCTGTTACACAGTATGTAGGAGTCATGTGCTGATCCTGGAAATCTGGCACAGACATGGGAGATTATCATATCCGCTTGGCATACCACTTGCACATTAATGGAATGGAAATGCTTCCTGTTCCTGTATATGTGCTCATGTGCCTGTGGTGGAACCAGGCCAACATGTGTGCAGCCAATGGCGCCAACAACATTAGGGATGTGGGCTAGGTCATAAAAATCACCCTTCACAGCTGCCAATTCATGTCTCCTGGGAAAATGGATGTAGCGGTCCTTGTATGTCATCATTGCGGACAGGACATCACGTAGCACCATGCTGAACATTGGTTGAGACATCCCACCTGCGCTGGACACCGTGTACTGGAACGAACCAGTTGCAAAGAAATGCAGGGCCGTCATCACCTTACATGTTGGTGTCAAAGCAGTCGGATAGGTTCTGCGAGGCCTCAGATGGGGCTCCAACTGAGAACATAGCTCTTGAAGGGTAGGTCGATCCAAACGGAATTAACGTATGATGTCCTCATCCTCCATGTCTGCCAGCAATGTGAATGGACGATGCACATTTGGTCGCCTCCTACATAAGATAAAAGGGGACACATGTCAATTCAATTCCCCTATGAGATGTGTCCAACATCTTACATCTTGACTGACACAGCGCCAACAATGACTGGCCTGAAACAACAGCTTACAGCACAAGTCACATGCAGAGACACCTTGATCTAAAGTAGTTGTACACGTGTCCAGTATGTACATAGTGAGTACCCCCAAAACAGATTCAGACTATGTGAATGTAAAATGGTACATTCCGACATCTTGTGTCACCAGCCCTGAGAGTAGTTGACACAGCACATGTCTGAAACAGCAACACTGCTGGCTTCTACGTAGCTGCTGTGCCTGCCACACCTTCTTGCGTGAGTCGGACAGGGCACACATTAACAACACAATGAGCACAGTGTGTGCATGAAGATCAAGTATCAACATGAGTTCAGCAATCTACACAGTGAAATAGGCACATTATGTAGTCAGTCCATCATTACTGTGGGTTGCTTAGCCATCTCACACATTGTCATGTTTACATATTTGAGAGTCCATCACACAACAGATCTGTGTACATGCACAACAACATCATAAGTGACATGTGAGGGAGTACATGCCAATGCATGTATTCCTGTGCTCTGACATGGCATGTGTAGCCATCAGTGAGTTAAATGTCACACTAGCATTGAATTTAACTATCTGGTGGCATGATTCATAGTAAGTGTCTACTGTTCAATGATGAGAACTGCCCATTGCCATTGCTACAGCAAGATGTGTGCATAGGTGCCGTAAGCGTGCACCGCCACCGCAATCACAGTCATTGGCACCAATTTAAAAATGCCAATTCGCAGTCGCGACCGCCTGGCCCCCGCGGTGTGACACCGCCAATGCCCATGCCCCTTCAGCCACTGGGAACCGCGATCGCGGTAGTGAAATACACTTTTGAAACCTGCGGTAGGCGTGCTCCGCTACCGCGGGCCCAGTCATTGGGTACAATTGAAAGATGCACGATTACGGTAGCGACCGCCTGGGCCCCGCCGTGTGACACCACCAATGCCCATGCCCTTTCAGCCAATGGGAACCGCGATCACGGTAGTGAAATACACTTTTGAAACCCGCGGTAGGCGTGCACCGCCACTGCGGTCCCGGTCATTGGTTACATTTGAAAAAAGCAGACCTGGAACACCAATTGCAGCAGCTGAGTACCACTGAAACAACCCCAGGGGGCTATATATGTCTGTGAGAGAGCCACACATTTCCACTGCATCCAGACACTGCTGCCTGCCATTCTTAATCCCCAACTGCTGCTGATCCTGTCTCCTGGACCCAGTGATGGCGAAAACTGAGAACATCAGTGCCCGTCCCTTCACCACAGAGGAGCTGGAGGTCTTGGTGGACGAGGTGCTTTCACAGTATGGGAGGCTATATGGTGCTCCTGATGTACTGGTAAGTGTTTCAGAGTGAAAGTTTGAGAGTGCAAAGAGTGCTCACATGATGTTGCTCTGCTGTAGTATGTGCCTGTGAGTGCAAGTTAATGTGGATGCATCCTCATTTTTGATACACCATGCTCCATACATGGCCTAGTAAAGATTGCACTTGAGTATTTGGGGAGGATGGCAACATGGACATTTCTACAGCTCTTCTTCAATACAATATATAACATATATAATAACAATACAAACGTTGGTCTGAGCCTGGGTAATGTAATTGTGTGATACACTGCCTAGCATGCTGACTTCTGGTAAATGGGGTGTGTAGTCTTATTTCCACAGATCCATGGCTGCATTTAAGGATGGGAGGGACATGCAGTGTTTTTGCAGCCATACAGTAACACTGCTGGTTTGGAAAGTGGAAGTCTGAACAAACATTGCCTGTGCTAATGGATGTCATAGTCCATGATGTTTTCACATGCTCATTTGTGACATTACAAATGTGTTTCGTCCAGAGGGTACTGCAGGATGTGTGTACAATTTTCATATTGCCCCCATGGATATGTATGCATTATGCAAAAGATTGAAATGCCTGAGTGTAACACTCTTGGTGGAAATTCACCTAATCCAGGGAGTTAGTATGGGGGCAGCTTGTGCTCCGAGTGTAGCATGTCTATACATGGGACACTTTGAGAGCCGTAACATCTATAATGAACTCACCCCATTCTATGAGAATATCAGACACTGGTCACGTTTCATAGACGACATCTTTTTCGTCTGGAACAGCGACCAGCCGAGCCTGGACGAATTCATTATGTGGATTAATGCAGCGAACCACAATCTTAGATTTACCGCGCATACAAGTAACCACAAACTGGAATTTCTTGACGTGTGGATCGAACATGTCAACTCCCAATTGATGGTATCTTTATATACCAAACCCACGTCAAGAAACACCCTCTTACATTTCAGCAGTTTCCACCCCAGGTGTCAAAAAGACGGAATTCCGTTTAGTCAGTTCCTACGCCTCTGCAGAAACTGCACCACTATCAAGGACCTCATGATCCATGCAGAAACCTTAAAAGAAAAACTGATCAAGAGGGGATATTCACAGAAATTGATAAAAAATGCTCTGAAAAGAGTAAGATACTATGATCGTGACAAATGTTTCAGCCTAAAAGCAAGGAACAGCCAGACCAATTAGTCTGTGTTACTAAACACTCCCTGTTTGACCATAAGGTGCGCCAAATTATTAATTCTCAATGGCACATCCTAAATCTGGACCACCAATCTCAGCCGCTCTCCAAACCTCTTTTTGCCTTTAAAAGGAATAAAAACCTGAGAAACATCTTGGTTAAGGCTAAGAGGCCAGATGCAAATAATTTTGTTCAAAGATCGATAACGGGAGGCCTACCCATCAAGGCAAACCACAAATGTGGTTCATGCCACGCTTGTCCCAACGCGATTGTTGGTGAAAGCATTAAGATCAATGAACGTACGGTGTTCCTGAAAGAAATGATGAACTGCCGTTCGTCCAATATTATCTATGTCATCCTATGCCCCTGCACTCTGGCTTATGTAGGGGAAACTGCTAGGGAATGCCGAATACGTATGAGTGAGCACAAATCCAACATCAGGTTACGCAAGCAAGCTGCACCCTTAGTCAGCCATTGGATTGAGGCAAACCACACTGAAGGTGACCTCCGATGGACTATACTGGAAAAAGTATGCTCACAAATGGGCACTGACGTAACTGCGACGCGCAAGAAATGAGAATTGTTCTGGATGTTCACTTTGAATACCAAAGATAAGGGACTTAATGAGATTCTCCAATGGGAAAATGCTATCCCATGAGACCCATGAAAGAACACTCATGAACCAGCCTTATGTGTGATTGGCTGGTTGTTTGTATTTCACCAGCCCTCTAGGCTCCATTGCGCTTGTGTTGACCTTTTTATCTTATTTTTATCCCTTTCCATTTTTATCCCTTTTTTTCTTCTCTTTTTTTGGGATATACTCGCGCAATTACATATTCTCAGCGACAGTATCGTGTTGCCTGACAGGTTTTTGAGGCTTTTCTGCTCTGTTTTCTTTACCTGGAGCGTAATATGAGTGGCCCCGCCCACCTCCTTCCCTTTGGTTCGGAGTGATTGGTGGAGTGTACACCTTTGACGCTCACGTCAGACGCTTACACGCTGGTTTGCGCTAAATTTATAGCCCTTCCTTGCTGACATGGCGTTTAGCTCACTCGACCTCCGATCGGCCGTCTTGCTGAACGCATCAGCTTCCACCACGTATACTTGCGCACAGGTGAGCTCTATCGGCAATCGGGAACCCGCTTTGATTGTATCCTATCCTGTTGTGATAGTTAGGTCTCTACCATTTATATCTATTTGTTGTACTTTTCAGGGGCCATGTCCTGTTACCATTGCTTCGCTCGCCTTTTAATTTCATCTCATCGGACCTGATTTAACTTCGGCTGCTCAGCATAGACACCGTCCTTAGTCCTATCCCCTGCCGCTATCTCTAGGTGAGATTCCACACTAAACGATAGCTGGCAGCTGATTTGGTGGCCCCTACGGGGTTCAGTTATTGATATATTATTTTTCTTTTTTTAGAAAATTGGAGCACCCTCCTACTGCTGGGACGCATATCATTCTCCATCCACGGAAATCGGCATTTCTTGTTATTGCCCCCACCCGCCCCCGCTATCTACGGGATATCGCTACCCCACCTGCTGATGCGAAATCTGTTGAGATCTTCTTATTATCAGCAGGACCCTCACTGTTTCTCTTACTGGTCGTGAGGTTGATGCTGTGTTTTACGATCTCCGCTCTATACCTCGCGCTAAGTTGTTCCGCATTTAGAAATCTTGACTTTAATGCTTACTTAACTATAAGCAGACTTATTGTTTTTTTCCTTCTGCCTTTTACATCTATTTAGGTGCTGTATTTTATTGTGTTCGTGTTTATATCCAGCTATTCTGTCTGCAGTGCCTGCGTTGACTTCCAGGTACCACGGCCTTTTTTGTGTATTGTCATTTTGTTTCATGCTCGATTAGCTTTCTGACACCTTTTTTCATTTTCTTTAAAACCCAGTCCCTGTACCCTCACATCACCTGACCTGAGATGTATGTGGCTTCTTCTTGTTGATATTATGTATTCCCTAACAATTTTTTGGTATATATATATGTTTTGCAAACATCAGGTCTTGTGTTTCTGTCGCCACATAATGGACAGTATTCCTTATTCACTCTTTCCATCTTGTCTATTCTGTTTCTATTTTCACGAATACTTTCTTTATGCCATAATTAGTGTGCACATGCTTTCTATTTTGATTCTATTTTCTATTTATCAGAACTTTCAACCAGTGCCGTTGTGACCGCATTATGTGACCTCTCAATACTAATACATACATTGTGTTGTGTGATCTATATGACTATACTAAATGAAATTTATAGAACCGTACTATGTATTGTGAATACATCAAATGTTTTGTTTATTACTTGTTTCAGGCACATCCCACCACCACTTCTTTTTTGGTACATGCGCCCTGAAGAAGGTGAGACGCATAGCGGGGTCTAACACCGAAACGCGCGTCGGTGCCACAGCAGTGACGTGGACTCTTATGATTAAATTTCCTCCTCTCAAAGATCAACCATTATGTGATAAATATCAAATTTGTCTATTAATTGATTATTTGGTCGATTTTCATTGATTTATTCCACACATTCTTTCCCCTAGGTACATTGAAACCCTATACCAGGTGGACAATATCTTATATGCAATTGACCTTTTTGGAGGAATTGTCCATGTCTGTTTACTTGTTTTTATGATTATTGTATCATGGATGTCTGAGTGTATTGGATGTGTGAGTATGTACGGTTATGAACTTGGATGTTTGACTTTTTTGAGTGCGTGTGGTGTGGGATTCATTTTATGTTTATACTTTACTGTGTTTATGTAAAAGAAAAAATATTTAAACTATCATAATAATAATAAAAAATTCCTTTTTGATACAATTTATTAATTCATGTGTGATCTGGTCACATTCTTTGGCCTGTGTTGTTAGTTTATTTAAAATCAGCAACTCCTAGCTTTAAATGATCTGTACAGGTAGAGAACTTGTTCTTTGAGTGTTCTATGGAAATTCACCTATGACACATCAGATTAATGTACTTTGGAGGTATCATCCTTCCATTGTTTTCATTATGTGTTCTGACTCGCATGTGTAGGCACTGTTTGCCCTCTCATATTGTACATGCATGTGAATGTTCTGATGGCCCACGTTTAACCCCCTGTGTGAGTCCCCCTGGCCTGCACAGATACTGCCCAATTTGACAAGGACCCATCAGTAAATGAACAGAGTGAAACATATGTGTTGTCTGCCACCCTATTTCTCAATGAGCTATCTTAGGCCTGAGGATTGCACAAGACAGACCTTGTGAGAAGAGTGTGAGAATGTAAGATCATGTCCCTAAATGTGACCTCCATGACACAGGTAGCCATTCACAGGCCAAGGACATTGAGGGGTGTGTAGTGTTGGACACAGTGAGTCTGCCCCGACACATCATTTCCAATGTATTGCATGTCTTGCTCACTCACATACTGCATCACAGATGAGGGCCTTCTTCACATTGCTTTCTGTGCTGGCATTCTGCATGTGTATGAGATGGCCATGTACTGTGTCCATCATCATACCTGCATACATTTCTATGAGATTATCTTATGCAAATGTACTATGTGTCATGCTGTATGGCCTCTGCTCAACATTTCTGTATTGGTGTGCTATGTTTTTGCATGTTCCTGTACTGACACACAGTGGTACATAACACAGTGTCACTGAAACTTCCCTTTCTTGTCTCCCATGCCTGCAACTTAAAGTCCACCAGCGTAAGGCCTTCTGGAGGGCCATTGCACGCAAGGTGCGGGCTCTGGGTGTCTCCAACTGATGGCACACACACTGTCACATGAGGTGGGATGACATCTGCCGGCTGAGCAAAAACGTGGCAGAGATTACGCTGGGGATGCTCCCTCGGACTGGAAGGTTGGGGCGCAGGATCATGACACCACTAATGGCCCGCATCTTGGCAGTGACACAGCCAGAGCTGGATGGACGTTTGAGGGCCCATCAGCAGCAAGTTGGGGGTGAGTATTCTGCGAAGGGTGACTTTGGGTATGAGTGACTGCATGTATCCCAACCCTGAGCCAGTGCGGAGCTCTGTGATGTTTCTAGTGTGATGCAATGGCTTCTAAGTGGCCTCTGTGTTGAGTGCAGCTGCCATGCATTTTCGCTACATGTACTTTCTCATGTGCTTAATACAATGGCCCTTGACATTGCAAGATGAGATGTGGCCTTATGACATCTGCTGCATTATGGGTGTCATAGACATCACCGGCCAGTGAACAGCAGTGTGCATCATCTTAGTGTGCTTTCGTAGATGTGTGCAGTGCCTGACTTGGAAATTGTGAGAACTACACATCTGACACCAATGTGCAACGACCGTTGTGCTTCAAAGCACAACATGGTAGATATCAGTAGCTCATGGCCATTGTAAAAGGACATTTTGGAGTCAGTATCTGTGCTGTTCCCTTAAAGTGTCTCCGTATGTGACTGAGACAACATGTTGAGATGTATATCTATCTCACCTACAGGCACGTAGGTATGCTTACAGAGATCAGTATGTTAGGTTACAAGGAGGCACGGGCCAGCTATTTGGCTGTGTCAACGTTACATGTTTCATTAATGTCAACTATGCATGTTTCCATGCATCTTCTGAGTTTTGCATTAAGGTTGCACATGCAGACTGCACAGGGTGGTGGGCAACATGGGGGTATCATATTCTAGTTTTGTGCTTTGCTTGTATATGATGTTTGTGAGTATGGCACTATACTGAACCTACGTCTCTGTCTATTGCAGCATCTACCGAGGGCACGGAAGGACAGGGAACGGACACCAGTGGTGAAGCTTCTGGCACAACTGCTACACATGAGCTCACTGATGTGACCAGCGCCTCGGAGGGGGACAGGAGTGCCCTGGAAGAATCATGCCCAGAAACACCAACCTCAGCATCATCTGGCTCCAGCGGTGACTCCTCGATGTTGGTGGGCACAGGGAGTTCGAAATCTGCCTCTTCTTCCACCACACATCGTCCAGTGCCTACCCTCCCGGCTACTACCACTAGTGCTGGCCGTGCCCGCAGCCATAGGAAGGGTAGAGTGTCCTTCTCCCCAGGCACCGCTGCCCCTGCCTCCCCTGCTACCCTCAGTGTGGAGGTGGTGGACCTTTTGCGCTAGCTGTGTGTGGGTCAGACTACTCTCCTGAATGCCTTCCAGGATCATGACAAGAAGCTGGCATAGGTAGTTGCCTTCATGGAGGGCATTCATTCTGACGTGGGGGGGCTACACAGAACTGTCCAGTCTTTGTCCTCCACAGTGACGGCAGCCATTCAGCTGTCACAGGCTCACAGTACAGTTCCAGTCCCTTCAGCAACCACCCTGCCAGTGGCACCCCTGACGAGAGTGCCCACACACCACAGCCCTCAGGCGCCAAGTACTCCACACGCAGCACACAACAGCAGCACTCCAAGCGGACAAGAGCACAGACACCATCCCCAAAACAAAAAACAGACACACAGGAGCGCAAAGGCAAAAGCCCTTCAGGTGACACTCAGGGGCATCAAGCCAAGAAGCAGGCCTCAAGCTCACATTCATCCAAATCCCCCCCATCCAAGGACACTCCCATCCCCACACCTGCTCCCAAAGACAAACAAACAGTTGCCCTGTCTGTTGTGAAGCTGGTGCCTGCAAAGAGTCAGCACAAACAGCTCTCTAAGGCAGATTCACCCACAACGTCAACTCCCACCCACACCCCTGTGAAGCTGGGACAGGAGAGCAAAGTGGGGGGTTTACCTGGACAACAGGGGGTGGAGGGGAAAAGGCAAGGCCACCCCAAGCGTACCACCAGATCCAGCAAATCCCCACAGGGAGGGCCACCTGCACCTGATACACCTTTGGTGGAGAGTGAGACTGTTGTGCCCACCCCACTTCCCACTCCTGCCAAGACAATTCTTGCCTATCGAATCCCCAAGAAGTGGAGACCCAGCCCTCCACATTCACCCTCACACACTGTGTCTCGCGACTGCATGTCTCCGCCTCCCCGTGCCACCATGCCACCTGGTCCAAGCAGCCCTCAGGCTCCCAAAGCCACTGATGCCTCTACCTCAGCTGGTCCTCTCTCTCCCAGGTCCAGTCCTCCAACTGGCCCTGACAATCAGGTACCTCCCAGTTCAACTGACAGCCAAGTCTGAGGCAAAGTCCCCCTCCCAAACCCATCTCTCCCACAGCGGTGCCTGGTCTGCCCATTTGTATCCCCGGAGCTGTGGTGATTCCCATGGCAGTGTACGGTGTTACCCATTCCTTGTGCAGTTTCTCATGCACACATGTACATACTTTGAACTATGGACTTGCCAATGGCCTTGCTGTTTGTCACTTAGGATGCCCATTCCCTGTGCAGTTTCTCATGCACACGTGTACATACTTTGAACTATGGACTGGCCAATGGCCTTGCTGTTTGTCACTTTGGATGCCCATTCCCTGTGCAGTTTCTCATGCACACATGTACATACTTTGATTTTGTACTGGCCAATGGCCTTGCTGTTTTCTACTTTTGATGCTTATCTGTGTATTATGTAATAAAGACAGTTACTCCTGTTGTCTGCTTTGTCAATGTCCTTGCTAAATAAAAGGTTTTATGTACGGGTATGGTTTCATGTGACACATGCTCTGTATGCCACTTTAACATTGCCAATTGCTCGTTTTACTTTTTCAGAGTTTGCCAGAGGTGACAGGCACTTTAGTTCTTCTTGACTCTGAGGCTTGAGGGTGCAATGATGGTTGTTTGTGATGTTCTACTGTTATCCTAATCATTCTATGGTCAGGTTTGCTAAATTGTACACATGTCATGTTATGATGCAATACCACAACAGAGGTGAATTCTATCCACAGGATTACTTGCGGGCTAGCCAGTGTCCATCATATCTGTGTGATCTTTCTTGATGTGTGAACAGCAGTGTTGATGTGTGGTCATCTTGTGTAGGTCAGTCTTCCTAGTCACATGGGTACATTTGAATATGTGAACTTGAGTGGTCATACAGTGTGAATGGGCTGTCATTGTCAGTAGTGTTGATGTGTGTGCCCCTGCAATGCCAACTGCACACATGTATGATCCAGGTAATGAGTGCCAGTTTGTTTAAATTGTCAGCCATGTGCTTCAGATTGTGGGCACATGTAGGAGTTGTAGGTTGGGCACTGTGCAGTGTGTTGTTGTGTCCTTGCACTCCTGGGGGACACCTACTTGTTGTCGCTGCCAGTTGTGAGTATGCAGAGTGTGTGACTGTCAAGTCTGTGTTGTGTTTTGTTGATCAGCCATGTGTCTTGTTACTGTTTGTGCTCACTGTGCAGACCTGCTCAGCCACACTGACATTATTTGTGAGTTTTCTCATGCATTGCTGTCACTTGACCCATTTTTGGCTCCAGTATGGTATGTGGTATGTGGAGTCATGCCATCCCCTATATGTGCGTCTGATGCCTACACATTGTGAGTAACTCCTCTATGTGTTTGTGTACTGTACAATACTAACCTGTCCACTACTGAAGTGCACACCACTTCAATCTCATGTCTTCCACCCCATGGCTTGCCAGTGTGTGAGCCTCCCCACCACTTCATAGTGTGACACTATACTGTGGGAGGATGATCTGTGTACAGGACCAATGTGCCACTCAGGACAGTTTCACAATTATTTATGTGTTGTTCTCTTCTACTATTTTGCAGTCATGGTTGCTCATGTGCTGTGCATATGTTTGAGCAGCACAGTTCTCTAGTCATGTTGTTTGCATCTGGGTTTCCCTGAGTTGTGCATCTGTGGGTGATGGGTAAGCTGTATGTGTGTTTGCTGAGGTACTGCTACCCTTCCTGGGTGTGATGTTATGTTTGTGCTGTGATGATTTGTGTTGTGGGAGTTCATGGTGTGGCACTCAGATATGTGTGCTATTGGTTTGGTTGGTGTGCACACACTGCTTGGTGTGCATGCAGTGCTGTCAGTGTATGTTGCCTTGTACTTGCCTGGTGTGCATCCCCCTGATGTCCATCTGAGTTTGCTATGTGATGGATTGGTATGTGCATCTGTTGTGTTTTTGTTGTAGATGTATGCAGTGTTTGGCCTGTGTTGGCTCTTTCTACTGACAGGTGCAATGTGTGTGATGTTCTATTTGCATGACATTGTGTGTGAGTAGTTTGTGCATTGTGATACATTCAGATGTGTGTTGCATGTGTAGTGTGCATTACTTGTGTGTCTGTCACATGCAGCAATGTGGATTCTTGTTCATGAGCTTGTTTTGAGTGCACAATGGTGATTTGTCCTCCTATTTTTGACCAGTCGGGATTGTGCATGTGCATGCTTGTGGTACACTATGACACCATGTTCACTTGATGACTGGTGTGGTGTGTATGTGTGTGTTAGCAGATTTGTCACAGTGATCCCAGGTAGTGTTCATGATTGGCTTTTGATGATGGAATTCTTGTTTGTGTTGGGGCATGGTGTCTGGGCATTGGTCCAGAGTGACAATGTTGTATATTCCTGTTCTGTCTAGGGTCACATTGCCTTTCCAATGTTTGGCTGCACATGTCTGGGCTTGTTGGACTTCTGTGGATGTTGTTTGTGAGATTTGTGTTTGGCGATTGGTTTTGTGTCATCATTGGTTCAGGCCATGTGAGTCTGATATTTGTGGATGCACCACAGGGTGTGTGATTGGTTGTCAGTGACCTCACAGGACATCAATTGCACCATTCTGTTTGTTTCTCACAGGTGTTGAGTGTTGCAGGTGTGAGATGGGTAGATGAGGGGCATGTGTGAAGGTCCTACTTGTGTTTGACAGGGAGTGTGACAATGAGCCATGTGTGTTGTGCTGATGGCATACACATGTCAAGTAAGTTGACACAGATGTGTGGCTGGTCACTGTATGACTTCAGATACTTCCTATCATTCCTGTGCCTATGCATGGCTTGCCTTGATGTATCCCTGAGTTTTTTCACAGAGGTCAATTTGGTTTAATTTCACTCACTGTGCCACCCATGTCTGATTTGATGGCCTAAGGGTGGTGTGATATGTTCCTTCTCTTGCATGTGATGAACACATGCTATGTGACTTGCTCCATGGTTTTCCAGCACTGTCCACTTCACTTTTGGCTGGCCCATTTATTGTCCTCCATTGCTGCTGACCTATGGTATGAGTATGTGGCTGGCTGTCAATGTGGGGTGTTTCTGAGTGACTTGACAGGCAGTGTGAACAGTTCAGTGGATGTTCATATGCAGTGTGAGTCTTCATTTTGTAATTATACTCAGTTTGATTCGCATGAGTGGAAGGTAGGTGTGAGGAGGAGGGTTGTCCAGCCCCTGAGCTTCTGTGTAGGGTGTTCCTCTTCACCCCCACCTTCCCAGTCAATCTCCCTTGTCCTTTGATGTATGAGGTGCGAGGTCTGGCTACACCTGGCTGATTAATTGTGCAGGGGGGGCACAGGAGGGGCACACAGCATGTGCCCAAATGGGTGTGTGATGCGTACTGTGGGAAGGGTGAAGGTGGAGCCCTGTGAATCTGGCCAGACTGCCCATGCCTGGCGCCGGCCCTGCCTACTACATTGTGCGCAGGTTTTCCCGCGTCTTCACCGCTGCTGTGACTTTTTCGGGACATTGCAGTAATTTCGCGGTAGATGGGTGACCCGGATGCGGAGGTGTGGGTTTCTAACAGGTAGGACATGTGTGGGTACACTGTGGGATATGTTCCTGTCCCCACCAGAGTGTCTGATGTGGACAGGAACCGTATGTCAGCACAGGAGTTGTGTGTTGTGGTTGTATGCGGAGTTGTGTATTTGCGTACCTGCGGCGTTGTCCGCGACGGTGTCTTATTTGCTGGTAGTGGATGAGGTACAGCACCGGAAAGGCTTGAAGAGCTGGATCCATAGCGGTCAGGACCGCGTGGAGGGGACCGGGAGTCGAGTTTTGCTCTCCGCTGTAGTGCTTCCGCCGTCTCCGGGTGGGTGGATTCTCTGCTGCGGTGTGATGGGCTGTTTGCGGCATCGTAATTTGTACGGCGGACGGGACGTCATTCCGCATGGCGGTGTGTCTCTATTGGCTCCCTCCGCCGCGGTTGCGGGCGGAAATTTCTGGCGGTTCACGTAACTCTGCAGCGGACAGAAAATGGGCTATGTTTGCCCATCGTAATATGGCGGATGCGAGGACCGCTGCTGGAGAGCGCAAAGGAAATTTTCCGCCAGCACCGCGGATGTGCCTCCATCCGCCATCGTAATCAGCCCCTTAGTCTCTATCTGATTTTTAGTTGCTCATTTGCACATCTAAATTCCCCATGGAACATATTAAGGTGTGCCTCCTCCCCAAGAATTGAAGATCTGTACAGATTTTCCTTGCTTTTAGGCAAAGGAAAGTCTTGATTTTATTAAAGACACAATAGTGAATATTATACCATCTAAAATCTTGCTTTATATTACCAGTAGCCACGGAAAACAAACTACATTAACCATCAGCAACAGCTGACAAAAGAGGGGGAAATAAACCAATCAGCATGGGCACAAGTCCTTAAGAGGCTGTTCCTGCCTCCAAGTGACTGCTTTGCTTGATGTGAAGTCCTACTAAAGTCAATGCACGAAACAAAATATATGAAACATAATAAGAATCCCAACTGAAATAGGACGACTTCACTCTTGTTCTAAAGCCGGGAATCTTCCTGCTCAGTAACTGGTATACGTCTTATATGTTTTACACCTTGATCCACTCTGATTTCTTTATGGGGAGCAGTTGTGGACACTGGAACTAAAGAAAAATTACAATGTTCAGTACAGAAATTATGGGAGGGCATAAAAGCAATATAGCTGGTTAGCATGAAAATTACGTGTATATAAATCAACAGTAGCAAATAGAAGCGGGTAATATTTGACTCTGTGTCTTTAATAAAATCAGGACTTTCTTTTGCCAAACAGCTAGGAAAACATTTATTTTTTGCAAGATAGAGACTTTATTATTCCTGTTCTAAGCCCATCAAGAACTTAAAATAAGATATAAGCCACCGCCATACAATAAAATGTTCTAAAGATAGAAGCACTTGGCTGATCAGCAAATATATGGATATCCACAAGCCCTTCTCAAACCCAATATGCCTTAGAGGTCATAGCTCCCTACCTGAAATGTGGGTCTCTGGGAGGATTACTTAAGGTTTGTAGAAGGCTTTGCTATGATGACAAGACTACTTAGGTTATTACTTAGCAGAAAACACATTTGTACGGCTGGAGGTGTAGCAGTGGGCATTTAAATCTATAAAACATGCTATGATTAAAGCCCCTGTCTTGTCAATTATAGTATAATCTTTATTGCTTGATTAATTAAAATCATTGCAATCACAACATATCATGCCAGATGTACTTTAATTGTTGATGTGCGAGGAGAAATAATTAGCGTTATTCTGTTCCAGAAAGTGTTTAACAAACATAATTGCTAAATATGCATCTGGAACTTTGAGAGAAGCAGAAACCAAGTAATTTACTACTGAGTGAGAGGCTCTAGTTTGTGTTGTGCTGTAGAATATTATCTGCACATTTTAGGAGAAATGGATTTTGAAACTAAACTGATTATAAATTGTTGTTGAATATAATCACGAAAGAACTTACAGCAAAAGGTTCAGCATGATTAATTATCATTTTATCCAAGTTAAACTTGAGTTCGGTTTTGAAAATTGATTATATTCCTGGTATCGAAAATGTTGGAGCGGATTGCTTTTCATGCAATGTCAGACTCAATCAGGTTGAAGTTGAGACCCAAGAAAAATGGATGGCGGATTGCCTTAGTGAAGTAGTTATGTTTGCCAGTTATGAGATTAAGAAATCATCTTTGTTATTAAGGATCAATAGTGATGAGGTCTTGGGGGAGGATGTGACATTTTAAAATGGATTTTGGCCCAGGGTGAAGTTACTGATGTGAGTTACTAGTATATTGAAAGGTAAGATATGATCTAAGTATTAATTATGGCCTGATTTTGTGGGGAGAATGTTTGGTGTCGCCAACTGTTTTGAGAAAGTTCATTGTGAGAATTGTTCTTAAGGTGAATTAGGAGAAACTACTACTAATGAAAAGATGAGGGAATATTTTTGATGCCCATTTATGGATATTGACATTTCCATGTTTGATAAATTTTGTAATTGTTGTCAGGAGGCAGATAAAATCTTAAAATTAATTCCCTGCCTGCATAGTAACATTCCAGGAGGAATAAAGAAAGATGAGATTTGGGATTTCTTGAAAGTGATTGTAAAAATTGTATTATTATTTTTGTCAAATGGGTTGTGATTCATGTGCTGATTGCCCCCTACCACAGAAAGTATCACTGGATTTCTCTTTTGATATGCCTTTGAAGGAGGGCATTCCATAGTCCATTACGTGGATAATGGAGTTCACTTCGTCTTCAATTGAAGAGATTTTTCATAAGACCGCAGCTTTATATTCACTTCAAACAAATGGATTTATTGACCATTCAAAAGAGTGATTGTGGATAGTGAGCAACTGGCAAAGGCAATCTAGGTTGAATGTTCAAGCTCATTTAAAGAAGTTGTTCTGAGGTGTGGCGGCAAAGTTCAGGCGAAAATTCCCAAGACTGGTAAGAATGGTGTTAAAATCAGTGATAAGGACAGGCAAACGGTCAATGTCCCCAACCAATCATGTCTTTAGTCACACCACAGAGTGCTCCAGTATGAAATGGTCAGACATTTCTTCATCGCCATCAGATAAGAGGGCCAAACTACAGTCAACTTCACTGCATCCAAGCACACAAGCTAAGATCCACCACTGCACTAGTAGTGCCAGGGAGGCTGACCTCTCCACAAACGAATATCGCCAAAAGCATATATGAATGCTCACCATGAGGAAAATTACTCTGGGGACATTGTACTGTACCTCTTTTAAGAGGTCAAGACTGTGTGCCCACACCCAGTAACTGGTATCCCTTAGAGGTCAATGGCACTTAGGTAGCACTCTACCTGTTGTAGCAGGACTGGTACTGATTTTCACATAGCTGGCCTCTGCCCAGAGTGAAATATTAGGAGGAAAATGATGGTTTAGAATTCAGCACGAGTGATTGCCAATGGCTGAGATATATTCATGTATTCCCCCCATCGCTTTGTGCCAAATTGAACTAAAAGTCCTGCACTGCATGTGAGCTTAAGGTAAACAGACAACATCATCTTGGAGCAGATGCACTTGTTTTCAGCAATGGAACACTTTTGAAATGTTTCCAGGTTCTACACTAGATCCTGTGGCAGTACAACTCATCTGTGAGTAGTACAATTACTTATTTTACATTGCATCCTATACACAGCCTGACATCACCTGAGTTAGGTAAGCAGGGGTTAGTAGGAATAAGGAGGCCTCCTGTCCTGAAGAATTTCCACTGACTGAGTTTGGGCACACTACAGCATGAACAATATTGACACACATGACATAAAGGGTCCTAATCAACTGTCTTGTTTGCTATGCAGAATTGGCACAACGGCTGTTGTGTCAACAAGTGTTTTTGCATTTATGACAACGTTAACAACTTGAGCATATTTACTCTGAAAGCCAGAAGTACATCTCCTACAAGCGGACAAAATTAGCTCTATAGCTGTGGCATGACACAGCATATCTCCCTGTCACCCAAGAGATAACTAAAGATTCCAGCCAGTGTTGGGGGACACTGCCGGATCGATTGGAACGGAACTTGCCAGAAACATCGTGCAGTGAATTGTATACTGGGCTCATTCCTTTGTTGTCCCCTGAAGTTGTGCACATGCACCAAAGGCTTATAGTATGTCTATGTCTATGTGGGGGTATTTGTAGAGCGCAACTGCTACTCCAAGGAGTGTCCTGGCGCTGGATGCCGAAAGGTAACAGAGGGACAAGGAGGGGGATTATGGGCTGGAGAAAAGCCACTTTTTCAGCTTCTACAGGAACAGGGGCGCAGACTTGATGCTTCTGAGGGTCAGGGGCAGTTTATTCCAGAGGGATGGACCGAGGAAGGAAAGGGCCTTACCCCCTGACCTGGCCTTTTTAATACAGGGAGTGTTGGCCAGAAAGAGATTAGAAGAGCAGAAATTTCTCGGTGGGATGTAGAACGAGATTCTACGTTTAAGGTAGACAGGGCCCATCCCATATAAGGCTTTCTGAGTCACCAGTAGAGTCTTAAACATGATTCTTTTCCTTACTGGAAGCCAATGGAGATTCTTCAGAAGGTTAGATATGTGAGCCTTACGGGGGAGCTCAAAGATATCTCAAGCCGCTGCATTCTGGACCAGCTGAAGCCTGTCCAGCAGATACCTGGGCATGCCCAAATAGAGGCTGTTCCCGTAATCAAGGCAAGATAGTAGTCATAGGTATTTATCATATGGTTTCCAGTTGTAGAATCTATATCTTGAAAGCCCTATGAAAAGTTATCTTGGCACTACACTATCACAGGCAAATACTAATAGAGTAAATAATGCCAAAACATTAAACATTGGGCATGGTGCAGGGACAGAATATCGACATCGAAATATCGAATTGCATGAATATCGAGTCAAGAATATCTGGTACTGCAGAAAGGATCATGGAAACTTCCACTAGAGGACCACAGACTCTGACAGCTAAACATTTACAATTGGGAATTCGAGGTTCTGAAACCTCTGTAGCTCCACAAATGGAGGGAGTTAGTGGTGAATCACAAGAGGATGTGTTAAATCAGGCAGTAGTTCCTACCCCACAGGAACTTGATGAATGAATTAAGGATATAGCTCCTTCACCATTTGAAAGAGGTGCGGTAGAAAGGGGAAATTAAAACGCAGGAAATTTACATGAAAAAACACTTGACATAGCCAAATTTAAGGTGGAATTGGAACAAATGATTTTGGGAACTATTAGTCCAGGAAGGATTGCTAATTACCATGACAACAAATTATTGTTTATTTGTAAGGTCATTACCAGGAGAGCTAGAACTACACACAAGAAATTTGCAGAGGCGGCACAAAAGTATGGGGTGGATATACAGAAGTCAAAGGCACTACAAAAAACTTATCGATTGGATTTTAGTGACAAGGATTGAGAGAGTTTAAATCCATCAGGAAAAAGATTACACATCAAAGAATTACAATCAACACTCAGGAAATGGGGTGAGGTTGATAGATGGGAAGGTAGATGGGCTAAAAAGAAGGAAAAGAAAAACGCAACCATGCCGATGTACCCAATGTTCGAAGGGGAAACTGAACATTTAGAAACTAAAATATTGCCAATGAGAGAAGTGCCAGGATGAGGGTATGTTCATGTTCCTTGGTCCAGACCCGATATAGTGTCCTTTACAAATGATTTCCAAAAGCTGAGAGAGAAACCAGTTGAATGGTATAGGCAAGTCGAGAGATTCGTGAAAGTATCAAAGGTGTTGTTGAAGGATTTGGATACTCTGTTTGACATCATGGTTCCAAGTGATTTATGGACAAAGTAGCATCAGACCAGGTTACTTATATAGGTAGAGGCAAGGTAGCCTCATTGATTTTATTGCTCTTTCTGAATACTATAAGCCACAATCAGTGGGTTTCTCCATTCTCAAGACCCAGACTTGTAAATCTATTGGGAAATCAAAATTACATCCATTAATTCACAATATTAATAAGGGTTTCTTCTGAAAGTGGGCTTTGGTGGACCCGGACTTTGTATTGCAGCAGATACTGATGTCTAACAAGACACAAATATTGGAAAGACTAAATCCATTAACCATGCTTGCGGCTTTTGATGATATAGTTGAGACAATTAACGTAGTATTATGAGGGGATAGTAAACCGAGATCTCAAAGTCCTCACAAATGGTTTAACAGCATTTGTTCATGATCTGACAGCAACCTCATTATGGCGCTGAAACAAAAACCCAGGGTTAATTCAGCTGTGAGACACTTTCAATATGAATATAAACAGGCAACTGTGAAACGAAAGATGGCTATTAGACATGAGGCTTGGGAAAAACTTAATGAAGCAAGTCTTAATAAAGACCCCAGACTCTTTTGGAAAACTCTCAATGCTACCTTTTTTCAATGCTCCCACAACAGTATTACTGATGCCACAATCATGCCTGAGGAATGGGTTCAGCATTTTGCCTGTGTATACAGTAATGAGGGGGAGGACTCTTGCACTTTAAAATTCATTGAAAACCAAATAGGTGTGACTCCTGTAGAGCTGGCACCTCCCACTTTTGAGGAAGTTACAAAAGCCTTAAATCAAACTATAAAGAATAAGGCTTCTGGTCCGGATGGTGTTCCCACCGGCCTCTTCCTGGCTAATCCTGACCTTTGGCTCCCACTATTAACCAATATCTTTAGTGGTATAGCCTCCTTGGCCCGCCAAAATCTTTGTCCAACGTGATTATAGTACCCATTTTTAAAAAGGGAGACCGGTCTGACCCTAGGTGTTATCGCCCAATCTTGCTGATAGATTGTACATGTAAATTAATGGGCAGGGTCATTCTGGATCGTTTGGAGACCTGGGTAACTGAAAGAGGGAAGTTTTCTGATATGCAGTATGGCTTCAGGAGGGGCCTGGGAACTGTTGAGCAGTGTCTTAACCTCCACCTGGTCATAAGCAAGTACACACCAGCAAAGAAGGCCCCCCTCTACTTGGGATTTATGGACCTAACATTGGCCTTTGACTGGGTGGAGGGAGGGAAACTATGGGCAAAAATGCCGGATCTGGGCATAGATATATCTCTAGTTAATTTTCTAGCACAGATGCATCAGGATGTGACTGGTAGAATTAGGTATGGGGCGGATGGGGAACTCACCTCTCCCATTAAAATGAATCACAGGGTACGCCAAGGGTGTGTGCTAGCCCCTTTTTTATTCTGATTATATATTAACGATTTGGAGCACTCCCTCAATCGAGGGCACCTGAAGGCTTTCCTACTTAATACACGCTCAGTAAAAAAACATGAACTTCAACTCCATGACTTGTTAGTTGACTCAACTCCCGATCTGATGTTCTTAACTGAAACGTGGCTGACTGAAGCCTCCAACCCCACTATCGCTTGTGCGATTCCCACGGGTTATCAGATCCTAAGGAAGGATCGACCCGAGGGGAGAGGTGGGGGTGTGGCCTTAATCTTCAGGAGTTCCTTCAGCTGCGTTTCACTATCAATCATGGAGATAGAGGGGGCAGAGAGCATGGGTTTCCTCCTAACTGTCTCGGCCCATCAGTCCATCGCGGGGGTAGTAATCTACTGTCCGCCGGGGCCGGCAGGAAAGTTTTTGGAGTCTATCAGCCATGCTATCTCTCCCATAGCTGCCAAATACAGTCACTGCCTGGTCCTTGGAGATTTTAATATCCATATGGATAACCCCTCGGAACCGGAGCCCCTGAGGTTGCGTGAATCCCTCAACATACTTAATCTGACCCCGTATGGCTGCCTCCCCACCCATGAAAAGGGGCATACGTTGGACCAGATTTTCTCATCAAATCGGATCGAAATGGATGCCCCTCTCCCCTTAGCCTGGTCTGACCATTGCCTGATAGGTTTTAGAGTCTGTAGGGAGCTAGACAGGCCCCAACCACAGGGAAAAGCTCGCACCAGCAGTTTTAGGCCCTTCCATCTGATTTCCCCTGAGGCTATGCAGAGTGCACTGAGTCGTCACCCTATTCCCCTTAGTGGGATTCTTGAGAGGGATGTGCACTCCTTAGAGCATTGGCTTCAACTCCGTACCTTAGAACTTGCCCCGCCCACCATGAGGGCAGCTAAAACAAACCGAGCTTCTGCCCCTTGGTTTACGGAGGCCCTTAGGAAAAGCAAAAGTGCGTGCAAACACCTTGAAAGAGAGTGGCGGGCGAATTACAAATCCACTGATAAATCCATTTATAAACGGGCCTTGAAAGACCATTATAGGAAAGTCTGCGAGGGAAAGAAACTTTTCTTTTCCACTAAAATCGATCAGGCTGGTAATAAAAGCAGAGAACTTTTTAATATTGTAAAAAAATTCTCATCTCCTTCAGCAATTGGTTGCCCATTTGTTCCCACGAGTGATTGGACCAATCTTATGGCCTGTTTCTTCCATGATAAAATTAAAAACATTCAGGATTCCTTCGAAGCTCAGTCAAAGGCACTAGAAGCAGTCTCTTGTCTGTCCCCTGTTGCTGGCCATAAAACTGATTTCTCCCTTACGGAGTTTCCTGACATCACTTTGGAGAAATCCCTTGCTCTCATGAAGGCTCTTAAGTCCGGCTCACCATCTGATCCCTGTCCAGCAAAAGTGCTGTCATCCATTGCAGAAGTGATAAACCCTGCTGTGAATTTGATTTTGAACACCGCCCTGCGTGAGGGGCACATGCCACAAACCTGGAAACATGCGAAAATTCTCCCGCTTTTAAAGAAACCCACGGCTGACCCAGAGGTCGCCGGCAACTACAGGCCTATATCCCTGCTGCCTTTTTTCTCCAAGGTTTTGGAGAAATATGTCAACACAGTCACCACGGACTACGTGGAGGCCAACCATCTTCTGCACCCGAGTCAGTCGGGCTTCAGAGCTAATTTCAGCACGGAAACGGCCTTGTTAGAAGTCGTGGAAACTATAAAAGCTACCCTGGATAGGGGAGGCAATGCGGTGTTGGTGTTGTTGGACCTTTCCGAGGCCTTCGATACCGTGCCCCACAATAGACTACTGCAAAGACTTGTGGAGGGCGGTATCGGAGGCACGGTATTGAGATGGTTCACTTAATTCTTAAACAACCGTTTACAAACTATCTGGTCCCCTCCTTTCGCTGCTGTAATACCTCCCATGAATGTCGGGGTCCCCCAGGGCTCAATATTGAGCCCAACACTGTTCAACATGTATATGGCCCCTCTTGCACTTCTCGCCGAGAAATATGGGGCCAAAATAGTATTGTATGTGGACGACACGCAATTGTTGTTCACTTGCGAGAAGGGGGCTGAGTCCAAGGGCAATGTGATCAACACTTGTCTTTCAGAGGTTTTCTCTTAGCTTAGACAAAACCAACTGAAGTGCAACTCTGAAAAGTCAGAGATTATCTTTTCCGGCTCACATCCTTGCGAAGCATGGCACAAATGGTGGCCGCAGGATTTGTCTCCCCCCACATCTTCTGTTACCACCGTGAAAAATCTTGGGGTCCGATTGGATGCTGCCCTCTCTATGAAGGTTCAGATCCAATCGGTGGCCGGGACCTGTTTTGGGGTTTTGAGAATGCTAAGGAACTTTCTCCCCCTGCTCACAGGGAAACGATAGTCCAGGCCTTGGTGGTCTCGAGACTGGACTATGTAAACTCCCTGTACCTGGGACTCCCGGACTACTTACTAGGCCGATTGCAGGTGGTCCAGAATGTGGCGGCCAGGGCCATCTTTCTGGCAGGTCCTAGGACATCTTCTGTCTTCCTTGCACTGGCTTCCGGTTCGGAAAAGAATCCATTTCAAAGCGTTGGTTTTGGTTTTTAAAGCCTTTCACCAGATAGGAGCCCCTTACCTTAGGGAAAGATTTCAACACTACACCCCTCTACGTACCTTGAGGTCCTCTGCTCAGCTTTTGACCTCTACCCCCAAGGTCCTGCTCTCCCGGGTAGGGGGAAGATCCTTTCAAGTGGTGGCCTCTCGTCTGTGGAATAGCCTACCTTTCTCTCTTAGACAGGTACAGGACCTCCTCACTTTTAGGAGGAAATTAAAAACATGGCTTTTTCAACTTTAGGTCCTAGCCAGTTTCTGCTTTGGGTGTTTCTCTGTTAGCTGTTACGTGGTTTTTCTCTTAGCGACGGGACACTCTTGGGAGTAGCCGCGCGCTTTATAAATACCAAATAACATAACAAAATAACATGTTGACGCTCCAAAGATAGGCACTAGAAATCTTCCGGTGTTACTCTATGCCAATGATCGCGTGCTGATGTATAGAACCGGCGTGGGTTTGAAAATGCTTTTAACTAGATTTAATGATTTTATGTCTGATATGGGTCTAAAGCCTAAGTCTTATGTTATGGTGGTTGGTAAAACCCCTTCTCTTTTAAAGTGATGTTTTATTAATGATGAGAGGATGCTTTATGTTCCAGCTTTTTCTTATTTGGCTGTCCCCTTTGATCAGAAAGGATCCTGGCATCATCTGGCTGAAACTAGGGTAAGCAGCTTCAACCAAAATTTGGAGGCACTGTTCAGGTTCGTGAAGAAATTAGGATCCAGACAGATCGATTCAATCATTAACATCTATAAGGCCCGCTCCTGCTCTGTAACTTTGTATGGGGCAGGAGTATGGGGCTTTTGTAATCCGTCACGCCTTCCAGCAGTAGAGAACACCTTTCTCAGGCGATTGTTAACAGTACCTAGTATTCTCCCGATTATTTTTTGTCACATGGAACTAGATCTGACTCCTCTAACCCTTCGTATACAAATTGCACCATCTTTGTTATGGCATTCGGTATGGGCAAAAGATGAGCTGGCCCTTAATCGCGCAATAATATTGGACTGCATGAGTCTTGATCATATGCAGTAGATACCATGGCTTAGCTATATAAAAAGGCAGCTGGAGTTAGTGAGGAAGGTGGATTGTTTTTATAGCCCTGAACTAATAGCTAAGATTTCAAAAACCCAGTTGAAACGGGATCTTTTATCTGTTTTAAAAGAGAACAGCGAGCGCTTGGATATTGGGAAGAAGAGAGTTTTGGAATATTTGCCCCTAGTTTGCTCTCAACATCTAGAGCCCTATCTCTCCTTTCTTGTCATTCAAAAAGGTTTTATCTGATTAGATTCAGGTTTAGCATCACACATTTGTTGGTTTCTTGCCCGCCAAGGCTTATTGTGAAACTAGACTTGAACCATGTCCATGAAACTCTAAGTCAGCTCAGAAAATGTTGCATTTTCAGTTTTTTTGTCAGCTCTACACCAAACCGAGGAGGGATTTTATCATCCCCCTATTAAGGTTTCTAAATATTAGGAAATGTAGGCCTGCCTTGTATCACCTCCAGCTTTTGAATGATGAATATACATGCTTAATGGTGTATAGAGTTATCTCCACAGCAGTTCTCTTACGGAACTTAGTCGGGAAATAAGGATGTTTTTTTAATGGATTTTGTCATGTCTCTCTGAATTTTATGTGATATTTTTTTATTTATAAATGGTACCTTTTAATGTGTTCATTGAAATTACTATATCATGTATTGGTCAATCGTTTTATGGCTCTTATCTCACATCTAACGAGTTAACCTCTGAACTTTATGGCATCATGTGGGACATGTGAGCTGCCTTTAGTATTCATATCTTTATTGTCTGCATGCTGGCATATGATTAATGACATGGAATTTTACCATTTTTTACATTTGGAAACTTGTGATTTCATGCCCTGTGTTAGAATATTATTTTATCATCTAGCTCATATTGTCTATAATGAATTTTGTTAAATTGTCTGTCTTTTTATATTTGATTTTACTTTTGTAGTTGCAAAAAGAACCGAATAAAGAATATTTGACTGACTGACTGACTCGACGGAGTGTAAAATTGCAGTAGATTGGCCAGAGACAAAACCTGCAAGAGATCCGAGGACTGGTGTACTATCAGCCGAAGTAACGAGAAAATACAATCAGGTCATTACTTATTTAAAAGGGAAAATTTCTCCAAAAGAGACTTACTGGGTAAAAATTGACAGGACGACACAAGAACTAAAGGAGACAGTGAATGCGTATTACGAGAGACTCCTAAGGGTATTTAAACAATTTACTGGAATGGAGAATGTGCCTGGAAAAGATATGGGACATTTTGTATATCGATACGTGTATGGATTAAGACACGAAATAAGTGCAATGATACAGCAGCATTTGATTTGCTGCCAGAGCAAGCCCATAGACGAGATTCTTTGGTATGCAAAGTATTGTGGAGATGAAGTAGATTCCAAGCATAAAAGATTGAAGGAAAAATTGATGTAGGCTCACATGAAGGCAGCAAAGAAAGGTTATGTAGGAGTTGGTACTGATTGTTCTGTTGCACTACAGGGAAATGGCCAAACGAATACTGGTATGCAAGGAGTAACAGGAGGACAGCAACAAAATGTGACAGCCCAAGGTAGAGGAAGAGCAGTTTCGATAGAGATGCTGAAAAAGATTCACCCTTGTCATATTTGCAGCATGTTCGGGCATTGGAAGCACGATTGTAGTTTCAAGGCACTGAATCAGATGAATCGGCAGGTAGCACAAGGTAAAATTACACATTTGACAGTGATTCTGATTTGTCCCAATGGTGGTGCCTGAGGGGGGAGGAGGAATGCGTGCTTGGTGCATCCTTAGAGGTAGACCAGAGTGGTCCTTATGTGGAAGGCAAGGTAAATAGAACACCTATTTCATTCCTTGTCGACACTGGTGCTACCCGTTTCACTGTGAGAACAGCGGAATTTCCAAACCTACCCCTCTCGGAAGAAAGAATCCAAGTTGTAGGAGTTTCACACTGATTAATGTCAACACCTGTATCTGAACATGTTACAGTACAAATTGGATGATTTGCACACATTTGTAATATGGGATTCCAGCCCAGTAAATCTTTTAGGTCAAAACCTATTGTGTAAATCGAATTGCTCCATCTATTTTACTCTGAAAGGAATAGAATTCCATACCAATGATGAGGATACTGTATTCAAAATGTCAAAACAAAGGACAGGAGTTGAGGGGTTATTTCCTTTATTAACAAGTAATGATTTACCCCTAGAATTGAGAGATACTGTGTTTCCAGATGTTTGGGATTTCACAGGAAAGTATATTGAACTGATCAAAGGAGTAGCTCCAATACAAATCACTCTGAAACCAAATGCAGAATTTCCTCAAACTCCACCATACAAACTGAGTCCTGAGACTATTGCAGGTATAACCCCTTTGATCAAGTCTCTGATTGAACAAGGAATCCTGAGAGAAATCATGAGAAGCCCATGTAAATCACAATCATGGGAATTCAGAAACCAAACGCAAAGTGTAGAATCGTACAGGAGTTGCGCAAGATTAATCAGATTGTGATACCATGTTGTCCAATTGTGATATTATATCAGATTCCTTGCGAAGCTGAGTGGTTTTCTGTCATTAATTTGTGTCAAGCCTTCTTTTACATCCCTTTGCATCCGGAAAGCCAACTTTTATTTGCATTCCGGTTCGGAAACCATGTCTTGGCATGGTGCCGAGTTCCACAAGTATATAAATAGAGCCCTTCCATTTTTAAACAAATATTGAAAAGGAATCTGGAGTCATTGGTGATGCCAAACCACTCTGTTACGGTACAGTACATTGACGACTTATTGGTAGCGTCAAGTATACAGAAGGCTTGCATATGTGAAACTATTGCATTACTGAATCATCTGGCAGTAAGTGGGCATAAGGTGCCACCAACGAAGATACAGTTTTGCAGAAGGGAGGTCCTTTATCTAGGACATCACATTGAGAAGGGAGTTAGAATGGTGGCACAAGATCGGATTACTGCCATTCTGCAGATGAACCCGCCAAGAACGCAAAAAGAGGTTTGCACTACTGCTGCCAATGGATTCCAAATTTCTCATTGACCGCTAAGCCACTTCAGAGGCTTACGGCCAAGGATGTGCCAGATACAGTTCCTTGGAGTGATGAATGTATGCACTCTTTTAACGAACTGCGAGAGAGTCTGTGTCGACCTCCAGCATTGAGAATACCCAACTTTAGCAAAAGCTTCAATCTTTTCTGCAGTGAGCGCGAAGGCTGTGCATTGTCAGTTCTAACGCAGATGTATGGAACTGCGCGCAGACCTGTTGCATACTTCTCAGCTACATTAGATCCTGTAGCTGCAACATTGCCTGGATGTCTAAAAGCAGTTGCTGCCACATGTGTGAGTTTGGAGCAGTGTGAGAGCATTGTGAAGGGTCATCCGATGAATGTGCATTTACCACACTCTGTCGAGATTTTGCTTACTAGTACCCGAACTCAACATCTCACAAGTAGCCGGTTTACAAAGTATGAGCAGGTGATATTGGGTGCTGAGAATGTATCATTTGTGAGATACACAAGTCTAAACCCGGCGACCTTGATGCCATTAGCTGAAAATGAAGTTGTGATTGATGAAGCAGATCATGACTGCTTGGATGTGACTGAACTGTGTACAAAACCCAGTCCGTATATCATGTATGTTCCATTGCCTGAATCAGATCATGTGTTGTTTGTGGATGGATCATGTTTAAGAGATGCTGAGGGAAATCTGAGAGCTGTACAGTTGTGATAGTGGTGGAAGCATCGTGGTTGCAAGGAGTGTATTCAGCTCAGGTAGCCAAGCTAATCGCATTGGCCAGGGCTTGCAGCATTACTGAACAATTGAGAGTTACCATTTTCACAGACATCCAATATTGATTTAGAGTTGTCCATGATTTTGGGCAGTTGTGGTCTCAACGTGGGTTAATGACCTCTTTGGGTTCACCTATCCAAAATGGAGAGAGTGTGAAAAACGTACTGCTGTCATTACAATTGGCACCCCAAATTGCAGTGGTAAAGTGTTCAGCCCACTGACAAGGAAATGATTATGTGAAGGTCAGCAACCGCCATGCAGATGAGACTTCATGCTATTGCGCCCTAAATTCTTACATCTTCAATGGGGATCCATTAAAAGAACAACCTGATGTCGCAGAATGCAGGCTGATGTTTTCAGTTGTGCAAACATGGGAGGAGATAAAGGCCTTACAGGATGAAGTTTCAGAAACCAAACGACAGGGGTGGATAAAAGCAGGTTGCATACCAAGACAAGAGGATGAGGTGTGGGTGTACACAGATGCAGATCAGTGTTGCAGATAGTTTGTTGTCACCAATGGCGAGAAACTATCATGGACCCACACATGTTGGGAGAGATGCTATGATGCGTCTTTTCCGACAGACATGGTTCAATCCCTGATTTTGAGCTGTTGCACAGGTGCTGTGTCAGAGATGTGTAATATGACAACAACAAAACGTGGGAAAGAAAACACTAGTCACTATGAGTCATGTAGGGAGATCTGGAGGACCTTTTAATAGGATGCAACTCAATTTCATCGAAATGTCTCCTTGCAACGGACTAAAATACGTTTTGGTAATTGTGTGTCTGTTCTCTCGTTCAGTGGAAGCCTATCCAACCAGGCTTAATAACAGTCTAACTGTAGCAAAACTACTCCTTATAGCGCTTATACCATGGTTTGGATTTCCGACCTCTTTTGAATCAGATAGAGGGACACATTTCAATAATGAGGTGATACGAATGCTTTGTGCAGCATTACAAATTGAACAGAAGCTACACTGTGCATATCGACCATAGGCGTCTGGAGTGGTCGAACAAGTGAATGAAACAGTAAAGCCCCGTTTGGAAAAGGTAAGTGCATCCATATCTATGAAATGGCCAGATGCTTTACCTTTGGTGTTGATGAGTTTGAGAAGTATCCCAGACAGAAGAACTGGACTATCCCCACACAAGATCATAATGGGGAGGGCTATGAGACAGCCTACAGTCCCAGCCAATCAGCTGGTGAATATAACTGATGATTTGGTTCTCAATTATTGTAAAGGTTTGGCTGATGTGGTCCGTTCTGTGTCTCACCAGTTTGGGGAAGCTGCCAATTTGTCACAGCAGGAGCAGGGCCATGACCTGTGCCCCGGAGACTGGGTACTAGTAAAGAAGCACGTACGCAAAACATGTTTGGGGCCTAGTTGACGTGGGCCGTATCAAGTGATTCTGGTTACCACAACTGCTGTTAAATGTGGTGTTTGGCCTAACTGGGTACACGCTGCCCATATACCATGTCCCCTTGAAAATGCGGTATCTGCAGTGGATGTGCCAGTGGTCACAGTGAGACGCCCCACTCAGGTCAGTTACAGAGTAAACGGGGCACCTACTGGGTCTCAAGTACTATTTCAGAATAGGGCCAGAGACTGGCAGATTGAGGTAAGTCTTGGCAGAAGGCAAAATACCCCCAACTGTAATCGAAGTCTCAAGTCAAACTGAACAAAGTGATACAGATGATGATGAGACTACAGTGAGAAAATCGAAAAGAGCTAAAGTATCAAGTCAGAGAGATACTGCACCAGAGTGACTTATTTAGCAGGAGCAAATGACTGGGAGAGAGCATATCATGCGTTTTGCTTCAAGTATCTTAATTTACAAAAAACAACTTGAGGAACTGTTATGATAAGAGACCTTTTTTGCAAAGCAGAAGAAAACAAAAAATGGCATATGAATAACTGAAAAGACAAAATACACCGGATTTTGCCAAGCCATTGAAACTTGTGAACTGTGACAGTGAAAGAAGCAAGGAGAATTTGTTTCCCAAGCTTAAATATATACTTGCTGCAAAATGCTACGTTATAAATAGGGCTCCCAGTTTTATGGTATTTATTTTTTTACATTTCCGTCTGTATTTATCCATATTTATTTTTTGTCAACTTTATCTGTGTTTATCTATATTTATGATGGGTTTTTGTGAAAGAAATAAAGCTGAAACTGGTATATTTCTACATTTATTTAACCAATAAATATGCAGTCATCCTTGAATGCCTGCCAGGTTTCAGTGATCTGTACACCCGCAGAAGATAAATCAATGTACATATAAGAAAATATGCACATTTCAGTATCAGTCTTGTGCATATCTACTGCTCTTAAAGCCTCTTTACTAAAATCCCTTTCTTTTTTAACCCCCTTACCTATCAATCCACACAGTTATTGGCCTGGCAGTCATGGCAAAGTGCATTTAGAATCACTCAAAAACACCCAATTTCAGTTTTTATCCACATTTAAAAAATAATACAGACAAGAAAATTTCTGTCTGTATTTATCTGTACAAAACAATGAAAACTGAAAATAGGGAGCCTTAGTTTTAAAGCATTCCTAAATTTTAATGAAAAATATGCGTTCCTTTTCTGGAGAGATGGAAAATCCAAACCTGGTGTCATTAAAAAGTAAACGTATATGTGCTTGCTTTTTAGCTGCTTTTTCTATAATTATCGTATTGGTACTTAATGTACTAAATCTTCCTCATCATGTCTATGTGAAGCATGACATTAACCCCACCTCTGCTACTAAACCATTAGAAGAAAAGAATGATGGAATTGTAACTAATGACCTAACTGATACCATGAATACATTGTAAACACCTTTTGTGTTTGGGATAAATGGCTTGTTGTTGGGCAAGGAGGGGCTTGTTATTCCTGCATACCTGTAGTTTTGTCGGACCCCTTTGACAACTCATGTGGTTTGGCCATCTGTCTTTATTTAAGGTGGGATTAGGGACATTTGGAGTGTGGATAATTCGATGTGCTTTGTGTATTGTTTCCTCCCTAGTTATAGCGGGCTTTCCTACCCTCCATTGCCTACCAGGTGTGCTAGGTCTTGCGCATCGATTGTTGATTCCAAGCCCTGATATTGCTGATACGTGGTTGGAATCAGCCGGGTAGTCAGCGCTCCCTATAATTTTCTGAAGTGGTCTGGTTGAATTAATCTAAGTGGTCGTGCATTGTGTGGATTACAGGCCTGAGTAGTATTTAAGTTCACATGGGGATATTCCTTAGGGATTCTCACATTGTCACTTTTGACATTGCTATTGTGTGAGATTAAGTCTCCAATTAATTTTTTAGGGCTAGTACCTCTTCCATCAGGTGGTTTAGGTTTTTGATGTAACTCTGTAGTGGATTCAGTGTTTCTAACCTCTGAGTTTGTACCGCCTTGTCCTTACTCCTGCATGGGTTAGGCTTGTATTTTTGGGTCAGATTTCCCAATCGTAGAAGTCTTTGGTCTTCCAATGTGATTAATGGTGCATATCTATATGAGCAGTTGATTGTTATTGTCTCACTGTCAGTGTTCCTGTCTGTGGTTGAGGTTAAAGTAGCAGGCTTAGCTGTGCCAATTTGGGGAGAACTGCCTACCCCACGGTTGGGAGAGGGCGTAGAAAGGATTGGAACCTGTGACTGTATCTCGTCAGGGGCATGATGGACAATATTATTTTGTGCGGGGGTTTTAGGCTGTTGGTCTTATTCTGTTTAATATAAAAGGAAGTTATCTTTTTTGTGCCTTCACAAGATAATTTCTTCCCATTGGATAATATTGTTTCTACCTCCTCAATTAGGTCATCAATTGCAGCTTGGGTGCAGTTAACTGCGGGTGTTTTCTTATGTTTTACTGTCCTAGGAATTTTACTCTTTCCTGCAACAGACTCAGTGGCCTTTTTTTTACCCATTTCCAGTGAGTGCTATAGTAAGTTCCCTACACCAATTAGCAGTTCAAGCAACACTTAAATTATAGAAAGCGAAAATAGTATGACACAATGATCAGGGTTTTTTTTTGTTCAAAGTCCCAACTCCCCTCACCAGTTCAATAAACGAAAGTTAATGGTCTTAGATGAGTTCCAACTCCAAGATAATCACCTACTTGTGAGAATGGAGACGTGGAGACATTGGTCATACAGTGAGAAAAACCAAGGGGGGTGACCCTGCCCTGCCTCTTCCTGTTTCTGACAGGCGCAGACGTCCCATGCTGCGGGAGTGCAACACTGCCTTTGTGGCGCCGGGAGGGCTGGCTCTGCCTCCCGTGCCTGACTGGAGGATGCTGGGGAACCGAGTCCCACCCCAGCTGACTGTCGCAAGGGACTGGTGAGATGCACGGGCCTCGGACGGTCCTTCTGTTAATCCCATGCTGCGGTGCAACGCCGCCTTTGTGGTGCTGGGAGGGCTGGCTCCACCTCCCATGCCTGACTGGAGGATGCTGGGGGACTGAGTCCCACCCCAGTTGACTGTCGCAAGGGACTGGTAAGATACACAGGCCTCGGGCGGCCCTTCTGTTAATCCCTAACTGATAAAATTCTACACCATTATCAATCTTTTAATGATTTTTCTTTAAATGTTTTTACTAAACTTCTGTATGAATAGGTGGACACTAAGGATGCTAGAGACTGCCATGTATGCATGCAACTACCTACCTCAGTATCAGAGGGAGTAACTTACCATCACTTACCTCTCACTTATGGCATTTCTTGTAGTGTATTAACCAGTTTATTCTATTGCAAAGGGCAATTTCAATATTATTACTTGAATTGTGATTTGATATTTTCGGAAATACCTATTAAGACAAATCTAACTATTTTACCAGATACACGAACTGCTGAAATAATGGATGCATTTTTCCAACCTACACAAAGCATAGTACAGTATATGCACATAGTCATAATTTAACTTGCTCTTTACATAATGTAGAAAAAGATTTTACAAACTCAGTTGAGGATAGACGTGGGGAAATTAAGAAAGAGGCTGAAACACGATCAAAAATACCTCCTTGGGCACATCAGGATGGTGAAATTAAAAAAGACGATGCACACTCTGCTATGGCTTTGGATTGGCAACACGAAGGGAAGCTATGCATATTGAGAAGCAAAACTGAATTTAACCATAAATTTGTTCGTTTCAGTGAATGTGATCATACTTTCCAAATTGTAGGAGGTAGGGTTTATATCTCGGAGGATCTGATCCTGTTTTCCCAGGAGTGTACTATATTTGTGGGAGGAATGCTTATTATAGGTTGCCAAAACATTGGTATGGATGCTGCTACATCAGAATAGTTTTTCCAAAAACTGTATCATGTGAATCAAGCTAGTGGAACCAACGAATTTAAACATACTTGTTTAAGAAGGGGAATAAGTAGGCCTGGGCGAAGTACTACGCTACGCTCGCGTAGTTTGCGAAGTTTGCGCTACTTCGCACTACGCGAATTGCATGTAGCACAGTGCAAACACGCGTAGCGTAGCGGTAATTTTTTGCTTGCTCGCGGTCCTCAACGTCAAGTTGGCGACCGCAAGCAAGCAAAATGACATCCCGGCGAGACTTTTTCCTCGTTCGCGATCAGCAACATCAAGTTGCCGATCGCGAGCGTGGAAAATAAACCTCCCGGCGAGATTCTCAACGCGGGGAGGTCAGGTTTCTCATTGCGAGTGGTTGCGTATGCTCTCGACCGCTCGCGATGAGAAACTACCAGTCCGCGTTGAGAAAGCTGCCGCTCGAGTAGAAATCTACTCGAGCGGCAGAAAACGACCGCTTGCACTGTGCAAGAAGCCTTTTGCAATGATTGCACAGTGCGGACAAGCATCCGGCACTGTGCAATCAGTGCGAACAGCATTTTGCACAGTGCACTACGCAGTTCGCGTAGCTATGCGTAGCTCGCGCAGTGCGAAGTGCACTTCGTGTAGCTTCGCGTAGCGCTACTAGGCGAAATACGCCCAGCCTTAGGAATAAGTGCTTCTGAAATAATTGGGGATATTTTTGGTGCAATAATACCATCAGTTAGGGTGATTCTAAATTCTCATAAAATTTGAAAGCTCTCTAATCTAGTTGATCGTTCATCAACTGATACAGCAGGAGGTCTCCTTGTCATAGATACAGAAATGGTTGCTATCAGATCTATGGTATTACAAAACAAACTTGCATTAGATGTCCTACTCGCAAAAGAGGGCGGATTCTGTCGCATGCTAAAAGTCTAACAGTGCTGTACTTATATCCCTGACAAAAGTAAAGATTTGCGGGGATATATCAACAATATTACTACATTGGAAAAAGATTTGACTGAATTAAAAGCCGATGGTCCATGGGAATCTATTGGAAAACGACTTACTTCTGTGGGAAAATGGCTTGCGACGTTGGAAGTAGTTTAGTGGGAAAAATATTATCACCTATACTAACTATTGCTATTGGCATACTAATAATAAAAATACAGATTTTTAGATATTGCAAACATACAAAATTTGCAAAGGAAACTAGGGAAATAAAGCGAAAGAAAGCGGAAATTGAACTAGAAGACAGACAATGTGGATACTATGATGAATTGAAAGTCTTAGAACAGACTAGGCTAAAACTAATGAAGACATCCGCATTTATAAATGTGACATCAGATAAAAAGATAAGAGTGTGATGGGCCAATTCATCATTAAAGGGGGAATTGATAGAGCATTGATGTTATCTTTTGTCTATCTCTATGAATTCACACTGGAAAAAATGATTTGTGACATTTATTTACGGACATGACAAATGTGTGTTAGGTTACATGTTTAAGAATACACACAAATAAAAATTAATTTAGATACTGCATCGTAAAAGCATGCAGAATGTGAGACGTAGGTTTGTGATGACATTTAACCGTAAACAGACTAATGTAAAGTTTTTTTTAAATAATCTGTTTATTGTTAATTTGACAGGATAAATACAGTGCATATCATTACATTGCCTTTGTCCATCGCATGTTTTACAGTTTTTAATACATACATCACAGATCCATACACATAGTACATTTCTTTCTCGCCTTTTCCCAAGGAGTCCCCTCTCTGTCAACCTGTGTCCTTCGGTTATCCCACCACAGGGTTTCCACATGGGTTTCCTCGGAAGTTGTTCCACTTGCTCCAAACCTGTTCCCATTTCCTAGGACATCCCCGACTCTCATATACTGTTTTCTAGGCTATCATGCACTAGTCAAGATCTTTCATCCAATCTTGTAGGTTCGGTGCCTCAGGCGCTCCCCACAGCCTCGCTATATTGCGCTTGGCTATTGTATAGTGTTACCCAGGTCTGTACCCTAACCCTGAGGTCAGTGGTCTCCCACGCATTTAGGAGGTACCATTTCAGGGACAGAGCCATCTTTACTCCCGTAATCCCACTCATACTACGGTCAATGGCAGCCCAATATTGCTGAATAGGAGGGCACTCTCATATTGTGTGATAGTATGTTCCGTCTTGGCCACAACCCTGTCTACATTTTGGGTCTATCTCTCTCCCCATTTTAGCCAGAGTGTGACAGGAATAGGATGTCCTATACAGTACTTTCAATAGTAGCAAGCAACATTTTGACGGAATTGCCACCACTCTAGGGGATGCCAGTGCCTCCTGCCAGTCTTTGTCTCCCAGCTCCCCCATATCTGATTGCCACTGCTACCAGAGTGTAAGGAGGCGGGGTCAGGGAAATTATTGACAAGTTTCTGGTATGTCATGGAAATTGTTTTGACTAATGTAAAGTTTAACAAATATTGATATGTTTACTTTATAAAAGAATAGAACTGTTGGGGGTTAAGAAAATGGTCAATAACATTAGAAAGTATAATATGAACACTGATATTGATGGAAAAGAGAAAAATAGATGCTATAATAATTTGTGCTGTGCAAAGGTTTATTTTGATGTGTTTTCAAATATTGAATGATGTATTAACCTATGATGTGTAGAAGAATTACAAATTATATGTGAAATGATAGTGAAGTGTTAAAAAAAATGTTATGAGTACCTTATACTTGCAGGATGTAGATGCAAATCATTAACTTGCCTAACTAATGCATTGTATTTTAATAATGTGAAAACTCATATTTTAGCACAAATACGTCGTGCACAGGCTGTGTTTCATGAAGGCCTTGAAACCTGTTTTTTCTCCTAGTATGAACTTCTGAACTAAATTGTTTGAAGCCTATGGGAACCTTTCGAAAAGTTTATACATGTGCTCTAGCATTTAATGATTTCCTTTCACGTTTATAGCTTACTTGACTGGACTTGCAACAAAATTGTTACTTTCTAGAGAACATGCTTGGAAAAGAACTGACAACAGATGAGAACATGAACTCGCCTATTTCTTAAAAAGTCACGACCAATCATATGACTAAAGTACAGTGGTCTTAAGGAAAAATGCAAAGTAATGGATTACTCAATTCTTCCGGATTTGTATACTTTGACCTACCACATCATCTCATCCCACTGAAACTGACCAATGAGACAGAGTGGTCCAACCAAATTGGTGATGTCAAGGGGTGTGAACAAGAAATCAATGGAGTATAATTGCCCAAACTATAGACAGGGGCAGTTCCTATCTTGTCCACCTTTCCTACCCATCTTGGGGTACAGAGACTGATAATTTGGATTTCCAGAATCAATGTGAACTGTGGCGATATAATGCGTTTGCTGCTGGCTGGTATTCATGTGTAGTGGAATCTTTCTGGCTGGAAGGTTTCCAACAACAGCTGTGGCATTGACGCCGCAGTACGGACAGGGATCAGATAATCTTGTCCATGAACTGGAACTGGCCATTTGATAATTTACTGAACCTCCATTCCTGGGGTTTGTATGAGAGATAATTGCTATGTACAGACTCTGTTCTTTAGGATAAAATCTCCCTCGGCTGAGGAAGAATCATTTCTTTCAGATTGAATTTCACAGTTTGTTAATGCTTATTAAATCCTTGGATTACTAAATTAGATTGGTATGCTAATCATTTGAAACTTGATAAAGATACATTTTGAGATAAATTACTCTGCTGATTCTGTTTCATTATTTGTTGTGGCCAAATTATCTGCTTGACCTAAAGGATAAATTTAACATAAGAAATTCCATTAGTGATGAATGAATGTGAACACTTTTCTTATTCCAGGTCCTCATGTGATAATTGTTCATCCACTAAGTATTCTGGTCCCTTTCAGCACAGAACAAGATCCATCGGAGGACCTAATGAGAGTAGTATGTTAGCTGAGGTTAATTGAAGATAGATAATATTTAGACCAATTAAAATAATCTATGAGGCCCAACACGTTTGCTCTACAACAAGAGCCTGACATTGTGGGGATTCTAGGGACATCTGTGATGTTCAGAAATGAAATGAAATGAATTGAATTTGTACTTGTAAAGCGCACTGTTACCCTGGGGCTTCCTGGCGCTGTACGCATACCGCTGTGGAACCCTTCCTGGCTTTTCCCTGTAAAATGTCCACTCCTGGGCACCCCCAAGGTGAAGCGAGGCATCCCTAGCGCTGGTGGGGCCGTTGTGGAGATTAAGCAAGCTATTGCCCAGAGTTGCAGAGTGGGACCCATGATTAGAATAGGCACCGAGGCGAGAATTATCAGGTCCGAGGAAGTTGAGCCCAAGACCCGCCGAGGCGGGAATTGAACCCTGGTCCCGGGCCAGATCTCTGCATCAGGGTCTGCCGCTCTAACCATTGAGCCACACTTCTCCACAAGAGTCCTTGTACTGTGTCCGAATTTATGAAGCACAAGAAAGGAGGTGGGGGTTGAAACTGTCAGGAGAAAACACCAGTGTGCTGAAAGGAAAATGGAGAACAGGAAGCAAAATATCTGCATGACACAGGACAACAGAATAGAGCTCAACAGGATATAACTCTCCTCCCAAGACTGGAAGAGAATAAGCAAGGTGTAAAGTGAGGAGAAGCACACACCCCCACTAACCATTTCAAAAGATAACCAGTCACTCCACAGAGGGTGTTCCCTCAATAAGGCTTTATTTCCTGATTCAGACTAGTTTCCAGTTGCTCCAGTAATTGTTGCCACACACTCTTGCCCTCTGGATCCAATGAGGATAGTAGGATGAGGGCGACTCAGACACCCAAGATTGCCTGTGAATACACCGTAAGAAGAAAATAAGCAAAGCAAAGCCCAGAGAGCACCTGCAGGATCCATTT
The DNA here is from genome assembly GCA_963921515.1 of Calotriton arnoldi. Classification (NCBI taxonomy): domain Eukaryota; kingdom Metazoa; phylum Chordata; class Amphibia; order Caudata; family Salamandridae; genus Calotriton; species Calotriton arnoldi. The sequence goes on along the minus strand of CAWUFW010004401.1, from coordinate 87,097 downwards.
ATAACAGCTCTCATTAGAAAAGGAAATGCAAACCAGAGGCAAGAACATAAGGGAGCATGTGGGAGGAGAACAGCAAGTGTGAGATGCAGTGCTTAACAAATAACTGGAATTAAAAAGTGAAAAGTGAGAGGGTGTGATGGAACCTTCTGAAGTGTAAAGAGGCTCGCGATGGGTGATAGAATGGTTGATAATCAAAGGAGTGATCTAAAGGTAAAGGGGCATATGTGCAAGGAAATTGCGTAGCGAAGCATTGTGTTGTGTCATTTCCAAAATGTAGGGATGCAGCGTATTTACTAGACTAAGGCGCACCCCAGTGTTTTCCCTAGCGCCGGTGCTAAAAATAGCTGCCTAGCGCCAACACAGACACCCTTGCGCATTAGTACAAGGATACCTCAGTTGCAGGAATTATTGTTCATGTGCAGGAAGGTGTCCCTTCCTGCATCAAAAATGGTGTTTTGCTCTTTCTATGTGTGCTGCAGAATGCAGCACATATAGAAAAACCAAAAATGAGGAGAAATAAAGTATTTCTCCTCATTGTGCCAATCTAACGCTTGCTTTTGCAGGCATTAGTTTTTGGCGCTGCCTCATTTACACAACATTGTAGATCTGGGGCGCAGTCAAAAAGCAATGGGTGTTAGGGTGGATTGGCCACAGCAACACCCATTGCACACTCCTTTCAGGCAGATACCTGTGCAAAAGGGTATCATATTTACAAAGTGTGCTAAGCCACTTAAAGTGGCTTAATGCTGCTTTGTAAATATGGTGCAGGACATTGCGCCACCGAAACGTAAAAAAAAGTGATGTTACAGTGGCGCAATCGTCTTGTACATATGCCCCGAAGATTATTGAGCGCACATGATAACCACAACAAAGCATCTACCAGGGAAGACTTTATCTCATCAGAGACCGGGTCGGGGAAAAGAGAGAACAGTAGTGATTCTGCACACAAAAAGAAAAGAAAACTGACCCAAGAGAGGTTGACATGAGGCAGTAGACAAAAGAAAGGTGGGGAGATATTGAGCCGGAGGTATAACCATAAGTGAGAAACACAGCAGGCAGAGTGAGCGCAAAAACTGGAAAGAGCGAAATAAAGAGGAACAGGGGGGCTGGGGGAGCACCAACAGAGACAAGGCACGGGAAGCTCATGAGGAGCCCGAATACAAATAGCTGATCAGCGACCAGGCGGAGGAGCAGGGCAGCAGCACTAGGGGTCTACTGGGCGCGCAGAGATGGAGCGGTCCGGTAGGAGGGAAGAGGGGACATTTGCAGCATAAAAATTGCATCATGTTAAAACTCAAAATCCCAAAAAATGAAATTGGACTACTTTTCACTATCACTGATTCAAACTGCACCTGCTGAATATTGGGACCATACAAGCTTTGGCCAAAGCCCCTTTCTGTATAGTATGTCCCTCTCCTGGGAGTCACTGAGAATATCCGCCAACAGGTCGATAAAGGAGATACTCTGGCACTCATTCTTCTCGATTTGAGTGCCGCTTTCAACACTGTCTCCCATACTACACTTTTAAAAACCCTTTATTCTAAAGGCATCTGTGGCACGGCACTTGAATGGTTGTCCAGCTTCTTGTCCAATAGGACCTTTCAGGTCTTCTCCTCCGCAGCTCAGTCCAAAACACTGATCTCCTCATATGGAGTCCCCCAGGGCTCCATTCTAAGCCCACTGCTCTTTAACATCTACGTCAGCCCACTTGCCACGTTAGCAGAGCAAGCTGGGCAAACAATTTATTCGTATGCGGACGATACCCAACTTATCTTCTTGCTTTCTCCGAAGGAGACTACCAAAGCATCCTCCCGTCAGATGGGGCTAAATAAGATCGCTGACTGGATGCACTTCAATAAATTAAAACTCAACGGGGGGAAAACGGAACTCATAATTTTTGGGAACAATAAAAAGCTTTGGGGCCCCCAGCATTGGCCATCGCAAATGGGCGACCTCCCTCTCCCATCTCAATCAGCCCGCAATCTGGGCATCATTGTTGACGACCTATTATCCATGCGGCAGCAAATAGTTAAGGTAGCCTCCACCTGATTTGTCATCTTAAAATGGCTAAGAAAAATTCTCTGGATGCTTCCCACCACTACACAGAGAACCGTAATTCAGGCCTTGATAATGTCCAGGCTGGACTATGGTAACGTGCTCTACCTGGGTGCCAGCAAAGAAAACCTTCGTAAACTTCAGGTGATCCAAAACTCTGCAGCACGACTACTATGCCAACTTCCCAGTACAGCCTCCGCATCAGGAGCGCTTCGCAAACTGCACTGGCTGCATATTGACAATCGAGCCAAGTTTAAAGCCCTCTGCTATATGCACAAAATAAATGAAGGATTAGCCCCCACTATTTAAATGCCCTAGTGCAACACTACCGCCCTTCACGTCTACTTCGCTCTTCGAATCAATTAAAATTTCAAGTACCCAGGATCAAACGAGCCAGAATGGGAGGACGATCCTTTGCCCATCTGGCTCCCTCCCTTTGGAACTCCTTCCGATGCACCTCCGCATGGAAAAACACCATCTTAAATTTCGCAAACAACTGAAAACCTGGCTCTTTGATCAATAGATTCTGTCTCGCGTGCTCCTCTCTCGTTACGTCGTGTCCATAGGCGCCGGGAAACCTCCGGGTAGCTGTGCGCCATATATAAATTTAAAAATAATAATAATAATAATAATGTTGCCTGGTATGTTGTATAGTGTATGTGGTGTGTAGTGAGTACACTAGGGTCTTGCCAGACGGTTAAACTGTCAGTAGCTAAAACCTAAAATGACTGTTGCATCCTGCTGGAATTGCTGGAATTTATTGCATGAAGCAATTGTCAGCTAGGAAAATAAACATTCATAGATAGCTAAGCATTGTAAAGGAAATGAAAAGAAAGCATGCAGCGGTTGGTAATTTTCCATCTTGTTACAAAGTGTCAAAACTCAATTTGTCTTAATGTAGAAACGTGAAAATAAAATATTTCTTTCAGTGCGCCATGCAAAGAGGACATTTATTGGAAAACCTGTACTTGAAAACGTATAATTGAACAAACATTTTTCTGTCTTTCTCTGCATACCCGGACATCACGTTTTTGGCCCTGGACGTTCGGGTAACAAATGAGTGCATTCTGGGAGTAGTAGTCGACATTTACTACAGTGAACCAATGCATCTGATAACAGGGATTTTTTAAGTGGAAATCAAGACCTGGATAGAGTGTTTGATATATATGGAGCAAACTGGTGAACCTAGGTATATCATCCGTTAACACTAAAGAAATTATGGTACTGAATTTCAAAGCTCCATGTGTATCATTGTGACTTGGAGACACCCTTTGGAAAGGGTTTGCAGAATGTACTTCATTGTTTCCATCACGTTTTTCTGGCAATGAGTTTATGACCTGCCTCAATGTAGGAGCTCCATCTGATCAGATCCAAACAGCTTTTGAGAAAATCATGGGAGGGATTAATAGCAACCTAACTCGCTATCCCAAGAAGGAAGCTAAGACCCAAACCTCGTGGTTTGATCACAGCTGCTTGATAGCTGCCTCCAGATTACATAACGCCTTACGAGTAACCCCGAGGGATGAGGGCTGGGTATGTTCCCTGTGAGCAAGGTATAAGAGAGCCAGAGAGAGAAGAGTAAGAGAACTAAGGGGCATATTATCAAGAACGGCGTTAAAAATTATCGCCGCTTTAGCGGCAGAAAACTGCCGCTAAAGCGGCGATAATGGGCTTGATAATATGCCCTTGAGAATTCCAATAGAAGTCCATGTTCTGGTGTGAACATGGGCTTCTATTGGAATTCTCCAGGGCATATTATCAAGCCCATTATCGCCGCTTTAGCGGCAGTTTTCTGCCGCTAAACCGGCGATAATTTTAACGCCGTTCTTGATAATATGCCCCTAAATGCCAAGGTGTGGGAAACTTTGAGATTGGCCCTCCTCAGAAAGGACTAGTATGAGTTCTGGAGAGTTTTGAAGGCCCCCCATTTGAAGCAAGAGGGGGCTCCGATCCTAGATTCACACATTGATGAAGAAGGCTGGGTATCCCACTTCCAGAATATATTTAAAACCCATGTTGTAAATAGGAACTCTGGTCCACGTACAGAGGCTCAACGAGCATCAGATCTAATTTTCCCAGTAGAAGAAATCAAATTAGCTTTGGCCCAGACGACCTTATTAAAGGGGCCTGGTCACGATGGCGACGAGGCTGACATCTTTCTGGAAACCAAAGCGCTCTGGGCCCCGTTACTGACCAGTGTTTTTAATGTCGCATCTAAGATTGTCCCCCCCTGTTCTTGGAAGAAATTGGGTATTGTCCCTATTTATAAGAAGGGTGATAGGGCAGAACCAAAAAATTATAGACCTGTCTCTTTAATTGATAGTACTGTAAAATTACTGGGGAGGGTGCTTCTAAACAGGATAGAGGACTGGGCTCAAGAGAAAAATATATAAGCATCGGTGCAGTATAGTTTTAGAAAAGAAAAGGACACGATTGATCAATGTCTAAATCTGACCATGATTATTTCTAAATACACCTTAGCTAAGGATGGGCGACTATATATGGCCTTTATGGATTTATCATCCGCCTTTGATTGTGTATTGCATAGTACATTATGGGCAATAATGTAAGAAATGGGTGTGGATCCCCCTATTATTGCCTTTATAAGACAGCTGTACATGGGAGCGACTGCATCTGTCCGGTATGGTAGGAGTGGAGAACGAACGAGGGTGTTCAACATCGGGAGGGGGGTAAGATAGGGTTGTGTACTGGCCCCACTCCTGTTTTCTCTGTACACTAAAGGGTAAGAGGAAATTCTGGGCCGCTTCGCGAAGGATATTTCTTATGTAGAATCATCCCCTTTACCCATACTTCTATATGCGGATGACGAGTGTTACTGGCCAGAACCCTGATGGCTCTTCAGAAACTCATACAGGATTATTTGAGCTATATGGCTAGCCTAGACCTGAGTATAATGTTTAGAAATATTTTGTTTTAATTGCCGGAGCTCGTCCTAAGAAATCTTTTAATTTTCATATAGAGGACCAGAAGCTGGAGGTGGTTGATTAATTCGCCTGTCTGGGAGTAACACCTGATAGTAATCTATCTTGGAAAAAGATGCTTCTAAGTAGAAAGGCTCTTTTGGAAAACGGGATTAGGGCTTTGGCTGATCGTTCTACAAAACTGGATTCCAAGCCTCTGCCAGAAATACACATTTATTCACGAAAAATGCTAGCAAGTGCTACCTATGGGGCAGCGATTTTGGGTACGGTAGACCCAGCTCTGCTCCAACTTGTTGAGGACGCCGTTTGTAAGAAAGGCGCGCCCCTGCAGCTTGCCTGAGGTCGAAGGGGACAAAGAGGCTGAAAACCCTGGGGCGCAGCCTTAAGCAACCAACGAGATTTTTACTGTGCACCCCGATGACGTCACCTGACCCCTTCGTTCCACCAACCCCCTTCTTGGCCCCGGAGGAGGCTCAGTCCCATGGCGCTACTAAGAGCGCCCCTCCCCTAGGCGCCTGGTCAATCTCGAGGATGAAATTAGACTGGCCCCTCTCCGGCTATGGCTCTCTATTTGGCTAAGTCAATGCTTACAACTTAACCAGGCGATCTTCAAGGATTGTTTAAAGCTGGATTACATCAAAAGGATCCCGTGGTTAAACTATGTTAAGAACACTATGTCTGACTTAGGTTCACTATCTATATGAGTTCCCACAGTGGTGCACCTCATTTCCAAAGGCAAAACTAAAAAAGATCTTCTTGGAAAAAGCTGCAAATGATAGGTGGGAAAGAAACAAACATAAATCAACTATAATTGCATATAGCCTTCTTCCCACGGCCAAAGTTATATTACATTCATATCTCTTATTTATATGGAACCCACATCATAGATATATTTTGATCAGATTTAGGATGAACTATATTCCGTTAATGCTCGGTTTCCCAGCTAACACTTATTCAGTGAACGATTTACCTCCATGCCCATGTAATGGAAGAGCACCTCAAACAATGCTACATATTCTCTTTTTTTGCACACTCTATGGTCCTCAAAGGAAAGCTCTGTTAGTCCCCATGTTACGGAAATATAATTTCACTCAATATAAGCCTGCACTGCACTTTATACAACAGCTCCCAGATCCCTATGTGTGTTACTCTCTTGCTTCCTATTTGTGTGCAGTGGCTTGCAGAAGACGTTTAACTTTATAATTGCATTTTTAATAGATTATTTTATCTGACAGTGATGAAGTTATGAAATTATGGATTTATTTTATATGGTGTAAGTTTTATATAGATTTTATTGAGGCAATGGCTTTTTAACTTGTTTTATATCTGTACTTTTTATGTGTTGAAATAATGCAAAATAAAGTATGTTTGACTGACTGACTGAATGGGCAGACACTGAATTATTCCATCCCCCAGTACAAGTGATTTGTCGAAGGAGAGGCTAAGAATTGAATAGACGATGGCACCCATCTTTCTTCTACCTTAAATTGTATTTTGTCGGTGAAGAAATAAGTGAGCTTGAAACCTGCATGTTGCCTCTCCACCCTCTCCCTATCTTTGCCTACCCTAGACCCACCCCCTCCGTTTGATACCTCCTACTCTCTTCAGATCCCTACATTCCCATTTTCCTAGAGTATTTATTTATCAAGCAAATACCAAGGTTGGCCAAACACTACTTTTCCATTTTGTGAAAATCATTTCATTCACTAGTCTGCTTTGTTCCTTCCTCTCTAGATACCACTCCTTCTGCTCTCCTGCCATCGATAGCATTTGAGGCAGCCTTAGAGTTATATGAAACCCTTTGCAAGCAACCAACATATAGCACATTTCGTTGGTGGTTGGCTCCGTGGGTGCTCATCTGTGAGCATGGATGTCTGTAATATGCTAGTCTGTTTGGATATGTGCACGTGTGCATCATCTTTGTCAAGGCTTGTTTTATGCATTCTCTCTCAATCAGTTTACTTGTCAGAATGGTGTGTGTGTGTTAATATATTTTTATTTGGCAAATTTTGCCATAAAAAGTGCCACAATACAACATACAATTAAAAGGTCAATTATACAAACAGCGCAACCATAAAAACTGTATAGAATTCAATCAAATCCTGGTAAGAAGTACCGTGGGAGCAGTGCCACTCTATAAGAGAATTCTCAATTCATCACCAAGTAGAAAAAGAGTCACATATGCATATATACATTTCTCCATCCATACGGTCTTCCAGGGTTCAAAAATATTTGCAAGTCATATATAAAAATCATTTTCCTACCCCATACCCGTTTCAAATTATATTGCCAGTTCATTCATCAACTTCTGTATTGCAATTAAAAATCTTCCTATTGCACATGACACATTAAAAAATCTCATATTTATCAATAAGCTAAGTGCTTGTTCCCTACTTTAAATTTCATAGGCGATAAAAAGGGGTTTTAAAAATCCTTTCCGTTCTTCTAGGAACCACAAACAATCTATCAAAATATGTGGGCCACTGCATTTTACTTGTAATCCACATGTGCACAGACCCTGTTCATTCTTCATTGCAGATTTTATCTTCCGATCAACGTTAAATGGGTTCAGGCCAACTCTAAATTTCAATAATGTATTTCTAAGCTTCGGGTTAGGCATGGCCTCGATATAGGGGAACATATGATCGTTAGTCCACCCGTTTACCGAGAACTGGGTGGGCGGTTTGCTCCTCAAATAACATAGATCTTCTTCTCGGGCCTTAGTGTTGATAATAGCCCGTAGCACCTGCTTGGAAATCTGCTGCCCTGATTTCCATTGATCTGGGTCTAAGGAGAGTTTAGCACATAATTTATCTAACTTATGTCTAGCTTCGGACGCCCAATTCAGTTCACTTTCCTCTAATTCTCTTTTACAAAGGTTTGATATTTTGGGGGGCCCTTCTCTATTCATTCTCAGCCAGAAGTTCAGTGAAGCTTGCAATCCCCGAAAATTCCATGCTGTAAGTTGACATTCTACTCTCACTGCCTGTATCATAGTTGACGGAGGGAGACCAAGGAGCTGTTTCACGCATTTACCCTCTTCTAAATTCCGATCCACTTTGCCACCTATGAATAAGACCTCTGCACCGTATTGGAATTGTGGGCGGACCATTGCATTAAAAGCTGATAAAATTAGTCGCAGGGAGGGGCCTTCATACTTCTGCTTAAATTGTTTGAGGCCCCATACTGAAGAGAGAGCCTTTGCTTTTAGTGACTGTAGGTGATCCCTCCAATTTAACTTACTATCGAACCACATACCCAAATATTTATATTTGTCCACTTCTTCGACTCTGACCTCCCCCAGTTTCCAATAAAAAGAGCTCTTTCTTTTACCCAACAGCTTTATTTTAGTCTTTTCTAAATTTACTGTGAGGCGTTTTTTTAAACAATAATCATAAAAAGTGTCCAGTTTTTTTTGCAGGCCCAATTCTGTCATGTCTGTTATCACTAAATCGTCTGCATATAGTAGACATGATATATGGGTCCCCCCATTTTAGGGCTTAATCCACCTGCCTTATTCAGTATATTTGGTAAGTCAGAGAGGAACAAGGAGAATAACAATGGGGCCAAAACACAGCCCTGCCGTAATCCATTCTTTATCTGTATTTTCTTAGATAAGGTTTCGAGGGTATCCAAAATTACCCTTGCCCAGTTCTGTGAGTGCATTTCCTGAATTAATGAAAGTACTGTTTTGTTGATTCCGAGCGTTGCCAGCATAGTCCACAGCAGATTACGATCTACTGAGTCGAAGGCGGCTCGGAAATCAACAAAACAGCAGAACAGATTGCCTCGCACTTCCATTGCCTTTTTTGCCATTATCTATAAACTGAGGCAATGGTCTATGGTTGAGCGTCCCTCCTTGAACCCACCTTGCTCTATTGGTATCAAATTATACTGTTCTGCCCAGGACTTCAACACACCTAACAATATCTTAGAGAATACTTTCTCCCCCACATCCAACAGGCTTATGAGGTGATAATTCTGAGGCAGTGTGGCGTCCTCCTTTTTATAAATTGGTCTGACAATGGCCCCCTTCCAACTATCTGGGAAGATCCCAGAGGTAAAAATATTTTGAACGTCACCTTTAGAAAGCTTGCCCACCAGTCAGTATTATTTTTTAATATAATTGCTGGTAGGTTATCAGGCCCTGCGGCTTTCGTTAATTTTAGAGATCGAATGGTTTCTTTTATATTTTGAAAAGAGAAGTATGGCTTTAATTGTTACCATTATACAAATTACTCAGATGGTTAACCCAATCGTCTTCTCCCACTAAATACCGCATTTCCCCTTGTATATTTCCCTCCTTTACCAATCGCCAAAATAACCTTACGTTATTTGTGTTTATCACTTCTAACATTGTTTGCCAATTTTTGGACATATATTCTGATTTCCTTTCTCTCAGCTTATTTTTCTACACAAATTTAACCACACAGAGACTCTCCATTGTTTCCTTTTCCTGTCTTTTTCTTACCTGTCTTTCCCATTTTCGTACCCTCAACTTTAAATTTCTACACTCATTATTAAACCAACCATTTGTTCTCTCTTTCTCCTTGTGTGTGGACCCAGATTTTACTTGTATCCTTAGACAATTTACAACCTGCTCAATTTCCTGGTCATACCATGTTAGAGTTTAATCTCTTTGCACCAAATTACTAACCAATGTATAATCAATTATCAAGTTATTAACCAACTTCAGGCTATTCTCTGTTATACGGGTGGTTATGCGTCTATGGTGTTCTATCTGTAAAGGGACCACTCTTTCTCTTTCTGATTCTTGTTCTATCTTCATTAATAATTGTAGAGGCCAGTGGTCGCTGCCTTCGCTCTACAATACCTCAAATCGTTCTACGTCCTTAAAATACCAAGCATTTATAAAAGCGTAATCAATTGGGCAATTCTGATTCCCTACGGGAAAGGTCTTTCTTGCAGGGCAGTCAGTGTTCACCCGTCCGTTGGCACAAAATAGCCCTGTAGATCCAAGAAACTTTGCTAGGTATTTGTCCCGTGCAGAACTACCTGCACCAGCAAAAGTTGTTGGGCGTACCTGTGCCGTGGTTAATAGGTGAAATGTGATTAGTTTGATTTCTGTTGGTGTGTTAGTTCCATCCAAATAAACTTAGTCTTTGTTCTTATGTCTCTGCCGCTTCACTCGTTACAGACCCGAAATAACATTTATTCCAGGAATGTAAAAGCAAGTCGATACAAGTGCACATTACTGCATAGTTGCAAGAAAAGAAAGCACATTTTATGAGACTATCACTAATTTGCAAATCTTATTTATTAACGTATTTGAAAATCAAAAACAGATGAACATCATTTGCTTACATAACATTGTTTGCTTTGTGATTGGTTGAAATGGCGCAGGGTCTGCATTCAATTAGAGGCGTCACTTTCTCTCAGCGAATCAGGGTTGTTTAAGCTTTATTAAGGGACAACCGGAAAAACTCTGGTTTCTTCATCTTCTAGGTTCTTCTAAGACAGATGTTGGGACAATGCCAGATGTCAATCACAACTCTTTGTTAAATAAAATGCCTGGATTTCTGTGATTCCATCATCACGTTGCCTTGGATTTTTCTTGTTGTACTCGACCTGTTGCAAACACAGTCTTTTTTTTCATTTTTAGCGCATGTAACACTGGAGACCTTTGAACTTCTTTTGAAGTGACCCCTGACCAAGCTCCAGTTTTGGTGCGATTGAGCGGCTAGTTATGTGGCTGTGGATTGAAGTGTAGAAAGTTCATGCTGACTGGTTAGTTACGGTTATATGGACACGCTGTTCTCAATCATTTTGGGGTTCAAGTAGTTGTACGGGAGAGTAAGGGATGCGTTTCTGCTTTCAATCTCCGCAGATATCCGGCTCAGTCGCTCCTGGAAGGCTTTAATGCACCGTCGGGGTTCTTCCTCTGTAAAAAACTCATCCAGGAATGTACCTAAAGGCCTCTTTAAAAAAATAAATGAATAAAAACATTAATGTCTCATAATTCAAGAGAGTAGATTAGGGCAGAAGCAGACAATTTACAGATGATTTTGTTTTCCCACTACAAGTCCACATTACCAGTCTTGTTATGAAGACCAAATTAGGATCGATAGCATTACACTATTATTTCTACAAGGTGAGGTCCCTAAAGGCATGACATGAAGGACAGAATAGACAGAATCAGAACTCTCCCACAACCTCACGCAGTCAGAGATTTGAAGCCCCAACAGGTTGCGGATTTAAGACGACAGAAAGAGGGGGAAATTAATTGTTCACTTGCATTATCTCCTGTCCCTTTGGCTCATAGATGATTCTTGAAATATCAAATTGCTTGAACATGTTCCCACCTTGTATTGAGTCGAGCAAGTTAACCTTTGAAAATGTATAAAAGGAGGTGGCAAGGAGGGTGTGTTGGGATCGGAGAAATTACATCCCTCCATTTGAAATTTGAACCCAGTCTAATTCCTGCAGGCCTCACCCAAGGGCACTGAGAGTGGACAATGAGTGGATAGGTAGAGGTGTGGCGCAGCGGGCAGAGCGGCTGATGCCGAAGCGCGGAGCTCACGGTTCGATCCCTGGTGCCAGGAGCAGCTCAGCGTCATGTGACTCTGGGCAATGGCTCACTTAATCTACCCGACGGCCACCAGCGCCTTAAAATCCTTAAGGGGTGATATGTTTGCGCTTTACAAATAGGAGTTATTATTATATGCCATTGAAGGCCTTGGCTGAGTAAATGGTGTGTATTTAAATTCAAAGGGAGCAGATGCACTAAATACAAGGGGTACTCCAGGTGGCGTACTTTTTTCAAATATTACATCCCGCTCTTTTTCATTCCCAATTTTTGAGTCTATATTGCCAAGAAAGGAATCCTGACAAGCAGCAGGATGATTATCAATGCATTATGTTAAAAGATTACACCAGTAATCCTGAGTCAAACTTCATCTGACCCATTCTCTGACTTTTTAAAGGTTGTGAATTTGCCTCTAAAGGTTTGATGAAACCCCATAAACTTGTGAGTTGAGTTTGTGTGTATCTACCAGCTTTTGCAGATACACCTACTGTGGATTGCCCTCAAACCACTGCTCTCAGTTGAATTACTCACATGGAAATGCTGCCTTGCCTGTGGACATTTCTTTGCTGCATTTTCCCTTCACAAATGCTGATTTTACACATTCCTGATTCTGGTAATCAAGGATTGGAATTTACAACCTCAATATTTGCACAACAAAATGAAACTTAGTTGTCCAAATACATTTGTGAATCTGGCCTGAAAAGCTTAAGAGTACAGTGAAGACTTCCTCCTCTCTGAACTGCTAATGCACAGGGCCTTTTCTACTCAGGCTTCCAAGCCTTTTACTCAGTTGAAACTGCACTCACACATTGCCATCTTTATTTACTGTGCTCACCATAATCCTTTATCTTCTATCCTCATTCTTCTTGATTGCCGGGAACATTTGACACTGTACATGACCCAGCTTTACTCTCCTCACTCACCAATTGTCCCCTTTATGCCTTTTAGCTCACTCCTTCTCAGTGGTGTGTACTAGGAGAGATCACCACTAACCCACAACAGCTCTGGGTGTATCAAGGTTTGTGCTAGACACACTACTATTGTCTCTATGCACCAGCTACCTTTGCAAAATCACTTTTGGCCTCTAATATCACCTTTACTTTACCTCCTTCTCTGCACTGATAATCCTCTGCCTAGGTCTATCTACCTCTCTTCCTCAGCCAGAAACCTTGAGGTTTACTCTAACCCTTTGATCCAAATAGAATCATTATCACTGCCATGTACTGATTACAAAATACACTCATGTCTCCATTTCACACCCCCAATACACTAATTAATTTATCACTAGTTAGTAAATTATATTACTGCGACAACCTGCATGGGGGACTCCCTCAAACTAATTCTACCCCTGGACTAGGTTCTGAACTTTGACTCAAAAACATTATTCAACCTGCCAAGGCACATACCCACCACTCCTTTTCAAATAAACCTATGTGGCCCTCTGCTAAAAATACGACTCCACGATTCATTGACAATCATAAAAAAGGAGTATAAAGTACCTCACCTGACTACCTTTCTTAAATACTGGCTGGCTATACTGCCTCATGTTATTTTTGATTCACCAACTAGAACGTCTTGGTTACATTTGAACCAGAAGCGTGCGCCATGTAGATTTCGATTTATCTACCTTCTAGACACCATCTCTGGAAGCACTGCTTCCAAAGAATACCTCACACTCAAAGTTTACAAATTCACTCTGAAATGCCACTTCTTGAGTATCCTACAAAAGAGCAATCAAGGAAGCACACTGTGCCAAATTTAAGTCTATTGTGTTACTGTACTAGTGATAATTGTATTATTGTTTTCTGTTTGTTGGTGTGGTGCAGTCTCTTCATTACAAAACAGCTTATTTGTTCAAAACCCAATCACCTCTCTGGTTTATTTACACCATCATTTCTCATTAGCTATGTACCACAACCTACCACAATCCACCTTATGTGGGACAGTTCTGGTAAAAATGTCATGCAGCTTATTCCTAAGGAAATAATGCACAAGGAGACTTCTGCCAAATGTAGAGGGACCAGGATTTACTCAGACGATCCAGGTTTTTTAGGATCCGTTTCAGGACAGACTTGTCTGTTTGGGGGCTCAATAATAATCAATATCATACATGCTCATGTTTTCACCGGTTCTTCCTTGCAGAGGCATAAAGAGTAATTGCTTTCAAGACTCCCCTGCTGAAGCACAGCAGAATTCTGGAGGGGTCATCAGCACTCAAGGATGTCCTCAGTCAAGGTTCAGGTTTGCTGGCCTTCCTGAGCTTTATCTGAGACTGAGGAGGGACAAGGGGATGGCTGATTTCTTGAAGTATTGCTGTGAAGCATTTTCCTCTGTTTTCTGTTGTGTTCTATGTGGGCGGATGCAGATTATTATTTTTACAAATCCGCCCCTATTTGCTGCCAAATGTTTGCCCTACTTCTATTTCTGTAGTAGGTCCCCCTTTATTACTTAAAAATGTCACCACCCTTCCCATATAATGAGAGAATAGAACACTTACCCGTTCACCAGGCTCGTCACTCAGGAGCTTAACACTTATCATTGCGGTGGCAGTAACACCCACATTGGACAGGGTCGCCAGGATACTTTCCAGGGTCGCTGTGCCTTTGGTCTTGGGGGGAGGCTGGCGCATTGTGGTGGGACTGTTTGGCAACCAGGAGAGGAAATCAAACTACAGTGGCCCAAGCCCGAAAGGAAAGAAAAAGCAACAGGTCAAAGTTGTAATTACTTTTATTATGTAGTTTTATGTATATTGCCAACAGACACAGGGTTGTCAGCGCTTTAAGAAAATCAATTGACTTGATAAGAAAACAGATACTACATCAAGAAATATTACTGTTAGAAACAAGATACAAAGTGTACAAATATACATGACCAGAGATAATCTGACATCCTTAATCCTTTGTAAGGTATCAAGTCCTCATTGGAGATAAGGTTGGAGCAGTGTGTGCTTCAGCCAGGAAGTAGTATGTCAGCTAGACCAAGGTCACATCTAAAATGATAGGAAAGATGAGTGGCCCGCTTGAGACATCTTATCTCTGCCGATACTATGCTATCTCTCAAAGCAGGGCTTGGTTACTGGGGTTCAGTGGAGAAAACATCCAGCCCTGTGGTCCACCTTGTGTGAAGGCTGCTCTGTTTGTCTCCTTTCAGATTTGGGCTCTGACAGTCCGAAGGTGCGCCAGGCCCATTAGCGAAGGTTTGCAGTTATATGATAACCTCAACCTCCCCACCCAGAGCAATGCCTTCTGGTAAGCATCTGGACCTCTTCATGTAATTTCTAAGGTCCCAAATTCACAATGTGACCACCTCATTGACAAATCTAGCCTTCAGGAAGCAGAGAACTGATACCCTGACTTTGCTTATGCTCACTCACACCTTAAGACGTAGAAAATACAGATGGATTTTCTAGACTCTGTTTCAGTAATTATTTTTGATCACCATTTGCAGTACTAGAAGCACATTCACAATTACCTGTCCACTGTTAACAGCAGCATGCTGAGCGGAACTTGTGAAAATCACCACAGACAGATACTTGACCAGTTCATCGCGGGTCTGTATCGAAGATGGCACTCCTGAAAAAACAATACCAGAAACAAGTACGACCACTCATAAAATGTTTCACTGTGGTAGAGCCAGTTTCACATGAGCCATAGATGAGTATCCTTCAGAAGCCGCCCAGGGGAATAATGGTACACTTGCAGGTGTGTGTTTGCAATGGTGTGCTTGTGGGTTATTTATTTCTGGCAACGTTTCTGAACACACATTTCACACTAGGGTGCGACAGCCCAATTGCATTCTTGAAACTGCTGGAAGTGTCTTCCTGAGTTCTAGTGCTCTGAAAAACGGTAGAACATTATAGGTATGCTTGAGTTCTAAAATATAAATCTTCATGTTATTGCTATGTTTAAACAAACACAGTATACAAGAAAATTGTCCCGATTGAGTGTAAATTCCAGTGTTACAAATGTTTCGTTTCTGAACCTTGGATGAAACTTCACGCACAAAAGTTCTTAAAACCTCTGGATTTCACAATCAAGCTCAATGTCTTGTGGATTGGTGGCCAAGCCATAATCCTTCAGAAGAATGTACATGGGAATGATGAACAACAACTGCTTGGCAACAAGCTCTGCCAATCATACCTGAGGATTTCCTCTCCAGGAAGCCTTCTTTGAAGATCTCCGATACCCATGCTTGAAGCTCTGGGTCCGTCTGGATGCTCTCGTCACTCTTGTAGTAGTAATCAACAATACCTGACACATAGCTGAAAACAAGAGAAAATGGGTTAGACTCAATTGTTGAAAGGCCACATGGAACACTTCCAAGCCAAGGAAGATGAATCTGCTCCTCTCACTACAGGAAAAGTAATCATTGCTCATTTAACATTCATAGCTGTAAACTTTCTCTGGTCCATGCATGATAAGCTTCTCCAGTCCAGGTTTTTCTTTGACTTCTGGGACTTGTAGTCGTTGTTTTATAGTGGATTAAACAAGAATACAAGTTCCAGAATTGAAAAATTGAAAAAAATAATCTGGTCTAGAGCAGCTGGTCACACTTAGACCTGGGAAACCTGGCACAGCTAAACATTAATTTAGCATGGAGGTGTAGGCTAGCTGTATAGCAATCGGTTGACTTGGGCTTGCAGCAAGAGAGGCCATTATGTTTAATAACATGACCTGTCTTATAGGTCTGGGTAGTCAATGTATTCCTACCTCATACTCCTACTCTGGAATCAATGCTGTTGACTTGTACATCAGAATGGGGAGATCACTTCCTTCTTGGTCCACACAACCTGCTCCCTCTCTGTTGGACCTGTCAGCCTTAGGGTGGTCTCCCCGCAAACATTTTGCCTGTTTTGTTTCACTATTTGCTAATCTGTTTTTGTTGGCCCCGAGGACTCTGGGCACTTTACCACTGCTAACCAGTGAAAAGTGGACGTGCTTACTCCCCTAAACAAGGTTGCATTGGTGTATTGTTGTATTCCGCTTTAGGTGTCCGTATATAGGTTTTCCTGAATCATGTCCTTATATAGGCACAATTCGCATTGCCCTTATATAGGCATAGAATCCCTGTCCTTATTTAGGCATTAACCGTGCACTCCAAATACAGGCATGGTCACCGACATCCGTCCACCCTAACGTCACAACGAGTTCTTAGAAACCAGACCCTTAAGCTTCGGGAGTTCCCCTAGCACAGGACTATTGATTTCTCCAAGAACTCATCTATTATGTATGAACCGTTATACCTTAAGGGTTCATTCCTGACGTCTTCCTCTGTCCGACTTCACGTCAATGCTAACATTCCAAGACACCTACCAGGTATAAATATACCTTCCCTTGCCCAAGCAAGTTAGAGGAGACCTCGACTTCAGAGGAGCCCGTATCCCGGCCTGACGCACTGAGAAGACGCTGTCATTCCTGCACGCAGACGAATCCAGCTTCCAGTGTTCTGACTCCCTTCGCGGGGTGTTAGAGTTCCAGATCCGGCAAGAGATTCCCACCTCTCTCATTCTCAAGGTATGGAGCTGACTAGAACCTAGAGGGACTCTTGGCATACTTGGCGTACTATACTTAACATACTCTTAGTATACCAGACTAGAGAATACTCCACCTACTTTTACCTTTCCCTACACCTAGACTAGGTTAGGTACATTGGGGTAGAACTAGCTTAGAGACGCATCGTATGAGTACTCGCATTTTTAGCTCATGTTATTTATGTACGTGAATATATGCTAAAAGATAATGCTAGCGCAGTATTATTTATTTCTACTGCTTACACTGTACATTATTTATCTTGCATACTGTCTTGTGATCATAACAGCACATATCTCTTACACGAGAAACAAGACTGTTCAATAAAACCTTTTTATTGAAACGCCCGTCTTTCCTTTCTGTGTAACTCTGTAGAAACTAAGCATGCACGATTGACTGAGTGAAACTGTTATCTATTGTTTCCACGATTCTGAGACGTGTTCCGATTCTAAAGGGAAACAAAGTTGTCATGTTTTTCGGTTGCCAGAAACTACTCCCTTCTTGTTCTCAAGGAGTTTCTAGTGGCCTCTGAGCTAGCTGGCACAAGTAATTAAGTTTAATATACTCGATAGGGACATACCGACCTCAGTCCTATGTCAAGCCTATAGGTTATATTATTCCAATGCGCAGAGCCTATTAGGGAAATAGGAACTACACTACATGGCGCCCAAACGTTTGGTAAGGCAGTAATTTAATGCTAGATACTGAGTAACTCAGTCGTGCTTTTCTCAGAGACCCCTACTCACATACTCCATAAGACGTCTGGAGTGGGTAGGGTTAAATATCCGCCATAACTAAATAGGACAAAAAACCCTATATATTAGTTGTTTGGTTTGTTCAACGTTGAAGGATACAGTGTTCCAAAATATTGTGCACCTTATCTTTTGTTTCCTTGAAACTTGTTCTACATTTTTCAAAAAACAAATGTCTACACGGGACAATGCCACCGAAACCGGTGGAGCTACGGCTGACCCAGTCGTAACAGTTTTCAACTTTACAGGTTTAAATGAACCTGAGGAAGGTGTTATAGACATCCATCCAAACTTAAGAAGAGCCATCACTCTAAAACTTATAAAACATGGCCTACCACCAAGAGGCGGTAGAGCAGTTTTCGTGATAGAGGCACACAAATCTTTTCAGACAGAGGTATTCTATTCATGGATAATATTCCCTGAATCAAATTCAGTAACAAGACTGTTTCACTTCTACAAAGAAGATGAACCACCAGAGGAATATATTCCTTTCGAGGATATTGAAATTCCACTAACATACCAGGAGCATCAGCTCTGGTTTAAAGGCGCCCTAAAACATCACAAAAACATTACCAGGCTCGGTCCACTAGGTAGACCAGGAGCAACATGGCCGATTCTAGCCGGCTACACACCTCATCCTGACATTGAAGAGATGTCAGACGAGGAATTACTTACTCAACTTACAGAGTTAATAAAAATTTACAGACAATTGGTCCAATATGTCATGCGGACTTTCACAGTCCAACCACCATTAACCATTCCAAATCAAACTCCTCAACAGGGGAATACACTAAAAATTACACCACAGACTCTATACGCAGTCATGGGAAAAATGCCCACAAAACGTGAGCAAATTCCATTCTGGATAGCTCAAAAAATTACTCAAATAGAAGCAGTATTTCCAAATACTAGCCCTTATGAGAAACACAGAATCCTAACAATCTGTTTACCAATGGGGATCACACCACAACTGGAAGACTGCACCACTTGGGGCTCAGTCTTTGCTGCCATCTATACTAAAACACATGGTATTCCGTCAATTGCAGTAATACCTGATGTCCTGAAACAAATTCAAAACGAATACGGGGCAGAGCCTGCTCTGAATTTAGGTATGAAATTACTGAAAAATTTCGACCATGTCTCAACAATAATATTATCTAATATTAAAGGGGAGGCAGCAGCAGTGGCGATCCGCCAACGATTAAGGAATTCGATGTTACAGAACATCAAACAGAACTACCCAGAATAATAGAACAACCTTATGCAGAATTAGGCAGAGATAGTTTGGGTGGAAGACCATTGAAGCCAAATCTATCTGAAAGTCCTGAGAAGGACTCTAATAAACAAACTCC
Source organism: Calotriton arnoldi (assembly GCA_963921515.1). Classification (NCBI taxonomy): domain Eukaryota; kingdom Metazoa; phylum Chordata; class Amphibia; order Caudata; family Salamandridae; genus Calotriton; species Calotriton arnoldi. The sequence goes on along the minus strand of CAWUFW010004401.1, from coordinate 67,921 downwards.
TACATCTTCTAAAAAGAAGTGGGAAACTAATAAACAAAATTCAAACGAGAAACGTTCTCAATCCCGAGGTAGGTCTCCTCAAAAGGAGCCCTCTGAAAGGAGGTATAACCTCAGGAATAGGGATAATTTGAAAAAGCCTGACAGGTATCAAGATACTGATACACGTTCCTCTCGTACCTTTCAGATATCGTCACAGACATCGGAAAGAAGAGGACGGTCAGAACATAGAGAAGAACGCGCGAAATCGAAAGACGACAAACACGTTCCGAAAAATAAATCTAAACCTCAATTCTCAAAAAGAAGGTAGCAGGTCTGAAGGTCAGACATGCCGTAGGATACTGAGAACACAACTCAAGAACGGAGAATGGGCTCAGACAATGCTGGACAGTGCGGCAGAAGTCACAATAGCTCGCCAGAACCTGAAGGAACTTCTGGAGATAGTGGACTTGAATGAGTACATTACAGTTGAGACTGTAGACACCAGGGTTAGTACTCCACAAAAGTTATATGAAATAAAACTCCGGATGGAGGGAGACATACCAAGAAAGGTGAAAGCACTCTTTTGGGAGAAACTTTCAAGGGGTTATGATATACTTCTAGCAGAAAAAGACTGGCCACCACAATTTGTCAGGGAGGGCCCACATGGTGAAGACATTATTATGCCTGCCTTCTCCAACCATATTCCAATTCACATAAAATATACTTATGCCAGGAAATGGGCAGTAGCCCAGGCCCCAGCATTATACAAAAATCATGTAGGATGGGATGAGGACTCACCTCACCATAAAATACATCTAAAAAATGAACCTACTGCACAAAGGCAGTACCCAATAAAGCAAGAAGCTAAAAAACAGGTCAGGGAGATCTTAGATCAACTTGAATACCAAGGGGTGATTGAAACATGCACCTCTTCAATGAACAATCCTTTGTTTCCTGTCTCCAAACCAGACAATACATATCGTCTAGTTTTGGATTACAGACACTTAAACACTTGTTCAAAAACATTTGCAGTGCAAAATGCACATAGTACAGCATTAATGAATAACATTGTGCGTAAAAAATATAAAACCACATTGGATATCTCCAATGGTTTCTTTTGTCAAAACATAGCACCTGGAAGCAGGTACTTAACAGCTTTCTCAATAATGGGGACCCAGCGTCAATTTTGTCGACTCCCACAAGGGTTCAAGAACAGCCCAGGGTTATTCTCAGCGAGGGTAACGGAGTTACTACAAATTTATGATAATGAGGCATTGTCATATGTCGATGACATCTATCTGACGGACGATGACCTGGATAAACACTTGAACAGGGTGAGTACCACTATATTGGGCTTCGCCTCTGAGGGCTATAAGTTTAACTTTAAAAAATCCAGAATTGCCCATCTCAATGTCCTCTTCCTAGGATATGAGCTTTCAAGTGAAGGCAAGAGCCTGGCAGCCAACTTTTAGAAAGGTGTGCGCTGCTCCAACCTCCAAAAACGCTGAAAAATTTACAATCCATACTGGGTTTCCTAAATTTTGGAAGAACATACATTCTAAATTACGCAGAAAGGGTTAAACCTCTCTACGCATTAATCAAACCTGATTTTTCAATCAAAAATTGGACACAGGAACACACAGAAATCTTGCGTTCACTCCAAGCTAACATGTTAGCAACAAATCACTTACAAACACGCGTAAGTCAACGCAATTTAGTGATCCGAATAATTTCGGGTCAATGCGGATTCACCTACTTAACATTTAATGAGGGTGAAAAAGTACCAATTGCATACAAATCACATTTGTATACACAAGCAGAAATGCGCTTCACTTCAACTGAAAAAATACTGACAGCAGTTCAAACTGCAGTAGCAAAAGAAAGAGCTCTAGCCCAAGGGAAACGCATTATTGTCGTAACCCCAGTTCCGGCCTTAGAGGCGGTAACAAAAGCGAGCATTCCAAATGCTAAAGCATTACATCCTAGATGGATACAATGGGTTAATTCTCTTGCTGCAACAGATGTTGAATATGTTTTTGATCCTGATCTAAAAACACAAGCGTTCCTGCAATATGAACATGAATGTCCTCTGCCCACTGAGATTCTGCCTCTCGATCAGTACGAATTCATAATTTACACTGACGGATCCGCACAACCCGCAACAGGGAGTAAGCAAGCTTACAGTGCAGCGTGCGCAATCGTTAAAGGTCGCATGCGAGATGGCAACTTCAGACCTATGGTCACAAAAACCCAATCTCTAGGAGATTGTACAGCTCAGCAAGCTGAACTACAAGCATTCAAACTGGCACTTGAAAGTACAGATCGAGAATTCCCTACACTAATAGTGTGCGATTCTTTCTACTGTGTGCAGTCGTATAATGAATATATACAAACTTGGCTTGAAAATGGGTTCAAAGATGCAAAAGGTGGCACAATAAAGCATAAAACGCTTTGGGAACAAGTAGTTCAGTTAAAAAACGAACTACCAAAGGCTCACGTGATCCATACACTGAGTCATCAACGTGATGGCGTTCACGTTGCAGGGAATTCATTGGCTGACGAAGCCGCAAAGGGGGCTGTTCAGACGGCTTCCGTAGCTGCGATCACTCATTCAAAAACGAGAATAGACAGTGAGATAATGTTGGCTGTCAATGCTACGAGCAAAGGCAGTGGTGCAGCGTTACCAAAAAAGTTTCCACTCAAGTACTCTTATGTAATTGATGTGAACAACGTTCCTTTTGCTCGAATCCCTGGAGTGGGGGATAGGGTAATTCCAAACAAGGAACGTAGATTAGGACTAATCCTAGCAGCACACGAAGGGATAGCCTCTGCCCATGCAGGTATTTCTGCAACAGTATCTTTACTGAAACAAAGATATTGATGGCCTGGCATTAGGAACAGACCAAGAACTATGTTCTGGAATGTGAAATATGCCAACAGATGAAAGTCTCCACAGTGAAACATCCTGCGCAGACACCCTTGTTAATTTCAGACAAACCATTAGCTTGTGTTTACCTGGACCACTGCGGTCCCTTGCAAAGGGACGGTAACTATAAATATATAATGGTCGCAGTGGATTCATGCTCTAGGTTCCTATGGATATGGCCTCAGCACTCGGCTGATGCTCGAACTGTTATAAAAGATTTGCGAGTCTTTATCGGCACATACGCAATAGGCACGCTACATTCTGACCAGGGCCCTGCGTTTAGCTCTCGGGCTTACAAAGAAGCCATGGCCAGTCTGGGCGTTGCATTGCGGTACTCCTCTCCGTTTAATCCTGAGGGAAATTCTTTTGTGGAAAGGAAAAACTGGGACATAAAGCAGTCTATAACAGCTAGGGTATAAGGTTCGGGTGATGGGTGGGTCAAACATCTATATGGGGTCCAACGCTCATTAAATAATTTGCCAAGAAGTTCTCTAGGGGGGTCACTCCATATGAGGTCCTATTTGGGACAAGAATGTGGGTGCCAGATCTAGAATGTAGAGGCACAGTGGTGGAAAATAAACCCTTTGATATCAAAGATCGTTTGGCTGTTTTACAGGATCTAAATGAACTAAGATCGAAACAAAGCAACGTATTCCTGCAGCCAACCACCACTGGGGAAAAACAGGCGGTCCCAGCAAGGCCTGTCTGGATTCCAAAAGTTGGGGATCTAGTCAGAGAGAAGATTGCGGACAAGAAGGAATTTGGACCTTCTTACAGACAACCAGTACCTGTCCTAGCCGTACACGGAACAAGAACAGTACTTTTGCCGCCCCTTGCTGGTAAAAAGGAGAAAAGATTTGTGTCCATCGACCTCATCAAACCACAGTATGTGGCCAATACTAAATAGTAGGCCTTGTGGACTCCGACCTAATAGCAGACACACTCCTCTCGCTACTATCCAAGAGGTTCAGACTGAAAGACTGATAACCATCGAGAATTCAGCAGTAACAGATGAAGGACTGAGCAACAATGCTATGGAACTCATCCCTCTTGAAACTCAAGTAACAGTTCGTCCAAATATACCTGTCTACACCAATGTAACAAGAGATCAACTGGTTCCAGCGATTTCTACAAATCCTGATGCAATTCCAACAATTGACAGAACTGCTTCTGGCTATTTCATTAACTTTGATACGTTTTCAGAGGATCCGAGTGAGCCTGAGACGTCGCCAGCATCATTAACTTTCAAACAGCAAGTACAAGACTTTCTTCATTTTCTGAAAAAGACTTATCTGGTTTCACCATGGATTGACCTATGGATTATTTCTGGAATATTTTTCTTTATGCTGTGACTAGCTTTGGTTATGACTATGGGCATGCTTATAAATGGCAGATATATCCATGTGAACACTGAAAGAAAAGAAGTGAACTTACTTTTGAAACCTCACAAATCATCCCATCGTGAAACAAGAGACTTGTCTGCAGTGAACATCACAGCCGTTCCTATACAGGATGGTATAGTGTGGGACAAAACGGATTTCGATATTTTCGGCCCTACGGAACATTTGAACATTCCACATTTATTTAAGATTTCACTAAGTGATTTTGTTTCATTCAGTACCTATTCTGATGATTGGGACTTTGAAACTGTAAATGACATAATGTTTGACCTAGAAAAGTCTGCTGCATTTTCTAATAATGAATATTTAGAGGGTTCATCAGACTATGAACAGCTGTATTGCTATAATCACTATGGTCATCATTTTTTGCATAAATCTGCAACACCTAGAAATGTGTTTATGTTTAACCAATGGGAGCATTGTCCAACACCACCAAAAGGTAGTTCAAAAACATTTGCTAAAAAGTTTCCATATTTTTCAGGATACAATACATCTGATCCAGAAACATTTTACTATAAAAATGTTAACAAAACAGGACTAAAAATTATGTTAACTAATACAAAACAGATTTACTCTGCAGCATTTATTGCCCAACTGTCTAGACATGGTTTCGGCTTGTGGAAAGACACAATAGACACAAAATCTGTCTGGGGTACTAAAGATTGGCAAGTGCAGGGGATAGAAGCTTTGTTTAGAGCCTGTATCGTCCCTCAGCAAATAATGTTTTTGAATGACACTGTGCAACAAACGTCTTGCCTTGGTTTAGCCAAGATTAAAGACATGAAAACACCTTCTGTACCAACACCTGCCAGTAATAACAATACACAGGCAGCGGTTACAGTTGACACAATACTACAACTCAACAGAACAAATCCTGATTGGAGAAAATGGTTGATCTGGCCCACAGACACAAACAACTGTCAAGAGAGATTCCTGAATAAAACTCAGGGCTTTACTATTCATAGGCCAGACCCACGATACTTCCAAAGACAACATCCGGGGGTAGTAACAACATACACTGTAGGAAAATTATGCCTCGATTGGCTGCAAAAATCTGCACTTAAGGATGTGAAACAACACTTATCTTTACTTAAAGAAGACGCAGACCTTAGGGAATTCTTGCTTGGACCAAGAAAACCGCGTCAAAAACGTTTCATATATGCCGGCATCTATGCTGCTTATAATGAAGCATGGAAGGTGTGACAGATGGAGGCCGCAGAACGAATACGTGAACTTGATCGTATTAACTTAGAGAAAACTCTCACTGTGGTCGACAATGGGTTAACAACTATGTCCTCCAGAATTTATTCATTGGACAGTATTGTATCCTCTGCTATCGACATACTGGAACAAGATTTAGCCATGTTACAACAAGGCCAATCTCAGTTACGTTCTATTGTTATTAAGCTGGACGCTGCAATCTTTGCGTGCGGGCTATGTGCCTTGGCGTTTTATCAACACGACGGCTCTGTTTGCAGAATACAATCTAACTGATAAACAGATCGAACTGGCACAAACTGGAGCAAAGTATACAGTACTGAGCATTGAAAAACTTGAGAAATTACCATTCACAGTGGCAGAAAAACCAGCTACAGCATGGCTTATTCATGGCAAAATTAGTCTACCTGTGACTTCCTTTCAGTTTCAGTATTGCCTCAAACAGATGCAAGCAGGCAAATATGAAAGGTTGGGTAAAGAATACATTAAGACATCCTGGAATTTACCTTACACATATAGATGTTGGAGTGGGGATCGTGAAGTGTTTTTGAGTGGTACACACTGTGAAAGCGCGCTAAGCGGTTCACTAATTTGTCAGGACATATCTTTACACGGGGCTTGTAATGGTTCTGTGGCAAATTTGTCCTGCCACCAGCAGGGTAAACCAGCTGCTGTGATTAATCCAACGTTTGGCCAACTTTCTAATGGGAGTTACCTCATGTTGAATGATCAGAGTTGCTGTGGCATGTTGCCAGGCATCCCATATCTAGTAACGGTCAACTCCAGGGCCACTTGCTGTATGCAAGTATTGTTTGCCCCAATAGACACAGTCAGGGAGTCGCCTTTGTGGCCTTCGTTGAATGTCTCTTTTATAAGATTTGATACTTTAAGCAGAATGAAAGCCATGCTTATACAACAAACAGTGCCTTTGACCTCGGCCAAAGAAACCTATGATCTACAAGTTGCAAGGACTTCGGCAGAGATACAGGCTTTAATTCGTACAAACTGCCCTATACATTTCGTAGAAATGATAGGACGTATCTTTAACATGTCTGATACAAGCGGGATTGTACATGTATTTAAGACCATCTGTTCCGGACGATTAGCACCTTTCCAGGCTGTCCTCGGAATCATCCCAAACTTCGCACCTTCGGTGTTTGGTGGTGTGCCTTTAATTCTCGCACTTGTTGCAGGAATTCTGTTTCTATTCCTCCTACTACGCTATGGCAAGCCTATTCGCCAACATCACTCCGAGCGATGTGGAGAAAGCTCTCCTTGAACGGAAATGCCGTGAGCGAATAGTACAGCTTTTGGGCATGCCTCGTATACGGGAAATTAATACAACGTGGTTCCTGTCATTCAGACCAATCTGGCAAGATTGCATCTTACCTGTTCTACGCTGCCTGATTTGCGGTGAAGAACGCGTGCTAGACACCTGTCTAACACTCCCATCAGTCATGCCAACGGATATCGATACGCTGCTGGACCCGATAACGGCCCATGCTCTGTGTGTCCCCAGAGGCTACCAATCCTGATGACGGCATTCATTGAGATCTCACAGACGCTTCCAGCAGCTGCTGAGGTACGAGATGGATCAACAGGCACACAGGTAACAACGGACGCGAACATTGCATCTTCTGCTGAAGGCGATGTTTCTCATCTCTGTGCAATTAACCTTCTGAACGAGGTGTTCCAAATGTCACCAACTTCGGTGGACGATATTTTGGCTACGGAAATAGATGATCTAATGTTTTCGCCAGACCCATACACTGACTTTGATTCGGCTCACAGTGTACCAGGGCAACAATGAAATTTGGCCTTCATATTTTCAAAACTTGGAACTTTTCCCAGAAATTGAACTTTTTTTTTTTTACATTTTTTTTTTTAAATGACATGGCAAATGAACAATTTGCTTACAGTAGAACTAGTCTTATAAAACGGACTTCTTTGAATACTTCCAGGGACACATTGTCACCTTACTTGTCTAACATTTCATTTAATTCCATGATATGCAATGACTTTGATTTTTGAAAACTTATCGACCATTTCATCATATGTATATATTTCTGTTTATTCATTCATGTTGCATTTACTTCCATTATATGCTTAGAATGATAACGATGCTTTAAATGTACAGTACCTATTGCATTTCTACAGTTTTGAGCTTCTTTTAATATGCTTTTAGGAATGTTTTTAGCAATATGTGGTACTCAACTTTATGTTTAGCATTTAAATGTTTAGCATTTAGTATTATCGTTCATTCGAAAGTGGAGTGGGTGTTGTAGTCCGCTTTAGGTGTCCGTATATAGGGTTTCCTGAATCATGTCCTTATATAGGCACAATTCGCATTGCCCTTATATAGGCATAGAATCCCTGTCTTTATTTAGGCATTAACCGTGCACTCCAAATACAGGCATGGTCACCGACATCCGTCCACCCTACCGTCACAACGAGTTCTTAGAAACCAGACCCTTAAGCTTCGGGAGTTCCCCTAGCACAGGACTATTGATTTCTCCAAGAACTCATCTATATGAACCGTTATACCTTAAGGGTTCCTTCCTGATGTCCTCCTCTGTCCGACTTCACGTCAATGCTAATATTCCAAGACACCTACCAGGTATAAATATACCTTCCCTTGCCCAAGCAAGTTAAAGGAGACCTCGACTTCAGAGGAGCCCGTATCCCGGCCTGACGCACTGAGAAGACGCTGTCATTCCTGCACGCAGATGAATCCAGCTTCCAATGTTCTGACTCCCTTCGCGGGGTGTTAGAGTTCCAGATCCGGCAAGAGATTCCCACCTCTCTCATTCTCAAGGTATGGAGCTGACTAGAACCTAGAGGGACTCTTGGCATACTTGGCGTACTATACTTAACATACTCTTAGTATACCAGACTAGAGAATACTCCACCTACTTTTACCTTTCCCTACATCTAGACTAGGTTAGATACATTGAGGTAGAACTAGCTTAGAGACGCATCGTATAAGTACTCGCATTTTTAGCTCATGTTATTTATGTACGTGAATATATGCTAAAAGATAATGCTAGCTCAGTATTATTTATTTCTACTGCTTACACTGTACATTATTTATCTTACATACTGTCTTGTGATCATAACAGCACATATCTCTTACACGAGAAACAAGACTGTTCAATAAAACCTTTTTATTGAAACGCCCGTCTTTCCTTTCTGTGTAACTCTGTAGAAACTAAGCATGCACGATTGACTGAGTGAAACTGTTATCTATTGTTTCCACGATTCTGAGACGTGTTCCGATTCTAAAGGGAAACAAAGTTGTCATGTTTTTCGGTTGCCAGAAACTACTCCCTTCTTGTTCTCAAGGAGTTTCTAGTGGCCTCTGAGCTAGCTGGCACAAGTAATTAAGTTTAATATACTCGATAGGGACATACCGACCTCAGTCCTATGTCAAGCCTATAGGTTATATTATTCCAATGCGCAGAGCCTATTAGGGAAATAGGAACTACACTACAGTATCCACAATTGGCATATTTGATTTACTTATAAGTCCATAATAAAGTGCGCTTATTGTGCCAAGGGCCTGTACATTGAATGCTATTAGTAGGCCTGCAGCACTGATTGTGCCACTTACTTAAAGTAGCCCTCTAAACGTGTTTCAGGCCTGCCACTGCAGGTCCTGTATGTGCAGTTCGACTTCCATGTCGACTTGGTAATTAAAACCACTTGCCAAGCCTTAAACTCCCCTTTTATTAGACATGTCACTCCTAAGGTAGGCCCTGGGTTGCCCATATGGCAGGGTGCTTTGTAAGGGAAAGGCAAGAACCTGTACTTTTTAGTTTTACATGTCCAGGTAGTGAAAAACTCCACAATTCATTTCTCACTACTGTGAGGCCTACCCCTCTCATAGCTTAACATTGGGGATTCCTTAATACATTTAGTGTAATTCCTGATTGAGAAGAACTAGAACGGTCATTTTTGGTGCCTATGGACTTTAATAGTAAAGTTGGATTTATGAGAACAACTTTGAAAATGCCACTTTTAGAAAGTAGGCATTTTTCTACTCTTAAGCCCTGTGTGCCTCTGCCTGTCTCCAATACACGTCTGGGTTGGGTGACAGCTGGGCTTTGTGCATCTTCTCTAAACAGGCACACACAAAGGGAACTTAGGTGTGCCTCATGGGACATTAACATCTTGATGGGTCATCCTGAGCAGGATGGGAGGGAGGAGCTGACAATTGCACCTGAATAGGGCTGTGTCTGTCCACACACAAAGAGCTGCATACCCCCTGTAGTGTATCTGGGCCAGTGCAGGAAAGGGAGGAACTGTGTGTACTTCAAAGCCCCTATTTGAAGTCTCCCCACTTCAAAGGCACCACTGGGTATAAGTACTGGTCTTCTGACACTACCAAATCAGTATACTTCTGGACCTGTGGCTACTCTGTGAGGAAGAAAGACTGATGTTCTGCTGAAGGACTGCACACTGCTGGACTACTGCTCTGGAGGAACTGCTTTTCTGCTGTACTGGCCTGCCTGCTGCCCTCTCTGCCTGGGTGAGAAGGACTGGATCTACACCACTTAAACCCAGAGTGATCCAAGGGCTTGTCTGCTTTCCTCCTGTTGTGTAGTCTCAGGGACATCAAAGACTGCCTGCAACACTCCAACCAGCACCTGGACTCTTCCATCTGTGAGCCCTACCCTGCCATTTGGTATTTCATAAAGATTCCAACAACATGCCCCTTCACAAACAGTGAATCGTTATAGGGTCACACCCTAATTGTGATTGATAAATAGTACAAATCTAATCAATTGGTGCAAATTGTACACTGTAAACTAGGTCATGCACTCATCATGCCTCGATACAGAAACTGTGACACAGCTTGTCTACAAGTATACTTCATCAGGAGCAGACCCTTCATCTCCAGCTCAGCTTTGAAAGATTAACTGGGTGAACTTGCTCATAAGCCTTCTAGCACTTTCATTTGTTGTAGACTGTTAAGACAGTACAATCTCCTGCCTCACTACAACCTCCAAATGTCTCCCACATTCACCCTTGATACAGGGGCGTACTTGCAGTGTAAGGAAATCAATGGTGACCCAACATCAAAGACAAATCTGGATACATTTATTTTGAAATTGATTCTTCTTAGCAGAAGGCGGAAGAAGTACACCACAGAACAGATAAAACAACCTTCCCACCCAGCTCATCTGAAATGTTCCTATTAAAATCCTAACCTTCACATTCTCCATACAGCTTTTCATTCCACTATTCTCTCATCCATGTACAACAGTATGACCTAATGACATTTCCTCTATTACTCCACCGCAATGCATTGGTCCAGATGCCACACACCTTCCCCTTTTTAAAAAATAAAGCAAGGTGGAGAGCTTACAAAACTGAAGCATAAAACACAGGACAAGGGTACAAAATCTCTTAGGCCTACATATGTGCCATAGTTCAAAGGTATCTTCATATTTCTTGTGCTTCTTCCCCCTCGCTCATTTGGGACACATACTCTCTCATGACAAGTGTATCTACCAGAAGATTCTTCATTCTACCATTAGTTCTACCCCTCGTCCCTTTGCAGGCAGATGTTCTCAAATACCCTGCACATCACACTCCGGCAAAGATGAAGGGAGTTTGTTCTCTTGCTGATTGTTGTACAGTGTCACCTGCTCAAATTCCACACTGATCGCCCTTCCACTGTCACTGCTTCATTCAACACCTCAATGACATTCACATGGTTTCACCACTTTGAAATGCACTTCCCACATCCCATTAGGACCTTCATTCTAACAAACTGGCCAACAGTGATTGCTCTTGCTGGCACACTGCCTCTCTTTCCGGCCATGTTCACCTCAAAACTCTGCTTGTACTCGTCTTCCATTTGTCACACTTCCTGGAAATCCATTCTCCTGGCATCACTTCCTCATTCAATCCACCTTTATTTCAGCCTCCAGGGTGCAAGATGGACACTGGGTTTTCACCTCATTTAAAGCTAAAATTGGCTTTGTACCGAGCTAAGATTAGGTTTGGTACTGTAAGAGAGCAATGCTGTCCCCACAGTCTTCCGCCAATCTATTCCCTAAACTACTACCAACTAGTGTGACTCATCAATAACCAAAAATTAAAATGTTGCACCTGACTGTTAGACCTGTCAGCCATAGGGTGGTATTCCTCCAAACCTTTTGCCTTTTTCCTTCCATTGTTGCTAAAATTAGTTCTTGTTGGCATTAGAACTCTTTGCACTTTACCACTGCTAATCAGTGCTAAAGTGCTTGTGCTCCCTCCCCTAAAGTATGGTAAAATTGGCTTACACCTGATTGACATATTTAATGTACTTATAAGTCCCTTGTAGCGTGGTATACCATATACCCAGGGGCTGTAATTTATATGCTACTATTAGGCCTGCAGTACATATTGTGTCACCCACTTAAATAGCTCTTGAAAACATGTCCCACGCATGCCATTGCAGACTAAATATCATTTTAAACTGTCAATTATTATTATTATTCCAATTTGTAAAGCGCGCGGCTACTCGACAGAGTGTCCCGACGCTGGCAGAGGGAGAACAGGCTGCTGGGACGGGGCTAGTCATTAAAAAGATGGGTTTTGAGTTTCTTCTTAAATAGTTCAAGACTTCTATCAGCGTCAGGGACGGCGGAAGACTATTCCACGTGCGGGGACCCAAATAAGCAAAAGATCTCCCACCCATCCGAAGACGGACCTATGCCATATGAGTTGAGGAAGAGGAAAGAGTGCGGGCAGATAAGATAGGCAGGACCCGTTCCGTTCAAAGATTTATGCATTAGGACCATGGCTTTAAACATCACCGTCTGTTTCATGGGAAGTCAATGGAGGGCCTTTAAGTGTGGAGTAATGTGGGATCTCGAGGGGAGAGAAAGCAGAAGTCTAGCTGCAGCATTCTGCACCACCTGGAGTCTGTTAAAGAGGTAGTCCGGAAGGCCCAGGTACAGTGCATTACTGTAGTCCAGTCTAGATGTAATTAGAGCCTGTACCACCTTTCTGCCCGCTGCCTCGGAGAGAAGAGGAAGGAATTTTTTCAGCGTGCGAAGCACGTTGAAGCTTGTCTCCGCCAAGGCTAGGATCTGAGGGAGGAAGGATAAAGAGCTATCAATTTTAATTCCTAAGTTCTTAACACAATTTTTGGGAGATCCTGGGTGAGAGCAGTTGCTAGGCCAACAGTCTACCACAGAGTTGTGCGGGACATCTACAAAGGTCACAATTTCCATTTTCTCAGGGTTGCATCTGAGGTGGTGCAATTCCAACCATTGGAAGACACCAGAGAGGCAATTGGCTATTACTTTCTCATCTAAATCCTTGTCTTTATCACATGAGAACAGCAACTGAGTGTCGTCTGCGTATGAGACGACTTTAGTGCCAAGAGACTCTGCCAATGTTGCAAGAGTGGTCAAATACACGTTGAACAGCGTGGGGCTGAGAGCCGATCCCTGTGGCACTCCCATCCCCAGAGGCCTGGCCTGAGCTGTAAACGGAGGCAGCCAGACTTATATGGACCGTCCGTCCAGAAAGGATGCCAGCCAATTATGGGCCTGATGTCTAATTCCTATTTCATGTAGTCGTTCCAGCAGCTTGTGGTGAGGAACCGTGTCGAATGCTGCTGAAAGGTCGAGCAGTATCAACATTGTCTTTCCTCCCCTGTCCAGAACACTACGAATGAACTCCGTCACCTCCAAAAGTGCGGTCTCAGTGCTAAATTGAGGGCGGAAGCCAGATTGCGTGGCATGAAGGATACCGTTGGCCTCCAGGTAAAAGGACAATTGGCGGTTTACTTCCTTCTCCAAAATTTTGGAGAAGGCCGGGAGCAGCAAAATAGGCCTATAGTTATTAACTAGCTTTGGGTCTGCCGTAGGTTTTTTCAGCAGTGGCAGAACTTTTGCTTTTTCCACATACAAGGAACAATTTCTGATGCCAAAGAAGAGTTAAAAATATGGTTTATTACCGGGTTAATCGTAGGTGCCACCATATTTAAAAATGAGACATGGCAGGGATGAAGAGGGGAACCAGATTCAAGACTTTTTAATGCTGCTAGGGACTGAGTCAAGGGAATAGGGGTAAAGGCGTCTAAGGTGGCATACGTGAGTGGAGAGGGAATTAATTTCAACCCCAGATTCAGTGCCCCGGGAGCAGCGGTCCCAAAACTTTTTTTAAGTGACATGATCTAATCATGAAAAAAAAGGTCGAGCTCCTTGCACCACTCCATCGAGGGGGGGCAGGCTCTCGAGGTGACCACCGAACGCATAAAGGAGTCAACTATTTTAAAAATAGCCTTTGCTTTATTATCAGCTTCCATAACTCTAGTGTCAAAGAAACTTTTTTTAGCCAGATGCAGTTTCATTTGATAAAGCTTTAAGGCAGATTTGTAAGCAACTTTATCGTCATTGGAGTATCCACGTCTCCATATTCTTTCCAGCTTCTTACACTGGCCCTTACAAAGATTCAGCTCTGTATTATACCAAGGGGCCGTTGGGCCAGCTCTAGATTGAGAGGCCTTCTTTATGGGTGCTTGGGTATTCACCGTTTCGCAAATCGAATTATTCAGTCGGCTGGCTTGGTAATATAACCCTCTTTCCAAGCCATAATCTCCCCTTTTATTGCCTATAAGCCACCCCTGAGGTAGGCCCTTGGTAGCCCATAGGGCAGGGTGCATTGTCATTGTAATTACAAGGTTGGATATGTAGTTCTGAGTTTTACATGTCCTGGTAGTGAAAACGCTTACATTTGTTTTTCACTGGGTGACATTGGGTTGGCTTATTACATTTAATAAGTACTAACTTTTGAGTGTTAACAGGTAAACATTTCATGTTTGGTAGCTATGAAATTGTAATTAATACCCTCTTTAATGGTAAAGTTGGATTTTAAATAAACATTTTGAAAATACCACTTTTAGAAAGTTGCCATTTTCCTGTCCTAGGTCACGTAACTGGGTGTAGTTGGCATTTGGGCTTTGCTAATTGCTCCCAGACAGTCACACAATAGAGGGATTAGGTGTGCCTGGATGGGCCGTCACTGGCATGATGGAGTGAGGGAGCTGTGCACAGCCCACTTCCGGCTGAATAGGCTGTGCTCCACCTTCACAGAAAGGGCTAGTCACCACTGGATTGTTCATGCAGCCAGCTTGGAGGCAGGGAACGTGAAGCAGGAAATTTCAATCACTTCTAAGGGAATTCTCTAGAAAAGTCTCCTACTACAAAGAAGGCATAAGTTATAAAAATAGGACTTTCATATCCACTCTTCAGTTTACATTCTGGACCTGTAGAATGACTCTCAGAGGACTGACTGCTGATGTGGCCTGCTGTGCACTCCACAAGACTGCTTTGCTGCACCTAGAAGGAATGCTTTGCTGCTTGGAGCCGGCCTTGATCCCTCAGAGGTCATCCCTGCTGCTTGAGCCCTGCTTCATCACCTGAACCCAGGACGACCAGAGTGACTCCAAGGGCTAGTGTGCTGACCTTCTGTTCAGAGTCTCAGGGACACAAAAGGCTTCGCCCATCTTGAATGTGTAGCTGGACCCAACCTGAGTGAGTCTAAAACCCTGAAGTCAACTCCTTCTAGTCTTGGACATTTGGTTGTGGTGTTAAAAGTGCCCAGCTAGCCAAAATTAAAAACTTGTGACTTACAACATTTTTGGCTAAAAAGTGCTCTGAGAACTGAGGGAAGAACGGGACCAACTCGCTCATTTATCCACCCAAGGTGCATCACCGATTGGCCTGACTTTGCAGCAGTTTCCGCTCGTTCTACTCCACAGCAACAAACCTGTTCAGAGGTGCCTCGGTGAAGGGGTATATGGCCTCCTGGAACTCTGTCAGATACAGCTTCCAGCTTCATCCCCCTAAAGATTTTCGACATTGATTGAACACCAATATCCTTGTGCACTAATTCATTCTTCTCCAGGTATGTCAAAACTTTAGAACTAGTGACCTGCGGCTCATTGTTTAACACAAGTTATCCTTCCCTGCAAAATATATCTTCCAGAAAACTAATGAAACTTTCAGTGGTGATACCTTCCATAATCTTCACCTTGGACCAATAAGAAAATAGTCTAACAAAACCAGGGCAAACATGTTCTTTTTTGTGGGTGCACAGAAATGGCTGACAATATCTGTACCCAGTTTGCTCCAGAGTCCTCAGGGGAAGTAACAGGGACTGGTGCCATTACACAAGGCGTAGTGCCTTATCAGTTTTGGAGTACAATACAAAATCTTTGAAAGCCCTGTCCACCAGCAATACTGTGGGACGCATTCCCTTGTGACAAATATTCCCAAGTGTTCCTCATGGCCATGGGAAATCACTTTCTCCCTCAGCATGTACGGGGGAATGGCTTTGTCTCCTCTCAAGAGAACACCTCTGTTCCAGGCCAAATCACCTTAAACTTAGCCAAAGACTGGGCTCCCCCCCCTACTTCTGGTCTTTGGCCATCTCTCCATAAGATACTTCCTAAAGTCTCTAGAAAGGGGATT
Organism: Calotriton arnoldi; assembly: GCA_963921515.1. NCBI lineage: Eukaryota > Metazoa > Chordata > Amphibia > Caudata > Salamandridae > Calotriton > Calotriton arnoldi. The sequence continues at coordinate 51,920 of CAWUFW010004401.1, read as the reverse complement.
GATATCAATAGCAGCCATCCACTCTCTGTTCATGCATACCTCTCCTGGACAGACATCAGTTAGCTGGGTCATCTCGCTCACACTGAAAACAACCTTTCTCTTGACAGTCTCTACCTTTTAACTGAACCTCAGCAAAGGGAGAAGCCGCATACAATTGGCCTGTTGGTTTCTTTTCCCAGACATGTGCTAAAGTATAACTTGGTAATCCTGCAAATTATCTGCTATTCAAGCTAACATCACTGCCATCATCTCCCACCGCCAGAGGCAAGCATAGTTACTAAGGGTTTGTGATCTGGCCTTGGTATGAACTTTGTCCCCTACAAGAACATGCAAAAATGCTCTACAAACTGTGCACATGATAAAAGCTCACTTTCCATTGCAGAATAATTCTTCTTTGACTGTAGCAGTACTCTAGAGTCATGGTCCACAATCCATTCTCTGTAGCAATCACAATGCTGCAATACAGCACCAAGACCACTCCTCCTTCCTCTCGCAACAACATTGTTTTACCACTATGAAAGGTTTGAGACAAGGAGTATGAACACTGTTCATTCTGAGCACATTGATCATCTTTCGCTAATCTCCACTCAATAGAATCTTTACATTCTTTCTAAGCAATGCTCTCAAATGTTCAATCTTTGCAGAAAATACTCTACAAATTTAGTGGAAAACTCGGTAAGACACAAAAAGGCCACAAGTTGCTCCCTGGCCATAGGCTCTTGTGCTTCCAGTATGTCAAACATGAGATGGTATGACTGAGGTACTACACACTGGGTACTCTGAAATGACATTTCTTAAATTTTAAAGTCAAACTATTGGAGCTATTCATGGCAATCATTCTATAGACTTGATAACAGGTTTGTCACAGAGATTCACAAACATTTCTTTGAACTTCCTCCCATACAAGGGAACATTCCTTAAATGGTGACTAATCATGACTGCACCATCTCTTAGTCTGATTGGGTGTTTGTAACCCTTCAACCTACCCAAATTATCAGAGAAAAGGTTGGGAGATTTAACCTGAAGACTACAAAAGTAATTTTTACCTTCAGTACTGACTATATCTCTCTCACATCTTGCTTCTTTGGCTATATACACAACATAATCTGGAGGATCCACCTTAAGGTCCAACCTAATCACCATTTGCCACAAGATCTATGCCCTTTGTAATCCGTATTGCACCAAATATAGCCGAATATGTCCAGCCTATGTCCAGTGTAATTCCCAGGACATGTGTCAGTAGGCAGCAACTTTCTCCCCGCCCTTACCTCCTGTCCACCATGACCTGTACTTGTTGTCCAGTGAGAGATTTTATAATTTGGGAGGACCCTTGCACTTTCTTTCCACACCAACACTAAAAACATTAGAGCCTAAGGAATAATCAGAAAACTACGTTGACCTTTTCAGCCTTTCACATCCCACCAAAATGTCCTTTTTTCTTACCCTTATTGCAAACTCTAAAGCGGGATAACTCTGAATTTCCAATATGGCTGGAACTGCCACCCCTGAAGCACAATATGGAATTTCTGGATATCTGCTTCCCCCCTCTCCTCATCTGAACTGTCCTTCTTGGTGACAGCACAAACTTCTACACCAGACATACATGGACCTCTGGTTTCTTCAACAATTTTTTCTGAATGTTTGATGCTTTTTGCTAAGTCCACAGCATCATTGAGTGTAAGATTGGGAGCTGCTCATAATCACCCTTGTATCTTTTTGCTATTAGTCCTCATGAAATTAACAACTATTGGAACCTGATTGTAACTGATCTTCTGAAACTGTCAGTTTGCTCAATGGATCTAAGGGTAGCTAGATATTCCTTAATGCTCTCACTGACACTTTGCATGCTTGAATAGAACTTTAAGCTCTCCACCATTGTATACATTTTTTAAACACATCTAGTTTTCAATTGCTTAACAACATAGACAAACTTCTTAAGATTGGCAACATTTACCAAACATGAAGAAATTTAAATTGCTTTAAACCCTCACACCCCTCAACATTTCAAACTAGGTTTAATATGTGCAGAACGTCTCTTACCACCGGGTTTTATGGGAGTCTCCACAGCGACCAATAGAAAACAAGCACTGGCAAAGTCAATAGGTCTCACCTATGTGAGTGCTTATTGCTTTGCCAATGTGTTTTAGCCATGTTGTACAGAAGCGTGGCTGCTATTCTGCATGGCTAAAAGTTAGTGTCATGGGGTAGAGGAGAGTGTAGTAGAGTGACATGACGTAGAGTGGCGTAGAGTAGATTACAGAGGAGTTGGCTGTAGAGTAGAGTGGCGTAGGGTAGAGTGGCATAGAGTGGAGTGGTGTAGAGTGGAGTAGCGGTCAGTGGAATGTATACAGTGAAATGGCCTACAATGATGTAGAGTAGAATGGAGTGGTGTAGAGTTCTGTGGCATACAGGGAGAGGTGAAGAGTGGAGTGGCATGGCATAGAGTGCAGTGTAGTCGCTTAGAGTGGAGTGGCTTGGCATTGAGTGGCATAGATTAGATTGGTACAGAGTAGCGTGACAGAGTATAGTAGCGTAAAGTGGGATGGAGCCGAGTAGCATTCAATAGAGTGGCGTGCAGTAGAGTGGTATAGAGTGGTGTATAGTAGACTGGCATAGAATGCCCTTGAGATGAATTGTGTATTGTGGAGGGACATGGAGACGCATAGAGTGGGGCAGAGTGGAATGGTGACTAGAGTGGCGTAGAGTAGAGTGGCATAGAATAGAGTAGAATTGTGTGGTGTAGAGTGGAGCAGACTGGCACAGAGTGGAGTGGTGTAGAATGGAGTATAGTAGAGTAGCATTGATTAGAGTGGGGTAGAGTAGAGTGGAGTAAAGTAGAGTGGCATAGAGGGTTGAGTGGGTTGAATAGAGTGGGGTGGAGTAGAGTAGGGTGAAGTATGGTTCATAGAGTATAGTGACATAGATTAGATTGGCCTATAGTGGATTGGCAGTGTGTGGAGTACAGTGGAGTACAGTGGACTCTCGTGCAGTATAGCAGGTTGGAGTCGCAAGGTCTGGAGTGGAGTGGCGTAGCGCAGAGTAGAGTGGCAATATGGAATTTATTTGTAATTAAGAATATCAAATTAATTGAGAATATTATTGCTGTGTTTGTAATTACAGCAGTAATATTGAACATTTAAATAAGTACTGTCTAATTTGAAGAGAGGTTGTATCTGGTAGGTGGCAGCAATGTGGAACTAATGGACATCTGAAATTAATTTTATCTAGATGCAATGTGTCTATATAATTGGAAGAGTGCACATAAAATGTAATTTTATTTACTGTAGAGAAAGAGTGCTGTAGGTTTTCGGCTGCGTTGCCTGAGAATGGCAACAGAGAAACAAAGGTTCTTGCGACGGGTCCACAATCACCCCAACCTTCCCAGTCCTTGATCATCGTAGCTTTGCTGACTGCAAAAGGAAGGAGAAGAACTCTGCTGTTGTGCCACAGGGAATACCAGTTTCAGCAAGAGGATCCAGAAGAGCATCACCCAGAAGAAGGTCAAGATAGAGCTGAGCAAGTGTGAGTGTACAGTCTTACACGGCAGCTAATCCCGCAAAATCAGAGCGCTGCCACCAGTCACTGACAGTGCAAGCATTGATTATTTTGCAGCTATCTGATACAACTCACAGCTACTACCAACAACCACTGCAGTTTGAGCCTCTTTTTATTAATCAGCCTTTAGCTTCTAGCATCCCCCCAAAAACAGACTACCTCAGTGATATGCAAAATCAACTACACCAAGATCCCATGACAAAGGACTAAAGAATTAAGTAGTGGCACTGAGCTGTAGATTAAAGGAGTGTTCAAGCTATCACTAGTTAGCACGTCTTTGTTTATGGTCGGCTATTTCTTTTCAATTGATGTTTGTATTTGCATAGCAAATTGCCTAAATTAAAAGTAAATGCACTTCTTTTACATAGACTTTGTGTCAAAATAGGAGTGTAGTGCAGGGTCGGACTGGCCTATAGGGCAACCACGCAATACTCGATGGGCTTGTCTGACAGGTCAGATTGTGGGGTGGTTTTCTGGCTGTTTGTGGGCCAGTTTTATGGTGTGCTGGGCCAGTTTGTACTGTTGATTTCCCCGACATTAAAGCAAATATTGCCTGCAGAAAGCTTAAATCCAGGCATTCTTCCATACCTTGTAACACTTTTATTCAGTGTATGTTTACAAGGTCATAACTGCCCTAATTTTCAAAAAGGTGCCACTTTTTTAGCTATTCAATTCACTAATGGGGGCCACTTTTATTTTGGTGCCCGGACTATTTTCTATTTGAGTCCGACCCTGGTGTAGTGTTCTCAATCGAGGTCATTTTCCACTTTAGTCTAAGGAGCCATTGTGTAAAAACCTTGATCGATTGAAGTTTAAGAGTCAAAAAAAGCACCCCATTTATTTATTTATTTTCAAAAATCAAACTGAAACAAGCATATGGTCTTAAATGTTACAATGGCACATGGAAGAAATATCACCCAATGAGTTGACGCCAGAACAAAACGAGGCAATGTTGGAAAGAGGCAGACAATTAAATCATTCTGAAACACAACACTAACAACTTCTAACTTTGTGTTATTAGGCAAATATAATAAGTGCTTATTGGAAGGAATTACACTGCATTTGAACCTATTGCTGTTCTTCTGATTTATTTGTCCTAATGCTAAAAGCGACATGATTCCAAAATGTACTTATCTATCCTTGTTGAGGGGTAATGATGCTTTAGCACAAGGTAAAGGGCAAGGCAGAATGTGAAAAAGGAAGGCAGAGAACAAGCAAAAAAAAAGGTGTTTTAAAATATATATATATATATATATATATATATATATAGGATGAAAGTCTGTAAGGTAAGTTCTGTTGTGTATAAAGCAGGCGTTACAGTGCACTAACGTGTTAGGTGAATCTCTAACCTCTACGTAGAGAAACAAGACAAAAATTGTCAAAAGCAATAGATGTCTATATGCATAGCTGTTGCCTTTAACACTCATTTAGTTATGTTATATAGTAGTAATGGTAAGATGCAACATGGCTAAAAGTATGCTAAAAATGTGCTACGTCTGTCTTTTTGTTTTATGTTTTAAAAAGCGAGAAGAGATGGTAAGAGTGATAAAGGAATACACAGTAAATTCGAAAGGTGCATGCTGGAAGGAGGAAAGGGAGAAGCAACAGCAGGTGATGGTGTGGAAAACACAGGCATTAGCCAATGACCTTGTGGAGGGGTTCTCTTTACTGTTGTTTTATATTATAACGAGAACTATAAACAGTCTGATATGGATCTACAGTTCAGGGAGCAATAAAATAGGCGTGATAAGGAAAAAATTTGTTATCCTGGTGTAAATTGTTTGTCAATAAAAAGCGACATGCTGTGACAATGTTGCAATTCAAACAACTAAATCAGCAGTAAAAGTTCATGCTTTTCAGAAAATACTTAACAAATACCTCTTGGCAGTGGTGTAGCTAGCCCTTGGGCCGCCCGTGGCGGTCACTGCTTTTGCCGCCCGCATGAAAGAATGGGGGGGGCTGGAGGTTTCTGCTTTGGCGGCCGCATGACAGAGGGGGGCAGGTGCTGGCGGTTTCTGCATTGCCATGAAGGAGCGGGAGGGGTGGAGGCTGCCGCCCTCAAAACTCGTGCCGGCCGGAGCAGATCGCCCATTTGCCCCCCCCCATCCCTTTCTACGCCACTGTCTCTTTGTCAGTTATTCTCCCTCCCCCACTATTGCTGTAGGTTACAATGCATGATGCAATGTGTTAGAACAGTATTTGCCCTAGTTCTGAGACTCAAGATCCCCTCACGGGTCTTAAAATAAGAATTGCAAAAATAACAGGAACGGACGGGCACAGGCATTCCTCCCAGTTTGCAGACAGCACTTGTTTGCCTAAAGCAGAGTTCACAGACAACCACTGTCACCCATCTGTATCACAAGTATGTTATTTTTGAGGATGTGGCTTCAAGGACACAGCTGCTGCCATTAGAACTGTGGAGAACTAGGCTTGTATCCCGGCAGTGTAGGCACAACATCCTGTGATTATGGGCAAATCACTTAATCTTCCCACACCTAAAAGAAAGTGAATGTGTCTTTGTGTATTGTAACTGGCACTCGTGTAAAGCACCACAGTGGCATTGGGCCTAGTTGGTGCTACATATATCTTGCCCCAAAAAATGAAGACCTTTATTATTATCAAGAGCCGTATGTGTGCATAGCGGAGAATAACATGCTGGAGTGTAAACATTGCTTCTAAAGTCAAAATCTTGAAATGGAAGGGAACTTTGGGTTCACTGTTGAATATTATGAAACAAAATCCCTTGAAAGTAAACACTCCTTCCAGTCAATGCGTATCATTAGTATTGCTGTATGTGTTGAAATTGAACCATTAAGATATTGGGCATATTAAATGTATCAGCACATCTTGTACATCCGTAAAGGAGAAGATGTTTTTAGCATCCTCTAAAGAAAGAATAATGTATTTCAGGACATATTGCCACAAACATTGACAAAGCCAATGGGCCTCGGCAATGCCTGAGCTATTGGCCTTGTCAATGTGAATGTCTTAGTCATGTTGTCTAGCAACACATCTTCTTTCAGCATGGCTGAAAGTTACTGAAAGCCCAGAATCACAGGACATTAAGCAGACGCCGAGTTTCTTCACACCCCCATGTTTCGTTTATTGTCCTGCCCCTTCTAACACAATAAAGCGCTATGACGTGGCTGTATCATATTGCTTTGTTCAGTGAATTTCAGCCATGCTGGACAGCAGATGTGCTGCTGGACAACATGGCAAGATCTATTGGCTTTGCCAATGCTTGTTCGGTGTGGACAGGGTCTTGCTGAACAAATGTGGAAGTGATAGTGGGAAACAGATGAGGAGCTTTGAAGTAAAGTGAGGATGTGGCGACAGGGGAACTGGGGAACCAGGTTCAAATCTCAGGGTCGGCTGAACAATTTGTGATTATGGGCAAATCACTTATACTTCCCTTTGCCTATGACAATGAATATGTCATTGTGTAACGTAACTGATGAGCACTGAAAGCGCTCCAATACTATTGGCTTGTGTTAGCACTGTGGTAAGATGGAGGATGGAACATGAGCTCCAATACCATCAGATCGTGCAAATAAAAAAATAAAAAAATAAAAAAGCAGCAGCGTTGAGGGAGGTAGCGTGGGGACGGGTCAAGCAGGGAAGCAGGAGGGGATGGGGAGATGCGCAAACAACGATGGGGTAAAAAAAACTTAACTGAAGCAGGATCATCGACAAAAATGAATGTGTCATTATCTAATGTAACTGGTGAGCTCTTAAAGTGCTCTAATGCCATCGGCTTGTGTTCGCAATATGGCAAGACGGATGACGGATTGAGCGATCCAATACTAGCGGATCATGCAAAAAAAAAAACGTTCTGCTTGTGTTTTAACACCTTTTTAAGAGTCAAAAAAAGCACCCCATTTATTTATTTATTTTCAAAAATCAAACTGAAACAAGCATATGGTCTTAAATGTTACAATGGCACATGGAAGAAATATCACCCAATGAGTTGACGCCAGAACAAAACGAGGCAATGTTGGAAAGAGGCAGACAATTAAATCATTCTGAAACACAACACTAACAACTTCTAACTTTGTGTTATTAGGCAAATATAATAAGTGCTTATTGGAAGGAATTACACTGCATTTGAACCTATTGCTGTTCTTCTGATTTATTTGTCCTAATGCTAAAAGCGACATGATTCCAAAATGTACTTATCTATCCTTGTTGAGGGGTAATGATGCTTTAGCACAAGGTAAAGGGCAAGGCAGAATGTGAAAAAGGAAGGCAGAGAATAAGCAAAAAAAAAGGTGTTTTAAAATATATATATATATATATATATATATATATAGGATGAAAGTCTGTAAGGTAAGTTCTGTTGTGTATAAAGCAGGCGTTACAGTGCACTAACGTGTTAGGTGAATCTCTAACCTCTACGTAGAGAAACAAGACAAAAATTGTCAAAAGCAATAGATGTCTATATGCATAGCTGTTGCCTTTAACACTCATTTAGTTATGTTATATAGTAGTAATGGTAAGATGCAACATGGCTAAAAGTATGCTAAAAATGTGCTACGTCTGTCTTTTTGTTTTATGTTTTAAAAAGCGAGAAGAGATGGTAAGAGTGATAAAGGAATACACAGTAAATTCGAAAGGTGCATGCTGGAAGGAGGAAAGGGAGAAGCAACAGCAGGTGATGGTGTGGAAAACACAGGCATTAGCCAATGACCTTGTGGAGGGGTTCTCTTTACTGTTGTTTTATATTATAACGAGAACTATAAACAGTCTGATATGGATCTACAGTTCAGGGAGCAATAAAATAGGCGTGATAAGGAAAAAATTTGTTATCCTGGTGTAAATTGTTTGTCAATAAAAAGCGACATGCTGTGACAATGTTGCAATTCAAACAACTAAATCAGCAGTAAAAGTTCATGCTTTTCAGAAAATACTTAACAAATACCTCTTGGCAGTGGTGTAGCTAGCCCTTGGGCCGCCCGTGGCGGTCACTGCTTTTGCCGCCCGCATGAAAGAATGGGGGGGGCTGGAGGTTTCTGCTTTGGCGGCCGCATGACAGAGGGGGGCAGGTGCTGGCGTTTTCTGCATTTCCATGAAGGAGCGGGAGGGGTGGAGGCTGCCGCCCTCAAAACTCGTGCCGGCCGGAGCAGATCGCCCATTTGCCCCCCCATCCCTTTCTACGCCACTGTCTCTTTGTCAGTTATTCTCCCTCCCCACTATTGCTGTAGGTTACAATGCATGATGCAATGTGTTAGAACAGTATTTGCCCTAGTTCTGAGACTCAAGATCCCCTCACGGGTCTTAAAATAAGAATTGCAAAAATAACAGGAACGGACGGGCACAGGCATTCCTCCCAGTTTGCAGACAGCACTTGTTTGCCTAAAGCAGAGTTCACAGACAACCACTGTCACCCATCTGTATCACAAGTATGTTATTTTTGAGGATGTGGCTTCAAGGACACAGCTGCTGCCATTAGAACTGTGGAGAACTAGGCTTGTATCCCGGCAGTGTAGGCACAACATCCTGTGATTATGGGCAAATCACTTAATCTTCCCACACCTAAAAGAAAGTGAATGTGTCTTTGTGTATTGTAACTGGCACTCGTGTAAAGCACCACAGTGGCATTGGGCCTAGTTGGTGCTACATATATCTTGCCCCAAAAAAATGAAGACCTTTATTATTATCAAGAGCCGTATGTGTGCATAGCGGAGAATAACATGCTGGAGTGTAAACATTGCTTCTAAAGTCAAAATCTTGAAATGGAAGGGAACTTTGGGTTCACTGTTGAATATTATGAAACAAAATCCCTTGAAAGTAAACACTCCTTCCAGTCAATGCGTATCATTAGTATTGCTGTATGTGTTGAAATTGAACCATTAAGATATTGGGCATATTAAATGTATCAGCACATCTTGTACATCCGTAAAGGAGAAGATGTTTTTAGCATCCTCTAAAGAAAGAATAATGTATTTCAGGACATATTGCCACAAACATTGACAAAGCCAATGGGCCTCGGCAATGCCTGAGCTATTGGCCTTGTCAATGTGAATGTCTTAGTCATGTTGTCTAGCAACACATCTTCTTTTCAGCATGGCTGAAAGTTACTGAAAGCCCAGAATCACAGGACATTAAGCAGACGCCGAGTTTCTTCACACCCCCATGTTTCGTTTATTGTCCTGCCCCTTCTAACACAATAAAGCGCTATGACGTGGCTGTATCATATTGCTTTGTTCAGTGAATTTCAGCCATGCTGGACAGCAGATGTGCTGCTGGACAACATGGCAAGATCTATTGGCTTTGCCAATGCTTGTTCGGTGTGGACAGGGTCTTGCTGAACAAATGTGGAAGTGATAGTGGGAAACAGATGAGGAGCTTTGAAGTAAAGTGAGGATGTGGCGACAGGGGAACTGGGGAACCAGGTTCAAATCTCAGGGTCGGCTGAACAATTTGTGATTATGGGCAAATCACTTATACTTCCCTTTGCCTATGACAATGAATATGTCATTGTGTAACGTAACTGATGAGCACTGAAAGCGCTCCAATACTATTGGCTTGTGTTAGCACTGTGGTAAGATGGAGGATGGAACATGAGCTCCAATACCATCAGATCGTGCAAATAAAAAAAAAAAATTAAAAAAAAGCAGCAGCGTTGAGGGAGGTAGCGTGGGGACGGGTCAAGCAGGGAAGCAGGAGGGGATGGGGAGATGCGCAAACAACGATGGGGTAAAAAAAACTTAACTGAAGCAGGATCATCGACAAAAATGAATGTGTCATTATCTAATGTAACTGGTGAGCTCTTAAAGTGCTCTAATGCCATCGGCTTGTGTTCGCAATATGGCAAGACGGATGACGGATTGAGCGATCCAATACTAGCGGATCATGCAAAAAAAAAAACGTTCTGCTTGTGTTTTAACACCTTTTTAAGAAATGCATTAGTGTATGCACACACACATGTATTTTTGTGGTATGTGTGTATGTGTACAAGAGAGAAGGTCTGAAAATACAAGTACTCCTATGGAGTGCTTGAAAACAAAAAAATAGCTCCTTAAACCGGGAGCAGTGTAAGGAGACATGTACTGGATTCATGCGCTGTGGCAGGGCTAAACAGAAGAGGGCATGACACCCACATGCCATGAAGAATGGCATCAAATAAAATGAGAGAGACACTGAAGTTTACCACTGGTAGTAGATGGGCAGCCTGTAAGCCCACAGAAAGAACACAGCATGTCTCTTCGAGACAGAGCATGGACTGTCTAGTAGCAAGCTAAAAATGATTAGTTTCTTAAATAAAAAATATTTTGTTAAGCCATTATTCAATACAATGGTAAGGAGCACAGTAGGATCAGTCTTTTTGACTATTTGGAAATAAAAGCAATGCGCTGCACAGGGACCACACTTAATCTGGCTCTCCCCAGTAAATGCTGGTTAATATGTGGCTGAGGATGGAGGGAGAAGGGGGTAGTAACTGAAATGCGACGTTTCAGAATGAAGGCGGTACATCAGTACAGTCACTTTAGGAAACACAGCATTAAAATGGAAGTTGCTGTGTGCACAACCTATCTGAAACTGTAAATAACTGTAAATTATTTACTTTTAAAATCTCAGAACAATTTAACAGGCGACAAAATAACAATGTTTGAGATTGGCCACCTTTTAGGATTTTCACTTTATTTTCTGTTATTACACTAGATGGTGCTCCCTACCGGAGAGCTTATCCAACATAAACAATGCTTACTGTCAACAAAATTATCTTGGGCTCTCTTACCAAGAACACTCATTTGTGTCCAACTCCATAGGTCTCTTACAGTCCCCACTATCCCAACCCACCCGGTAGTACATGTAACATTACACATAAGCATCTGTGGGGTTTTTTGTCACTTCTGGCCTGATGGCACGCTAATTTATTGAATGGCACTTGAAATTCTGATGCACCGGAGCAAATTAAATAAAAACTAACTGCAAAGAAGCAGCATAAGCAAATACATTTTCCCATAACAGGAAATCAAATTGCACAAAAATGATGCAAAATGCAGGCTGTTAGACCTGGCATCCTTTTGCGTGTTTCCCCTGTCTTTTTGCTTTCTGGCCTCCTGTCTTTTAATGGTACATGGGACTTCGTTTTGCTGGTTTAGTGCCTCTATGCACTTTCTCACTGCTGTCCAGTGTTAAAGTGCAAGTGCTCCTACTGTAACTTGTGTTTATGGATTGGTGTTTCCATGTTTGGGTTATTTGAGTTACTGGTAAGTCCCTAGAAAAGTGCACAAGGTGTGCTAGGGCCTGTAAATCAAATGCTACTAGTGGGCTTGCAGCACTGATTGTGCCACCCACATGAGTAGCCTTTCAAAGGTGTCTCAGACCTGCCACTGCAGTGTTTGCACGCAGTTTTTACTGCCATGTGGACATGGCAAGTGCACCTTCTTGCCAGGCCGAAACCTTCCGTTTTCTTACATGCAAGGAACCCCTCAGGTAGGCCCAAGGTATCCCTGTGGGCAGGGTGCTGTGTATGTGAAAGGTAGGACATGTCCTGGTGTGTGTGTCATGTCCTGATAGTGAAATACTGTGTATTTCTTTTCTCACTATTGCAAAACTATCTGTCCCATAGGCTAACATGGAAGTTGCTTTGTAATATTTTACAAATATAACTTTCCACTGGGACAAGATAGAGAAATGGAGTATGGGCTCTCTAAACTCAGAATTTAGGAACACCTCTTTTAGTAAAGATGGTTTATAAATTGTGTGTTTGAAAATGCCACTTTTAGAAAGTGGGCATCTTCCTGCTTAGCCATCCTATGTGCCTCTGCTGGGATGTGTATTGACTGTCTGGTTTTGGAGTGACAGGGGCTGGGGATGTGCATTCAAGCAGACAGCCACTGGGGTGGTTGAGGTGTGTCCTGCCTTTCCTGGGTGACTCAGAGCTGAGCTGAAGGGACCTTGGCTGCATTTAGAGTAGTGGGAGGACTTTTCCTTGCACCTGAATAGGCCCTGTCTCCTGTACACAATGCTGTCTACACCTGCTGTCACAAAGCTGGACTAGAGAGGACAGTACTGGTTTGGACTAAGCTGAGAGACTTTTTGCCACAAGAGAACAAAGGAAAATGTGGTATAAATATTGGGGCCCAGCCCCAGGACTTCAGAACTCTTTTGGACCAAGGAACCTGCCAAGAAGAAGAGCTGGAGAAGCTGTGAGGAGGAACTACCTCTTTGCTGTGTGCTTTGCTGTGTTGGCCTGCAGTGGCTGCCTCTGTCTTGGGCAGAGAAAGGACTGAACTTTCTGCAACTTTTTTGTTTGAGTTTCTCCAAGGGCTTGAGGTAGAGCTTGCCCCCTGTTGAAGAAGTCTCAGGAGCAGCAAAGACTTCAAGTTTATCTGTTACCAGCACTGGGAACTGTGTGTTTTGTGCTGCAACAGAAGAAAAAGCAACCCAACGGCGTACCCGATGCTGCTGCCGGCTCCGTGTCCTGAAGGCACCGCAGAGGGCACTGCCGCACCACAACCCTGGTCCCAGCAATGATGCCACCCGATGCTGCCACAGAGCCGCTGCTTGCACCGCAACCTGTGGGCACCGCACTTCGCACTGCCTCGCTTCATGCCACCACCCTGGTATCCCCTACGATGCAGCTCTATGCCAACATTGACGCCGCTGCTTGCACTGTGGTTTGTGGGCACTGATCATAAGTTCCACGATGCACCACCCCATCCCATACCGCAGCCTTGGCCTATCGACGCCAGCGCCATCGACTCTGGTTAGGCCACCGATGACAGCGCTTCAGCAATGACAACGCCACTCGTTGCACCGTGACCTGCCAGCACCGCGACGAGCACCGCACCACTTCGCACCCCAGCCCTTGTCTCACCAATGCTGCTGGACAAACATCACTGAGCCACAGCCTGCACCGCGACCTGAGGGCACCGCACGCCACACCGCTGCACTTTGCTTTGCAGCTCCGATGCCCGCCGGTGCTCCCGACTTCAACTTCACAGAGTTCGTTCTGCAATTCGTGTGACTTCAAGGGCCCGACGACTCCTGCACCGACCTCCAGAAGGCAACACCAACTGACGGCGGCTCTTCGGAGCTCACGGCAAGGTCACTGATGCCCTGCATTTTTAAAAGGACTGTTTTGCGGGTCTTCCCGCCACCATAGCTGGCCTGCGAAGCCGTGGTCAGCCAGAACTGTTTGGATGTGTTGTTCATGACACCGTGATAGCCCTGACTGAGCTATCAACTTCAAAGAGCTGTATTTTAATCCTATATTTGCTTATTGATAATTCTACGAACTGTATGGTGGATTTTTTGCGTTTTTGGTCTTGTTTGCACAAATAAAATATTGGATATTTTTCTAAAACTGGTGCGGTGTCCTTTTGTAGTGTTTTCACTGTATTAATGTTGGTTATGTGCAAATGCTTTACACACTGCCTCTGAGATAAGCCTGACTGCTTGTGCCAAGCTACCAAGGGGGTGAGCAGGGTTTTTTTTTTTAGAAGTGTATCCCCCCTATCCTGACTAGGAAGAAGAGTCCCTACTTTGACAGGGTAACAACCTGCCAACTAGACACCCCCATTTCTAACACAGGCATACCAATTAAAGGGTGAATTGACTTTCAAATAGATCTGATGCAAACATACTGTCCCTTTACAAGATACACAGGATGCTATTTTATAAGATTTATTTTTGGACAAACACAGATTAAGGCCCTGATTATGATCTTGGCGGATAAAATACTCTGTCACAAACGTGAATCTCATCCACCGTATCACAAGTTCCATAGGATATAATGGAATTGTAATATGTCAGACGGGTTATCCGTCACTTTTGTGATGGCGTATCCCATCCGCCAAGTTTATAATCAGAAGAACAATTGATGGACAGATTGCAGCACACTGCCATACATTTACCCCAGTACAGAGATCTGGGCCTAAATCCATCGTTTTTTTTGCTCACCATGCCATTCCAGTTTGGACCCAGCCATATGCAAATCAGTCTTGGCCCTTCGCCCAATGGGAACAGTCCAGCCTGAACTGCCAGGCCAGGTCCTCCCTGGACTGGACACAAGCATCCTAGGACCGGTTTCGGGCTTCCAGCCCTCATCAGCCAGGATAGCTTGACTCCAGTGGCATGGAGAGCACGGGACCCACGTCTGGGCATACCCGTCCCACTCGGGGTGACAAATGCAAAAGAACAATTGATGGACAGAATGCAGCACAATGTCATACATTCACCCCAGTACAGAGATCTGGGCCTAAACTCATCGTTTTTTTGCTCACCATGGCACTCCAGTTTGGACCCAGCCATATGCAAATCAGTCGTGACCCTGTGCCCAATGGGAACAGTCCAGCCTGAACTGCCAGGCCAGGTCCTCCATGGACTAGACACAAGCATCCTCGGACCGGTTTTGGGCTTTCAGCCCACATCAGCCAGGATAGCTTGACTCCAGTGGCATGGAGAGCACGGGACCCACGTCTGGGCCTACCCGTCCCTCTCGGGGTGACAAATGCAAAAGAACAATTGATGGACAGAATGCAGCACAATGTCATACATTCACCCCAGTACACAGATCTGGGCCTAAATCCATCGTTTTTTTGCTCACCTTGCCACTCCAGTTTGGAAACCAGCCATATGCAAATCAGTCTTGACCCTGCGGCCAATGGGAATAGTCCAGCCCGAACTGCCAGGCCAGGTCCTCCCTGCACTGGACACAAGCATCCTAGGACCGGTTTCGGGCTTTCAGCCCTCATCAGCCAGGATAGCTTAACTCCAGTGGCATGGAGAGCACGGGACCCATGTCTGGGCATACCCATCCCACTCGGGGTGACAAATGCAAAAGAACAATTCATGGACAGAATGCAGCACAATGTCATACATTCACCCCAGTACAGAGATCTATGCCTATATCCATCGTTTTTTGCTCACCATGCCATTCCAGTTTGGACCCAGCCATATGCAAATCAGTCTTGACCCTTCGCCCAATGGGAACAGTCCAGCCCGAACTGCCAGGCCAGGTCCTCCCTGGACTGGACACAAGCATCCTAGGACCAGTTTCGGGCTTTCAGCCCTCATCAGCCAGGATAGCTTGACTCCAGTAGCATGGAGAGCACGGGACCCACGTCTGGGCATACCCCTCCCACTCGGGGTGACAAATGCAAAAGAACAATTGATGGACAGAATGCATCACAATGTCATACATTCACCCCAGTACAGAGATCTGGGCCTAAATCCATCGTTTTTTTGCTCACCATGACATTCCAGTTTGGACCCAGCCATATGCAAATCAGTCTTGGCCCTTCTCCCAATGGGAACAGTCCAGCCTGAACTGCCAGGCCAGGTCCTCCCTGGACTGGACACAAGCATCCTAGGACCGGTTTCGGCCTTTCAGCCCTCATCAGCCAGGATAACTTGACTCCAGTGGCATGGAGAGCACGGGACCCACGTCTGGGCATACCCGTCCCACTCGGGTGACAAATGCAAAAGAACAATTGATGGACAGAATGCAGCACAATGTCATACATTCACCCCAGTACAGAGATCTGGGCCTAAATCCATCGTTTTTTTGCTCACCATGGCACTCCAGATTGGACCCAGCCATATGCAAATCAGTTTTGACCCTGCCCCCAATGGGAACAGTCCAGCCTGAATTGCCAGGCCAGGTCCTCCATGGACTAGACACAAGCATCCTAGGACCGGTTTTGGGCTTTCAGCCCACATACGCCAGGATAGCTTGACTCCAGTGGCATGGAGAGCATGGGACCCACGTGTGGGCATACCCGTCCCTCTCGGGGTGACAAATGCAAAAGAACAATTGATGGACAGAATGCAGCACAATGTCATACATTTACCCCAGTACACAGATCTGGTCCTAAATCCATCGTTTTTTGCTCACCATGCCACTCCAGTTTGGACCCAGCCATATGCAAATCAGTCTTGACCCTGTGCCCAATGGGAAAAGTCCAGCCCGAACTGCCAGGCCAGGTCCTCCCTGCACTGGACACAAGCATCCTAGGACCGGTTTCGGGCTTTCAGCCCTCATCAGCCAGGATAGCTTGACTCCAGTGGCATGGAGAGCACGGGACCCACGTCTGGGCATACCCATCCCACTCGGGGTGACAAATGCAAAAGAACAATTCATGGACAGAATGCAGCACAATGTCATACATTCACCCCAGTACAGAGATCTGGGCCTATATCCATAGTTTTTTTGCTCACCATGCCATTCAAGTTTGGACGCAGCCATATGCAAATCAGTCTTGACCCTGCGCCCAATGGGAACAGTCCAGCCCGAACTGCCAGGCCAGGTCCTCCCTGGTCTGGACACAAGCATCCTAGGACCAGTTTCGGGCTTTCAGCCCTCATCAGCCAGGATAGCTTGACTCCAGTGGCATGGAGAGCATGGGACCCACGTCTGGGCATACCCCTCCCACTCGGGGTGACAAATGCAAAAGAACAATTGATGGACAGAATGCAGCACAATGTCATACATTCACCCCAGTACAGAGATCTGGGCCTAAATCCATAGTTTTTTTGCTCACCATGACATTCCAGTTTGGACCCAGCCATATGCAAATCAGTCTTGACCCTGCGCCCAATGGGAACAGTCCAGCCCGAACTGTCAGGCCAGGTCCTCCCTGGACTGGACACAAGCATCCTAGGACCGGTTTCGGGCTTTCAGCCCTCATCAGCCAGGATAGCTTGACTCCAGTGGCATGGAGAGCACGGGACCCACGTCTGGGCACACCCGTCCCACTGAGGGTGACAAATGCAAAAGCAAAACCAACAGTTGATGGACAGAATGCAGAACAATGTCATACATTCACCCCAGTACAGAGATCTGGGCCTAAATCCATCGTTTTTTTGCTCACCATGCCATTCCAGTTTGAACCCAGCCATATGCAAATCAGTCTTGACCCTGTGCCTCATGGGAACAGTCCAGCCCGAACTGCCAAGCCAGGTCCTCCCTGGACTGGAAACAAGCATCCTAGGACCGGCTTCGGGGTTTCACCCCTCTTCAGCCAGGATAGCTTGATTCCAGTGGCATGGAGAGCACGGAACCCACGTCTGGGCATACCCGTCCCACTCGGGGTGACAAATGCAAAAATAACAGTTGATGGACAGAATGCAGAACAATGTCATACATTCACCCCAGTACAGAGATCTGGGCCTAAACTCATCGTTTTTTTGCTCACCATGGCACTCCAGTTTGGACCCAGCCATATGCAAATCAGTCTTGACCCTGCGCCCAATGGGAACAGTCCAGCCTGAACTGCCAGGCCAGGTCCTCCATGGACTAGACACAAGCATCCTAGGACCGGTTTTGGGCTTTCAGCCCACATCAGCCAGGATAGCTTGACTCCAGTGGCATGGAGAGCAAGGGACCCACGTCTGGGCCAAACCGTCCCTCTCGGGGTGACAAATGCAAAAGAACAATTGATGGACAGAATGCAGCACAATGTCATACATTCACCCCAGTACACAGATATCGGCCTAAATCCATCGTTTTTTGCTCACCATGCCACTACCAGTTTGGACCCAGCCATATGCAAATCAGTCTTGACCCTGCGGCCAATGGGAACAGTCCAGCCCGAACTGCCAGGCCAGGTCCTCCCTGCACTGGACACAAGCATCCTAGGACCGGCTTCGGGGTTTCACCCCTCTTCAGCCAGGATAGCTTGATTCCAGTGGCATGGAGAGCACGGGACCCACGTCTGGGCATACCCGTCCCACTCGGGGTGACAAATGCAAAAATAACAGTTGATGGACAGAATGCAGAACAATGTCATACATTCACCCCAGTACAGAGATCTGGGCCTAAATCCATCGTTTTTTGCTCACCATGCCATTCCAGTTTGAACCCAGCCATATGCAAATCAGTCTTGACCCTGTGCCTCATGGGAACAGTCCAGCCCGAACTGCCAAGCCAGGTCCTCCCTGGACTGGAAACAAGCATCCTAGGACCGGTTTCGGGGTTTCACCCCTCTTCAGCCAGGATAGCTTGATTCCAGTGGCATGGAGAGCACGGGACCCACGTCTGGGCATACCCGTCCCACTCGGGGTGACAAATGCAAAAACAACAGTTGATGGACAGAATGCAGAACAATGTCATACATTCACCCCAGTACAGAGATCTGGGCCTAAATCCATCGTTTTTTGCTCACCATGCCATTCCAGTTTGAACCCAGCCACATGCTAATTAGTCTTGACCCTGTGCCTCATGGGAACAGTCCAGCCCGAACTGCCAAGCCAGGTCCTCCCTGGACTGGAAACAAGCATCCTAGGACCGGTTTCGGGGTTTCACCCCTCTTCAGCCAGGATAGCTTGATTCCAGTGGCATGGAGAGCACGGGACCCACGTCTGGGCATACCCCTCCCACTCGGGGTGACAAATGCAAAAGAACAATTGATGGACAGAATGCAGCACAATGTCATACATTCACCCCAGTACACAGATCTGGGCCTAAATCCATCGTTTTTTTGCTCACCTTGCCACTCCAGTTTGGAAACCAGCCATATGCAAATCAGTCTTGACCCTGCGGCCAATGGGAATAGTCCAGCCCGAACTGCCAGGCCAGGTCCTCCCTGCACTGGACACAAGCATCCTAGGACCGGTTTTGGGCTTTCAGCCCTCATCAGCCAGGATAGCTTAACTCCAGTGGCATGGAGAGCACGGGACCCATGTCTGGGCATACCCATCCCACTCGGGGTGACAAATGCAAAAGAACAATTCATGGACAGAATGCAGCACAATGTCATACATTCACCCCAGTACAGAGATCTATGCCTATATCCATCGTTTTTTTGCTCACCATGCCATTCCAGTTTGGACCCAGCCATATGCAAATCAGTCTTGACCCTTCGCCCAATGGGAACAGTCCAGCCCGAACTGCCAGGCCAGGTCCTCCCTGGACTGGACACAAGCATCCTAGGACCAGTTTCGGGCTTTCAGCCCTCATCAGCCAGGATAGCTTGACTCCAGTAGCATGGAGAGCACGGGACCCACGTCTGGGCATACCCCTCCCACTCGGGGTGACAAATGCAAAAGAACAATTGATGGACAGAATGCATCACAATGTCATACATTCACCCCAGTACAGAGATCTGGGCCTAAATCCATCGTTTTTTTGCTCACCATGACATTCCAGTTTGGACCCAGCCATATGCAAATCAGTCTTGGCCCTTCTCCCAATGGGAACAGTCCAGCCTGAACTGCCAGGCCAGGTCCTCCCTGGACTGGACACAAGCATCCTAGGACCGGTTTCGGCCTTTCAGCCCTCATCAGCCAGGATAACTTGACTCCAGTGGCATGGAGAGCACGGGACCCACGTCTGGGCATACCCGTCCCACTCGGGTGACAAATGCAAAAGAACAATTGATGGACAGAATGCAGCACAATGTCATACATTCACCCCAGTACAGAGATCTGGGCCTAAATCCATCGTTTTTGCTCACCATGGCACTCCAGATTGGACCCAGCCATATGCAAATCAGTTTTGACCCTGCCCCCAATGGGAACAGTCCAGCCTGAATTGCCAGGCCAGGTCCTCCATGGACTAGACACAAGCATCCTAGGACCGGTTTTGGGCTTTCAGCCCACATACGCCAGGATAGCTTGACTCCAGTGGCATGGAGAGCATGGGACCCACGTGTGGGCATACCCGTCCCTCTCGGGGTGACAAATGCAAAAGAACAATTGATGGACAGAATGCAGCACAATGTCATACATTTACCCCAGTACACAGATCTGGTCCTAAATCCATCGTTTTTTGCTCACCATGCCACTCCAGTTTGGACCCAGCCATATGCAAATCAGTCTTGACCCTGTGCCCAATGGGAAAAGTCCAGCCCGAACTGCCAGGCCAGGTCCTCCCTGCACTGGACACAAGCATCCTAGGACCGGTTTCGGGCTTTCAGCCCTCATCAGCCAGGATAGCTTGACTCCAGTGGCATGGAGAGCACGGGACCCACGTCTGGGCATACCCATCCCACTCGGGGTGACAAATGCAAAAGAACAATTCATGGACAGAATGCAGCACAATGTCATACATTCACCCCAGTACAGAGATCTGGGCCTATATCCATAGTTTTTTTGCTCACCATGCCATTCAAGTTTGGACGCAGCCATATGCAAATCAGTCTTGACCCTGCGCCCAATGGGAACAGTCCAGCCCGAACTGCCAGGCCAGGTCCTCCCTGGACTGGACACAAGCATCCTAGGACCAGTTTCGGGCTTTCAGCCCTCATCAGCCAGGATAGCTTGACTCCAGTGGCATGGAGAGCATGGGACCCACGTCTGGGCATACCCCTCCCACTCGGGGTGACAAATGCAAAAGAACAATTGATGGACAGAATGCAGCACAATGTCATACATTCACCCCAGTACAGAGATCTGGGCCTAAATCCATAGTTTTTTTGCTCACCATGACATTCCAGTTTGGACCCAGCCATATGCAAATCAGTCTTGACCCTGCGCCCAATGGGAACAGTCCAGCCCGAACTGTCAGGCCAGGTCCTCCCTGGACTGGACACAAGCATCCTAGGACCGGTTTCGGGCTTTCAGCCCTCATCAGCCAGGATAGCTTGACTCCAGTGGCATGGAGAGCACGGGACCCACGTCTGGGCACACCCGTCCCACTGAGGGTGACAAATGCAAAAGCAAAAACAACAGTTGATGGACAGAATGCAGAACAATGTCATACATTCACCCCAGTACAGAGATCTGGGCCTAAATCCATCGTTTTTTTGCTCACCATGCCATTCCAGTTTGAACCCAGCCATATGCAAATCAGTCTTGACCCTGTGCCTCATGGGAACAGTCCAGCCCGAACTGCCAAGCCAGGTCCTCCCTGGACTGGAAACAAGCATCCTAGGACCGGCTTCGGGGTTTCACCCCTCTTCAGCCAGGATAGCTTGATTCCAGTGGCATGGAGAGCACGGAACCCACGTCTGGGCATACCCGTCCCACTCGGGGTGACAAATGCAAAAATAACAGTTGATGGACAGAATGCAGAACAATGTCATACATTCACCCCAGTACAGAGATCTGGGCCTAAACTCATCGTTTTTTGCTCACCATGGCACTCCAGTTTGGACCCAGCCATATGCAAATCAGTCTTGACCCTGCGCCCAATGGGAACAGTCCAGCCTGAACTGCCAGGCCAGGTCCTCCATGGACTAGACACAAGCATCCTAGGACCGGTTTTGGGCTTTCAGCCCACATCAGCCAGGATAGCTTGACTCCAGTGGCATGGAGAGCAAGGGACCCACGTCTGGGCCAAACCGTCCCTCTCGGGGTGACAAATGCAAAAGAACAATTGATGGACAGAATGCAGCACAATGTCATACATTCACCCCAGTACACAGATATCGGCCTAAATCCATCGTTTTTTTGCTCACCATGCCACTACCAGTTTGGACCCAGCCATATGCAAATCAGTCTTGACCCTGCGGCCAATGGGAACAGTCCAGCCCGAACTGCCAGGCCAGGTCCTCCCTGCACTGGACACAAGCATCCTAGGACCGGCTTCGGGGTTTCACCCCTCTTCAGCCAGGATAGCTTGATTCCAGTGGCATGGAGAGCACGGGACCCACGTCTGGGCATACCCGTCCCACTCGGGGTGACAAATGCAAAAATAACAGTTGATGGACAGAATGCAGAACAATGTCATACATTCACCCCAGTACAGAGATCTGGGCCTAAATCCATCGTTTTTTGCTCACCATGCCATTCCAGTTTGAACCCAGCCATATGCAAATCAGTCTTGACCCTGTGCCTCATGGGAACAGTCCAGCCCGAACTGCCAAGCCAGGTCCTCCCTGGACTGGAAACAAGCATCCTAGGACCGGTTTCGGGGTTTCACCCCTCTTCAGCCAGGATAGCTTGATTCCAGTGGCATGGAGAGCACGGGACCCACGTCTGGGCATACCCGTCCCACTCGGGGTGACAAATGCAAAAACAACAGTTGATGGACAGAATGCAGAACAATGTCATACATTCACCCCAGTACAGAGATCTGGGCCTAAATCCATCGTTTTTTGCTCACCATGCCATTCCAGTTTGAACCCAGCCACATGCTAATTAGTCTTGACCCTGTGCCTCATGGGAACAGTCCAGCCCGAACTGCCAAGCCAGGTCCTCCCTGGACTGGAAACAAGCATCCTAGGACCGGTTTCGGGGTTTCACCCCTCTTCAGCCAGGATAGCTTGATTCCAGTGGCATGGAGAGCACGGGACCCACGTCTGGGCATACCCGTCCCACTCGGGGTGACAAATGCAAAAACAACAGTTGATGGACAGAATGCAGAACAATGTCATACATTCACCCCAGTACAGAGATCTGACCCTTAATCCATCGTTTTTTTGCTCACCATGCCATTCCAGTTTGAACCCAGCCATATGCAAATCAGTCTTGACCCTGTGCCTCATGGGAACAGTCCTGCCCGAACTGCCAAGCCAGGTCCTCGCTGCACTGGACACAAGCATCCTAGGACCGGTTTCGGGCTTTCAGCCCTCATCAGCCAGGATAGCTTGACTCCAGTGGCATGGAGAGCACGGGACCCACGTCTGGGCACACCCGTCCCACTCAGGATGACAAATGCAAAAGAACAATTGATGGACAGAAAGCAGCACAATGTCATACATTCACCCCAGTACAGAGATCTGGGCCTAAATCCATCGTTTTTTTGCTCACCATGCCATTCCAGTTTGGACCCAGCCATATGCAAATCAGTCTTGACCCTGCGCCCAATTGGAACAGTCTAGCCCGAACTGCCAGGCCAGGTCCTCCCTGCACTGGACACAAGCATCCTAAGACCGGTTTCGGGCTTTCAGCCCTCATCAGCTAGGATAGCTTGACTCCAGTGGCATGGAGAGCACGGGACCCACGTCTGGGCATACCCGTCCCACTCAGGGTGACAAATGCAAGAGAACAATTGATGGACAGAATGCAGCACAATGTCATACATTCACCCCAGTACAGATATCTGGGCCTAAATCCATTGTTTTTTTGCTCACCATGCCATTCCAGTTTGGACCCAGCCATATGCAAATCAGTCTTGACCCTGCGCCCAATGGGAACAGTCCAGCCCGAACTGCCAGGCCAGGTCCTCCCTGGACTGGACACAAGCATCCTAGGACCAGTTTCGGGCTTTCAGCCCTCATCAGCCAGGATAGCTTGACTCCAGTGGCATGGAGAGCACGTTTCAAAAATTCTCTCCATCACCCTCTGAAAAACAGAGGCTGGGGAAGTCAACCTACATGGCATTCTGAGAAATTTGAAGGTGCCGAAGGGAGTGACAAAAGTGGTGAGTTCCTGGGAAGAGGGGTGCAACTTAATTTGATGATATGCTGATGTCTGGTCGGGCATGGAAAAATGCTTGGCACCACTCAGGGAACACAATATTTAATTAATATTGGGAAGTGGATAATGATCCACCACCACCGACTTGTTAAGTTCCCTAAGGTCGACACAGAGCCTGGCCTCCCCGATGGCCTTGTGAGCCATCACTACTGGTGTGACCCACTCTGAAGCTTCACCTACCTGAATAATCCCATTGTTGATCAATTTGTCCAACCCCTTCCTCTTGCTTTCCTTCACCAACATCGGAACACCTTGTACTTTGGCGACTTTGGGTTGTGCATTAGGTTTAAGTTAAGCCTGATCATATGCATATAGTCCTTGAGACATCCCAACCTTTTCCCAAAGACATCAGAAAACTTCTCTGAAGATAATGTGTTGATATTAATTTGAAACCATTATTACAAAAAATTAAATCAGATTCCCGAAGAATGAACAACCTACATTTGACATTAATTGGTAGAAGCAATGTTGTTAAAATGATATTCCTGCCCAAAATTCGATATTGTTTTAGAGCTATTCCTTTAGATATAAATAAAACTTGGTTACAGAAGTTAGACCAGTTAGTTTCATGGTTTTTATGGGCTGGACAGCGCCCAAGGAGGGCTTTTAGATATATGACTCTACCTAGAGATAGGGGAGGGTGGTCTGTCCCTAACTTTCAAATTTATTATTGGGCAACCACGCTGAAACAGATGGGGGAATTGCTAAATGGGGGAAATCCGGGATGTGTGGAAATTTCGATCTATCACCTAATCTATGGGATTGAAGCCAGGGGACTCCTTATGCGCCATATAGATTTTGCCTATTTCAAGAGGGTCAAATTCAAGGTTCTGCTTGGTGCTTATAGGGTCTGGACAGCTGTTAGAAAAAAGTTTGGGATTGGGCAGCTACATTTATATTCCCCTATAGTAAACAATACTCTACTTCCGGAAATATTTCAAGATGTATATTTCAAAAATTGGATTGAGAAAGGCATTCAGTGTATAGGGGATCTTATATCTAATGCTGAAATGCTTACTTTTGAGGCCATCAAAGAGAGATTTGGGATTGAGAATAAATATTTTTTTAAATACTTACAGATAAGGGACTTCCTCACTAAAAGACTTAATAATCGGGACCAAATCCCTCTATTAGACTTGATTAACGGGGACCAATCTACAACATCGTCTTTATATAAACTTGTAAATGAGAAGATGGGTGATGATTTAGCTAAACATTTTGATAGATGGGAAATGATTTTACAAGCTGGGCAGGGTGAATGTGAAGACTCCCTTTTGTTTAGTCAAACGGCATGTATTTCAGCAAATCTGCAGGTACAATGTTACGGTGTAACTTACATATAACTCCGGCGCGTATTCAGCGATGGGGGGGACCTCGGGGATACATTGTCCTTGGTGTGGGTTGCTGGCTGCAGACAGTACACATATGTTTGCCACTTGTTCTGGCCTGTCTCAATTGTTGGCTAAAATCGAACAGCGTTTAGAATTTATGTTGGGATATTTAGTCCCATTGACCCCCCAGGTTATTATGTTAGGGATTTCTAATCAAGAAATGGAGGAAGCCGACAGGAAAATGGTATATATAGCAATGGCTGTATTGCGGCTTTGCTTGGCCACGGTGTGGCTTGATCTGAATCCTCCTTCGATACATGTTTGGTTTAATAAATTATTATTTATTTATAACTGGGAGATTTCTGTGTTTAGGAGAAGGGGAAGTAGGGCAAGGGCAAAAGGGGAAAAGATTTGGGAACCTTTAACCAAATGGTTAAATAAGGATGAATTGCTACTATGATGGGAAGTACCCCCATGTTAGTTCTGGTGTAATTTTTTCTTGTGGGGATCCACCGGGGTGGGGGCTGGGGGGGTAAAATTGAAAATTTGGTCATCGGATATGGTGCTTTTTTTTCTTTATGTGAGTATATGTCATATTGTATTTTCTGTGTTTGATGTCCTAATTAAATAAAGAAAAAAAGAAAAAAAAAGAAAACTTCTCTACCCATGCACCACCAGTTGCGATCCTCCCCACAATAGGAACCTCTTTGGCCCGAACTGGAGGGTCCTCATTAAGATCCAAATATATGTTCAAGTCACCCTTAGATTGATACATACATTTTCCCAGGTACAACATGAACCTTGAACTCAACGGTTCCCCAGAAATACCCTAGTAGCTTAATGGGTTCCCCACCTACCCTTTTGGTTTCACATCTGGTTTCAATAATTTTACCTTTGTTTTCAACTTTTGTGCGTAAAGTTTTAGGAATAAGTGTTATTTTTGCACCTGAATCAAACAAAATCCTAACTGATTCACCATTGACTTGAACCGTATCAAAGGGCCCATCAGGTGAACATTCCTTGGTTTTGAATATAGTGACTTCACCAACCAATCTATCATTGTCCTCATCATCATTATACTCAACCTCCCTCACATTTTGCTTGCCTTGCTAGTAGATCTACAACGCTTCGCAAAGTGACCCTTCTTCCGACAATTGTTGCACACCTCCTTCCACTCAGGACGATCCTTGAAATTGGCCATGTGACCTACATTCCCACACCGGTAACATTTCCATGGAAACATTCTTGTCACTTTGGCTCCTGCTTTTCCCTGCACCACATTGCCTTTGGAAGATTTGTCTGGAACAAGCTTTACAGCCATATTCTCTGCCTTATCTGTACATATAGCACTGCCCCGAATACTCTCCACACACACCCTGGAGTGTTCATACCTTTTTGCCATGGTGAGCACTTCTTGCAAAGAAGGATTGTCTTTCTGCCACATGCCCTCTTTCTCTTTTTCTAATGAGCACCCCAACATAAATTAGTCTCTCAGTCGTTCTTTATAGTTACCACCAAAGCTACAGGTTGACTCCAACCTGCGCAATTCAGTTATATATTGCTCAACAAGTTCTCCTTGTCATTGCATTCTCTTACCAAATTGATAGCTCTCTAGCACAGTGCTTAATTTGGGCAAATAATTCAGGTCAAACGTTTTAGAGAGATTTCATATGCATTGAGATTTGCAGCGTCACTATCCGATAGGACAGGAAGTTGCTTAAACACCTCCTGCCCTTTGGTGACCAGACAGTGCATCAACTGTGGCATTCTAATTTCAGCACTGAGTGACGTGCCACAAACCCTTGCATAATGGTTGAACACGTTCTTCCAGTTTAGCCATGGTACCGGTAGATCACCTGCATGGAGAAGGGCATAACAGCAATGAAAGATACAAGTTAAGTCAAGACACAATAAAATCTACTTTTCTAAACCACACTAGTATTCGATACAATAGCCGAGCTACACTTGTACAGTACTGACAGAGCAACAGTAGCAAGTTGTAAATGTAAAAGAAGCTTCTGTTGTGGTGCAGCACCATTTATCAAAAATATAAAACTCCAACACCAGTTAATACTAATATAAAAACTCCAGATGTTCCAGATGTAATGCACACAGTGGACAGTACTAGGAATCCCTTGGGCCATGTAAATCAGCAATCCTGGGCACACTGTCATAATATGCAACATAAGATGCCAATTTTACCTCACTGCAATCAGGTCAAACAAGGGCGGTATGGAAGAAGAAATGCTCTGAAATGCTCCCAGTTCACCAGTGTGCAGTCTCCTTTGAGGGAAGACGCATGACTTGCTGGGCCAACAGGGAGCACTGACACAACTCCACTCAAAGTGCGGTGATGAAGCGAGAGCGCCGCACACGCCAACCACTCCCTGGCAGCTGGTGCGCTACAATGCACACAATGTGCGGTGAATGGCCACGTACACTTAAAACTGAAACAGATGCCGTGTGGGCCAAAGATTCGTAGGAACGTTCCACTCTTCCGGGTTGCCAAGCAACCACTCTGCATCTCCTCTGATGTAGAGGGAAAAGATGCTGACTCTCCCAGCTGGATTGGCAAGTAACAACACTGCGTCCCCTGTGAGGTGAGAAGGAGGAGGCAGCTTGTCATCTGCAAGGCTCTACAGTACGCAGACTCTCCAGACTAGGTTGCCAAGCAACCACTTGGTGGCTCCTGTGACATGAGAGGGCAGAGACGCAGATTGTCGTTGGAAAGTCTCCGTAGAGCATCGAGAGCTTGAGCACCTCTTAAGCCGCAGCTGCTGTTCCTCGAGAGTAGGCCTGCACTGTAACTTCCATTTGTTACCACCTAAGGAGAGGTATGTGATTATGTTGGTTGATTATATGTCTAAATGGGTGGTGACTAAGTGTATAAGTTCAATTGACACGGGTGTGGTGATCACGTTTTTATAAGAATTTGTCCGTGAGGGAGTTCCGCATGAACTTATTACGGACAATGGTGTCCAGCTGATTTGACAGGAAATGCAAGAATTTCTGGAAAGTTTGTCTATCACCCATCCTCGTTGCCAAATGTGGAATTAGTCCTCAGAGGCAATATGTATTCCAAACACAGGCTTTATTTATGTACAACGCAGTATGCCCCAACCCCACCGGCAGAAGATAACAGGTCTGTCGCCCAGTCTCACACCAACCACAATCCCACATTCCAGAGATGATGCACATTAATTTCCTGCATAGTGTGGACATTTATCAGGCATTGCTGAGTCTGGCCTTCTCAAAAAATCCATTGTGCGGTCTTACTTAACTAGAGGTGTTGTAGCCTGATGAACAAAGTCTCATTTTAAGATGGTATTATACTGGGAGGTACAATATTTAAGAAAATAACAACCCTCATGATGGTCAGTATGTGGCTATTTTGACTGAATGTATAAGAGGAAATGTGTTTTTTTTTAAGAGAGAGAGGAATGGTACCAGGGCTCTACGTTTTTGCTGTGACAGTAATATCCACACATTTCACCAGACGGAGTTGCAATGTAATAAGATAGCAACATAATAACCCACTATGTTCTTCCTTCAGTTCATGGTTCATCTGCTGCGTAGCACCACCTCCAATGCAATTTCTGTTAGAAATTGCTCAAATATCGTATAAGGCAACAGATGCCACGCACATCTATGAATAGCATAAAAACCGCTCACACACTCGTCTGTACAGGTCATAACTATGCATGCTTTGCCAGCTGTAAATTCTGCCAAGCTCTGCGCATGCCATGAATGTCAACCGGTATATGATCAATGATCTTGTGCCCTGCGCCATGAAGTTTGTTTGATGGCAACAGCAGACAAGGTATGGTTGGAACTCGTTCAGATATAAACCCACACATATGAGCAGATGACATACTTCCATGCACACCAAGCATGGGTGAAATACAAGCCTGAAGACACATACAGGTCTGACTATTTCCCCATGGCAACCAATGCGAGTGAGTTATCTTAGCCCTGGGAGACGTAAAGTTGTCAAAGCAGAGGATGAATCTCTTTCTTTCCAAGTTCACACTGGGGTGGAATTCAAATGTGTTTACATGTTCAGCGCAGCGAACAAAACAGTGACTTTTGAGTATGAAATGGGCTATATTTAATGGGCAGAAGAGTGCGTTTGTTGTCGATCTGTAATTCTGCACGATAGCATTGGAAACTATCATCCGTCAAAAGTTACCCTTGTTTAATAATGTATGTCAGCCGTGTAGTACTGCATGCTGACGAGGCTGTTTAGGGAAGCCAGAGAATATGACATGCTATGTCTGTGTAACTAACAGGCAAGCAGGCAGTGAGGAAGCACGTTCTAGCTCATCAGTTTTTGCTAGCTGGGGTGCCCTTAACGCACACATATCGGACAGTACCACTACATTCTGCGCTTGCCCTTGCACAGGGAGCAGTTCTGTCATTCCGGTATCGGCTGTCACAGTTACAAACAGCGCCACAACAGCGCTTCTTGCAAGGGGGTGGAGAAGTGATGCTGTGATAAGGAACCTTGAGGTTCCTGGAGCAGTGACAGTTCCTGAATGTTGATGAGAGGCAGGCAGGCGGCAGACATGTGGGCCTGGCCCGTGACTGCTGCCGGAAAGCCCCTGGTTGTCAATGATGCCCCACTCCTATTGCAGGGGAGCAGGCTGCAGAAGAAATGATCTCATTTTGAAGTAGAAGAAAGAAAAATAAACACGCCCCCTCTGGAAAACAGTGTCTGACATTTGATCTTGGTGTTTGAATGCTCAGCAAATCTTACAAGATAAGTGATTTACAGGCCTGTTTACAGAAACTTATTGGCGCCCTGGAGCAAGGGAAGACAGGACCAATTGTGTGAATTGCTTTTCAACAAAGAAGAAAGTAGTTCCTAAAACATGCTAAAATGGTGACCATTGGATGGATATAGTACTAAGTCCATGCTCTTGGGGATGGGTAAACTAAGGAAGAGGCATGACAAATGCACACCATGGACAAATTGGGAAAAAGAATAGGAAAGTGATGGTGGACCCAGTAAATAAAGAGCAATGGGCAGGCAGAAAGCCCACAAAATATATACAACATGTCTTGATAGACAGCGCAAGCGCTGTGTAGGTGAGACCTAAACATGCAAATTCACGTTTACACACCTTT
Source organism: Calotriton arnoldi (assembly GCA_963921515.1). Taxonomy (NCBI): domain Eukaryota; kingdom Metazoa; phylum Chordata; class Amphibia; order Caudata; family Salamandridae; genus Calotriton; species Calotriton arnoldi. The sequence goes on along the minus strand of CAWUFW010004401.1, from coordinate 21,594 downwards.
AAAGCGACAGTAGCAGCATTTTAGTAATAGGCATTTTTGCATGTTTATAGCATGTATGTTAGCTGATACAAGCCCTGGTGCAAGCATCAATTATGTAAGCTATATTAGTTTTATTGTTTCATTTATTGTAGCATCAAACATGCTCGCTTTCAATTAAGGTATGCTGTTACCAATAAAATAAACATTATTAAACACAAACATTTAGTTATTGTGTCCACACATCTATCTCAGTATAACAGCAGTGGAAAAATAGAACATCATAGAGAGGCCCGACTCCCCCGCTGCCTTTAAATCCATCATCCAAGAGATGCTTTATAAAAAGTGTGTCTGCTATGGCAACTTGGTGGATTAAACACCTGCTGCACAGCTCAGTCTGCAATACGAACTGAAGTGCAAGCTAGTAAAAGATGCTTTAATAAAAGTATGTGCACTGAAGTGGCTCAATAGGTTGAGCTGAGCGCATGCTGTGCAAGTCAGTGTGCATTAATAAAGCACACATCTGTGTCTGACAGGACCACCTTCTCCGTTCATAGTTGCAATAAAGTAAAAAAGAATATAATGCAATCACACAACAAAGTTTTGTGTGTTTAGAAATATGAAGGTTAATGCCCTTTCTGAAAATAATTGCTGACTGGGCTGTGTTATTGTCATAAATTACAATGCATGTGTATCTATAACTCTGACCATCTTATTTCAATAAATACACTGTACCCTTAAATTAAAAATATAGGGGAGGGACAAGCATTACATATTAAAAATAAACAATGTGTGGAAACAGGCAAAAAAAAATATGTTTACAGCTCAGTAATTACTAAAGTGGGCTCTGCCTGTTTTTGTAGAAAGATAATAAAAACACAACTTTTCTTTGCATAAAAACATTCCAATAATGGACAATACATCTGAAAATTAACAAAACACATAAATAACAACTTCATTACCAACTCAAAAAGTGATCAGTTAAATGTTTTAGCACAAAGACAAAGCTGCATTAAAAATATAATAGGTAAACAAAGCACGAGAAAGGAAAGCGGGCAAAAGCATGAAACTAGACCAAAACAAAGACAAGCGAAAACCACACACAGTGTTAATAAATTCTGCAAACACACACAAAACGTAAATTCTGAAAAGCAAACAATGATTAAGCAGAATGGACAAAAGCAAAAACAAGAAACTGGACCAAAAGTAAGACAGGCTACAATCACACACACTCTTAATATGCTGGAACCACAACAAAATGTTACATTTTAGGAAGCATAACACAAAAAAGTGGGTAAATGGAAAGGCATGAAACTGAATCAAAAGAAAGAAATGCTGCAAGCACAAAACAAATTACCATTGCAGAAAGCAAACAAGGGAAAAAAAAGTGGGACCATGTAAAAGCAGAATCACGAAATGGGACCAAGAGGAAGACGGCTACAAAGACATGCACTCTTTATGAACGCTGCAAGCAGAAGAAATAAAGGGCCTGATTACGAAATTGGTCGGAAAGGCTCCCAATCGGAATCGGGTCTGCTGAATCCGATTTGGAGCCTCTCTTTCCGACCGATTCGGAAAGCTTTCCGAACGACCGATTATGATGTTCAGAAAGTGTTCGAACTTTCCGACTCGGTTCCAGATGGCATTCGGAGGAACCGAGTTGTTTGGAGCCAATTCGTACAGGTCTAAGGACCGCGTTTCCGACCGAGCTATTACGATGTCGGATTCAGACCGCCTTTCCGAATTGGTTTGTCCTACATGGATCGGCTGTCGGAATCTGACAGGCCCCCTACACCCGGAGCCTTCCGAATGGGGCCCATGGGGGTACCTAAGGGACCCCCTTTCAGACCATGTACAGTGTGGCAGACACCAAGGGGTGCCTGCCACTGGGTGCACGATTTTCCCCACCCACTCCTTTCCTCAATGGGAGCCTGTGTATTCGGTCGGTACACAGGCTCACATTGAAGTCAATGGGAGTCCGACTGAATGGTATCCGGAACCATTGTAATCAGTCGGTCGGACTCCCCGAATCCGATTCGGTCAGAAACCATTCCGAGACCAATTTGGTCGGAATGCTTTCCGACTGACATTGTAATCGACCCCAAAGTTGGCAAATATAAAAAGCAAGAACGGTGGAAGAAAACACAAAAACACAGGAAATCATACTTTGTACATGCTTCAAGGGATGCAAATCACACCTGAAAGAAGGTCAGAGACAAGTCAGCTCTCAAACACCAAACAAGCTAGCACACAAGAGTGACATGAAGCCACCAAATGGAAAGTAAGGGGTGGGCGTTAAGTGCTTTTTTTTCTTCAAGGACCAATAGACTCGCAGGGACAGCACATGCGCTGCCTTAGGTGAGATTTAAAAACAGGGGATGAGAATGCTAGGTATACGGAACTAAAATATAAAATTGGTAAAGTGGTTACCACTGTCTGGGAATTGGAGATGGATTGGGGTAGAATCACAGAAAGTAGAGAGCTGAAGTGTTACCAAGTTCACAATGTTAGATGAAATATCAATAAAACAAGTATGGAATGTTTGCCATAAAAGCCAACACAAATAAAAGACATAGGGGTTGTAATCTGTATATAGTAATATCTGAAAAACTATATAAATACTGTAAAAAAAATTAAATATGAAAAACTTGCCACTGAAATATGTTTCCGATCTTTAAAACCCTTTTTTAGGGTTGGGCCTGTGTAATGAATGCATGCGACACGGCAGCCGTACTACTGCACAACATGTTTGACAAAACCATGTGTAGTCAAGACTTATTGGCTTTGTTAAAGCTTGTTTCCTTTTTCTTACTACACCAATTCAATTGATTTAGTCAGGCACAAAATCTGTACAACTGGGGAATTCAATTAAAATCATGATGGCACTATCTGGAAATTAATGCAAAAAATAAACAGTGCATTCCTGCATGAAAAGGACTTGCACGTCCTTCACCGCTTCAGCAACTGTCATCAGCTAATAGCACCACCTGCGGACTGAAGATGGTGCTTTTAGCGGTGGAAAGCATAACTCCAGGCATTGCGTTCCATAATTTAAAACACAAGTGTTCTTCTCACACAGACTCTATCACGCACAAGCCTTGCTAGAGCTTTTTGAGACTAATGCAAACATCTTAAACTTTTCATGTAGTGCTCGCCTATAGGATTGTGGGAAAGTCATTTAATAATTGGGGTGATTGGTGAATGGTGGAAGTAATAAAGTTACTAACCTATTAGGTCTTGTCAAAGGTTTCAGTAATTTAAACCTGAGCTCAACTCCTGGTAGAAATGGGACAGCAGACAGGTTTAAATTAGCGAAAATGTGTTCAGCATTTTGAAATATCACAACAGTTAAAGGGTTAAAAACACAACACAATAAAAATCCATCTCCAATTCATGACAATAGACCAAAATGTAATAAGAAAAATGACACCAAAATGACAAAAATCCATTAAGTTGAACCTGACAGATGATTTTTTAAAGATTTAAGTGTTAAAGACCACAAGTGAAATGGTCCTGGTGAACGTCTGGGCGTCAAAAAAGCCACAATGGTCTGTTGGAAAAGTCTTACTAACTTTTTTCTAGTCACCCAAAGTAGTACACTTCTAAGGGCCCCAGGATCTCAAGACGGGCACTTAGGGACCCACAGGGTGTCAGGCAGAGGCCACCAGCAAAGTCCAGTCAAACTTCCAAAGGATTCTTACAGCTTGTTTTGTCCCTGTAATCAAACAGGATGTCAGTTCTAGGAAACTGGATTATTATTTGGGATGGGTGACTAGCCACCTCAAGTAATGATCACTACCCTTGTCAGGGTGAACCCTCAAAGTCACTAAATTAGTCTGAGCTCAACCCACTAGTAACTACGTCACAGAGCAAAGAGGCTTAATTTACGGCAATGTGTAAAGTATTTATGCAGTACCAAAATAGTAATGAAGTCATATTGCAAAACAATGAAAATCTTAAACCAAGTTATAAAATAGAGTAAATATTGAGTAAGAAATGTAACACCAAAATAACAAAAATCCAATAAAGGGAACCAGAGATATGATTTTTCAAAGTTTTAAGTAGATATAGCACCAACAAGCACAAAGTTCCAAAGTTACTCAGTGGTAGCAGTAGACCAGCTCCTAGGTGCAAATTGAGGCTGCATGTGATGGAGCACACATCAAATACACCCAACTGGTCTCTCTGGTCAAAGGTTTTACCTTCTCACTTAGGGGCCGATTCCGATCTCGGCCGGTAGGGCTCCGAATCGGATTCGGATTTACCGGATCCGATTCGGAGCCCTGTTTCCCGACCGAAACGTACGCGGGTCCGGCCGAGCGAGTACGATGCATGCTCCCGCAAAATCGCCGACCGACTCGTACGCGGCTTCAACACGCTCCGACCGACTCGCACGGACACGACTCGCACCGCGCTATGGAGACGTTTCCCGGCCGGGTAAGTACGATGCGCGCCGCAAGCAGTCCGACCGACTCGCGCCCTCCGGCTCGAAAGAGCTGTCGGAGCCGGACTATGGGGGTCCGCGTCGGACCCCCCTGAACGCGTTGGCACGCGAGTCGCACACAGGTCCCCCCTACCTGTGCATGTACGCCGCGTTGCGCATGGACGCGTACCCGCTGTAGGGGGCGCCCTTGTTCGCCTCGCACCCATTGAGTCAATGGGAGCCCGCGTACGCGTCGTACGACCGGCTCCCATTGACTTCAATGGGAGTCCGACCGAATCGAGTCCGATAGCATGCGAATGCATCGTACTCGTCCGGTCGGACTGCTGGGGTCCGATTCGGTCGGAATTCTCTCCGGGGCCGGCTCGGTCGGAGAGAATCGGAATCGGCCCCTTAGTCTTTTAACCCCTTTACTGCTGGGTCTTCCCCCACCCCCTTTTTTTTGCTATTTGGAGTAGTTCCGCTTAGGGCTCCATAACTTTTTTTCTAAATAAGGAATCGATGTCAAATATGTGTCTTTTTTTCAAACATCCTGGTGATGTTAAAGGTGCCCAGGAATTGTAGATTCCCTTGGCGGGGACACAGAAAATAGGCAAAATATAGCTAAATGTTGAGGTTTTTTTTTAGGAAAATAGTGATCTGGTTAAAAGTGTCTGGGGCTTTTTCCCTAAAAATGGCATCAACAAACTGTTTGCTGTGCTAAAGTCAAAATCTTCCCAGCATTCAGGAACATTCAGAGCTGAAGAAAAAAAACTACATTTTTTAGCACAGTTTTGGCCTTATTCAAAGAGGTAATCCACTTTTCCTTTTTTTTGTACTCAAAACCTACTTCCAATTTGCAGTGGAAACCAGTGTGAAACCCATGGGTGATTGAGGAAAGCTATGGATTTTTGAAAAGTGGACAACATTCAGAATTCAGCAAGGTGCAATATCTGCAGATCCCTCAAGGGTTTCCCAAAGAAACTAACTGCTGAAATAAAAAAAATATTGAACACGAGTAGGAAAAAAAGGCCATTTGTGAAAACGTTTTCTTCTGTAGCTTTTTGTTACAAAAAAAAATAGAACATTACGTCCGCTAGACCCCTCTGGTTGTGGGATATATGGAAGTTTGTAGGTTCTCCAAAAACCCAAGGTACCCAGAGCCAAAAGCTGAGCTGCATCGTACAATGGTTTTTCATTGTGTACCAAGTATAGACCAATTCATTTTTTTAAATATTTTCCTTCTTACTTACTGGCTTACATTTGGAAGGAACAAATGCAGCGAAATTCAATTGACAATAAAAAATGTTGTACTATTCTATTCTTCCACATGCTGATAAAAATGGTACCTCGCTTGTGTGGGTAGGCCTAGTGCCCATGACAGGAAATGGTTCAAAATGCAACATGGATACATCACATTTTTCCACTCAAAACTGACCCTTTTTTTAACAAAGTGGGTAGCTGTGAATTTTGGGCCCTAGCTCAGCCGGCACCTAGGGAAACCTAGAAAACATGCACATTTGTGAACACGAGACACCTTGGGGAATCAGGGTGGGGTGACTTGCCTGGCTCTCATCAGGTTTGTTTTTACCCAGAATCCCTTGCAAACCTCAACCCTTGACTGAAAAAAACACATTTTCCTCACATTTCTGTGATGGAAAGTTCTGGAATCTGAAGGAAACCACAAACTTCCTTCCACCCAGCATTCCCCCAAGTCTCCTGATAAAAATGGTACCTCACTTGTGTGGGTAAGCCTAATGCCAGAACATGAAATGGTCTGAAACGCAACATGGATAAATCACATTTTTCCACTCAAAACTGACCCTTTTTTTCCAAAGTGGGCAGCTGTGGAATTTGGGCCCTAACTCAGCTGGCACCTAGCGAAACCTAGCAAACTTGCACATTTTTGAAAACTTGGCACCTCGAGAATCCAGATGTGCATGACTTGGGGACTCTCACTATGTAATTTTACCCAGAAGCCCTTGCAAACTTCAAACTTTGATAAAAAAAACATATTTCCTCACATTTCTGTTAAGGACAGTTCTGGAGTCTGCAGGGAGCCACAAATGTCCTACCCCACAACATTCCCCCACTTGTGTGGTTGGATCTAGTGCCCCCAACAGGAACAGATCAAACTGAGGTCAATGGAGTCCCCTCGCAAGTGGTGCAGAAATCTCTGTGGCACAAGTAGGGTAACGCTGGGTGGTAGGAATGCATGGATTCCTACGTATTCTGGAAGTTTGCATCACAGAAAATGTAAGGAAAAAGCGTGATTTCAGGGAAAGTTAAGTATAAGAAAATCTCAAGGGATCCAAACAAGGCACACTACCCTGGAATCCCCGGATTGTCTAGTTTTTTAAAATGTCTGTGGTTGGTACGTTTCGATGGGTGGCAGCCGAGCATGGCCCCAAATCCCGCAGCTACCCCTAGTGCTGATCTCTCCAAGTAGCACTTTAGGGCCTTTTGTGTCAAAGTCTCTTGGCCAATCCACACAAGTGAGGTACCATTTTTATCTGGAGACTTGGGGGAATGCTGTGTGGTAGAACATGTGTGGCTCCCAACAGATTCCAGAAGATTTCCTCTCAGAAATCTGAGGAAAATGTGTGTTTTTAGTTGAAGTTTGCAGGGAATTGTAGGTAAAAAAATTGGGTGGGATCCATACGAAAAGCATCACCCTCGACTCCCCTGGATGTCTAGTTTTCAGAACGGTCTGGGGCTGGTAGATTTGCACCAGGTGGCAGCATATCCAGGCCCAATAAGTGCAGCCATTCACCAATGTAAGTGGGACGATATTGGAAGTTAGCCACACTCTCCTGGTCCAGATGTAAAAACAACACTCAAAAGAATCAAATGTCATCTCATTTGCCATTGAGATGGGATGCTTTAGTCCACAGGGCAGCAGAAAGACTGTTGAGGCTTTAGAGGTGAGGGTGGGGTCCACCCAACTATTTTATTAAAAAAACAATATTCCTGCCATACAGTGGTCTTTCTGTCCCCCGGGGCAAACTGGAAGCACATCTCCTGCTTGCCCCTTGGGGGGAAAAGAGTAGATTGTCCCTTTTGGGGTAGGGTTGTGGCCATTGTCATAGTGAAACACCTGCAGCATTTTACTTTGCCCCAAATGCAAAATCCCTTGTATGAGGTGGATTTTCTACCCCCCAGGGGCAGGTTTGGGGCAACCTCAACAATCAGGACAAACCTTCCATCTGACCCCAGGGGGGCAGAAAGACCCTATTGACTCCACTGAAGGAGGGGTATGGCTCAATGCCAGGGTAGGCTGCCCCATCCTTTTGTTTCATTGGTGCCATTTTGAGATCACTGGTGTATTGTGTGGGAGCAGATTAGACGTTTATGGGGGCAGCCCCCCCAAAAAAACATTGCATAAATGCAGTCACTAGTGTGTAGTTGGCTTTCTGTCCCGGGGGGATCTGATCCGGGGTAATCACCCCATCTGCCCCCAGAGGAGGCAGAAAGGCTGCTTGCTTTGATCTTGGGATGGGGCATGGTCATGCCCATTGTGCGGAGCCCACACCCATAGATTTAAAAAGAAAAATGCTTTTCCTGGCATCTAGTGGGCTTTCTACCCCTGTGGGGGCAGATCAGGGACAATTATGCCATCTGCCCCCCTGGGGCAGTGCAGAAAGACAGATGGCCCATTTAGTTGGAGTAGGACAGTCACCAACCCTAAAAAAAGCTTTCTATGGTGTCTAGTGGGCTTTCTGGCCCCTGGGAGGGAGAGGGGGGCAGATCAAGGTAATTATATCATACATGCCCTGGAGAGGGGCACACATTCTGATGCTTCATTTAGATGGGGTAGGGGCATGACCATGCCCATGGTGGGCAGCCCCACCCCTATACCTTTTTTTTTTTTAAAAAGCTTTCCCTGGCATCTAATGGGCTTTCAGCCCCCTGGGGGCAGTTCAGGGGTAATTATCCCATATGCCCCCAGGGGGGACATAAAGACTGATGCCCCATTTAGTTGGAGAGGGTCATGGCAATGCCCATGGTGGGCTGCCTCCAATCCTAAATTTTAAAACAAAAAATAATTCCACCTTTCCCTAGTGTCTAGAGATGTTTCTCTCCCCACCCCCACCCTCTGGGGTGGGCAGATCAGGAGTAATTACTCCATCTGCCCCTCGGGGGGCAGAAGGACTGAAATAATTGAATGTGCTGGGGAGCACAAGCCCTTGCCTAGGGGGACAATCCGATCCTTGGCGCTTAGTGGGTGGATCCCTCCTTGCTTTTCTGTGGCAATTCCCAGGCAGGGATCCACTGGGCAGAGGTAGCATTCATTCTCCCCTTTCTAAGATTACTTTTTCGAAAGAGTCAGTGCTCAGTGGGCTGGGATATGTCCCCGAGCACTGATTCAATCAAAGTAAACAAGCCCATCGGCTCATTTTACTTTCACTTTGCTGTAATGACATTAGCGCGCCCTTCGTCATTACAGAACAAAAAATCATGCTGCTCGGGAAGCTCTTCCAGAGCAGCCGGATCTAAAAAAAAAAAAAATGAACTCCTTTTTTTGCAGATCATCAAAAGGACGTTTAAATATCTCTGCAGTGTTGGCCAATGGCCAACACATGCACTGGGGAGGTCGTGCAGGGTCGCCCATTGGCTGGCACCTGCATTTAAAAGTTTAAGTCTCAATCCACCACAGGAGTGTGCTTCTAAATTAACATAGGACCTATGGGCGGCACTTAGAGACTCACAGGGTGTCAGGCAGAGGCAGGGTCCAGTTTAGGTCCAGATGCCAATGATCAGCTAGGTACTTCTAGGAAAAGGCCTCTTGCAGTTTGTTGTCTTCTTGTAACCACAAAGGAGGTCAGCCAACTAGTCCTTGGAGCCCACTTCTTTGTCTTGGGTGCAAGAAGGATCACTCCGGTCCTTTAAGGCTCATCTCAGGACACACACAGCAGATTCAATCCTCTTCTGATCTTCCACAGGTCCAGAAAGTATTCTGAAGAGGGTTAGTGATGTCACATTTATACATGACATTAGCTAGCGGGTGGTGGTGACTCCTAGCTCCTCCATAACCAATGAGGTAAAAGTTCCCAGACACTGACCTACCTACCTACCTTTTCAGCTGTTCCAGGTTCTCTTACTACAAAAAAGCCCAATATGCTATGTGTCCGGATATTTTCAAGACGGTTAAAGTCTTCGGGCACACTAAACTTTGGCTCTGAGGTCTTGGTGTGATCTGTGTGAAGAATGTACTATAGTTCTCCTAGTGCCCTCCCACATCTAACATTAAAACCCCTTTTGAGGTAGGAATTGTACCCATAACAAATTAGAAAACAGAAGTCTGGCAGGACAAAGGCAGGGGACTATAATGGATTTAACACATAGACAAGGGATATACAGGAATTGTCCAAGAATCCTCTTTTCCTCCTTTCAATTGCACCAAAAGCTTAAATGTGGCTCAAACAGGCCTGTCAGGAAGGATTTCACACTGTGGTTTCAACATGATTCCTACAGCCCTATTCTAAAGATTCTGCAGAGCTCAGAGGAATAATCCCTGTCCGTTCAGTTCACCCTATTGTGTGGCTCCTAAGAGGAATTTCACCCTTCCTTCACACCTCATTCAAGGATGAGTACAGGGGGACAGTTAGCTGAGGTTAAAGATAATTAACATTCTAAAAGAGCCGGTGGGTAAATGGTAAATATCTATAATTTACTTTTCCATAATATTTATTAAGTATCTGACTTCATCATTGAATTTTGTTAGCTGGTCCCTTTCTTGAGTTAGCAGAATCAGTATTTTAATCTGTACTCGGGTTATGTACGTAGGACATGTTAACATTATTTTTCTACATGTCTTATGTTTAAACACCATGCAGTCTGTCTTGTGGGATAGAAGACCTATATAGGGGCGACATACTAATTTTTAAGAAGGAGGTGTTTAACTGTCAGAAAGGGTTGTGTTAACGGGTCGCGCTGCAGGTATAAGTAGCAGCAGTCAGGCTACAATTGTAAGCCTGAAACCTTATTTTCCTTGTTACTCTAATGGGTGGTACATTTAGTGCTGCAGTCCACAGATGACATTCAACTTTCCATGTCATGGGTGTAGTTTCTACACCACATACTATAGCCTTCTAGGAGAATTAAATAAACCAACCAGGGATTAGTTTATTTTGACATGTTTTAAGGGTCGAAGCACATACACTGGCCACTGGACAGCGGTGCCCCACTGTGCAGAGTTTAAAATCCAGCAATAAAAGTCAGCAAAAAAACAGGGCTGAACACATAATAAGGGGCACTTTCTCAGAGAGTAATGTGTAAATGCTATTGCAATGGCTGATTAATCAGTCAAAGCCAGAGTCCAGTCTGGATTAGAGGTATGGTGCATGGTTGTATACCGAAAAGTGAAATGGTCCTCAGGAAAGCTGCAGTAATGATACTCCCACAGGGTGGCACACATTGAACGAGCGGTGGCCTTCTGATGGTTGTAGCAATGCGGCGTGAGCCAACCTGTTGCTCCTGGGTTACTATTCACCAACTCATCACCAGTGCTGGAAAGAAGGAGGCTCCACGTGAAATGAGTATAAGAAAAGTTTATTCGGTAAGTTAATTTTTAATAGCATAAGGAGCAACTAGTACATCACAGGACAGATGAAATGCTACACCCCTAACCACAAGCACATCCCAGCTGTCTCTATTCAAAGCTTTATCATTCCCCTCACAGCATTCCATTTCACTTCCAACATTCTGTCATCAACACATCACAATATGACCTATTGACATTCCATATATTACTACAATGTGATGCAAAGCTTTCAAATGTCTTACTGGAGATTACTCAGCCTTATTTCCATGGTCTGAACACTAGCTGTATATGAACACTTGGTTCAAGACCAGTACTTGGCTAGGAAAACAAGCACCAAAGACCTCACTACAAAACGGAAGGGTGCTTTTGGAAAAGAACATGACTTCCAAAAGTCAGAGCTCCCCTGCCCATTCTGATAGGCAGCCTGCCTTACCCGACAGAAGGACTCAGGGCCAGATTGGGAACCAAAAGCAGCCCTATCCAAAATGTTCAAACAAGTCTTTTTGTTTCTTCTTTCTCTCTCTCGTGCTCTCTTCCTTTCTCCCTCCCATTTGTTCCTCAACCAACTGTGCCTGCTGGGAGCTGGAGAGTTTTTTCTCAAGACCAAGCAGCAGTGCTGGGCTCCCAAAAAACAGTTTCTAATGGCTCCAACCCCCTGTGGAAATGGTTGATGGGCTAAGTGGCCTATTAGGCCCTGTGAACCATTTGAAGAAGGAAGATCTGAAATGAGCCTATGTTTTTATTTTTCCTAAGGCTTTGACTTTTGCTCAATGTGTATGTTGACAGGTGGGAATAAGTGAAAAACCAGGTCTTCCTTCCTGTCCCCCTCCAGGGTGCTTATACTGTTGATCTTCGTGGGGGGGGGAGGGGCTTTTTTTCAAAGGTGAGGTCCCGGCTGACTACCTCAGAGCAGTGGTCTGCCTGTGATTACACATTCCCTGCATTTCTCAGTCACTTATGCCACATCCAATCCCCTTTCCATCATGGTCTAATTGGAGATGTGATTCTGGAGTAGGCTGAGATGAGCTTGATAAGGAGAGAGTATGGGGAGAAAGGTAAACAGCTGGGGAGTGGAGTGAGAAAAATTATGGATACCCGGAATGTATAAACAGGTGCCAGCAACCTGGAACAAGTAAAATGATTAAAGCAGGTCGCACAGGTACAAGACCGGCCCTGCACATTAGTTGATCGTTATCTGTCTACCAACACCAGAAAACACACTGATCTAACCTGTGTATGTTCAAGAGTACTACATCAGCATCAGCAACTCCACAATGTAGCCACATCCTGCGAACTACAGTATTGGCTGACCTGCGCAAAGAAGATTATTCACAGCACATGCCTGCTCCATAGAGAAATATCTGTATCAAAACATTTGGCATAGCAACAAGTTCTAGTGTGGGGAAAACCAGGCTGTTCTTGGGACGCACTGCTACTACCAGGAGAGTCCAAGCCCCATAAACCTAAGCACCAGGGAGGCACTGCCGCACCTGTGAGAAGGGGGAGGAGGAGAGTGAAAACCCCTGCGCTATAAGCGCCAACACATCACCTGCTGCGAGGGAGGCACTGCTGCTACCAGGGGACACCAAGCCCCAGAAAGCTAAGCACCAGGGAGGCACCTCCGCACCTGTGAGAAGGGGGAGGAGGAGAGTGAAAACCCCTGAGCTATAAAGCGCAACACATCACCCGCTGCGCAGGATGCACTGCTGCTACCAGGGGACTCCAAGCCCCAGAAACATAAGTGCGAGGGAGGTGCCACAGCACCTGTAAGAAGGGGGAGGAGGAGAGTGAAAACCCCTGAGCTATAAAGCGCGACACATCACCCGCTGCGCAGGATGCACTGCTGCTACCAGGGGACACCAAGCCCCAGAAAGCTAAGCACCAGGGAGGAGCCGCTGCACCTGTGAGAAGGGGGAGGAGGAGAATGAAAACCCCCAGCGCTGACACATCACCCGCTCCACGGGATGCACTGTTGCCTCCAGGGGACTCTAAGCCCCAGAAACCTAAGCACCAGGTAGCCGCCACCGCACCTGTGAGAAGGGGGAGGAGTAGAGTGAAACTTCTCTGCACTATAAAGCGCCGACACATCACCCACTGCAGGGACACACTGATGCTACTAGGGGACTCCAAGCCCCATGAAACTAACCTAACTGCCAGGGAGGCGCCACCACACCTGTGAGAAGGGGGAGGAGTGGTGTGAAACTCCTCTGCACTATAAAGCGCTGACACATCACCCGCTGCGCAGGATGCACTGTTGCCTCCAGGGGACTCTAAGCCCCAGAAACCTAAGCACCAGGTAGCCGCCACCGCACCTGTGAGAAGGGGGAGGAGTAGAGTGAAACTTCTCTGCACTATAAAGCGCTGACACATCACCCACTGCAGGGACACACTGATGCTATTAGGGGACTCCAAGCCCCATGAACCTAACCTAACTGCCAGGGAGGAGCCACCACACCTGTGAGAAGGGGGAGGAGGAGAGTGAAACCCCCATGTGCTAAAAAGCGCAGACAGATTACCGGCTGCGGGTCACCCCCGGGACAAGTCTGTGCCATGGACAGGCCCTTCCTTGCCTGTTATAGAATGGCAGAGGCTGGACCACCCCTCTTGTTTCCTATTTTCAGGACTCCCGGTGTTTACCAATTATTATTTTCTCTTAAAAGGTTTTTGACTAGTATCTGCGTCTTTCATGTAAACTATGGAATTGTAAACTGTTGGCAAAAAATATCTAGATCCAAGTAGAATTGTTTTTGAATTTCCTAGCTTTATTAGCTTTTAGTTGTTGATTTTATTTATGTGTATTAGTTAGATGTTTCTAATCCACATACGCTTTAAATTAGTATTACCGGTTGGAGTTTGTCGGGGTACATTGGGGGAGTTGGTGGTAGCAGATTGATAGTAATTAAAATATTGAAGTGGAAGGCTTTAGAGCTACCACCTGGAAGGGAAACACCCCGAAAATCAGGAAAAGCACTAGGGTAATTGCACCATGTCAGAAACTGCTGACCTAATTGAGGAGGTAGAGACAATGCTGGGTGATAATAGAAAAGCAGGTAGTTTTGGGAGCTCCAAAATAAAACTTTAAAAAAAAATAAAAACATAGTGTTGCCCATCCACTAACTCCTAGTACAGAAGCCCTCCCATGTCCCTCTATTGAGGGACAGAGAGATGAACATTGTTTGGGTGAGGCCCCTAATGTATCACTTTCTGATACTATGCATGGATGTGGGTCTTTATTCAGAGACAATACATCTTTAAATGGCTCGTCCTGGGCATCCCCCGGCACGAACACATTAGCCAACATACATCAATGACAGAATCAACTTCCACGTACCCAAAAGAAACCTCTGATCCTCCAACCTCGCACTAGCCGAAACCCTGCGCATCCACAGAGCCAGGGCAGGCGGAAGATCCTTCTCTCACATTGCGGCCAAGACCTGGAACGAGCTCCCGGCGGACATCAGACACGCCCCCTCCCTGAGCACCGTCAGGAAGACCCTCACGACCTGACTCTTTGGCTAAGCAGATCTGCGGACCCCACCCCCCACCGCCTTGACACCCTCACGGGTGAGTAGTGCGCTTACAATCCCCCTGATTGATTGATTGATCAGTTACTACTGGAGTAGTGAATGTATCCCCAGCAATTGCCTGTACTAATAGGTTTTGGCCCCTGGCTTCACTTGAATCACCGGAGGCAATTGTAGTATGTCCTCAGGCTCATAATGCTACCAATACAATCACTAGCCATGCCCTTGTGCCATCTGAGGACCCCACGAATGATGTTACTGTAATTCCTAACAAGTAATTCAACACTCAGGGGCCGATTCCGATCTCGGTCGGAGGCGCACCCAATACCATTCGGTCGGGAAAAAGCCATGCGAAAGCCTGTTTCCCGACCGATCCGTACAGCACACCGAACGAGCAAGTACGATGCGCACAACAGCAAAGAATCCGGCCGAGCCGTACTCACCCAAACCAGGTCCTGTTCTCCGACCGAGGCGAATCCGGAAACGCAGAATCTAGTCGCACGGAAGGAAAAATGCAGCCCCGTCCGGCCGGACAAGTACGATGCGCTTTCCGTACGCGCCGAACCCGTCGCTACGCACGGCACGTCAAAGCATCCGGGAGAGGCGCACATAAGCTCCGATTCGCGCCACAACACGATCCACGGCTACGAGACGAACACGGCAGCGACGAGGACGACGCGAAGCAACGAGAAGGACGAACGACACGAACCAACCATGAATCCCTTCGTCCCGATCATACCAATATTGTACATTTACTACCGGAACAGGCACGGACGCGTACGGCGCAGAAGGTAAGCCAGACACCAACCACAAAACACATACAACACATACACGACACATCACACACACACACAGGGATGCAGAATATACTTACACCAGCAACAGCAGCACCATAGGGGCGGGATGCCCATCACCAATGCCACATATGCACACAGGGGCCTGAATGCGCACCACCACCCCTACCCAGGGGTGGCATGATGCCTACCACCACTACCACCCTCACCCAGGGGGCAGGATGCCTACCACTACTACCACCCTTAGCCAGGGGGGCAGGATGCCTACCACTACTACCACCCTTAGCCAGGGGGGCAGGATGCCTACCACTACTACCACCCTCACCCAGGGGGCAGGATGCCCACCACTACTACCACCCTTAGCCAGGGGGCAGGATGCTTACCACTACTACCACCCTTAGCCAGGGGGGCAGGATGCCCACCACTACTATCACCCTCACCCAGGGGGGGCAGGATGCCCACCACTACTACCACCCTTAGCCAGGGGGGCAGGATGCCTACCACTACTACCACCCTTAGCCATGGGGGCAGGATGCCTACCACTACTACCACCCTTAGCCAGGGGGCAGGATGCTTACCACTACTATCACCCTCACCCAGGGGGGCAGGATGCCTACCACCACTACCACCCCCACCCATAGGATGGACAATGCATGACACAACCAGCACACCACAACCTAGGGAATGCAAGAAGAAGACATCCCCCCAACACCATGACAAGCGTGTGCAGACTGTGTCAAATGCCTACAACACCGAACATGACTTCTAACATACAATGTGACCCCCTAGCACATGTGCCACACAAATATGTGTGTGGCACACACAACGCAAGCAGGCCATGACCATAGTGGCAATGGGGTCCAAACCCCCATCATCACAGTGACCAAAAGGCAAGTGTGGGGTCCATAGCTGCAGCACATTTTGAACATTGTGGCAATGGGGTCCAAACCCCCATCATCACAGTGACCAAAAGGCAAGTGTGGGGTCCATAGCTGCAGCACATCTTGAACATTGTGGCAATGGGGTCCAAACCCCCATCATCACAGTGACCAAAAGGCAAGTGTTGACAAAGTAAGAGGTGCAACTGCCAAACTGCATGGATGATTCCTGGTCACAGAACAACAAACACATCAGTGGCAAAGTAGTGTATGTGTCCCATTGCAACATAAATTGGGGGAGCCAAATCCTGCAGTGCAAATAAGACATAACTTTGGCCATGTGCAGACAAACAACACCCATGGGGGCTGACACCGTCAACAATCATCAATGACACAATGACAGAAGTGACCATCCGAATGCAGACCCACATATTTGCACCAATGGGCACACACATGCAGATACCCTGTGGAGACTGCAGATGTGAGGCGAACAGATACCATACCATGGCAGCAATGGGACACACAATCAACAATTAGTAACAAATGAGGGCTCCCGTAACATCAGCCTGGTCATGGAAGTGCCAACGTAATCATCAGCACAGATCCAACACACTTGTATAGCAATGTTGCACTGACAACACAGATGAGTCCTTCCCCATTGATGCCCAAACCTGCATGTTCACTGGAGATGGCCACACGGTCAGGGAAGTAGACGAATAGAACAATGGCAGGCACAACAGATGTGCAGGGGTGGAAGCCACAGATGTGAAGTTGCCAATCTAAGTAGGAAATCTCATTGCCAAATACTGAACACATGACACCCTCAGATGCTGCTATGGATGACATGGATACACCACAGGATAGGACACATAACCCCTGGACCACATGGGTTCCTGCACAGTAACACTTCATAATCATGAGACCAAATATCACCATCACTGCAGCAAGGGCATTGTTAGCATCATCAACATCATGTACATCAGAAGCAAAAGCACTAGAGAACAGAAAGTTGCTTTATTCAGCATATGTGGCATTAAAAGTAGAAGTCCGGTAGAACATAAACAAAGGCCAATGGCCAGTCCATCAACAAAGTCACAAGTGGGTGACAGTGGCAGATGCCACCCTACACATGCCTGCACAAAACCAGGGACAATCCACTAGGAGGGGCAACCGGGGGGTAGGCCAGGCACCGCAGGGACAGGATCAGGGCTCACCAGGAGGAAGCAGGGAAGGGGTGGTGGGTGCTGGAGAGCCACTGACAACTGCAGTGGAGGTGTCTGACATGGTGTGTGCCGGCACAACTGGGGGCATGGCTCAGATGTTGTGGGTGCCGGCACGACTGCAGTGGACCCCGCAGATGGAGTGGACAGGTCCGCCACTGCAGTGCCCAAGTCAGACAGGGTGGTAGTGGACTCCACTGCAGTGCCTACCACCAGGGGAGGAGAATGGGGAACAGGCAAGGTGGGCTGGACAGAGGGGGAGGACACCCTCACCACATCAGTGGCACAGACAAGCGCAGCGGGGGGTGTGGTGCCGGGAGAGCAAGTGGCAGGGGGAGAAGGCCGGAGCCTCTTGGGGATGGTATATCTGTGGGTGGGGGAACCTGGGGCAGGGTGTGGCGGGGGCACCTGTGGGGTGGGGGCCTGAGGGATGGAGGAAGGTGACCTGGTGCTTGAGCTGCAGGGCGGCGGCGGGGTCTTGCTCTTACCACTCCGGGGGACTTGCGGGTGGGGGCCTCAGTCTGTCTGCGCCTGGGGGAGGGTGTCCGGGGGCGAGGGGCACTCTGCTCCGTGTGGGGGGGCTTCCTCTTCCCCCTGGATGCTGGGGCAGCTGGATCGGAGGGGAAGAGGCTGAGGTCACTGAGGAAGAGGCGCTGGGTCTTTGGGGTTGCAGGTGAGGCAAGGGAGGGTGCTTTGGAGGGAGAGGCAACTGAGGTCTGTGCAGTGCCCGTGGATGCGTGTGTGTGTACCAGGGCCCCATCCCCTGTGAGTCTGGTTTCAGTCCCCTGACTGTGCGTGCGTGTGCGTTTAGTTTGTGGCGTGTGTGTCTGTGTGCTGGATGTGTGTGTGCTGGTGTGTGCCTGTGCCGGTGTGTGTGTGCTTGGGACGGGCAAGGTGCTGGGGAGTGTGGCTGGAGCAGAGGCAGGAGGGGTGAGGGACTGTCTGAGGAGGGACACTGCTGCCGTCAGGGAGGAGTCCATGGACCTGTTGCCCCTCTGTAGGTCATACATGCCCGATGAGATGCCCTCCATGAACGACACCAGCTGAGTCAACAGTGCGGTGTGCGCATGGAGGACACTCAGCATGGCTGTCTGCCCTACATGGAGCTGGCGAAGGAGGTACACAGACTCCTCACTCAGGGCAGCAGGGGACACAGGGGCAGGGGTGCGGTGCCTGGGCCAAAGGAGACACGCTCCCGAACATGGGAGCCTCCACGGACCTTGGGAATGGGAGCCGATGGGAGGGCGGTGGTGGTGCTGGTGGTGGCGGGGACAGCAACACTAGCTGGGGTGTGGTGGCTGCTGACACCCGCCTCCACAAGGGAGTCATCCTCCGAGTTGCTCTGGTCCTCAGCTGAGGTGGATGGTGCTGAGGATTCCTCGGTGTGGCTCCCTCGCCCTCCGTGCCACTGGGTCCCTCCGACCACTCCTCGGCTGCTGACCCAGTCTGGCTCTCTGGCTCCTCCTGGTCCATGGAGCTGTCCCCTTCCGTGGCCGTGGATGTATCTGCAAACAATGGGGAAACAGACAGACATCAGTCACCTGCACCAAACGCACACACCACTGTGAGCACAGCACATCACAGAGCAAGCCCTGGCATCATTAGTTGTACATTGCTAAAAGTGCCCTAACTGAACAGGAGAAGCCAATTGTCAGTCTGATGCCAAGCATGGCACTCATATCCCACATGGCCTTGCACCCATCTGTCTGGTGTCTGTTGGATTGCAACACCCCAGTGTGGACACATGCACCAAGTACACAGTAGTTGGACAGTGCAGAGGACACGGTGTGGACACATCACAGCTCTTGCCACTGAGTGAGTACAGGTTTCCGGATGAAAGGGATGCCCAGAGTCAAATAGGAAATGCATGTGATGCATACCAGCGACAGACACCATGATGCATCCATGTCCTGATAGCCAGCGCCACTATGGGGTGCATGTAGCACATGTCACTCCTCTGCAGGACCACAAATAAGTTGACACATGCCATGGCAGAGGCATGACTGCTAAGTCATACATCACTGTCTCAGTGATGTATGACTTGGCAGCCAGACAACAACACTATGCACTGTGTCACAATAGTAGGTCATGGGGAATACAAGTCCTGGAGCTGCACAAGTGCACATGTACATCCCCCACACAACACATCATCTCAAACCTCATCTGTCCAGGTCACACCTATTGGACATATGGGAGACCTGTGACACTACCCTCTGAACCTGAGCCCCTCACAATTTGCTGTGAATGGGGAACAGCTGCCTGAACATCACATTTGCATACCCCAGTCTGCACGGGCAGCTGATCAAACACCTATGTGACACACAAGTACCGTCTCCTATGGTCACATCTCCAGGGGCATGATGAGCCCCTACCAAGAAACACCCCAGCAGTCCTGGCAACTAATCCACAGCACACTGACACAGAGGCAGACACCGGAGGGGTCAAATCACTGTGCACAATGTGTCAGCTGATACACGGGAGTGGGAGTACAGAGTGCATTGCATGGCCTGGAGTAGGCATGACTGTCCTGCTCCACATGAATGAGGGATGTGCCCTGGACAGTGGATAGCTGGCTATGTATGTGTGACACACGTAATCTGCACACTCCTGGGGCCCAAACATTGTTCCCACCCGCTGCATGGGCGTGTGCCACATACCCCAGGCACATGTGGTGGCTCAGCTCAGCAAGTGGACCGCATATCAAAGCAACACGCAGATCACATGTCCAAACACAGGCGTTGTGTGAACAATGGACCCACCCATGATGCCCACAACAGAGTTAGGGAAACAGATGCTGTCCCCCACCTTTAGTGAAGCAAACTGCAAGGACACAGTCCCAAGTGACACAATTCCCTGACTGTAAGGGCCACACCTGGGTATCAGATGAGCAGTGGGCAGTGCACAATAGAGGGACATGGCTCCTGGACAACATGACTGCTGCACTGTGGCAGTTGAACCAGGCCAGAGGAGGGCACAAAGCATGTAATACAGAGTTCACAGTGCAGTCTTTGACTCACCCCCTCCTTGCTGCTGTCTGGCCTTCAGCTGCCCATCCAGGTCTGGAAAGACCACCGCCAGGATCTGGAGCATGTGGGGGGTCAGGGTCCGTGTTCCGCCCCTCCTGCGAGGAGGCGACAGCTTCAGCTGGACCCGTGCAATCCTCCGGGTCCAGCCCCGAAGGTCCTGCCACCTTTTCTGGCAGTTGCGGATCCGGCGCTTGTAGACCCCCACGGACCGGACAGCCCGGACGATGTCCTTCCAGATTTCCTGCTTCCGATGGGCATTAACCTGTCAGGATGACAAAGTGAAAAGGCCATTACCACACATGCAACATATCCGTGCATGACACAGTTGTATATACATGTCTCAATCACAGGGGCACATGATGTACACAGGCAGTGCAAAGCTGACCATGGACAGTTTGCCAGACGTCACTACATGGTATCATTGCATGGGAAGTAAAACCATGTTCAAATGCACTGTCAGTGCACCATACCTGTCCAGTGCAAGTCACTACACACAATGGGGGGTGACAACTACTCAGTGAGCCTGCTAGCCAGTGGCGTGCAGACTCTCAGCCTTGCTAGTCACACAAAATGCACATTCAGAAAGGCAGTGCACAGAACACTCACCTGCTCCCCTGGTGTCCCATACAGCTTGCTGTACTGTGGAAGTAGGCTGTCCAGCAGGGCCTGGTTCTCTTCAAGGCTGAAGGCTGGGGCTCTCTCCACAGTACGTGCCATTGCAGGGTCCAGAGGGGCAGAGACAGCAGCAGTGCAGTGGCAGATGTCGTCCTGGAGCATGTAGTGCAGGCAAGTGGGCTCTCAGGGGAACAGCCAGCAATATATATGTGCTGGAGAGGCAGATACTGTCCCTTGTGTCCCTTGTGTCCAAAGTGATAGGTCCAAGTCGTTTGCATCTTCTGAATCTGGCCAATCCATGGAATAGCAGCACCAAAACACGCCCACAGCATCCTTCAAATCTTCAACTTCATGACATACATGATTTTGCAACATTGTTGTGGGTGACCAACTGATTTTCCAGCAACCGACTCGTTCGAAATTAGAAAACGCGTCCGTTGCCAGGCAAGCCCATTGTCAATGGGTGCGCACCGATCGGTCCATTGCGGTACAACGCGCACAGGGGTACAACGCGTACCCGCACACATTGAAAGCAATGGGCCGGCCGGAGGCACCGATCGGTCCATTGCTGTTCAACGCGCACAGGGGTACAACGCG